>CM062807.1:727050815-727774148 GCA_031772625.1 Pinus tabuliformis
GGCAACCCGTTAGCACAGGTGCGGGCCCGCTCTGTGCACGCAGCAAAAGTGCGTCCAGGGACGCACTGTGCAGCACTCAGAGGATGCGTCCGTCTGAAAAACTCAAGAAAAACCAAAATAAAACTAATCCTAAGCTAACCCACCCAGAGACAGAATCACAGAGCCAAAACCAGAAAAATAAACCAATTTTCTCAAAGCAAAGTTCACATAAAGGAAAAGACTTTTCTCATCGATGTTCTTATCCCCAGTGGAGTCGCCAATTTGTCACACGGAATCTGTCAAGGGTGTGGACACGACTGACCTTCCTAGAAGTCTAAGACATTCTAATGACAAACAAGACAAAATGGAGTGATCTTTCTCTAAATACACCTTTTACAACATGAAAACTACAAGTGTTTAGGCTTACCTTATTCCAAAACGCTGTTGTTGAAGTCCGTTCTTGACGATCCGGATGAGCTCCTCCTTCAAGTCAATTCCTGCAACCACAAACAATCAAACAATTACCAAGCACTTGCATTTCATATAATAAAACATATATTCAACATGCAGACCAAGGAACACATGAAATAACTCATTAACACAAGCTATTGAGAAAAATAAACCAGTTTGTATTAATAACGAAACAAAGAAACTCTTACAACCTGGCCTTGGTGTTGTGCAAGTTCCTCCCAGGGTCCATCAAGGGTTTTCCTCTACTTTGACAAAGCTCACCCTCTCCCAAGTAGAATCAAGTGAAGACAATCTCTCCTCACAAAGGCTCTAATGGAAGACCTAAATCCTGCAGCATTTACCCAAAGAAAATGTATAGCTCCAACCTCTTCTCCATTTGGCTCAATGCCTTTATTTATAGTACTGTAAAGAGGTTATTCAGGTCCACTATCAATGGGATCATCCCCCTCTATGGGTGGGATAGCTCCCTTATTGATGGGATAAGTTCCCCCTTAATAGAGATACATGAACCAACTGGAGGCGCATCCATTTCATCAAACCGACCTCTAGAATGTTCTAGAAGTAACCACAAGTAACTTTTTTAAGACGAAACTCGCGCATTTTGGCTTTTACAGAGGGACGCACCTGTCCCTTAACATACAGAGCGTCCATGGACGCAGATTTTGTGAACAAGGTCAGCGTCCCCGCAGGTAAGGCTAGAGAGAACCTGCGACCCCAGAGATAAACATAGTTTTTACAAGACTTTCTCTCTTCTTTGAGTTTGAGATGGATAACAGAGGCATAAGACTTGCCTAAGAGGGTAGCATGACTGTTGATTTGAGCCATACTAACTGTAAGTAGTCAAGGTGACATTTTTTAGTGTAACACACATTTACGCACTTAGATTAAACCTCATGATATGAAAATAAAAGTCAATAGATGGCTTTATATAGACCACTTAAAACTCATTATCAATTAATTATAATTTGTTTTGTGAAAGATATATATATATATATATATATATATATATATATATATATATATATATATATATATATATATATATACTTACATTAAGAGTTACATTTAAAAATTGCATCACATTTATGAACTTCTATCAATGCATATAGCCAAATAGAATTCTTCAAGTCATATTGGATTCTATGAAATTATTTAAACCATAAAGAAACTATTTATGAATTGAAAATGACAAAATGCTAATATGGATTGAAAAATCAATGTCTTATGGTGCAAAAAGTTTAAATACAACCATTTTTTACCCATCTATTTAATGAGTCTAGATGGTCCACTTAACACATTGTTAATTAATTATTCCATGTTTTATTAAGAAGAGAATTTTGTTTTTCATAGAGTTTTGTATCAAAACAATACAATATGAGTAATACAGTCTTAATAGATTACGTGATAGACAAATAAAAGTCAATAAATGGATTCCTTATTAAATTAAATGAGATGAGATGATTGCATATACAAATAGTTGATTCAAGAATATATGAAGAAAAAAATATGGGTTAAAAATTGAATTCCCTGCAATTTAACGAGTAATGTTCACTTATGAGTCATAACTCGTTAGCCTAAATAGTCCACTTAATACTTATTATCAAGAAATTAAAAGACTTATTTTTCGAAAAAATGCATCATAGTATATGGCTATTATAATCATATTTATACACTCATATTTATGGACATAAATAAGTACAAGTCAATAATATAATTATAGCTCAAGTGATATAATTTCAACTTATTTAAAAGACAAATTTACAAAAAAAATGACTTTAAATAATGAAATTAGATGCCTTACGGTTCAAAATTTTCAATGACATAATTAATCCATGATAGTATCTAATCAAACCTTGATAAGCCACTTATCAATCGTTATCTTCATATATATGTTTTTTTAAGAAATGCAAAATTATTTACAATATAATTTTATCTAAAGAATTACATATCACATTTATGCGCTCATATTAGTGCATTTTATATGTAAACAATGAATAACTAACTTTGTGCCTTATTGATTTTCAATATGATATAATTGCAGTTACAACCATTAATTGATTTAAGCATATAAATTTATGAAAACTATCAATTGAGAAATCACATATCTTATGATTCAAAAAGATCAAATCATTTACCTATGGCACATTTCTCATTAACCTTAATAGTGAATTTTGCATTGTGAATAGTGAATAATGCACATAACATTTATCAAGTAAATTGTTATAATTTCTTTAGTAAGAATAGCACCTTTGTTTGCAAGGAGTTCTATTTGAAAACTTATATTTCACATTTATATATGATTATTGATACATATAATTAAACATAAGTCATTAAAAAAATCATTATAAGATGGTTCATATAAGATAATTTGAATGGCAAACAATTCATTTAAGAACACGGGTGCGCACACACACATCTTAGAAAAAATCGATACAACAGTCATTGCAAAAACATTTATAAATAATAAGAAATAAACATATTAATATAATTGGCAATTTCCATCTATTTCAAAAAATATAAAATCATACAAATTGATTCAACAAAAACTATGTCCAAAATGTATTGAAAATTTGGAATGTACTTTTCAACAAATCTATAAAAGAAATTATCTCCATGAACTACAATTAAGTACATGTTCTATTGAACATTCCAATGTACTCATGTTTTTGTTTGATAGGATGAAGTGTCTTAAGAAAGGGGAATAAAACTTGCATAAGCCACGTATCTTACTCTTTTCCTGTATACAATTTTATCAAGATGTGGTTTGATCGATATCCCATGAATTGAGAAGTATGCTTTTCTGTATCTATTAGCAATACATTTGATTCTTCATAATTATCTCCATATTGGCACCACACATCAATCAACTTTTTCTCATAAAATTGTCTTGTTCTCCATGCTTCCAATTTTGTTTGCAAATGACAATGAGATCTGTCCCATGCAAATTTAAAGTCCTCTATATCAATATTTGATTTTTCAAGTACTTTTTGGATGTACTTGTCAGTGACATTTAATGTCCATATTGCGACATCATAATTTCTTAAGCAATATTTTAATACTTTTGAATAAAAAGGCCTTAAAAAATAGGACCTATCACCAAACTGCCAGTCTGGTTCTCTTTGAATATGAAAATCTTGTTCATCTTTGGTGTATGATTGGAAGAATACTCCTTCCATTTCGAATATCAACAACATCTTTTGACTTGTAGTAATTCCCATCTGCATTTGCACTGCAACCACATGTATGATATTAACATATCTCCACTTCAACACTTCATTGCTTAAGGACATAAAAACCTATCATTTTAAAAATGATGTTAATATTTATTATGAACAGTTTCCATTTGTATGCAAAGGCAATTTTACAATGAGTTCAAAGTATCACAAAATACAAATACAATTGCCCCATTAAAATGAACAAACAAATAATATGTTTACTTTATACATACAACCTAATACCTTTATTTAATTTGTATGGAACAAAAGTATTATAAGAAAGCATTGACCCACCATTTAGATCATTAATTTTAAGACTTATAATGATTTATATAATTGCAATTGAAAAATATAATTATAATGGTCTAGCGCAACTAAACAAACTAATTTTTTATTAATTTTCACATACAATATAACACAATTTTTAAATTTCAAACCTAATTAATTATATGTTAATTTATAGAGTTTCTACCTTAGTTTTTTTTGCACTTCTTTTAGTGCAAATTGTATGTTTATTGTTGGTGTTACATACAACTTAATATAATTTTTCAACTTATATGGAATAAATAGGGTTATAAGAATGCAATGGGTCATCCTTCAAATTACTAATTTCTAAGAGGTATAACAATAACTTAAACCGAATTTAAAGCAAATAATTGTAATGATCTAATTAAAACAAATAGAACAGTTACCTATTAATTTTACATACAATGTAATCCATTGTAAAACAAAAAATATAGACTGGGAAATTTTGATATGAAAACATTAAATGACCATTCATCTCACCAAAAATAAATAAAATAAAAATATTTGATTTTTAGAAATGACAAACCAAATCAACAATTCTTTTATTAGTGTTGTGAAATAAAAGTAATCAATCATGATGTCATACATATAACATCATGATATAGACATATGTAATCTTAAGGTACTTCTAAATATAATTGGACATCCTTCAAAATAGCTCGCACATCCGTAGCCTTGTTGAGTTTATGCAATATTCTCCATAGCTCATGGATCAACCAATTATCCCCTTGATTTGCTCCAATGAATGGAGGGGCAAGAATCACATTTTCTTTTGGATTCTCTTTCACTCTCTCAATTAAACAATCAACTATAATAGTATTGGTTGCATCATATTGGGTATGCATTTCCCACACTTTTTTCAATGATTTAGTGTGTATAACTTTCGTTGAATTGTCAATGACCTTATGTCCCTTTTGTGGCTTACAGTCTGAAGCAGTCCACTTAAACATAAATTTATCTTGTAATGTTTCTGAAACCAACTTTTTTAGAAATCTTGTTGTGCTTTGTTTCAAAGCTGTCGTCCAAATTGCAATGTCAAGAGATTCATTTTTGAAACACATTTCAAAAAATGATTTTGCATGTGGATGAATCCAAAATAGTTTTTTCTCTATTGTGTAATCAGCATCAGCTCCCATTTTCTCAATATGCCCTTTGTTTGTTGCTTCATCATCAATGCTATGATAAAAAATGTCCTTTAGTTAAAAATAACTAGTTTCTTTTCAGTTATTTTGGCTGCAACACAATGGAAAATAATATAGTCAAACCATTTTATTCATGTTACAAAAATTACTAAAAAAAATTGTTGAAACAATACACTTACCTTGAGTGGTTTTTTCAATATTTATAGATGAAACAATAAGTTCTTTTATCATCTGGACAGGACCTGGAGTAAACATATTAAACCTTCAATCAAATATCGATTGTACTTCTATTTAAACCTTCAATCAAATACCAATACCAAGAAAAACATTAGTAATGCAACCTTTAAAAGGGAACACACACACACACACACACACACACCTTAAACATTATTTTGATTGTTAATTTTACCCTTTTTATTTGTTCCTATAATAAAAATATACAACATTATGGTAGTTACAAGTATTTGAGTTTGAAGAATAATAAGATAAACAAGAAGACAAGTTATAAGTATCTGATATGACATTATCTTCATATTTGTAACGTTGGACCTCATCATCATCTTGGTTAGCTTTATTTGTTTCCAAATTAAACATATAAAATATTTTGAATTGTGAAAATGAATAGAATCATTAAATAACAAGGAAAACAAGTGGACAAATTATAAGTACCTGATGTTATATTTGGTTCTTGGTTGTAGTTTTGTGGGACAATACCTTGGTCATTATATTCATTCTCTTTATTTCCAACTATAATCAACATATGAAATGGATATGAATCACAAAAAAAAAAAAAAGAATAATAATAAAATAAAAAAAGATAGAGATACAATGATTAATACCCATTTCTATCTCCATCGTTCCATGGTCATTGTCTTGATTAATTTCATTCATCTCATAATTCCCTATAATAGTCATCCAAAAATATTATGAATATGGAAATTAAATAAATTGAAAAATTATCAAGAGAAAAAACTAAACAAATTATGTACCTGTGTTGATAACTTCTTCCTCTCCTCCTTCTCCTCCTATTTCCATCTCCATACTTTTTTCAACAATATAAGCACTATGTTGATTAATTTGTTTCTTCCCACTTTCATCATTCTCTGTTTTAGAATCTCCATCATTAGTCATTTTAGTAAACACTTTGACAATTAAGAAATATGAAAAAAATAGTATCCAATGTATTATAAGAAAATAAAGAAATGAATTGTAGTACCTGAATTTTCCAAGAAGTTAATGGGTACTGGATTTGATAGTTGAAAAGATTTGTAATTATTTAACATGATTGTCCTTTGTGACTCTGTTTGCACAACACATGAAATTCTTCTTCCATATGTACAACAGGCCTTGATAAAAATTTTCCCCGCATAAAGAGAAATAACCACTTTTGCATCACTACATTGTTGGTGCTTTTCCACTAAATCCATCCAAAAATCATAATCTCTCTCATTTTCATCAAATGTGTGAGAGTATTTTATAGCCTCCAAAATTTTTAATTCTGAAGTATAGAAATGTATAGTAAGAACTATATCATAACTATAATTGTTTTGGCAATTATATTCATAAATGCCACTAGTAATTTTATAATTGAACTTGGATTTCTTTATCGAAATTTCCAAAGACTGGCGTATATCATTACAAAACCAAAGTTCTACTAAGAGAACTGTAGTAAAGTCATTCAACTCATTTTTTTCGATAAGAAATCGAAAAAATTCAATGTAATACCCCTTGTTGAATTTTTCTTTTTTCAAAGCTAGTGTGTCCAAAACAACAAGGTCAGTGTGTAAAACTGGTTGCAACTGACATGGAAAAGAGTGCAAAAGTGTTGACAAAAGATCAGGGCCTCCAAAATGACAACCAAATTCAAAATTGTTATCAACCTGTTGAACACTTGTTGATCCATTTATCATTCTGTCAAGGACTCCACATGCTTGCTGAGAAAGGGACTCTATCTTTGTATTACGTGTTCCTTTGACATAAGTAGACCCCTCCACCGTGTTGCAAAAATTGGTGAATATGATATCATTAATTTCATAATGCTCAAGAATGTTGAATGTGGTAAGAGTCATCTCATTCAAGTTCTGATCATGACTTTGACAATATGTAACCATTGCATCCAATATTGTTCTGTTGGTTTTCAATTTAGAACAATAATCTTTTATTTTTATGGCATTTGTTGGATGATTAATTGGAATAGAAAACCAAATGGTTCCATCCAATAGCTTATCTGCTACTGAAGCAATTTCTTCCATGGTTAATCCCTGAAGGGGCCGAAAAGTAGCTGCTGTCAAACTGTGTAGACTATTTTTCTTGTAGTTCTCAAAATCAGGCTGGCTTGGAGAACACTTTAATGTGCCTAGTTGGTAACAGTTAAAAACAGTGTCCCATTTATCCCAAATAGGTTCATCAAGATATAAGAGAATTTTTTTATCAGAAAAAATTGTAATTGGACAATCGAAGAATGAGCACAACATTTCATCATCAACCTGATAAAATAATAAATATAAACTAATAAGAATCCAATGTAAAAATGAAACTAAATAAGGTGTTATAATCTAATGTGAAATCATCATAAATATCAGAAAATATGACTTATATTATCGGCTTTAGTAATTTATCTACAATAAAATTAGATACAATAATAAAATTTAAATGTAAAAATAATTAAAATTACATACCTTGTCTTCAGCCGTCTTAGAGCATCCAATCCTCCTTTTCTTTAATTTGTCATTGGCAATTAAGAAATGCCTTGCCGAGCGCACACAATCAATAAATGGAGTTTTATAAAATACCTTATTTGCAGAATTTAATTGACAACAAATGCGGATCACCTCAGTGGGTTCAACTGATGGATGCAAGAATCGAGCATTACGTTTTTTATATTTTTTTTTCGCTTCTGTTGATACATTATATTTAGGATTTGTTAAAATTTCTTTCGCTGCTTGAATGGTATGTTGACCATCAACTATCCAAAAATTGATATTCTTAGAATTTAGATCTGTCTCATTTATAATTTTGATAGAGTTGACCAAAGGATCAGGCTCATTGATGTCAAATGGAATCAGAAGAGCATCAGGTAATGAGGTTTGAAATTTTTCTAGGAATGATTTCACTAATACTTGAACATTTAAATCATCTCGTGATCTTAATTTGAACACCTTAGGAGCTTCTTTACATCTTTCAACAGGCACTTTTCTATTAAAGGAGTTTGAAAATAGATAGCAATGCTTGAAAGCTTCATGAATCTCATCACATTGATTTGCAAGGTTAGTTGTCTCAAATTCAACTTTCCTAGTTTTTTGAAATTCTGTAGTGGGCTTGAAATCACTTTCTTTTATATTCTCCTCCAAATCAGATAAATATACTCTTCTCAAAGCAAGTAATTGAGAATCAATTTTATCATCTGGTATTTTATCAAAAAATTTACCCTTTTGTTGTAAATGAAGAAGTACAGATGATGTTTTTTTACTTCTTACATAACGATATCTCAGAACAGTGGTGATGCGTTTTAAAAGATCTGCACAACTATTTAGTCCAGATTTAGAGAAGCTCTCAAAGCTATCCAACTTGAACATTGAATTTTTTATCGTATTTGTTGAATCAGTACTTGAAGCTTCAATCAAATCTGGTCTAAAATTTGTATACTCCACTTGACATGAAATTAATTTTACCTCATTTTCTTTAATCATTTCCACTTGAAAGTCAATGTCATTTTCATTGCAAGCATAGCAATTAATTATTATTCCTAATATCTCTGGTTCGTTTCCGTCTATTGATCCAAATAGGTACATATCAGGAAACATATTCATGGGAGTTTCTATTTGGATGTACCAATCTTGCACGAATTCATATTTATTATTTGTATTGTATTTTTTAATCATTTCAAAAGTAGAAGTTGAAGGTGTTATTGATATTGCCTTTTGAGTTGAATAACTTTTCTTTTTCTTAAGTGATTGTTGTAACATTTCATTTGCTTTTGGGCCAACCAATTCTGCAAATAATAGCAAAAAAAATATTTGCATTAATCAAAATGAAAATATAATTTCAAATATTGTCACATAATGTTCTTATAAATACTGAAAAACCACCTAATCTAACCATTTCCAAGATAGTGTACATAAAATATAAAACCACCATACCAGTTGAAGGAGGCAATGTTTGTACATCACTTTTTTTTTGTCTTTTCTTCACTACTTTACTTTGAATTTCAGGCACACCAGATTCCGCAGTTTCTAGAAAAAAAATTATGGAATACATGAAATACTAAATATTATTAAACAACCTTATAATATATGATTTCCATTTACATGCACAATAATAAACGAGTACATATGCTATGCAAGTTTACTATATGACACCAAAAGTTATCACCTAGGTAAAACTGATAAGAAAAGAAACCACATAATCCAACCATTTCAAAAAGAGTACAAAAAATATAAAACCACCATACCAGTTGAAGGGGGCATCATTTGTAGGTCACTTTTTTTTCTTTTTGTCTTCGCTACTTTACTTCGAATTTCAAGCCCACCAGTTTCCACGGTTTCTAGAAAGAAAAATTTAATGGAAGACATGAAATAACAAATAGTATTAAACAACCTTATAATACACGATTTTCATTTACACGCACAATAATAAATGAGTACATATGTTATGCAAGTTTAGTATATGACACCAAAAGTTATCACATATTTAAAATTTCTTGGAAAAAAATACCCATGTTAGTATGGGTTGTCCCCATTAAAACCCCAATCCTAAGGCTATTTCCATGGGTTTTATTAATCAACAACCAGTTATTAACACAATGTCTAACAATTTTAACAAAGTATAAATTAAAATTGTCATACCAATTAAAGAATTTGGTGTCGTGTTTCTTGAACTTCCTTTTTCCTTGGATGCTTCCTTTGAATTCTCACTAGCTTCATAGTCCATGGTATCTGAAAATAAAGTAAAAAAATTGTTATCACAATTTCGAATTATTGAAGAAAATATGAATTTATAAATACTACAACTATTCGCATAATTATATGTGTAACAAAATGAACAAGAACAATAACAATTGTATAACTCACAATAATAGCTAATCAAGGTTAGAAAAAGGGCACCTCGAAATAATTTTTTATATTATTTTAATCGTGAATATAGGAAAGCAAATATCTACTAGGTTTCCTTCCAGCACAAGCATAAGAACATTTCCAAAAGACATTACATTGTGAATAAACAAAAAAAATTGTATAGACCAAAATAACAACATATATACACAAAATTTATCTCTTATAGTCATGTATATTCTTAGTTTGCTTTAGATAAAATAATAGCAAAACACAATGAAAGAACATTAACTATGGCAATCATTATATTTTCTTCTAGATCTTTGTCTAGCACAAAGACAAACACATACCAACTTTGCAAGGTGAAATAAATATAGAATGTGATATAATTACTTCTAACATGAACAAAAGCATATTGCATTTGCATCCTAGATTTATTTCTATTACAAACGCATGGATATTGTCAAAAAAAAACATTGTAAGGTGAAAGAAATCTAGCACGTGCTAGAATTATTTTTAGCACGAACACATTCATATTTCCAAGAAAAACATTGCAAAACAAAATAAATATAGCACAAGCTAGATTTCCTTCTACCACAAACCACAAACATATTGTCATTAAAATATTGCAAGGCAAAGGAAATGAAACCCATGCTAGACTATATTCTATCGCATACAAGAAGATTGCCAACAACAACATTGTATTGTAAAGCAAAAACATAAACACAATGTCAATAAAGTCATTGGAATAATAATATTTCTTGGGACATTTGACCTTGCCTTTTAGAGACTATGAAGTTTTAGTCCATGCCTACATAGACTATTGTTACAATATAAAAAAATTTAAACCTTGAAACGATTAGAAGGCCCTTCATATGGAATATGTGGTCTAAGAATGGGATAGTGTACAAAGATTTCCTCCTATAAAAAATACAAGAACGTTGCAAATAACAACATTACAAGGTGAAAGAAATATAATTCATACTATAATTCCTTCTAATGCGAAATTAATCACATAACAACATTGTAGGGTGAGAAAAATTTACTCAAAATTACATTTACTTATAACAAACATATAAATATCTCCAATGACAACACTACACGACAAAAAAAATCTAGCACAAGCTAGATTTTCTTTTAGCCTAAACAAAAACATGTTAGCATTAACAACATTGCAATGTAAAATAAAATCTAACATGTGTTAGATTTCATTTTAGTGCAAACTCGAGCACATAGAAACATTGTAGAGTGAGAAGTCTATCAAGTGCTAGATTTATGTCTACCACAAATACAAGCACGTTGCCAACAACAACGTGGTAGAGTATAAGAATTCTAGATTGTGTTAAATTTTCTTCCAACACAAACACAAACACATTTTAATTTGAAAGAAATTTAACACATGTTATATTTCCTTTAAACGCAAACAAAAGAACATAACAACATTGTAAGACTAAACAAGTTTATTGTGTGCTAGATTAACAACATTGCAATTTAAAATAAAATGTGTTAGATTTTCTTTTAGCGCAAACTTGAGCACATAGAAACATTGTAGAGTGAGAAATCTAGCAAGTGCTAGATTTATGTCTACCACAAATAAAAGCACATTGCTGACAACAACATTGTAGAGTATAAGAAATCTAGCTTGTGTTAAATGTTCTTCCAACACAAACACAAGGACATTTAAATTTGAAAGAAATCTAACACATGCTATATTTCCTTCTAGCACAAACACAAGAACATAACAACATTGTAGGACTAAATAAGTCTATAATGTGTGCTAGATTAACAACATTGCAATGTAAAATAAAATCTAACATGTGTTAGATTTCCTTTTAGCACAAATTGGAGCACATAGAAACATTGTAGAGTGAGAAATCTAGCAAGTGCTAGATTTCTGTCTAGCACAAATACAAGCATGTTGCCAACAACAACATTGTAGAGTATAAGAAATCTAGCTTGTGTTAAATTTTCTTCCAACACAAACACAAGCACATTTAAATTTGAAAGAATTCTAACACATGCTATATTTCCTTCTAGCACAAACACAAGAACATAACAACATATTAGGACTAAATAAGTCTAATGTGTGCTAGATTAACAACATTGCAATGTAAAAGAAAATCCAACATGTGTTAGATTTCCTTTTAGCACAAACTCAAGCACATAGAAACATTGTAGAGTGAGAAATATAGCAAGTGCTAAATTTATGTCTACCACAAATAAAAGCATGTTGCCAACAACAACCTTGTAGAGTATAAGAAATCTCGCTTGTGTTGAATTTTCTTCCAACACAAACACAAGCAAATTTAAATTTGAAAGAAATATAAAACATGTTATATTTCCTTCTAGCACAAACGCAAGAACATAACAACATTTTAGGACTAAATAAGTCTAACGTGTGCTAGATTAACAACATTGCAATGTATAAGAAAATCTAACATGTGTTAGATTTCCTTTTAGCACAAACTCAAGCACATAGAAATATTCTAGAGTGAGAAATCTAGCAACTGCTAGATTTATGTCTAACACAAATGCAAGCACGTTGCCAACAACAACATTGTAGAGCGAGAAATCTAACATGTGCTACATTTATGTCTACCACAAATACAAGCACGTTGCCGACAACAACGTTGTAGAGTATAAGACTTCTAGATTGTGTTAAATTTTCTTCCAACACAAACTCAAGCACAATTTAATTTGAAAGAAATCTAACACATGTTATATTTCCTTCAAGCACAAACACAAGAACATAACAACATTGTAGGACTAAATAAGTCTAATGTGTGCTATATTAACAACGTTGCAATGTAAAAGAAAATCTAACATGTGTTAGATTTCCTTTTAGCGCAAATTCGAGCAGATAGAAACATTGTAGAGTGAGAAATCTAGCAAGTGCTAGATTTATGTATACCACAAATCTATCCTACCATCGAAAGCGGAAACAAAATCTATCCTACCATCTCAAGCTTTGGATAGAAAGCTTGGTAAAAGAGATGGATTTGGTCTGGGATAAGTCTCTCTATAAGGAAAAGAGGTCCTCTACATGGAGCTGGCAGAAGGGAGTTACCTAAAAATCTATCACGAGTTATCTAGAAACTCCATACGAAAACATCACATGTGTTTTCTTATCAAAGGATGGGCTTCCTCTCATAAACCAATAATTCATTGCTTCCCTGTATCCCTTGCAAAGGCTCTATCTTTTGACCCCGTTGTATAAAAGGCTCTTTCACCCACTGTTGATAATATCGGCGATATTCGAAAATATTGCGATATTTTTGGCAAAACGATATATCGCCGAGAAAATATCGCGATATTTTTTTGTTTTGAAAATATCGCGATATTTCCAAAATATCGGCAAATATCGGCAAAATATCGGCTATGTTTAAAATTTTGAAAAAAAATATTTTTTATGCTTGCCGATATTTTGTTGATATTTTCGCCGATATTGCCAATAAGATGTTTTCTGGACCCTTGCCGATATTTTGCCAATACCAATATTTTCAACACTGCTTTCACCTACCCTGTTGATCATATGCTCCAAGTACAAACTCAAAATAATATATGGAAGACACATTATCCTCATGCATGGGAGACATAACATATACGTTTTCTTGGAGAGTTTCTTTCCATGTCATTCTTACATTCTTCCTCATGCTGAAAGAACATATCTCATTCTTACATTCTTCCTCATGCTAAAAGAACGCATGCCTCCATAGTTGGAATTCAATAAAACCAACCTAAGAAGCCAATGATCTTGAAATATGTGTGATTTTGTGCCAAGATAGAGGTGTCGTGGCATAAGTGGAAGGAAGGAATTTTTCTAAATTTGAAGACAGAGTTTAGTAAAAAACATAAAATCTCATTACGCACTAGTTTAAATCAATGTTCACTGCAAATAAGATAAGGTGTCCTTCAAATCACATTATAAACTAGTCTGAATCATCACTGCATTGAGCCACGGTATACGAATTGTAAGGATACCCAAAGAGTAGCAGTAGCTAAAATTTTTTATGCCAACACTATGGAACTAGAGGGAATGGATTCAATGGAGATCAAGACCTTGCGTTGTGTTTTTCTGAGTGGAAGAAGTCCCTAGAAATTAAAATTTTCCTGGAGATAGGGACAAGCAACTAATAACAAACGGAAGCACTAATAATGTATCAAGGAGTCAGGTTCCTGAAGGACATTGTGCAAAGGGATGTAGTTATTGTTGAGGACTCCAACATAATCACAAGATCACTGAAGCAGTTCCCTCCTCCTAAGCCCTGGCATGCATCTATCATAAAATGGTCCTGCTACTCAATGCATTTAAATAAGTCCACTATTTTCAGGTTAGAAAAAGATTCAACTCCCAAGTCAATCAGATGGCTAAGCAAGCAATTTCAGTTGAGGACTCCAACACAATCACAAGATCACTGAAGCAGGAAAGAGCTCCTTCCTCTTAAGCCCTGGCATGCATCTATCATAAAATGGTCCTGCTACTCAATGTATTTAAATAAGTCCACTATTTTCAGGTTAGAAAAAGATTCAACTCCCAAGTCAATCAAATGGCTAAGCAAGCAGTTTCAAAAGACAAAGGAACTCTCTGAGTATGTATCAAGGGGGAGGAAAATCCCTCTACACCTCAATAACATCATCAATAAAAAGTCCCAAGGAGAGGAAGCATGAAAGGTGGCACTCTCTACCCAAATTGTGATACATGGAAACAAAAGGAGTTTGGCTCACCAGATAAGAAGGCACAGGGACAGTTTGCTAACAGAGAGTTTGATAACCGGGACAGTTTGCTAACAGGGACAGTTTGATCATATGTTCCAAGTACAAACTCAAAATACTAATGGAAGACAGGTGATCCTCATGCATTGGAGACATAACATATACGTTTTCTTGGAGAGGCCTGAGACTAAAGCATAGCTTGACATTCTTTTTTATTACAGATTTCCTTGACAACACGTTAGCATTCTTTTTACTTGCAGATTTCCACAAGCTTGGGGTCCTCTGGAAATTCTTCTGGAGTACTAGCTTCTGGGTTATGATCTTCCAGTGATTTTTTTTCTTTTTTTAATTATTTGTGTTTATTATTATTATCTTCTCACTAAACGTCTTGGTAGGCTAAAATTTCACCTCATCCCACTCTAAAGTAGAATGATTTAAAGAAAATGATTTGTTGATATTCCTACCTGGGAACAAAACTGGCAGTTAAGTTCTCATATTTGGTTGCTCCTAGGATTAATCATTACATCATAGGTGTGCATAGGTTATACATTAGAAGATATATACAGTCATGTATATCCCTTATCACTGGGAAGTGAAAATGTCATAATTCAACGGAGCACATGTTGTACTACCGTTAAGGTGCATTACAAAACACGAAGTACAAGTTTGATACATCTTTGAAGTCAAGTCCACTAGGAACTAGGAACTATGTCTGATCAATGAGATTTCTGTAGGTCTAACAAATCCACAGTTGTGAATAATTATTCCCTACAAATACATGCCCAGGTGGACAAAGTTGCAATGGATCTTGAGCATTTTGTTAGCTACTTGAGCACTGAAGAGGTGCCTTTTGCATAATGAGTAGGGTCCCGGCTGATGATCATCAACTTTGCTACTTGTGCCATCCCAATGCTCAAGACAAGGCTTTGAGTAGTGACAAAGTACAAGTCAGTGAGTGTGAGAAATAAGGGAGAGGTGCTAAGTTTGGCTATGCCACTGCCACAACTACATCTAGTAGAGCATACTTTGGATGAAAAGGTACCCTGCATCCTCTTGGGGTTATCTAATATGTGGTGACCTCAGGATGATGGTAATGAAGGATGGAACTTCCAGTGATATTTATGTTTCCCAATGTTTTGGGATGGCCTTCAAAGCTAATCAATGATGACCCTCCCTGTTCTACTACGGTGCAGGTGTTCAGGTGCCATATCATTTATTGTTCATTGTTTTGTTGATGTGACTCACCCTTCAAGGTTTTAATTATGTTGATGGCTATACTGGACTTTGGGCCAAGGGTCTATTTTGTTCATAACTTCATATTTCAGTTGGATCTAGGCATTTAGTGCATAGGGGATTTTTAATGTTGCTCCTATGTTGACATTATGGTGGTGGTCCATCTATTCAAGCCACACATTCACACAATGGGTAGTGGATGATGGATCTAGTGGGCAGGCATGGGTTTGTTGGAGGGTTACATGTTTGAGGCGGCATTTAACTGGAGGGAGGAAGATGGATAAAATCAAAATCTGTGACCAAGTTCCTGGTGCAGACAGGGAACCTTGGAGGGGCTGTTAAACCAATCTTTGTACGAGGAAGAAGGGAGGCAGCCCTGTGCCCCCAACATGGCTGACATAGAGGGGATCAGAATATATGCAGAAAAGACAGAAGTCAAAGGCCAAGGAGAAAGTAGATGAACCGAGTAGACTGCATCAGATCTTTATAGGGGGTGCTCAGCACAAGCTACTGCACCTGTTCAAGTGAACCCAATCATATTAACTGCAAAAAAGGATTTGAATAAAAGAGAGAAGCATCTTTATGTTGTCTGCCTCCAGAAGCAACAAAAGAAAATATTAGAGTGTGATAGGAGAGGGTATTTTCATTTGAGTGCAATGCTTAATAAAACTTAGACGACCATTTTTTTCCTGAAATGCAATAAAGAGAAGCATTAAAACTTACTACACTGGAATTTGGCACAAGAGACGAATAAGCTCGAACAGGATAATAGGATAGTGATTAAAACACAGTTAACAGACTTATAAACATTTATCAAATACCATCACACAATTGGCATGGTTAATATCAGCAAAAGGCACGGCTATTAGTGCAGCAACGATGAAGCATTTGGCACACGAAGAATACAACAATGCAGCAGCTAGATATAGTATTTGAAAATGAAAAATAGAAGATACTAGAATGCCATAGTTGACATTGTAACATAGTGCTTGGCACAGTTAAGAAAGAAAATAAACATAGTTAGAAAAGGCTACTGATTGCAGCAAAGTAGGCACTTAGACATAGCGAATTCAGATGTCCCATTTGTGGTTTGATATTCCTTTTTTTGCTCTGCATAATGAATTTTCGGGAGGAAACCCACTGGGTACTTCCCCTCTAAATGCAAATGCAAATCAAACCAATCAAACAGTCTAAATGCAAATGCACATGCATGTATTTGTTTTCGGCTTTCTTAGTATGTGAATGATAAAAAGAAAGCTAATGCGCAAATCTGAATTACTTTTCAAGCGACAGTTACTAACAAGTTTCTTTTCAAAATAAAAAATGAAGACAATCACAACACTTTACGATTCGGAAATGAATACTTGCTTTCGACACTAGAAAAACTACAAATTCATACCAAATACAATAGTAACAGGGTAATTGACTATCAAGAGCAACCAAACTCTCTCCTATGACTGAAAACGACACTTGCGACACTTTCAAATCAAGAAACGACAATACAATTACGTTACTTTTTGCAAAGGAGAACTGAAAATGACTCAACAAATACACAAAAACATTTACAGTTCTTTTGCACAATGGAGGCGGAATATCAGCAAGGAAAGGGGTTTCAAACAGAGATATACTGATTACAAACAACAAAACTCATGAATAGAACTGAAAAGAATGAACACAGAAACCAAAACTGAGGAACAATGCCTAGTCTGATCAGCGCACCTGTAACACAGTGAACTTGAAATGCAGCGCACCTACTACACTCGGGAAGTGCGCTGAATTTCAGATTCACAGAACAGAGCCTGCGCTGGGCCAGAGACGAGACTTTGCTTGGGTTCCGGGTCACAGTTTGCAGTTCAGTTCAGGGGTTTTGGCCGAGCAAATGGTAATCAGTAAACCAACAATCAGGGGTAGATCTAAGGAGGTTACTGGAGCTACCACAGGGGCAATTAGAGAGTTTGTAAATCAGTTGTTTAATTCATAAACAAATCCCGGAGATTGACTGAAGCGGCATTTATCTACTTTGCATTTGCATAGCAAATGCAGTTCGAAAGCTACCTGGCTCGACTTCAGGCTCCGTCTGTAAGTTTATAAAATAAACAACAAGGAAGATAAACAAACAACCTAGTCGCTCCCCAGCGGAGTCGCCATTTTGTTACAGGGAAAAGTGTCTACACAGAACTACTTATCCCACTAAGGTGTGGTAGCTACCTTAGAAACAAACAAAGTAAAGCTACTTTCATTTTTCCTTTATGAAATATAGATGAGAGAAGAACAAAGGAGACCAACCTCTGTCTTGCGCTTATCTCCTAATTCGATTCCTCTCTCTCCTGATAGTCCTTCGCTACTTGCTTCCTAGAGAAGGATACTAAGAGCAAGGCTTAATGTGCAAAGGTGGTGGTACGCAAAACAAAGAAAGGAAAAATAAGATCGAGGGGATAAACAGAAATGTCTCCTCTCGTTTATATATTTTGTTGATTTGAAAAAAAGCTTACTCATTTTCATTCTTCTTCCTCGTTTGTTTGTTGTCCCATTTTCCGTTGTTGTTGACTTCTTTCTCTTTGAAACCAGCCCATTTCTTTAGCTCTTTATGTCCTCATCCATTCTCTTTCAAAATGTTTCGATTAAAGGTTTGCTCCATGAATTTCACATAAACTCGTCATCGATATCTATTGATCTTCACCATTTGAGTCTCAGCAGGACCATTTTTGTCTCTGATACCTATTGCCATGGTTCTTTCATACCTTCAAAGGAGAAGCAGCTTCAACATGCACAACCATGAGAAAAGCACTGGGAAAAGATGAAGAAGACAATGGAGATGTAGGACAGCAAAAATCTCTCTATTTCTAATTGATTAATTGCAAATAAATGATAGTCTCAAAGTGTGGTAATTGAGAGGACAACTGCCTCCAGAGTAAGTTCATTTTTTCCCTTTTTGAATGTAACATGGCATATTAAGGTTTAGGAATCCCCTGATAGGAAAGTATCTTTGAATTTAACACAACATATTAAGGTTTATGAATTCCCTGATTGGAAAGTACTACTAACGAACACTTAAAAATGGAATTACCATACGCTGCAATATCCATGATGGTTGGATCACCAAGAAACTAGTATTGTTATGCAGCATGGATGGACTGTTAAATTTGAAGACAAAGTATAGTAAGAAACATGAAATCTCATTATGCACTAGTTTAAATCAATGTTCACTGCAAATGAGATAAGGTGTCCTTCAAATCACATTATACACTTGTCTGAATCATCACTACATTGAGCCATTGCTAACAGACAGTTTGATAACAGAGACAGTTTGCTAACAGGGACAGTTTGATCATATGTTCCAAGTACAAACTCAAAATACTAATGGAAGACAGGTGATCCTCATGCATTGGAGACATAACATATACGTTTTCATAGACGTTATCTGTTCACAACTAAAAATTCATTCCCTATGGGCCTTTCCACTATACGTGATTAATTAGCTTTACAAAAAACCCCTTTTCCAATCTATCTACTACCTGAGGTTATATAACCTTATCTTCTTCAAAAAAATCCTTACTTTATAACATAAGGGACATGATAGGAAGACTTCAAAAAGAAGTCTGTAGAATCTTTCATCACACCGTCAAGAACTTGTAAATATTTATGGCAACAGGGGACAAAGTCAAAGTCCCCTTTGATAACTCATTCGCTGAAGTATTGAGTTCATGAAGAATGTCCCTGAAAGAATATTTGTCAAAGTCTGTTGAAGTGTTGAGTTCGTGAAGAATGTTCATGAAAGAATTTCATTTAAAAGATATAATTGAGTTATAAAAGTCCACCAACAAATGACATAGATTTATATTTATTAATTGATGCTTTCCTATTGGCCTAATCAATACAAGGTTGGAATCACTCATGATCTGCAACTTCTTAACACCTCTAAGCATAACAACCTCAATAAGTTTTCTTAGGGAAGTAAACTATGCTTGGTTAGTTGATCCTCTATCGAGAGAATATTGAATATGGAAATAGTGATCAGGAATGAGAAAAAGAACAACACATACCCCACAAATGCAGGGATGGTCTTAACTAACACCATAAATAAATAAACTCAAAATCCAAAGCTATCATTACTGATAGCTTAGGCTTCCTTGTGGGTATATCCTCCAACCTTTAATGCGCTAGATATAATAGAGCCAACAGTAATAGAAAGAAGAATGTCCTTGTCTTGAAAAATGCTATAGTTCTTTGTTTACCAAATACCATATATGAATAACACTACAAGAGCTTCAAAGCATTTAAGAAACTTATTAAAGAACCAAACTTATGCACATTCCATCAAAATAACATAGGACCAAGGAACCTTTGGCTTGAGCTCAATGAAAAATTTAAATAGGATTTGAACAATATAACGACAAGAGATAAACAAATGATGAACATTTTCCTCATTGTTTTTGCACAACAGACATTGATGAGGCCCAACCTAACCTATTTTAATTCCACTTGCCCAAGTGAGAAGTTAATTTGATAAAGCTAACTACAATGTAATTATAATTTCCAAAGGAAAATGCAGTTATCATAATAAATCCCACCACCACTCACTTCTCTTGAAAATTGAGATTCCATAATTACCTTATACCTTGTTTAATAGTGAAATCACTTCTACTAACTTTTTGACACCAAATTGGAACATCTTTTATATCATCTTTAAGATTTCCTTGATCTTAGGCTTGACATTCTGGGTTATGATCTTCCAGTGATTTTTTTTTTAATTATTTGTGTTTATTATTATTATCTTCTCACTGAAAGTCTTGGTAGGCTAAAATTTCACCTCTTCCCACTTTGAAGTAAAATGAATGATAGTCTCAAAGTGTGGTAATTGAAAGGACAACTGCCTTCAGAGTAAGTTCATTTTTTCCCTTTTTGAATGTAACATGGCATATTAAGGTTTAGGAATCCCCTGATTTGAAAGTATCTTTGAATTTAACACAACATATTAAGGTTTAGGAATTCCCTGATTGGAAAGTACTACTAACGAACACTTAAAAATGGAATTACCATAAGCTGCAATATCCATGATGGTTGGATCACCAAGAACTAGTACTGTTATGCAGCATGGATGGACTGTTAAATTTGAAGACAGAGTATGGTTGGATCACCAAGAAACTGGTACTGTTATGCAGCATGGATGGACTGTTAATTTGAAGACAGAGTATAGTAAGAAACATGAAATCTCATTACGCACTAGTTTAAATCAATGTTCACTGCAAATGAGATAAGGTGTCCTTCAAATCACATTATACACTTGTCTGAATCATCACTGCATTGAGCCACGGTATACGAATTGTAGGGATACCCAAAGAGCAGGCAGTAGCTAAAATTATTTATGCCAACACTATGGAACTAGAGGGAATGGATTCAATGGAGATCAAGACCTTACGTTGTGTTTTTCTAAGTGGAAGAGGTCCATAGAAATTAAAATTTTCCTGCAGATAGGGACAAGCAACTAATAACAAGCGGAAGCACTAACAAATGCATCAAGGAGTCAGGTTTCTGAAGGACACCTCGAACTGATGATCTATATCAGTGTATGTCAAACAAAAAATAAATTCAGACCACTTATAAAATTCACATCTTATGATAAATAAATGTCTTATCAACCAAAACAGAGCTTATAAAACAGAGCATTTATCAACCAAAATTAAGACATCACGTCTGTAAAATGCCAGTCATTGTACAATTGTTCTCTGCTTAAAAAAGTACCATACGAGTATTCCAAACAAAAACTGTGGGGATTTTTGTTCTATATCAATAACATCGTCTAGTCCAATTGGCGAAAATGCTAGTTGGTTTTGTCCTAAGCTATGTGGCCTCAACTAAACAGGTTATCAAGAGCAAAATGTTGGACTTATGGTTGAATCAACCTTCACAACAAAGACACAGTGAATTATTTCATTCGACTTATGTCTCGATTTGTAGATGGAAATGCAGTTTGTGTGGAGAACTAGTGTAGTAAGGGTATCTCAGATGCTAGGGATAGGTCACTAAAAGAACCACCAATTTGTATCTTTTCTGGACGTAATCTGGGTATCTCTCATCTCAAGCGTTCTTGTGGTAATATGCTATTGAAAATAAGAAGACTTGTGGTAATATGCCATTGAAAATACACCAATTTGTATCTGTTCTGGACGTAATCTGGGTATCCCTCATCTCAAGCGTTCTTGTGGTAATATGCCATTGAAAATAATAAGACGTCCTAACATTTCTACCCAGAAAGTGCATGGTGAAGATGTTTCGGAAGCGATAAAGGTTTTTCTGCTTATCAATGTACTTCAAAGAACTTCAAGGCAAGACAAAATGATGTCAAGTAGCTGGAACAATCTTAAAGAGGACGAGGATATGGAAACAACAAAATGTAAATTTATTTTATTCCTATCAGAATGATATGTCAAGTAGCTTGTATTTTTCAATCTTGTAGAGGACAACTGCCTCCAGAGTAAGTTCATTTTTTCCCTTTTTGAACGTAACATGGCATATTAAGGTTTAGGAATCCCCTGATAGGAAAGTATCTTTGAATTTAACACAACATATTAAGGTTTAGGAATTCCCTGATTGGAAAGTACTACTAACGAACACTTAAAAATAGAATTACCATACGCTGCGATATCCATGATGGTTGGATCACCAAGAAACTAGTACTGTTATGCAGCATGGATGGACTGTTAAATTTGAAGACAGAGTATGGTTGGATCACCAAGAAACTAGTACTGTTATGCAGCATGGATGGACTGTTAAATTTAAATGGATGGACGTGATTAATTAGCTTTACAAAAAACCCCTTTTCCAATCTATCTACTACCTGAGGTTATATAAGATCTACATCAAGATCTTGGAAATAAGATGGCCTAATTCATAGGTTGATGTAGATCATTGAAGTGACTGTCCTAAGCAAAGAACATGTTAATCAAAATTTAACATGGTATCAGAGCTCAGGTGAGGACAAGCCCAAGTAAGAGAAAAAACAATCACTTAGAAGTTTGTTGATAAGAATTCATGATCACCTTCTTCTGGAAATCTGAAGGTGGAAGTTGCAGTTCTCTGAAGCAAGAACCCTTACTCAATACTTTGAACAATTCGAGATCCTTCAACTCTGCTGTCTTCAAATCCTGAACTTACTATTTGTATCATCAAGTCTAAAGCAGAATCCTAAGTAAATTGAAGGGCATTCATTAGCTATTGTCATACTGGATTATTTCAAGGACCAAGGGATATATTTTCAGCCTTAGTTATGAACCTAATTTCAAGCATGGATCCATTTCAGATCTCTGAATCATCCTTGGACCAGGACAAAGCCATTACAGCTGTGAGAAAATTCTGAAGCAAGTCATGAAAATCAATATTAGAGTTATTCACTTGGCTTGATATTATTCTGGAAATTTGCCTCAATAGAAAACTTTAGATTTCTTAATAGCTTACATTTATATGCCTGCGGTCCTATTGATGTCACTTAGGTGAGACAATGGCTGAAACATTGAGGCTCAGAATTATGGTATTGATTAGCCCTTAATTACGACAGACTTCCGAAGCAGTCCTTATTGTAAATGAGTCAGAAACATGATCACCTTCTTCTGGAAATCTAAAGGTGGAAGTTGTAGTTCTCTGAAGCAAGAACCCTTACTCAATACTTTGAACAATTCGAGATCCTTCAACTCTACTGTCTTCAAATCCTGAACTTACTATTTGTATCATCAAGTGTAAAGCAGGATCCTAAGTAAATTGAAGGGAACTCATTAGCTATTGTCATACTAGATTATTTCAAGGACCAAGGGATATATTTTTAGCCTTAGTTATGAACCTAATTTCAAGCATGGATCCATTTCAAATCTCTGAATCATCCTTGGACTAGGACAAAGCCATTACAACTGTGAGCTAATTCTGAAGCAAGTCATGAAAATCAATATTAGAGTTATTCACTTGGCTTGATATTATTCTGGAAATTTTCCTCAATAGAAAACTTTAGATTTCTTAATAGCTTACATTTATATGCCTACGGCCCTATTGATGTCACTTAGGTGAGACAATGGGTGAAACATTGAGGCTCATAATTATGGTATCGATTATCCCTTAATTACGACAGATTTCCAAATCAGTCCTTATTGTAAATGAGTCAGAAACATGATCACCTTCTTCTGGAAATCTGAAGGTGGAAGTTGCAGTTCTCTGAAGCAAGAACCCTTACTCAATACTTTGAACAATTCGAGATCCTTCAACTCTACTGTCTTCAAATCCTGAACTTACTATTTGTATCATCAAGTCTAAAGCAGAATCCTAAGTAAATTTAAGGGCATTCATTAGCTATTGTCATACTGGATTATTTCAAGGACCAAGGGATATATTTTCAGCCTTAGTTATGAACCTAATTTCAAGCATGGATCCATTTCAGGTCTCTGAATCATCCTTGGACCAGGACAAAGCCATTACAGCTGTGAGAAAATTCTGAAGCAAGTCATGAAAATCAATATTAGAGTTATTCACTTGGCTTGATATTATTCTGGAAATTTGCCTCAATAGAAAACTTTAGATTTCTTAATAGCTTACATTTATATGCCTGCGGTCCTATTGATGTCACTTAGGTGAGACAATGGCTAAAAAATTGAGGCTCAGAATTATGGTATCGATTAGCCCTTAATTATGACAGACTTCTGAAGCAGTCCTTATTGTAAATGAGTCAGAAACATGATCACCTTCTTCTGGAAATCTGAAGGTGGAAGTTGCAGTTCTCTGAAGCAAGAACCCTTACTCAATACTTTGAACAATTCGAGATCGTTCAACTCTACTGTCTTCAAATCCTAAACTTACTATTTGTATCATCAAGTCTAAAGCAGAATCAAAAGTAAATTGAAGGGCATTCATTAGCTATTGTCATACTGGATTATTTCAAGGACCAAGGGATATATTTTCAGCCTTAGTTATGAACCTAATTTCAAGCATGGATCCATTTCAGATCTCTGAATCATCCTTGGACCAGGACAAAGCCATTACAGCTATGAGAAAATTCTGAAGCAAGTCATGAAAAATCAATATTACAGTTATTCACTTGGCTTGATATTATGCTGGAAATTTGCCTCAATAGAAAACTTTAGATTTCTTAATAGCTTACATTTATATGCTTGCGGTCCTATTGATGTCACTTAGGTGAGACAATGGCTGACACATTGAGGCTCAGAATTATGGTATCGATTAGCCCTTAATTACTACAGATTTCCGAAGCAGTCCTTATTGTAAATGAGTCAGAAACTGTGGACTCCTTGTCACAGCAGGGCTTGAATCCTTGATTAAGGAATACACACTATTTGATCTACAAATCTTGATCCATAACTGCCATCTAAATTTCTGAAGCAACGATGAAGCATTTGGCACACGAAGAATACAACAATGCAACAGCTAGATATAGTATTTGAGAATGAAAAATATGAGATACTAGAATGCCATAGTTAACATTGTAACGTAGTGCTTGGCATAGTTAGGAAAGAAAGTAAACATAGTTAGAAAAGGCTATTCATTACAGCAAAGTAATCACTTGGACATAGCGAATTCAGATGTCCCATTTGTGGTTTGATATTCCTTTTTTTTCTCTGCATAATGAATTTCCGGAGGAAACCCACTGGGTACTTTCCCTCATTCTGAGAATGGTGGCCAGGATAAACTGGATTCTTCAGGGCTCAAGGCCAGCTCAACTGTCAGCAATTAGCTCATGAAGAGAGCAAGCATGTCACAAAGTGGAATATGAACCCAAATGTAGGAGGATACCTACTTTCCTCTCAACAACTGGAGCTACACCCAATTAACCTATGGTTTGATAATTGGCTAAATTTGATATATTTTTGTAAGACAGTTCTCTCATGGGGAGTCGGTACAATAGATGGAGAATTACGTTAGATCAAGTCAGAAATGTGAGAGTAAATAGCCATGAGAGAAAAATCTATGGGAGACAACTTTTTCGTGTATGTAGAGAAGGATACTAAGAGCAAAGCTTAATGTGTAAAGGTGGTGGTATGAAAAACTCTGCAAATGGACGCCATTTGTCAAAATTGATTCTAAATGTGAGCATGTTTTCTACTATGCCTGCGATTGTCAACTCTTTTTGTGCCTTTGTGTAAGAAAGGTTGAATTTTTATTTTGTATGAGCACAATGATGACTCAGAACTCTGCCTTGTGTGTCAGTGTCTGATCTATGGAAAAAGATAAATATAGATTTTAATCACTCTTGAATAGACTGTAATTTTTTTTTGGCATTGCATGATGTTGAAAATAGTTAGGTGGACAGATCCTAGCTGGTGTAGAGTCCCCCTGAGGGTCCACTCAAGCTCACTACTATGTTATTGCTAATTCACTAATTTTTTTTGAAGCAGCACTAGCAGTTCTAGTTCCAGTAGTATATCTAGTAGTATACCTAAGAGCATATATATGCATACGTAGCAATAGAACAAACAGAGTAAGTATATTAACCTTGAACCAAGCTAGAATCATGATCAGCCTCTGTTAAGGAAATATCTCCACGTGTTGTGGGGGTCTCACCACACCAGACGTATCTTAGAGACCCTTGTCATGACCAGGTTAGCACTGTAACTTCACTACCTTCTAACGTGTTTGGAAGTTGTTGTTACCACTAGATATTGGTTTCATTCATTGTTCACAGGTAGCAAACTTTCACTGCCATATTTTGTTGAGAAATATCAGGAGCCCTGAAGGAGGAGGGTAGGGTCAAGCCTTGCCTCCATGTACTCGATCATCCATTTCCTATGGTTGATCTTTTGGGGTAGAAACATGGTTTCTACCTGCCTAGAACTGCATATGGGTTGTATCAATGGTGGAAATATTCAAAAAATCTTCATTTCCTCTATTTATCACTTTGTCATGTAGGAAAATAGAGTACAAGAATATGGGTTAGTTTGACTCGTAACTGTAAAGTTGTTGAGTCTCGTAACTCCTAAAAACCAACCCTTTTATAGGGTAATATTTCCTAGAGAAGATAAATCATCCTTTTCATTAAGAAAGAGGAGTACATTTACATATATATGACCCAAAAAAACTCAAAAGGTATGGACATCCCCAATGCCAACAACAACATCCATCACAAAATTAACTAACAGGGACCAAAAATGGACATGAAAAGAACATCTATAAAATTTGTAGAAAATGGATAAAATTACTAAAAGGATAAAAACCCGGATAGTATGGAACATTAAAATCCTAGTTACAAACAAGAATAACTAGTTCAAACAAAAATATTTTATTCATAAGATGACAAAAAGGATAGAATTTCTTGACATATCAAAAGAAGTGAGCCAACTGAAGATCACTGGGGATATGAACATATCCCCTTCTCAATAATTGTAAGCCTCCTGGTTCTTCAAATAAAAAGTGGCCTTCCTCCACCCGTAGATATTTTTTGGACATATAGTCCGCATGTTGGTTACATTCCCTCAAAATATGCTAGAATAATAGATTATGAAAGAGACCCTTAAGAATTTAAATATGTTACATCTAGTGCTTGAGGGAAAGAACCTTAAAATTCCCCTTCTCCATTATCCAGTCCATCACACACTTGGAATCTCCATAAATCTGACAGGAGATAATGTTCAATGATGTTTCAATATATAAAAGGGCCCAAACTACAGAAACCTCTGCCTTGGTATTAGACTCTGAACCAATATTCAACCAAATATGATAAGACCCATTTCTAGGGAGGAAACTGATGGCACCCCCTCCACATACACCTAAATGATATGCATCATCAAAGAAACCTACATTTATAGATAGAGGACTATGAGGGAAGCATAAGGAGTGACTACGAGGAGGATTCAAAGGCTTGACATACAGAGAAGAAACCCATAATATGAGGCAGGATGTCAGAGATCTCTGCTTTCAAAGATATGTTTATTCTGAACCTTCTAGACACCCCAAGCGATGAAGATAGGAAAGGATTTATAATTACCCATGTTTTTCTCACATAAGAAAAGGAAATGGTCAATATGATACATTGGAACAAGGTCCAAAATATTGAGGGTTGCAGTCCAAAGTTCCATGGAAAAATCACACAGAAAAAATAAGTGATTGACATATTCAAAGTCCTTTGAATAGAGGATACATATATTTGGCCTAGATAATCCTTTGCACAATAGAGGGTCCCATGTTTATATCTAATTCTCTAAATCCAACCATATGAATAATTTCATTTTTGGAGCAATAAGCCAGTCCCGGAACTTATTATACCACCAATTTACCATGGGAAGGGAAGAACATGCTGATATAGAATTATAGGCATGGCAAGAAGTTATTTTCCCAAATGAGGTGTTCCAAGCACAAGCAATTGAACCATCCTCCTATGATAAGATTAGACCATTGAGAATAAGATTCTTAATAAAATTGTCCCATTCATATGCTAGAAGACCATGTAGACCCAATTCAGAAGCACATTTCCACCTGATAATAAAAGACTGCAATGAGGAAGACAAGAAAGGATGACACAATATATAAACAGCCCAGAATTTGAGATGAAATATGAGCTTTGGAAATAATTAGTAGAAGGGAGATCCCCTAATAGAAGGAGCTCCAGATGTTATTAACAAACGGGGTTTATGTTTTGCAGGTCAGGCATTGTGCTATTGAACAAAATCTATGGCCATTTTGACGACTTATGATGGGACTTACAGTTCAGTCTTTCCACTACTTGTAAGCATGGATAATTTGCCCTAGTAGTATAATTATATGCATACGTAGTAGCAGAACAAACAGAGTAAGTATATGAACCTTGAACCAAGCTAGCATCATGATCAGCCTCTGTTAAGGAAATATCTCCACGTGTTGTGGGGGTCTCACCACACCAAACGCATCTTAGAGACCCTTGTCATGACCAGGTTAGCCCTGTAACTTCACTGCCTTCTAACGTGTTTGGAGGTTGTTGTTACCACTAGATATTGGTTTCATTCATTGTTCACAGGTAGCAAACTTTCACTGCCATATTTTGTTGAGAAATATCAGGAGCCCTGAAGGAGGAGGGTAGGGTCAAGCCTTGCCTCCATGTACTCGATCATCCTTTTCATATGGTTGATCTTTTGGGGTAGAAACATGGTTTCTACCTGCCTAGAACTGCATATGGGTTGTATCAATGGTGGAAATATTCAAAAAATCTTCATTTCCTCTGTTTATCACTTTGTCATGTAGGAAAACAGAGTACAGGAATATGGGTTAGTCTGACTCGTAACTGTAAAGTTGCTGAGTCTCAATTGTGATTATGTGATCTTGGAAGGTTTTGAGAGTATATAAACTCTTCTCAATGTATGTCCTTTCCTTGCAAGACTTGGAGAGGGGGATATAGAGTCTTCTTATTGGAATGCAGAGGTTGTTTGACTTTGTATAGTTGCTTATTATCTAATCATATGAAGAAAAAATAGAGTTACAAGAATACAAGTTTAAATGCCAGGCCTTCTTCTACTTATGTTTTGGAGAACACATATCACCTGATCGTTCTAAACAACAAAACACAATAGCCAAACTCATTCCTATACCTCTTTAATTTTTCTCCTTTCCAAATAGGCTGAATGATCCTAAATTCAGTGGCAAAGTACCAGCCTTCTCTTCATGCAATCTCAAAACAACTCTGAGGGCCAACCTACCTTCATTGGATGAACAGAAAGGTATTAGCACATCTATTTAGGGTGCATCTTTATGTGCATTTGTGGCTTCTTCAGCACAAGCGTACACCATAGAGATGATTCGGTTTTGTGCTTGTGCTGAGGTGAGAAATGGCATTTTATGAACAATGTTGCTCAGTGTTCCTTGAACAGAGTTTATATTGTTATAATCCTTGTGCAATTCAGTACTAGTTTGGAGAATTGATGGCTATTTAATATTTGTACAGGTCATGCTCGGAGGCTATTTTGCTTTGAAAAGAGTTGAATATCCATCTACAGATTTATTGTATCCATTTCCATTTGGAATCAATAAACCATTAAAAAGTTTTTTCACCGCCTTTGGAAGTAATAAATACCCTATTGATATTCATTTTTATCTCTAGTATATCAGCATTATTTATGGAGGAACAGAAAAAGGGACTGATGTAGTATGGTCGGATGTGTGCCAGCATTTGCTTAATTATAATTTATCATTTATATTCCCAGAATGACAGTCTGCAACTTGGTAAAACCCTGAAGTTGGACCAATGAACTAATTAGGCTGGTGAATTGGGGTCTCTGAATTATTTTTGTTGTCTTCGGAAGCAATTAGCAATCTATTTATTTCGATATTTATCTCTATTATATGAACATCGTATATAGAAAGACCCGTCTAATTAGTTCATATTATTGGACCCGTCTAATATGTTTGTGGCAGTTTTCAGTTATAATTTAGTTTTCAGCATGGCACTACTGCTGTGTGCAATTCAGTACTAGTTTGGAGAATTGATGGCTTGGACTTTCCTTGATTGGATATGCTATGCCAATAGCAATTTGGCATGTTCTGTGATGATTAAGGCTAGATGTAAGAATTATTAATTAACATTATTTCATGCAAAAGCAAATCTTCCCACAATCGTATTTAGGGAGGGCTAACCAAATTCATTTGAGTAGTGAATTTCCTTTAAAGCAGTCAAGGTAGTGATTGTACCGTGATTCAAATAGTTGAAAGACATTTATTTATCATAAGATGTGAATGGAAATGCCTCAGAAATCACTGAAATAATACTAGTATTCATGCTATCATAAAGGTGAATCCAATTTACCTCATTGGCCGAGAAAATAATTGTTCTTCTGACAACTAAGTTGAGCCATCTTCACCCAAGCTTGTAAGGGCACAGTCTATGGATTCCTATCATAGCTAATTCTAGGTGCCCATGCAGTAGTTGCATGAATAGTTAAAGAATTCCTCTTCCTCTTTGATCTGCTCCCTATTGACAGTCCATGAAACAACGATGCTGATCATTTAATTTCTGCAAGGTGGAAGAAACAAAATACCAAACCCAGGTAGTGGAATTACTTCCTTGCCATTCTCATTTTTTTCTTGGAGGCCTTTGAAAGATGACATGGTTCCTTTATTGAGACTACCGAATGCAGAAGAGGTAGACTCTTCTTGACATCATTAACAACATGTGCTATCTATTTTCTAGACTGTAAGTTATCATAGACATTCTCCTGTCTCCCCTCTACCTCCTGGCCAAAAGGTTTTCTTGCTTCTCATAAAGACAAACACATATAACTAGATAGACAGATAGTTCGAACAGAAATTGCCTTAATGTATTTTGTAAAGTTTAAAGCGAGTTTTCCCATATCTATCTTCTCCATGAACATGTGGACAATCATTCATGCACTAGATTTTTAAAAGGAAATGTAGACAACAAACCTCTAACAAATCCACATGAAGTCAATGCTGAGGGACAATTTTGGGGCATGGAAAAGGTGCACTCACAGGGATTAAATCACAGTGAAGAGAGGCTCCTTCGCTGTCCCAAAAGAAGGTTCTTCATCACAGCAAGGAGGCTTCCATACGCTGTCAAAGGAAGCTCCAAAAGAGCCCTAGTTGCAGTTTTCTATTCACAGCTAAGACGCAATCAAAGGGAGCCTAAATGAACCCCTAATCCACAATAAGAAAGAGAATCAATACACAGTCCTAAAGGATGTGTTTTAGGTGTTGTTCAAGTAAAGAGACCTAGCACGTCTTAGTATTTCAGTGGCAACATGATGATGACAACATTGTGATTGAAACTATTCCTGAGGACTGTTTATAAGGTTGGTAACCTACAGTCATATTATATTAATGAAATCTGTCCTAGACCAAAGTTCAAATCAGTACACTCAGATTGAGTCAAGTCCTTGTACGACTTATACTACTGCATTGACAGTATTTGTTGACTGAAGATCAGAGGCCAGACTTGCTGCTAGGCTAGACCACAGGACATAGCTAGCAGCAAAGGTATTGACTTGAAAGCGTGACAATGGTGGAGCTGCACCTCTAGGTCATGGATTGGTAACTGACAAAAAAAATAAATTCAGACCACTTCAGTCCAATCCTAAAAAAAACTTATTGTAGGCAAACAAATTTGCAACTAACCAACCAATGTGAAATGAATTTTCAATGAAATTATCAAATGTACTACACAAATTGATGATATATATATACGAAAAACAGAGCATTTATCAACCAAATTAAGACATCACGTCTGTAAAATGCCAGTCATTGCACAATTGTTCTCTGTTTAAAAAAGTGAGTACAATGAGGAGTACCTGTATTTTTCATGAACTCTAGCTTCCAAAAGAGGATATTCTGAACTGCACTTGTAAATTTCAACAGTTGTTCTTCTGAAAATCAGACAAAATCGTGCATGGAAGTAAGTTTAACAGTGCAGTTGTGGCGGGATCAATCCTGAGATCAGAACTGCTCTATTTATACTGAGTGATGATCTAATCAGATCAGATGATGGGGAGGGGTCAACGGTTAGTTTATTATGAGCAACTTTATTCTTACTAACATTTACTCACAAAATCGTGCATGTATTTGCTGACAAAATAGTGCAGTAGATGCAGGTTGGTATTTGGAATGGAATTGTAAGTAAAATTTCCATTTTTTATTTTTTATTTTTTAATATCAAATAAGGAATTTAGAAATTACTAAAAGAAAAAAATTAGAGATTTTTCCTTATTTCAAATAAGGAACTAGTTCAAATAAAGAATTTAGTGGTTATTAAAAAAGCTAAAAGTAGAGTTTTTTCTTTATTTCAAATAAGGAATTTAAGAATTTATTAATTACTCCCTATCTCTATTTTTCTAGCAATATATACTTGTCTTATATAAAACCTCAAGTAATAGGCTTGGTAACACCCTGAAATAATATTTTCTCTCATTTATTAAATATTTTGTATTTCCACTTTTTAACTTGAGTCACAAAGAAATAATAAATCTAGTTAATATGCTAATATTGAGGACAAGTTTGACATGGCATATAGGTTAGTTGGGGCTTTTTGCACATTTAGGTGATGGGGAGCACTATTTTCCATCATTATAAACCAAAGTAATATAGATGTTGTATGGGTGTTAATGTGAGGATAATTTTGCCCCTAGACAAGGATGGGTATGTTTGGGGCCTTGGACATCATCTAAGGAGAAACACCATTATTATCCCAGGGCATACGAGTGGTTTTGGTTGGTTAAGTAATAGTACAGACTGTGCACATGGTACAAAACCACCTCCCAGTGCCCCTAAGGTGAACGATTGGCCTAGTGGTGCTCATCGCCAACATCAAGGTTTCTTGTTGGTGGCTAGTGTCCTACTTACTAATGTCTACTACCCAATATTGTGACATTTTGATAGATCGATGTACCAACAACTAATACATTGCATTAGTGTTGGTTGACCTTGAGGTGTCCTTGATACAGTTAGCCCGAAATTTGACCTAGACTTGATGGACTATAGTCCCCAACCATGGAGTGAGAGTCCTTGAACCCCCTATCTAGATGAGCTAATGGATAATGTAGGATGATATGGTAATATCGAGGACATTGAGCTTGACATGGCATGTAGGTTAGTTGGGGCTTTTTGCACATTTAGGTGATGGGGAGCACTATTTGCCATCATTATAAACCAAAGGAATATAGATGTTGTATGGGTATTAATGTGAGGATAATTTTGCCCCTGGACAAGGATGGCTTTGTTTGGGGCCTTGGACATCATCTAAGGAGAAACACCATTATCATCCCAGGGCGTACGAGTGTTTTTGGTTGGTTTAGTAATAATACAGACTGTGCACATGGTACAAAAACACCTCCCAGTGCCTCTAAGGTGAACGGTTGGCCTAGTGGTGCTCATCGCCAACATCAAGGTTTCTTGTTGGTGGCTAGTGTCCTACTTACTAATGTCTACTACCCAATATTGTGACATTTTGATAGGTCGATGTACCAACAACTAATACATTGCATTAGTGTAGGTTGACCTTGTTAAGGTGTCCTTCATACAGTTAGCCTGAAATTTGACCTCTCGATGGACTATAGTCCCCAACCATGGAGTGAGAGTCCTTGAACCCTCTATCTCCATGAGCTAAATTATGGATAATGTAGGATGATATGCTAATATCGAGGACATGTTTGACATTTTGATAGGTCGATGTACCAACAACTAATACATTGCATTAGTGTTGGTTGACCTTGAGGTGTCCTTGATACAGTTAGCTCAAACTTTGACCTAGACTTGATGGACTATAGTCCCCAACCATGGAGTGAGAGTCCTTGAACCCCCTATCTAGATGAGCTAATGGATAATGTAGGAAGATATGCTAATATCGAGGACAAGCTTGACATGGCATGTAATAATATTTGATTATCATCCTAGGGCCTACGACTGGTTTTGGTTGGTTTAGTAATAATATAGACTATGCACATGGTACAAAACCACCTCCGAGTGCCTCTAAGGTGAATGGTTGGCCTAGTGGTGCTCATCGCCAACATCAAGTTTTCTTGTTGGTGGCTAGTGTCCTACTTACTAATGTCTACTACCCAATATTGTGACATTTTGATAGGTCGATGTACCAACAACTAATACATTGCATTAGTGTAGGTTGACCTTGTTAAGGTGTCCTTCATATAGTTAGCCTGAAATTTGACCTCTCGATGGACTATAGTCCCCAACCATGGAGTGAGAGTCCTTGAACCCTCTATCTTCATGAGCTAAATTATGGATAATGTAGGATGATATGCTAATATCGAGGACATGTTTGACATTTTGATAGGTCGATGTACCAACAACTAATACATTGCATTAGTGTTGGTTGACCTTGAGGTGTCCTTGATACAGTTAGCTCGAACTTCGACCTAGACTTGATGGACTATAGTCCCCAACCATGGAGTGAGAGTCCTTGAACCCCCTATCTAGATGAGCTAATGGATAATGTAGGATGATATGCTAATATCGAGGACAAGCTTGACATGGCATGTAGGTTAGTTGGGGCTTTTTGCACATTTAGGTGATGGGGAGCACTATTTGCCATCATTATAAACCAAAGTAATATAGATGTTGTATGGGTGTTAATGTGAGAATAATTTTGCCCCTAGACAAGGATGGCTTTGTTTGGGGCCTTGGACATCATCTAAGGAGAAACACCATTATCATCCCAGGGCATACGAGTGGTTTTGGTTGGTTAAGTAATAGTACAGACTGTGCACATGGTACAAAACCACCTCCCAGTGCCCCTAAGGTGAACGGTTGGCCTAGTGGTGCTCATCGCCAACATCAAGGTTTCTTGTTGGTGGCTAGTGTCCTACTTACTAATGTCTACTACCCAATATTGTGACATTTTGATAGGTCGATGTACCAACAACTAATACATTGCATTAGTGTTGGTTGACCTTGAGGTGTCCTTGATACAGTTAGCTCGAACTTTGACCTAGACTTGATGGACTATAGTCCCCAACCATGGAGTGAGAGTCCTTGAACCCCCTATCTAGATGAGCTAATGGATAATGTAGGATGATATGCTAATATCGAGGACAAGCTTGACATGGCATGTAGGTTAGTTGGGGCTTTTTGCACATTTAGGTGATGGGGAGCACTATTTGCCATCATTATAAACCAAAGGAATATAGATGTTGTATGGGTGTTAATGTGAGGATAATTTTGCCCCTAGACAAGGATGGCTTTGTTTGGGGCATTGGACATCATCTAAGGAGAAACACCATTATCATCCCAGGGCATACGAGTGGTTTTGGTTGGTTAAGTAATAATAAAGACTGTGCACATGGTACAAAACCACCTCCCAGTGCCCCTAAGGTGAACGGTTGGCCTAGTGGTGCTCATCGCCAACATCAAGGTTTCTTGTTGGTGGCTAGTGTCCTACTTACTAATGTCTACTACCCAATATTGTGACATTTTGATAGGGTGTACTAATGTTGCCTAGCTCAAACAAATTTGACCTACTACTAATGATTGTGACATTTTGATAGGTCGATGTACCAACAACTAATACATTGCATTAGTGTAGGTTGACCTTGTTAAGGTGTCCTTCATACAGTTAGCCTGAAATTTGACCTCTCGATGGACTATAGTCCCCAACCATGGAGTGAGAGTCCTTGAACCCTCTATCTCCATGAGCTAAATTATGGAGAATGTAGGATGATATGCTAATATCGAGGACATGTTTGACATTTTGATAGATCAATGTACCAAAATCTAATACATTGCATTAGTGTTGGTTGACCTTGAGGTGTCCTTGATACAGTTAGCTCGAACTTTGACCTAGACTTGATGGACTATAGTCCCCAACCATGGAGTGAGAGTCCTTGAACCCCCTATCTAGATGAGCTAATGGATAATGTAAGATGATATGCTAATATCGAGGACAAGCTTGACATGGCATGTAAAAATATTTGATTATCATCCTAGGGTCTACGACTGGTTTTGTTTGGTTTAGTAATAATATAGACTATGCACATGGTACAAAACCACCTCCGAGTGCCTCTAAGGTGAATGGTTGGCCTAGTGGTGCTCATCGCCAACATCAAGTTTTCTTGTTGGTGGCTAGTGTCCTACTTACTAATGTCTACTACCCAATATTGTGACATTTTGATAGGTCGATGTACCAACAACTAATACATTGCATTAGTGTAGGTTGACCTTGTTAAGGTGTCCTTCATACAGTTAGCCTGAAATTTGACCTCTCGATGGACTATAGTCCCCAACCATGGAGTGAGAGTCCTTGAACCCTCTATCTTCATGAGCTAAATTATGGATAATGTAGGATGATATGCTAATATCGAGGACATTTTTGACATTTTGATATGTCGATGTACCAACAACTAATACATTGCATTAGTGTTGGTTGACCTTGAGGTGTCCTTGATACAGTTAGCTCGAACTTTGACCTAGACTTGATGGACTATAGTCCCCAACCATGGAGTGAGAGTCCTTGAACCCCCTATCTAGATGAGCTAATGGATAATGTAGGATGATATGCTAATATCGAGGACAAGCTTGACATGGCATGTAGGTTAGTTGGGGCTTTTTGCACATTTAGGTGATGGGGAGCACTATTTGCCATCATTATAAACCAAAGGAATATAGATGTTGTATGGGTGTTAATGTGAGGATAATTTTTCCCCTAGACAAGGATGGCTTTGTTTGGGGCCTTGGACATCATCTAAGGAGAAACACCATTATCATCCCAGGGCATACGAGTGGTTTTGGTTGGTTAAGTAATAATAAAGACTGTGCACATGGTACAAAACCACCTCCCAGTGCCCCTAAGGTGAACGGTTGGCCTAGTGGTGCTCATCGCCAACATCAAGGTTTCTTGTTGGTGGCTAGTGTCCTACTTACTAATGTCTACTACCCAATATTGTGACATTTTGATAGGTCGATGTGCCAACAACTAATACATTGCATTAGTGTTGGTTGACCTTGACATGTCCATGATACAATTAGCCCAAAATTTGACCTAGACTTGATGGACTATAGTCCCCAACCATGGAGTGAGAGTCCTTGAACCCCCTATCTAGATGAGCTAATGGATAATGTAGGATGATATGCTAATATCGAGGACATTGAGCTTGACATGGCATGTAGGTTAGTTGGGGCTTTTTGCACATTTAGGTGATGGGGAGCACTATTTGCCATCATTATAAACCAAAGGAATATAGATGTTGTATGGGTATTAATGTGAGGATAATTTTGCCCCTAGACAAGGATGGCTTTGTTTGGGGCCTTGGACATCATCTAAGGAGAAACACCATTATCATCCCAGGGCATACGAGTGGTTTTGGTTGGTTTAGTAATAATACAGACTGTGCACATGGTACAAAACCACCTCCCAGTGCCTCTAAGATGAATGGTTGGCCTAGTGGTGCTCATCGGCAACATCAAGGTTTCTTGTTGGTGGCTAGTGTCCTACTTACTATTGTCTACTACCCAATATTGCGACATTTTGATAGGTCGATGTACCAACAACTAATACATTGCATTAGTGTTGGTTGACCTTGACGTGTCCATGATACAATTAGCCTGAAATTTTACCTAGACTTGATGGACTATAGTCCCCAACCATGGAGTGAGAGTCCTTGATCCCTCTATGTCAATGAGCTAATGGATAATGTAGGATGATATGCTAATATCGAGGACAAGTTTGACATGGCATGTAGGTTAGTTGGGTCTTTTTGCACAATTAGGTGATGGGGAGCACTATTTGCCATCATTATAAACCATAGGTATATAGATGTTGTATGGGTGTTAATGTGAGGATAATTTTGCCCCACAAGGATGGCTTTGTTTGGGGCCTTGGACATCATCTAAGGAGAAACACCATTATCATCCCAGGGCATACGAGTGGTTTTGGTTGGTTAAGTAATAGTACAGACTGTGCACATGGTACAAAACCACCTCCCAGTGCCCCTAAGGTGAATGGTTGGCCTAGTGGTGCTCATTGCCAACATCAAGGTTTCTTGTTGGTGGCTAGTGTCCTACTTACTAATGTCTACTACCCAATATTATGACATTTTGATAGGTCGATGTACCAACAACTAATACATTGCATTAGTGTTGGTTGACCTTGAGGTGTCCTTGATACAATTAGCCCGAAATTTGACCTAGACTTGATGGACTATAGTCCCCAACTATGGAGTGAGAGTCCTTGATCCCTCTATCTCGATGAGCTAATGAATAATGTAGGATGATATGCTAATATCGAGGACAAGTTTGACATGGCAGGCAGGTTAGTTGGGGCTTTTTGCACAATTAGGTGATGGGGAGCACTATTTGCCATCATTATAAACCATAGGTATATAGATGTTGTATGGGTGTTAATATGAGGATAATTTTGCCCCACAAGGATGGCTTTGTTTGGGGCCTTGGACATCATCTAAGGAGAAACACCATTATCATCCCAAGGCGTACGAGTGGTTTTGGTTGGTTTAGTAACCCAACACGACTTCCTAAGAATAGTAAATCCTCCTTACTACTGCTGCGTGGTGATCCAGGAAACAAGATCTGGGTTTTTATTGCTTATCGGAGGGAAAGCATTCCTCCACTCAAGGAGTTTTCCTCCTATCCACTTGTACAAACAATAGGCTTGAGTAAGATAATAGGATTAGAAGAAAATCATAGGAAAACATGTGAATAATACGAGAGGTTCAGATTCCAAGATTTTTTTGTAACTTTGTCATCTTCAAAGTTACAAACAACATGTTTGTTAATTGAAGTGATATTTGATTTCAGCGCTTAGTTTAGCTTTCTTCTAAGGTTTTTAAGTTTCCTTGTGTTAACTTGGCCCATTGACCTAGGTGGTCAATATCCCTCTTGTATCATTTATGTTCACATATTTGTTTATGAGCAATTTTTTCTTACAGCTTATCTTAACATTTGTTGATGATAGTTGTAGCACTCTTACATTAGTTAGATAGAATTTTTACTTTGAATTTAGTTCATTTCCATTACTATTTTTAATTTTTTTGGTTCATTATGTGTTATTCATTAACCCTACCACAAATTGTTTTAATGCATTGGATATGTTCACTTTCCAATTTTCCAACTTCTCATTAGCATCATTGCCATCCAATACCACATTTAGCATATTCACCTTCACATTAGACTGTTTCTTGTAGAAAAATAAGGACACCTGTAGCAGTTTGCAACCCGACTTCCAAGCTTGCCCAAATTCACACGAAACATAAGATAATTCGTGATTCAACAATTTGGGAAACTTTTGAACAGACAGATAACTAGTGATTCGTGTGCTTTGATAATCCGTGATCCGTGTGCTTTGAGAAGCGGATGCACACATTATATCCAATATGGTCGGGGGTATCCTGTAGCATTAACAGGTGAGGCGCATCTGTCAACAACCCTTTCGGACGGCCAAGACAGTTTTATAAGCTCTGCATTTAATTCCATTTTTTTCTGTGAGGCCGATCTTCCATATTTTTTGCCTAAAACAGGTATGTGTTTAGGCTTTCTGTTTGTTTTATTAAAAAATATCTCTTTGAATAAATTATTATCATATCCTGTTGCCTGTTCAGATTGTTGGGGCTACCTTTAGATTATATCTTTTTGATTTTGCAGACTTTAAACACATATCTACTAAGCATAGGATGATAAAACGTTGCATTTTCTTGGATCGGATTCTAGCTTAGTTATTTCCTCTGCTTTTGGGCATATGTAACGTTAAGTGCATGTTAATGGAATTTGATTACTTGTTTCTTTGTGTTAAGTACATTGATAAGCAGAAAAACCTTTATCGCTTCCGAAACATCTTCACCATGCACTTTCTGGGTAGAAATGTTAGGACGTCTTATTATTTTCAATGGCATATTACCACAAGAACGCTTGAGATGAGGGATACCCAGATTACGTCCAGAACAGATACAAATTGGTGTATTTTCAATGGCATATTACCACAAGTCTTCTTATTTTCAATAGAATATTACCACAAGAACGCTTGAGATGAGAGATACCCAGATTACGTCCAGAAAAGATACAAATTGGTGGTTCTTTCAGTGACCTATCCCTAGCCAGTTTCTCAACAGTAACTTTCACCTTTTTCTCAGGAAGACTAATTTGAGAGGCTTCCATCTTTATACGAAACCACCCTCTTTCTTTTTCATGAATAGAAGATTTTGATATCATTGGGCATGGACTATCTGTTGTAACAAGTCCCAACATAAGTCGTCAAAATGGTCATATATTTTGTTCAATAGCACAATGACTGACCTGCAAAACATAAACCCCGTTTGTTAATAACATCTGGAGCATTAAAAAACACATTTTCCTTCACAATGAAGCAACATAGAAACCCTCAGAATTGAAAATATCCATTCTTACAAGTAGTGGAAAGACTGAACTGTAAGTCCCATCATAAGTCGTCAAAATGGGCATAGATTCTGTTCAATAGGACAATGCCTGACCTGCAAAACATAAACCCCGTTTGTTAATAACATCTGGAGCATTAAAAAACACATTTTCCTTCACAATGAAGCAACATATAAACCCTCAAAATTGAAAATATCCATGCTTACAAGTAGTGGAAAGACTGAACTGTAAGTCCCATCATAAGTCGTCAAAATGGCCATAGATTTTGTTCAATAGCACAATGCCTGACCTGCAAAACATAAACCCTGTTTGTTAATAACATCTGGAGCTCCTTCTATTAGGGGATCTCCCTTCTACTAATTATTTCCAAAGCTCATATTTCATCTCAAATTCTGGGTTGTTTATATATTGTGTCATCCTTTCTTGTCTTCCTCATTGCAGTCTTTTATTATCAGGTGGAAATGTGCTTCTGAATTGGGTCTACATGGTCTTCTAGCATATGAATGGGACAATTTTATTAAGAATCTTATTCTCAATGGTCTAATCTTATCATAGGAGGATGGTTCAATTGCTTGTGCTTGGAACACCCCATTTGGGAAAATAACTTCTTGCCATGCCTATAATTCTATATCAGCATGTTCTTCCCTTCCCATGGTAAATTGGTGGTATAATAAGTTCCGGGACTGGCTTATTGCTCCAAAAATGAAATTATTCATATGGTTGGATTTAGAGAATTAGATATAAACATGGGACCCTCTATTGTGCAAAGGATTATCTAGGCCAAATATATGTATCCTCTATTCAAAGGACTTTGAATATGTCAATCACTTATTTTTTCTGTGTGATTTTTCCATGGAACTTTGGACTGCAACCGTCACGTTATTTAATATTTTGGACCTTGTTCCAATGTATCATATTGACCATTTCCTTTTCTTATGTGAGAAAAACATGGGTAATTATAAATCCTTTCCTATCTTCATCGCTTGGGGTGTCTAGAAGGTTCAGAATAAACATATCTTTGAAAGCAGAGATCTCTGACATCCTGCCTCATATTATGGGTTTCTTCTCTGTATGTCAAGCCTTTGAATCCTCCTCGTAGTCACTCCTTATGCTTCCCTCATAGTCCTCTATCTATAAATGTAGGTTTCTTTGATGATGCATATCATTTAGGTGTATGTGGAGGGGGTGCCATCAGTTTCCTCCCTAGAAATGGGTCTTATCATATTTGGTTGAATATTGGTTCAGAGTCTAATACCAAGGCAGAGGTTTCTGTAGTTTGGGCCCTTTTATATATTGAAACATCATTGAACATTATCTCCTGTCAGATTTATGGAGATTCCAAGTGTGTGATGGACTGGATAATGGAGAAGGGGAATTTTAAGGTTCTTTCCCTCAAGCACTAGATGTAACATATTTAAATTCTTAAGGGTCTCTTTCATAATCTATTATTCTAGCATATTTTGAGGGAATGTAACCAACATGCGGACTATATGTCCAAAAAATATCTACGGGTGGAGGAAGGCCACTTTTTATTTGAAGAACCAGGAGGCTTACAATTATTGAGAAGGGGATATGTTCATATCCCCAGTGATCTTCAGTTGGCTCACTTCTTTTGATATGTCAAGAAATTCTATCCTTTTTGTCATCTTATGAATAAAATATTTTTGTTTGAACTGGTTATTCTTGTTTGTAACTAGGATTTTAATGTTCCATACTATCCGGGTTTTTATCTTTTTTAGTAATTTTATCCATGTTCTACAAAGTTTATAGATGTTCTTTTCATGTCCATTTTTGGTCCCTGTTAGTTAATTTTGTGATGGATGTTGTTGTTGGCATTGGTGATGTCCATACCTTTGAGGTTTTTGGGTCATATATATGTAAATGTACTCCTCTTTCTTAATGAAAAGGATGATTTATCTTCTCTAGAAAATATTACCCTATAAAAGGGTTGGTGTTTAGGAGTTACGAGACTCAGCAACTTTACAGTTACGAGTCAGACTAACCCATATTCCTGTACTCTGTTTTCCTACATGACAAAGTGATAAACAGAGGAAATGAAGATTTTTTGAATATTTCCACCATTGATACAACCCATATGCAGTTCTAGGCAGGTAGAAACCATGTTTCTACCCCAAAAGATCAACCATATGAAAAGGATGATCGAGTACATGGAGGCAAGGCTTGACCCTACCCTCCTCCTTCAGGGCTCCTGATATTTCTCAACAAAATATGGCAGTGAAAGTTTGCTACCTGTGAACAATGAATGAAACCAATATCTAGTGGTAACAACAACCTCCAAACACGTTAGAAGGCAGTGAAGTTACAGGGCTAACCTGGTCATGACAAGGGTCTCTAAGATGCGTTTGGTGTGGTGAGACCCCCACAACACGTGGAGATATTTCCTTAACAGAGGTTGATCATGATGCTAGCTTGGTTCAAGGTTCATATACTTACTCTGTTTGTTCTGCTGCTACGTATGCATATATATGCTCTTAGGTATACTACTAGGGCAAATTATCCATGCTTACAAGTAGTGGAAAGACTGAACTGTAAGTCCCATCATAAGTAGTCAAAATGGCCATAGATTTTGTTCAATAGCACAATGCCTGACCTGCAAAACATAAACCCCGTTTGTTAATAACATCTGGAGCTCCTTCTATTAGGGGATCTCCCTTCTACTAATTATTTCCAAAGCTCATATTTCATCTCAAATTCTGGGCTGTTTATATATTGTGTCATCCTTTCTTGTCTTCCTCATTGCAGTCTTTTATTATCAGGTGGAAATGTGCTTCTGAATTGGGTCTACATGGTCTTCTAGCATATGAATGGGACAATTTTGTTAAGAATCTTATTCTCAATGGTCTAATCTTATCATAGGAGGATGGTTCAATTGCTTGTGCTTGGAACACCTCATTTGGGAAAATAACTTCTTGCCATGCCTATAATTCTATATCAGCATGTTCTTCCCTTCCCATGGTAAATTGGTGGTATAATAAGTTCCGGGACTGGCTTATTGCTCCAAAAATGAAATTATTCATATGGTTGGATTTAGAGAATTAGATATAAACATGGGACCCTCTATTGTGCAAAGGATTATCTAGGCCAAATATATGTATCCTCTATTCAAAGGACTTTGAATATGTCAATCACTTATTTTTTCTGTGTGATTTTTCCATGGAACTTTGGACTGCAACCCCTAATATTTTGGACCTTGTTCCAATGTATCATATTGACCATTTCCTTTTCTTATGTGAGAAAAACATGGGTAATTATAAATCCTTTCCTATCTTCATCGCTTGGGGTGTCTAGAAGGTTCAGAATAAACATATCTTTGAAAGCAGAGATCTCTGACATCCTGCCTCATATTATGGGTTTCTTCTCTGTATGTCAAGCCTTTGAATCCTCCTCGTAGTCACTCCTTATGCTTCCCTCATAGTCCTCTATCTATAAATGTAGGTTTCTTTGATGATGCATATCATTTAGGTGTATGTGGAGGGGGTGCCATCAGTTTCCTCCCTAGAAATGGGTCTTATCATATTTGGTTGAATATTGGTTCAGAGTCTAATACCAAGGCAGAAGTTTCTGTAGTTTGGGCCCTTTTATATATTGAAACATCATTGAACATTATCTCCTGTCAGATTTATGGAGATTCCAAGTGTGTGATGGACTGGATAATGGAGAAGGGGAATTTTAAGGTTCTTTCCCTCAAGCACTAGATGTAACATATTTAAATTCTTAAGGGTCTCTTTCATAATCTATTATTCTAGCATATTTTGAGGGAATGTAACCAACATGCAGACTATATGTCCAAAAAATATCTACGGGTGGAGGAAGGCCACTTTTTATTTGAAGAACCAGGAGGCTTACAATTATTGAGAAGGGGATATGTTCATATCCCCAGTGATCTTCAGTTGGCTCACTTCTTTTGATATGTCAAGAAATTCTATCCTTTTTGTCATCTTATGAATAAAATATTTTTGTTTGAACTGGTTATTCTTGTTTGTAACTAGGATTTTAATGTTCCATACTATCCGGGTTTTTATCTTTTTTAGTAATTTTATCCATGTTCTACAAAGTTTATAGATGTTCTTTTCATGTCCATTTTTGGTCCCTGTTAGTTAATTTTGTGATGGATGTTGTTGTTGGCATTGGTGATGTGCATACCTTTGAGGTTTTTTGGGTCATATATATGTAAATGTACTCCTCTTTCTTAATGAAAAGGATGATTTATCTTCTCTAGAAAATATTACCCTATAAAAGGGTTGGTGTTTAGGAGTTACGAGACTCAGCAATTTTTCAGTTACGAGTCAGACTAACCCATATTCCTGTACTCTGTTTTCCTACATGACAAAGTGATAAACAGAGGAAATGAAGATTTTTTGAATATTTCCACCATTGATACAACCCATATGCAGTTCTAGGCAGGTAGAAACCATGTTTCTACCCCAAAAGATCAACCATATGAAAAGGATGATCGAGTACATGGAGGCAAGGCTTGACCCTACCCTCCTCCTTCAGGGCTCCTGATATTTCTCAACAAAATATGGCAGTGAAAGTTTGCTACCTGTGAACAATGAATGAAACCAATATCTAGTGGTAACAACAACCTCCAAACACGTTAGAAGGCAGTGAAGTTACAGGGCTAACCTGGTCATGACAAGGGTCTCTAAGATGCATTTGGTGTGGTGAGACCCCCACAACACGTGGAGATATTTCCTTAACAGAGGCTGATCATGATGCTAGCTTGGTTCAAGGTTCATATACTTACTCTGTTTGTTTTGCTGCTACGTATGCATATATATGCTCTTAGGTATACTACTAGATATACTACTGGAACTAGAACTGCTAGTGCTGCTTCAAAAAAAATTAGTGAATTAGCAATAACATAGTAGTGAGCTTGAGTGGACCCTCAGGGGGACTCTACACCAGCTAGGATCTGTCCAAGTTAGATATCAAGTACACTTTCACAACCCAACACTGGATACTCTACACCAGCTAGGATCCGTCCAAGTTAGATATCAAGCACACTTTCACAGCCCAACACTGGATATTCAATGAGTTTGGAAGGAAATAAACTTTAAAAAGATTGCAGATCTATTTGATTGAGAAATCTTCAGAACAACATGCAGATTTAATTACACTACAACACATTCCTTGCTGAAAAATGATACTTTAAATAGAATGCAGATCTATCTTATTCCACACTATTTTCACCATCTTCCCATACATTATCAACAACTCGCAAAACAACAAGGAGATCAATACTTTTCATTTCCAGAGAAATACCACCTACCACATTATCAATATTTTCAAAAGGGAATCAGTTTCTTTATACCACAGATGGCAAAGTTCCTTTAAGGGGTACTCCTTTGGGGATCCTATTATTAGACTTTGTGGGTGGTCCATTTATTGGAAACACCAAATGAACTCTATCAAACTTGCAATTTGTGCCTCCTCCTTGTAGAGTTATATAATGTGTTGTAGAACCTTTCTCATAATTCAACCCAGCTAGTTGTCTGCCACTGCATTTTTACCTCAAGATATCACTTCTTTGGAAATGGCTCTAAGGTTTGAATAAAATTATGAACCCATAGTTAAATAGGAACCTCCTATATCTCCTAAGGACTTCGCAGTAATACATGTATCCCATTGGATTGGAAGTGCCACCGAATTGTAGGTGCTGGTTGACAGAACTGGATTCCAAAATGTCATTACCTAGTGGAGCCCCAATTTCTGGTAGGCCTTTATCATTAAGTACCTATATCATATCATGCCATGAGTGAAACTTGATTTGATGTGCTTACCCACCATTACATGGGGGTCTTTTCCAAATTCATATACATTGTTGCAACCCTTTGCTCAGGCACAATCTACTCCACCACTTGTCCAAAGATTCTTTCATGGTGTCAATTGTGCCATTAAACTCAATATCTTCTTAAGCTCTGCACTAATCCACCTAACTATTTTCAACATCATGCAATGCCAAAAAAAAATTACAGTCTATTCAAGAGTGATTAAAATCTATATTTATATTTTTCCATAGATCAAACACTGACACACAAGACAGAGTTCCGAGTCATCATTGTGCTCATACAAAATAAAAATTCAACCTTTCTTACACAAAGGCACAAAAAGAGTTGACAATCTCAAGCATAGTAGAAAACATATTCACATTTAGGATCAATTTTGACAAATGACGTCCATTTGCAGAGTTTTGTGTACCACCACCTTTACACATTAAGTTTTGCTCTTAGTATCCTTCTCTACATACACGAAAAAGTTGTCTCCCATAGATTTTTCTCTCATGGCTATTTACTCTCACATTTCTGACTTGATCTAACGTAATTCTCCATCTGCTGTACCCACTCCCCATGAGAGAACTGTCTTACAAAAATATATCAAATTTAGCCAATTATCAAACCATAGGTCAATTGGGTGTAGCTCCAGTTGTTGAGAGGAAAGTAGTTATCCTCCTACATCTGGGTTCATATTCCACTTTGTGACATGCTTGCTCTCTTCATGAGCTAATTGTTGACAGTTGAGCTGGCCTTGAGCCCTGAAGAATCTAGTTTATCCTGGCTACCATTCTCAGAATGAGGGAAAGTACCCAGTGGGTTTCCTCCGGAAATTCATTATGCAGAGAAAAAAAAGGAATATCAAACCACAAATGGGACATCTGAATTCGCTATGTCCAAGTGCTTACTTTGCTGTAATGAATAGCCTTTTCTAACTATGTTTATTTTCTTTCCTAACTGTGCAGAGCACTATGTTACAATGTTAACTATGGCATTCTAGTATCTCCTATTTTTCATTTTCAAATACTATATCTAGTTGCTGCATTGTTGTATTCTTCATGTGCCAAATGCTTCATTGTTGCTTCAGAAATTCAGATGGCAGTTATGGATCTGTAGATCAAATAGTGTGTATTCCTTAATCAAGGATTCAAGCCCTGCTGTGACAAGGAGTCCACAGATTCTGACTCATTTACAATAAGCACTGCTTCGGAAGTCTGTCGTAATTAAGTGCTAATCCATACCATAATTCTGAGCCTCAATGTTTCAGCCATTGTCTCACCTAAGTGACATCAATAGGACCGCAGGCATATAAATGTAAGCTATTAAGAAATCTAAAGTTTTCTATTGAGGCAAATTTCTAGAATAATATCAAGCCAAGTGAATAACTCTAATATTGATTTTCATGACTTGCTTCAGAATTTGCTCACAACTGTAATGGCTTTGTCCTGGTCACTGAGACAATCTTCTATTACAAGTGAAAAGAGTGCTGAAATATGGGCATTTGTTTGGAATTCACTCTATGTGCCACTGTACGTAGTTAGTTTTATTTTTCTGTTTATCTGGTTTTACTTATAACACTTAAAAAGAGGATGAGAATGGAAACAGTAAAGGAGTAGAGAAACATCTTCCTCTGCGATAACAACAGCTATGGTGGAATGGTAAATGCTCCTCGCATATTCACACCTTGGAAACCTTATCTCGAAATGAAGCTAGTCCTCACTTGCATTAGAGCAAATCCATTTGAACCTTGTTGGGCCTTGAAAGAGAGATCAAATTTATCCAAACACATCGTAAACAAATATTCTTGTAAATTTTTTATATTTTTTAATACAAAACAACTTAAAGGTAAGATAGGTCCCATATAGTTGACTCAGTAATAAAATTTAATTATTTTTAAATTAGATTTTTTTCATACAAAACATGTCTCCTTGAACAGAACATACTGAGAAGGAAGATAACCCGATAACCCCATATAGTTGACTTAGTAATTAAAATTTAAAGTTTATATGGTATCAAATTCATCATCAAATTTCTTTCCACATCATCCAGTGGTAAAAAATATATCGAAGAATTCAATATATTTTAATACACAATATATATTTTTTAATTTTTTTACATAAAATTTTATGTTTTTCATATCAAATATTTTATATTTATAAGAAAGATTAAGTTTCTAAGAGTTTAATATCTTTTAATATGTAGCATATATTTTTAATAGACAATATATTAAAGGGAAAAATAATAAGATAACTTTTTTGTAAGTTAGTAAAGTTTCAATATATTACTAAATAAACATACAATACAAAAATAGTAGTTGGTTTACCAAACCAGTTGTAGAAGAAGATTCTCTTTGTCACACATTTAACCAGACATGCCATTAGATTTTTCTGTCTTTACTTTCCCTTATATAGTTCAAAAAAGCTCCCCTTCCCACTACTACTATATGTAGGTCTGTCTATCTGAATAGCTATATAGCTCTGATCTTCAGACCTAAACTTGACAAAATAACTACAATACTACCTATATAAACATAACACAAAACTAAACAAAAGATTGGTCGATGCCATGATCAACTAACACAATATTATTTGCTTGGAGTTGTTATCGTTGTTGGCCCCATTGTTGGGTCCTCCACAAGGGTTGTCGTTGGAGCCTCTAGGGTTGCCAGTGGACAGCCACCTGCAGCGCAAGCCTCTCGAACTCAATACTTCCTCAAGCGGGCCAAATCTCCTATCTCTACACCCATCGATATATCCACATTATCGATATAATTTAGATAGATTGAGAACATTTTGTTAAGATCCCCAATTCTGCCAACATGCAATTTCTCTATGTTAACCAAACCATTGAGAGCCTCTTCAATTCCTTTTAGGTGTTGGTCTATAGATTTTAACTCGATTTCTGTCTCGAGTTGCCTCTTTTTCCTCTACTTTGCTGCCTCTGCTTGTAGCTTTTCCACTAGAGTCTTGACATGCCAAGCAGTCTCCAAGGTCTTTTGGTACACAGTCATCTATGTTTTGGATTTCCCTGTGTTGATGATCCAATCTCCTTCCTCCTCTATTCTACCATCAAAGATAGCCCTACAATGTCTTCGAACCTCACTCTCCCAGATTTCCACTATATCCTTCCCTTTTGTGTGACTGTTTAGCAACAACCTCCGCTACTTCCTCCATCCATGTCTGTTTGCAAAACTCAAAGCCCTGAGCATCCGCGGGAACTACCTCTTGGCCTACTAGCATCACTTTAGCTCTTACTCGTTGCACTCCCTGATAACTTAATTTCCCTCATAGAAATTACTATCACCAACTCACAATTACACCACCTTTCAGTGTTTTGCCTTATGTCAATGAAGCTTGCTCCCTAGCTATGATTTAAAGATGACACCCCAGATGAGACTTGCCTCGCCGATATTTGAGTACTTTCCCTCTCAATTTTTAGTAACTCTGACCTGCTAGCGATGTTGTTGTTCATTCGTCTGTACTTGTGGACGTCCTTCCTCTCATTTTCCCTTGTGAACGGTTTGTTCAAAATCATAATCACCCTAACCTTGCTCTTGTATGTTTCCCCTCTTGATTGCGTACCTTCCCACTCCTCTTGCCACATCTCCTATTAATGAGACGATCACACTAACAATCTATTATGGGGGAAATCCTCTCCTTCCCATGATTAACCATCACTCTATCCTTGTATTGTAGACACATACCCCTTCTCGTTTCCTAAGTATGTCCATAATGAAGGATTATTTGTTCGTATGAACTGGTAGGTCACTGTCCTGATTCGGGCCCACCCCTTCTCTATCAACCTACCTTAATGGCGTGGAGTGATCTCTCTCTGCCAACCTTTGGCTTTCCTCCTTTAGCTAGCCCTCTCAAAACTTGCACATCACATCGGTGAGAAAATGGACATTATCTACCCCTTTATTTTCCACCCTATCCACCAACACATTCGAAAACCACTGAACTAAGGTGAATTCCATGGTTTTCAACACCTCCAGATGTTTTTGAATGCATTGGATTAATGGGGGCAATTGCCAGTTCCATGTTACTTTACTTATTTGTGTGCCACATTGTAACTTACGTGTCACTTGAATGATAAGAGGTGTGGTTCCTACTAGGTCTGGTTCCATGGGAGTTTGCATGGGCTTACAACCATTCATATGGGATTTCTCAATAAGTGTCTTGGCATATTTTCTTTTATATACAAATATCCGGTGATGTGTCTGTCACACCTCCAAACCAAGACACTAATGCAATAGACCAAGATCGGTCATGTCAAAGGACCTTTTCAAATCTTGCCAAAATTCTCTTCTCATAACTGCCTGTGATTACTAAGTCATCGACATACACAACGATGATCACAATATCCCCCCTTGATCTTTGCAGTAGAGGTTAGGATCATAAGGGCTTCTCTTTCAGCCGTGCTGTGTAAAATGCTCATCAATTTGTAAAGAAAGTTCCCACAATATATTCCGTTTAAGCAAAATATAATGCTTAATATTTTGCAAAATAGATACAAATGGATTACTGCGATGTAGTAATATCTCCGAAAGAGTATCTAAAAGAATATTTTCAAGATATTTACACCATGCAGAGGTAAAAAACCAGGGCATATATGTTTAAATCCCTCCCATCAAAGTACCTTGAGGTCCCTCTAATGGTGCAAGCCTAGAAGAACTCCAATTAGGAAAAAATTGTATTAAACCTTGAGGATAGGGTGAAATAATGGAATGTCAAAGCCCTAAACCTGGGTGGTCATCTGATTCTAACACACACAGTGCTACAAGCTATTCCAAGGTATATGTTATCTATCCTCCCTTCTCCAAAAAGATCTGGGACATCCAAAGGAACTTCTTGTGGCGAGGGTTAGAGGTGAAACGAAAATGGGCGCTAGTGGCCTTAAATAGAGTGCAAACCAAAAGATGTAGGTGGGCTAGGTCTTCAAGATCCAGAGGTAACCAACAAAGGAAATGGAGCAAAATTATGGTGGAGATGGTTAAAAGGGGGGTCATCACCTTGGGAAAGGCTTTGGAAATCAAAATATGCACCTAATTTCCATACAAAAACGTTAGTTTGGTTATCAAGTTCCACTCAGGGGTTGGCAATTTGGAATTTAGCATGGAATAAAAGAGGTATAATGCAAAAACACTATTCTGGGAAATCAGAAATGGAAAGGAGGCCCTATTTTGGGATGATGCGTGGTAGAAACAAGCTAAGTTATGCAGGGAGGAATGACATCCCTTCAAACTAAGCACAAAAATATAAGAGTATAGAGAATTCCACCAATTCTAGGATCAAGGACTAGAAAATAACAAATGGAGGTGATGGAATTTTAATATCTTTCGACGGCCAACCCAGAATGACTTAGCTATTCAGTATCTAACAGAGGAACTAAGAAAATTAATAATTATGTTCAATAATGACCAAGACCAACTCAAATGGGGAAAAAAGAAGATGTGGAGTTCAATCTCAAGGAAGTCAAAGCTTATCTTAGTGAGGGATATACTGGTACAAATGATCCATCGTGGAGAAAACTGGATGGTGCCACATTGGCCATAAATTTAAATTTTCATGTCATTGATTTTACACTGGAAGGTCCTAACTCAGGACAAACTTATAAAGAGAGGATTTATAGGTTCCTCTTCGTGTTTCCTCTCCGAAAACACAAAAGAGAGGCTTAATCATTTACTCAACACCTGTAACTATATGGAGGCACTATGGGACTAATTAGCCTCAATATTTAGATAAAGAAACCAAAGTCGAGAGAGCATACAAGAAACAATAAAGAAATGGCGGGTGCATTATACAAAAAACGAGGTGGTGAACCTTACCTGAAATTTCATTCGAGGTTTCATCCTTTGGGAAATTTGGAAGGAGCACAATAGATGAATATTCTCTTATAATAAGCTTCCTGTTGACAACCTAGTGGAAGGAAAAATGTGTCAGCTAAAGGAAACATTAATTAGTACGGGAAACCAACCATTAGAGGAACAACCACCCCCCCAAGGAAACACAAATTTTGAAGTGATGAGGCTTCATGTTTTTCACCCTGTTTTCCCCAAATAAATATATTCTAGCAGGAAGAATTATTCATTACTTTCCCCTCTTACAAGCAAATACTCGACAAAAAAAGGATTTCACACCTCGAAGTTTTTTTTAGGATAAAGGGAAAGGTGAGTGGGTATCTTGCAGTAGCTGCATCGGTATTATTAGCATTACGCCACTTTTCATATGGGTCTTCACAACAAATAATCACCATTACACTTTGTTGATTTGTTTTAAAAATAAACATAACACGCAATAGATTTCTTTTGGGATGCAATGTTGTTGTTGTTAGTATGATTGTATTTGTGCCACATGTAAAGCTAATATGCATTAAATTTCTTTCACCTTGCAATATTTTTATTGGAAATGTGTTTGTGTTTGGGCTAGAAACTATGCTAGATTTCTTTTGCTTTGCAATAGTGTTGTTGTCAATTTGGTTGTTTATGATAAAAGGAAATCTAGCAAGTGTTAGATTTCCATCACTTTGGCAATGTTATTGGAAATCTTGTGCTTGTGTTTGGGTTAGAAGTTGTGTTAGATTTCTTTTGCTATTCAATGTTGTTGTTTTCAATTTGGTTGTTTCCTATAGAAAGAAATATAACACGTGTTAGATCTCTTTCACCTTGGTAATGTGCTTTTGTTTGTGTTAGAAGGAAATATAGCATGCACTAGATTTCTTCTGACATAAAATGTTGTTATTGGTAGTATGCTTGTATTTATGCTACATGTAAAGCTAGCATGCGTTAAATTTATTTTACCTTGCGACATTGTTGTTGGAAATGTGATTGTGTTTGTGATAGAAGTTGTTGGATTTTGTTGGCTTTTGTTTGCCCTACAATGTTATTGTTGCCAATGTGCTTTTGTTTGTGCTAGAAGTAAATCAATCGTATGCTAGATATCTTCTACACTGCAATGTTATTTTTGGCAATGTGATTGTGTTTGTGCTACAATAAACTCTAGAATGTGTAAGATTTCTTTTACTTTGAAATGTTTTTTTGAGTAATATGCTTCTATTTACATTAGAAGAAAATTTAGCATGTGGTGGATTTCCTTCGCCTTAGAATATTGTTATTGGCAATGTGTTTGTGTTTGTGCTAGAAGGAAATCTAGCATGTGCTAGATTTATTTGACCATGTAATGTTGCTTCTAGCAATATGCTTATGTTTGTAGTAGAAGGAATGATATTGATTGTTAGATTCATTTGAGGAAACAATGTTTCATTACATACAACATGACAACCATAATATTTTTATTTTTTCATTTATATTACTTTTTCGGAAGTTGTGTGTTTTTGGGGAAATATAAAGTCACACTTTACAGGTTCATTTTTTTAATTACAAGTTACGATGAAATTGTTGTTACAGAATTGATGCAAGCTACAATGGAAAATATAATTTTGGCAAAAGGGGACTATGTTGATCTCCTTATTAATGATCAAGTCATTGGGCTAGCAAGGGTTGAATCTGCAGAGTCTGGAACTTATTATGTTGGAAAAAAGGTTAATGTTGGTTATGTTGCAATTTTGATAATTGATCTCATTCAACCACATTTGATTGATGATGATGTTAATGAAGGGGACATACATCCATGGAAGATTGTGGATTTGAGACACCACATAGGTAAATCAAAATATTGAAGCATGTGTTATATATTTTTGATACTATAATAAATGTTCCCTTTTTGAGTAAATACTAACATTATTTACATTTGTTTATAGGTACAAATGTTTCTTCTACATTTTCTATTGGAGACAAGGTAAATCTTCTACAACATGGAGTGAAGGTGGGTGAGGACTCCATATTCAATACAAAGCTTGGGCATAAAGTGCATGGAAAGATTGTAAAGAAAGGATGCATGGTGGTTAAAATTAAAAAGGTGTTAAAACATAATGTTCCTCTACCACATCCAACAGGGTTTGAGCATACACTTGGGGGTGCATTAGAATCTTATGAAATTTGGCCAGAATCAGATTTGGAGCCTCACTGTCATGATCATGCCATAAATATTCCCCAAGATAGGGTTAAATTCATATGTGCAAAGGTTTCTCTTACACATGAATGCATGGGAACAAGCATGTGCATTGCCAAAGGAATGCTAGTTCATGTCCGCGAGGATGACATTGTTGAGGGTGAAACACTAGGTGAAATGGATTTTGGTGTTTTTCTAGAAGAGATAGATGGAAATTGTGAGATATAAAAAATTGGAGATAAGTCTATACATTGTTTGGTTAGATGGCCAATAAATAAGTTGGTGGAAAACAAAGGTGTGATATTAAGGGTCAAGGAAAAGTTCAAAGAACCAACCAAAGAAATGGTGATATGGGATGTTATAGAGGACGCAAATCCATTAAACAAATGGGATGGGTACCTTTGTAATGAAAAATATAGAAACTCAATTGATATGAATGTAACAAGGCCATATAAAAGGATTAAACGAGTTATGGCTACAAAAAAAACTGCAAAATGTCAAACAAAAATAGATGAAGAGAAAGAAATTTGAGTTTTGGCAGGAGATGTATGTTGTAGAAAAGATTGTCTTCAACATGTCGATAGGAAGGCAATTGCAGGTGCTAGAAGGGGTATGAGACAAATAAATACAAATGGTATTAGAGAATTTGTCTTGAATTCACTCATGTAAAACACAATGATGTCAAGCAGCCATGGCCTACCACCTATTGCTAGAAATCTAAGGACATGAGATTTAATGGGAATATTATTTGTAAGAAAGCATGGTATAAGATACATAAAATTCCTCAAAGCACATTCTATAACTACCAGCATTATTTCCAACATGGACAGATCAAAGCTATTCATGGTAACACCAACACATGCAAAGCACGAGCTCACACAGTGGCAGCTATAGAAATATTGCACAAAATTGTAATGGATAATTCAGATTTTTCACCAAATCAAACACGTCAAGTTGAAGAAGATGGAACATCTGCTCCTTTAATACTACTTCCTTCGACTTACACACAAAATTCTTTGTTAAAAGAGATCAATGAGGCTCTTCAAAAGCTCAATTACCCATCAATATCACAACCAACAATGAGCAAGATCTGGAATACTAAGTTTCGAGATGTGGCATTTTCAAAGAACACCAACTTCAGTAAATGCAGTGAATGTATTGTGTTGAAAGCACAAATGAAGTCAGCAACTACAAAAGAGTTGGAAGAAAAGGCACGAGGTAGGTTAACGAAACATAACAAGATTGTTATGTGTGGAAGATATTGCTACTATGCCCATAGAATTATGTCAGAGCAGTTTCCAAAGGAGTATTTGAGCATTATCCATGATAAAATGGAGAAAACAAAGACATCAATCCCAAGGCTACGTGTCAAATCAAAATCTTTTGTAGGAGCAAATTTGGGTTTGTCATTGACAGGTATGCTTACACATGGGCATAAGGCGGGAGGTTTTGGTCATTTCTCCTTACCATTTGTCCATATGGGATCAAAATTTACTATTACATCCCTTGCAAAGTGCTTAAGGGACCTTGAAGACCCACAAATGGATATGTATGGTGATCTACTTTATGAAAGTGGAATTTCAAGAAACCCACTTACAAATGCATTACTTGACACCTCTATTTACCCAAAATGTCAAGGGTACAAGGATGATTTTATATCTCATGGAAGTTCAAAAAGTCAAAATGTTGATTTTAAACCTCTTCCTCCACATTTGTTGTTACAATTGGACAATGCAGCAAGTGATAATAAGAATCACTATCTTTTCATGTTTCTATCACTTTTAACTGCACTTGGTGTCTTCATCACTATTGAGGTTGGGTTCTTGCCTGTGGGGCACACCCATGAAGACATAGATGGAACCTATGGAAGAATGTCTTCCAACCTAAAAAGTAAAGATATTTATTCTTTACCTGAAATGATGGATACATATCGCATAATTGAAGAAAATAGAGTGTTTCCACCTACACTTATTGAGAAGGTCTATGACTTCAAAAGTTTCCTTAGTGGATACATTAAGGAGAGAAAAAATGCACTAGTTGGACATCTTAATGTTCAATACTTCCAATTTCTTATACTCAATGATGTTCCAGTACTAAGGTATAAAGAATCAATTAGAGACTCTCAGTGGTTAGAACTAGTTGAGTTATGGAATATATATGATGAAGGTCGACCTATAATTCCCATAGGGAAGCCATCTTTCTTAGCTTCCAAACAGAATGATGTCTATTTAAAAGAACTAAAGGAAGAGATAACATCATACATAAAAATGTGGAAAGACACTATTGGGAATGAGGATTCACCAATTGTTACAGAGGAATGGAAAAATAAAGTGGTGTATTGGGAAAAAGTTCTTGATACATTAGATGGAATCTATAATGATCATAGAATAATAGATGGAAATGATTCATCTTCGGAGGATTTTTGGCCCAAGACAAGGCACATTGTTGATGCTGATTGTAATGCACTCCAAGTAATCTCAAGTATTATGGATGGAGATTTTGATAATGCGATAGATGAACCAATATATGTTGGACCCAAATGCAACAAGCCAAAGCCAACATTCAATCCGATGATTGATGTTGAGAAAGGAAAGATGTTGCTAGTTAGATCAGGAAATGAGGATGCAGGTGAGATGATTGGATGGCAAAATCCATCTCAAATATCTTTAGGGATAATGAAAGTGAGAATCTTCATGTAAAGGTTGACTGGTGGAAGCCTATGTCAGGGAAATACAATGGAAAATTTTTAGAGCAATATTGGGTACCAAATCCCGATGACAAAGAACTTGGCTCTATTCCAATTAATACCATAGTGTGGGCATGGATGCCAAAGAAAGAACATTGCAAGAAGACCAAGATAAATAAATATGGTGTAGAAGCCATTCTTGATCTACTTGAGCGAATATCTTAAGAGTAGGTTTATATGATACATAAATGTAATTTTTTTTTGGAGGATCTATTAATATACATTCAGACACACTTTCCCATATTTGTTGTATACATATTCTCTTCATATTTTTTTTGAAGGAGTTTTATATTGTTTAATATTTCAATATAATCATGTGTTATACAAATTACATGACAATGCCATAAAATATTTAAGTTTTCAAAGCTTTATTTGACCAGCATGACTTCTCACCATATCAAATATGCGTAATAAAATTCAATAATGCACCTAAAAACATCTTCTAAACTTGTTATATTAAAACAACAGTGGGGTACCTAATTAGTATTCTATTTAATATAAACCATTTAAACACTTAATGAATAAATGTTAGACGCTTGATATAATGTTTGAGGTGAGTTTTTCTTAATTTTCCTTATTATAATTGATATAATCAAATTCCCTATTTTGTTGCATGTTAATTTATAAAAAAAATATTTTGATCATTGAACAACACAACTAGAATTATAAAATATTTCTACTTATAGATTTTGAAGTGGTGCCAACATTATACTAGTATAATTAATTTGTACTCAACTTAGGAAAGGTAGTTAGTGTCAATTTAAAATGGTCAATAATAGTAAGGAAAACAATATTAATATATTGTTAAATAACTTTATAGGTAAGATTTTTTTTACACAATCTAGTATTCATGGTCATATTTAATATATAAATATAAATGTTAATGGTAATAGAAATAATGTAAGGAATTTAAGTTTTAGATGAATGTTAATATGTTCTTTTCAATATAGTATCCTTAAACATTATAGGGATAAAAACTAAACATGTGTAATAAATATCTTAATCATTTTTCTCTCTTTCTTGTTGTATTTGAAAATAATCAAATTGTACTACTTTGTTACTATTCTAATTCATGATTGATTTTGATCATTAAAATGATTAGTAATTGAGACGAGAGGCTCATTTTACAGCCCAATATGGGGGGATGTGTAAGTTTGTCTATCCGTCTGTGCCTGTTTAAAATAAAAATTATGTTCTAAATAGAAAAATTTAAAAAAAGAATATTTTGTAAAGTAATTGGAAGTAAAAAAATATGTGTGAACCAGAGGTTTAAATCTTATAATTTTCAAAAGTAACTATTGAAGATTTATGTTAACTAATTTATGTCAATATCAACTTCATATATATCTATATATATAAAAAAAGTTTCTTATGGTTAAAATTATTTTTTGTTCGTATATATACTCTATTTAGCATTCAAAAATATAATTTCAATAATTAAAAATAACACATTGTATCTTTCACTCTAAATGTGTTTGCACTTGAAATTTGATCCCTACATCTGCACTTAAAATGGATCTATGATGGTATATATTTGACACATTACTATGATTATTTGTCATTAAATAACTTTATACTTAATATATAGCTTGCATATTAATATATTATTCATTAAGTAAGCCTCAACCAACTTCATTTCTCACATAAAAGTACAAATAATAAATAAAAATAAATTATATTCAACATTTAATTTGATCCTAAAAAAATATTTTCTCCTTAACTCTAAAATGGTGCAAACTTCTTACAATAGTATGTAATGATGATGGTGATAATAATGATTATCATCCACTAAGACCAAATATGGTATATAAGAAGGTAAAAAGATATTACTAAAAGTTATTTTGAATTTTAAATTGTGCCAACATTGTTTTAGTAATAATCGGAAATCAACATATACATGATATTTACTATATCGGATTATCGGTTAATAATAGTTACACACACATCATTATTTTCATAAAATAACCTTAACAAACTTATCTTTTTAATATAAACCATAAAAATATTAAAATAGATAATGTAAGGAATCCAAGATTAATATGTGAAATATTTTCTTTTTCAAGTTTATATAAATTTGTTTTATAAAGTTTATGATGATAATTTTTACACAAAAAATGGTGAATATCTATATAAAAATTAGTGAACTAAGTGACTTTCTAATTCCTCATTTCGAAAAAATATAATCTAGTTAAAGTTCTAAATAATGGTATATATTGGACACATTACCAAAAATTTCATTTGTCATTAAATAACTTTATACTTAATATATATCTTGCATATTAATCTATTATTCATAAAGCGAGCCTCAATCAACTTCTTTATTAACATAAGCGTACAACTAATAAATAAAAATAAATTATGCTACTACTCACAGTCAACATTTAATTTGATCATAAATTTATTTTTCTCCTCAACTCTAAAATGGTGCAAACTTTCTACAATAGTATGTAATTATGATGGTGATAATGATGATTATCATCCACTAAGACCAACTATGGTAAATAAGGAGATAAAAAGATATTATTAAAAGTTATTTCGAATTTTATTGTTATGCTGAAAAAGCATTAAAAGAAGTGTTTCAATATCATCATAATTTTGTTTAGTTAAACAATCAAAAAGGTTGGTACCGTCACAAATATATTGAAATTTAATTCTAATATGAGTATAAACTCGATGCTTTGAGGGTTTTTTAACCTTCAACCTGTAATATACCTATTGTGATTAACCCCACGTAAAGTAATTTTAAATTACCAATCAGTTAATCAAACCTGCGTAAAAGTAATTTTAAATTACATATCAGTTACAACTGATTCTTGGCATTGGTTAAATGGATCAGCGAGCACCCTAACAGGGAGGAAGGACAGGTTGATGAACAGACAGAGAGAAGAATTCCATGAGAGAGCAGAGTGAGAAAAAGAGGTTAAGTCTGGTAATGACCAGATAACCTAGCACAGTAGTGCATGAGCCTTGTTGAGGGCTGCAGGCCTGCAAGACGGCTCGGGGGGAGAATCTAGTGTAAGTGGATCTCAAGGTTGGGAGGATAAGAGCAAAGTGAATGCAGGTGACTTCTGGAAGTAGAAACACCGGTAGCAGGCTATCCAGGTATGCATTTTCTAACAAAACTATAGAATAAAGAGCAGGTATTGAGGGTGTACAGACCAAGTTTGGGTATCTGTGTTTCTTTTCAATAGTCAATGGTAGATGTTATAAAAGAACAATGCATGTAGTACCAGAGACTTCTGTAGGATAATGTTACATCTGTGGTCATTTCTTAGCTGCAATAATAAACTGGGTTGTTTAGAGATAAATACTCATTACAGAGTCAAACCCTAAGGGCGGTTGGCGGTATGAGAGACCGCAGTAGCTAAACAAATAATAAGAAGGAAGAATCTAAACAAAACCCTTGGTTAGGGAACGGTGCTGAGCTAAGCATGATGTCCAAGCATGGCAGTCACCAAACCTTAATCAGAGCAGCCAAGAACCTGCGCGGAACCCGCGCGTAAATAAAAACAATAACACTGTATAAACTACATGAATATAGCATAGTTAACAATGTTGTATAAGTTACGGGGAATCTCGTAAACATCAAACAGTGTAAACAAATGAATACGGCATCTATATATATATATATATCTGCTGTAAAGACAAGCATTAAAGCGTAAATAAGAATACAGTGTAAACCCAAGTGGAACTGCTATATACATACGCTGAACAACTTTAAGCAAGAATATGCGGAAACTAGTGTCGTATGAACTTAACAAACATTAAACGAAATAATGCTGTAAACAAGAGATGGATGAGAGGAATTGGCACAGCATAAGCATAGATATGACATCAAGTTGCTGACAAAGATTTGCTTCATAAAAACTGTTAGCATGCAAACAACCCGTAAGATATGAGCTATTGCCGTAAGAAAAGCATGACTGTCTTATAAAACCCTTTTAGGGTAGCATTACACAGATAAGCGAAGGAGGAACGATAACACTAGAAGGATAATTTATTCCACAGCAACCGGTGGTACAAAGACAGAACCAGCCAACAAATATATGGATCAAAATTTATGAACAAGAGCAGTGTATTCATTTAAACAAAAGGCGGACTGTTAACACAGCTTCATAAGAAGTCCTGTTATATATTAAAAGTACTTAGAACCAAACCGAAACAATACAACCGTATAGTAGCATTGCCGCTTAAAAGAACTGAGAATAGCTCTGAGAGGGCTTTTAAAGTATACACACAAGCTTGACACTTTTATACCATAACTGAAGACCAAATTCATCATTAAATATACATTACATGAACGGCATGAAAGCCATCATAAAACCCTAGCTAAACCCTAGCTGATAACGCAGTATAGGTCCCGGCAAGGAGGCCGCCTACGAATGTAACAAGGGTTCGAAGCAATAATGACCAGACCTGAGACAGGTAAGTGAAATGGTCATGAGCCACGCCTCAGACCAGAGAATGATGCCTTACCAGCTCAAATAAACCTTCATTAAAGACAAACTATAAAAGTAAGAAGGGCATACCCATGTAGCTTGGAGACGGCAAAACCCTTGCAAGCAGTAGGAGACTGCGAATAGCCGACCACCTGCACATCAAAAACTTATGGTAAGCAACGAGAACCGTAGCAAATCCAAATAACTCGAGAAATAAACAATCATGACTGTAATATAAGTTCAGGTGTGAAGACGTGGAGAGGTTAATACCTGAACCGCAGAGTAGCACAGAGGAGTTGACAAGCTGAGGAAGTGCTCGGCCGAAGCAAGAGTGAACAAATGAGTTGATCCGAAGAACCCGGCGTCATAAGTATTGGCGACTAAACCCTTAGGATGATCTGAGCCACACGATGAGAAGGAGAGATCTTCGTCGTCCATCAGAGCGGGAAAAAGCCTGGCGCGGAAACCACAGTGGGTCACCACATGGGCTTCACGTGAAGTCATGCCACTTGGATACGGATGGAATGAGTTGGCTTAGTATCCGTTCACCATCTGTCGGTTAATCAAATTCAACAGGATGGGTAAACGATTAAGGTTATCCATAAGACTTATGTTCATGCATTTGCGCCGGTGATCACACAAGTTCAGTGGTGTACATACAATAAAGGTTAAGTATGTATATTCAAGCATTTAGATCGGGTTAGATGTTTAGGTTAGTTTTCTTATAAAAGAGGTGGGTTCATAAGTTGACCACCGTTATCATATAAAAAAATTTTATAATTTTACTGTTATGCTTATTATGTTAAAAAGGGTCGTGACAATGTGGTATCAGAGCAGAGGTTTCAAAACTGTGGCCTCTGGAGCAGCAAAACCCAGTCGTAAAAAAAATATATGTATATATATATATTTGAGGAAGTAATAAATTCAGCTAAATTGATTTCCTTGTTTATCAATTAGGAAACTGACAGAAAACGACAATCTGCTAGCAGTCAACAAGTAAAATGGAGGAAATGCAGGCTGGGATGTGAATGAATATTAAAGGATGAGAAGGTCATTATAACGTTAATAATCTTATGAAAGGTTGCAATACTGGTGCCTTTGGAAAATGGTAAGCGGAAAGGATATTGAAGTACGCCATTAGTAGGCATTAACTCGGGTATGAGTTTAATCATTCGCATATTCATTTATGCCGTACACTACTTTTGGCATGACAGGTGTGATTCATGTTTATAACTTCTTTGAGAAGTAGTTAATAAGATGTTGCATAACTACGTTCATAACGTTGGATTCCTGATGAGGATAAAAGACAATGAAACTTTTGTTGCACCTAAGAACAATATTGAGTACTCATTACATTCATGAACAATATTGAACACTCAGGGAGAAAAGTGACAATCAACTACCAACTTTTACCTTGCAAATATGGTAATAACAATGATACATTCGTTAAACAAAATTGAAGTTACCATGAACAAAACTTAATGAGTCATGCATGAATATAAATTATGGGGAACATCCTTGAATAGGATGACAAATTGTTTAAAAAAAAAAAAAAAAACCATTAGAAGAACCCCCTTAGATATTGAAAACATGCAATGAGTCAAGCAGCGAGACTTGATTGTCATAACTAACTTTTGATTCAGTCTTGTCATGGGTGCATGAAGACGATTGGTAGTTGGGATTGGTTAGTGTTGTATGACTAACCCATCAAACTTATATGCATTAATTGAATTGGACTAAGATGGTTACAATTCGTAAACAAGTGAAGGTTGATTGATGTCACATGCATGGAATGTGTGTGCTATAGTTCCAGTTGTTTATGAGAAGAGTTCTTAATTTTATTCACCATGAGCATGCATGATGAATAGTATATTCTTATGTCTTAATAGATCTAATGATGATTGCCTTCTAATTAACTGAAATCCATTATAGCATGGTATGTGCTGATGTTAATTATTACTTGTTGGGAGATAAAAACCATTGGAGCCTCGATTAAATAATTGTTGAATTTATCTCTACTATGGGAATGATGGATTTCTTATGCATGTTGCATTCCAGTGTGAAGTTAAGGGTAGAGACATGTTCAGTGGGTAACATTTCTAGGACCCATTCATGGTATAATTACAGGTGATAATTATTCATAAATAGACTACCTGTGTTAATTATTCATAAATAGACTACCTGTGTTAATACAGTTGTCAGTAAACTCTAATTACTTTCCCCAACCATAGATGCTTCCAAAAGAAAAGGAAGCAAGGAGAAGGAAGAAGACCGTGCTGTAGGGACAGACGGAGATGGGAAAAAGAAATCGCTAAGTCTGGTGATGACCAGATAAAGCAAGCTTTGAGTGTTAGAATCTTGCAGAAGACTCTAAGTCTTGGGATGACTAGGTAAGCGCTCGATGTGCATGTGAGTATTCCTTTGACCATGCTTAAGGAATTGGAAAAAGATAACTATAGAGTGTTGATGTTAATGATTTTCATAATGTCTCCTTGAACTCTATATTCTGAAATGGTCACATAGTAGTGTTATGATAGTTGTTGCATATAGCACTAAATGGTAGCTCTAGTGCATGTGTGACACTTAGGAGATTATGCTTCTAATTGCATAAGTAGAGCAATTGCTTCCGGTAGGGGTGGTTTAACTTGTTAGTTATGCATGTTGATCCAAGGATAAGATAAGTGTCTTGTTCACTTACTTGAAGAACACGTATGAATGTTTTATATGATTTCTTAGTAGAGAAAGTATTTGAATGCATGCAATAAAAGAATGGTTCTTTTATAGATTTTCTTGGTAAAGAAAATGTGCTAAGGCATGCAGTTAAAGATTGATTATCTTGTATGTTTTCTTGGTAAAGAAAATAGGTAGTTCCTATTAGAAAGACTCCACGAGAGTCTTGTGTGTGAAATGCTTGTCTCTGGTCTATAAATGTCCTAAGAACATAGCATGGAAGGTGGCCAAGTTTGCTTGAATTAAAATATGTATCTTTATTTGATAAAAGCTTCTTGAAATATATATATATATATATATGCTAATGATTCTAGTTAGTCCCTAAGTTCTAGTGAAATGATTATGCATTACATGCATGATAAAGATAACTAAGGATGTGCTTCTAGGCACATAGATATTTATCCCTAATTTCTTGAGGAAAGAGTATATTACATATATACATAAATATAGTCTCATCCTAAGAGTATGCATACTTCATGTATGAAGATAAAGGATTTTATGAGAATTCTTGAAAATGGAAATAGAGGTTCTTTCCTTCAAAGACACATTAGAATAGTGTTCATACAAGAACCAAAATCCTTACTTGTTTCATGAAAAGAACTATGTGCGTTAAGTAAAGTAATTGTGTTAGGAGAACACCTGTTGCATATTGGTAGCTATTTTGACGTTGGAATTAGGAGACTGTGCGTACTTAGAGAAAGTGGTCATGATAGCTTCCTTGAAAATAATAATCTCTTCGAGAGATTGTCTTGTTGGAAGAGCTCTGTTGATTGCTTGATTTGATGCATAAAGGATAAGTAAACCTCGTTTTTGTATCTTGGTTTTTATGCCGAAAGATAGACATCTTTAATAATTTCTTGAAAGGGAATCTTGAGAAATCCTCACATCAGAAGATAGAGAAATGAGGATTAAAATGACTTCCTTAAGAAAGAGGTATGTGGTTTGTCGTATGAAATGATGGTGGTCTTCTAGTGAAGGGAATAAGTGTTGCATACATTAAAGAAGGGCTTATATGACAAGCAATAGTATGCACAAAGATTAGTCATTGTGACATAAGAGTTATGTTCTTGTATGTTAGAGAAATTATGTTTAATTACACTAACGATGCATGACTAAAGCTAGCCATAGTAAACGTAAGATAATACTCCGTTAATGATGATTTGAATTGGAACAACAGACTATGGCAAAATTGGGAATGTTGAGAGTATTAACTCAACTGTTGTTGACATTTATACATTAATGAGTATTTGCATATGTTTTTATACATGACAATATTGTATGCATGAACATTCTGGGAAATGGAATACGTGTTAACTGATGCATATTTATAACTAACGTTGCTGATGGGATTAAGTAGTGGTAGCTTAATGGCAACAAGAAAACTCATCACATAAATTGCTGCAATGTGAAATGCAATTATAAATGAGAAAGAATGATGTTATATGATATGCATGAATTATGTTATTTGGAAAATTTGCATGCATACAACGTGTATGATGGATATGTTTCCCATCAAACTTGATGTTGTGGACCCATGTCGGGGGTTAAGTGTAAATGCATGGTATACATGCATGTTTGTTATGCTAATGATAATGTTCATATGGTTCATTGTGTAAATTACTATGAGAAAGAGTAATAAAAGAGAAATTTAACATGACAGACAGTTGTGGATGCCTTGGGTTGATGGCAGCTACCTGCCCGGAGTTGGGTTGATGGTACTTGTCTGCCCGGACTGTGAAAGGCTGGAATGCCTTGGGTTGATGACAGTTACCTGCCCAGAGGGGTTGAGGGTACCTGTCTGCCCGGAGTTGGGTTGATGGCAGCTACCTGCCCGGAGGGGTTGATGGTACTTGTCTGCCCAGATTTCCTCTCCCTGGAATTCTTGAGCTGGTTGGCCAATGGAATTCCATGTTAGACCTGGTAAGGTCTCTATCAAAGAAACTGTCTGGATGTGAAAATTACTCGATTTGGTTGTGAAAACCAGTTCCCATGGGTTGGGAATTCTTTAGTCCATTGTGGACTCATGGCTAAAGGAATTAACTCATCAACTATATGTTATGTTAAAAATGAATTTTACATATAGTTGTGTAAAATATGTTATGCACATTTAATAAGAAATGAGCTTAGTGCTCGATAAAGAATAAATGGAAATTTTAATTCCTTTATTGTGTTAATAATGTTGTGAACATCTTAGTGGGAGCTAAGACAATTCTTGCTTGATGAAATGATTGACTGTTTTGATGATTAGAGAGCTAGGTGCTCTTTTGGTACTTCTTGAAGTACTTTACGGATGTCTTTAGTAAGAATTCGTTCAGTGTGCACGTGAGCAGTGATTTATCATTTGATGATTAGCATTAGTGCTCTTTAAGTACTTGTAAAAGTACTATGATTTAGAAAGCATCTAACATTGCACAATTGATTGCTAGTCAAAAGTGTCTCATTTGACTCAAAATATAGTGACTAATGTGGTTGAATTTGTTAGTCATATATTGCAGGAACTACTTACCATGGAAGGTTGAAGAATTGTCCAACCTCTATTAACAGGCTTACATGAAAGTATTCATGATTTTCAAGCATAAGATGGTAAGTTATGGTAAGTTGACACGGAGAATTGTTTATTATGAATGGACAAGGGCCAGGTGGTGGCAATTAGAAGTTGCATATTTTTGCAATTACAAATGATTATGACTATTGATGCTTATAACTAATGATATTTCTTATGACTATATCATTACTATTTTGTTTGTCGTCTTTTCTTGGAATGAAATCGTTGATTTCAAAGAGAAAGGATCACATTTTGTGTGGATTAGATAGTAATACCACAAGTAAAATATCAAGTTCCGACGAAAGATGAACACTGAGGACGGTGTTCCTGTTAAGGGGGGGAGTATGTAATATACCTATTGTGATTAACCCCACGTAAAGTAATTTTAAATTACCAATCAGTTAATCAAACCTGCGTAAAAGTAATTTTAAATTACATATCAGTTACAACTGATTCTTGGCATTGGTTAAATGGATCAGCGAGCACCCTAACAGGGAGGAAGGACAGGTTGATGAACAGACAGAGAGAAGAATTCCATGAGAGAGCAGAGTGAGAAAAAGAGGTTAAGTCCGGTAATGACCAGATAACCTAGCACAGTAGTGCATGAGTCTTGTTGAGGGCTGCAGGCCTGCAAGATGGCTCAGGGGGAGAATCCAGTGTAAGTGGATCTCAAGGTTGGGAGGATAAGAGCAAAGTGAATGCAGGTGACTTCTGGAAGTAGAAACACCGGTAGCAGGCTATCCAGGTATGCATTTTCTAACAAAACTATAGAATAAAGAGCAGGTATTGAGGGTGTACATACCAAGTTTGGGTATCTGTGTTTCTTTTCAATAGTCAATGGTAGATGTTATAAAAGAACAATGCATGTAGTACCAGAGACTTCTGTAGGATAATGTTACATCTGTGGTCATTTCTTAGTTGCAATAATAAACTGGGTTGTTTAGAGATAAATACTCATTACAGAGTCAAACCCTAAGGGCGGTTGGCGGTATGAGAGACCGCAGTAGCTAAACAAATAATAAGAAGGAAGAATCTAAACAGAACCCTTGGTTAGGGAACGGTGCTGAGCTAAGCATGCTGTCCAAGCATGGCAGTCACCAAACCTTAATCAGACCAGCCAAGAACCTGCGCGGAACCCGCGCATAAATAAAAACAATAACACTGTATAAACTACAGGAATATAGCATAGTTAACAATGTTGTATAAGCTACGGGGAATCTCGTAAACATCAAACAGTGTAACGAAATGAATACGGCATCTATATATATATATCTGCTGTAAAGACAAGCATTAAAGCGTAAATAAGAATACGGTGTAAACCCAAGCGGAACTGCTATATACATACGCTGAACAACTTTAAGCAAGAATATGCGGAAACTAGTGCCGTATGAACTTAACAAACATTAAACGAAATAATGTTGTAAACAAGAGATGGATGAGAGGAATTGGCACAGCATAAGCATAGATACGACATCAAGTTGCTGACAAAGATTTGCTTCATAAAAACCGTTAGCATGCAAACAACCCGTAAGATATGAGCTATTGCCGTAAGAAAAGCATGACTGTCTTATAAAACCCTTTTAGGGTAGCATTACACAGATAAGCGAAGGAGGAACGATAACACTGGAAGGATAATTTATTCCACAGCAACCGGCGGTACAAAGACAGAACCAGCCAACAAATATATGGACCAAAATTTATGAACAAGAGCAGTGTATTCATTTAAACAAAAGGCGGACTGTTAACACAGCTTCATAAGAAGTCCTGTTATATATTAAAAGTACTTAGAACCAAACCGAAACAATACAACCGTATAGTAGCATTGCCGCTTAAAAGAACTGAGAATAGCTCTGAGAGGGCTTTTAAAGTATACACACAAGCTTGACACTTTTATACCATAACTGAAGACCAAATTCATCATTAAATATACATTACATGAACGGCATGAAAGCCATCATAAAACCCTAGCTAAACCCTAGCTGATAACGCAGTATAGGTCCCAGCAAGGAGGCCGCCTACGAATGTAACAAGGGTTCGAAGCAATAATGACCAGACCTGAGACAGGTAAGTGAAATGGTCATGACCCACGCCTCAGACCAGAGAATGATGCCTTACCGGCTCAAATAAACCTTCATTAAAGACAAACTATAAAAGTAAGAAGGGCATACCCGTGTAGCTTGGAGACGGCAAAACCCTTGCAAGCAGTAGGAGACTGCGAATAGCCGACCACCTGCACATCAAAAACTTATGGTAAGCAACGAGAACCGTAGCAAATCCAAATAACTCGAGAAATAAACAATCATGACTGTAATATAAGTTCAGGTGTGAAGACGCGGAGAGGTTCATACCTGAACCGCAGAGTAGCACAGAGGAGTTGACAAGCTGAGGAAGCGCTTAGCCGAAGCAAGAGTGAACAAATGAGTTGATCCGAAGAACCCGAGGTCATAAGTATTGGCGACTAAACCCTTATGATGATCTGAGCCACACAATGAGAAGGAGAGATCTTCGTCATCCATCAGAGCGGGAAAAAGCCTGGCACGGAAACCACAGTGGGTCACCACATGGGCTTCACGTGAAGTCATGCCACTTGGATACGGATGGAATGAGTTGGCTTAGTATCCGTTCACCATCTGTCGGTTAATCAAATTCAACCGGATGGGTAAACGATTAAGGTTATCCATAAGACTTATGTTCATGCATTTGCGCCGGCGATCACACAAGTTCAGTGGTGTACATACAATAAAGGTTAAGTATGTATATACAAGCGTTTAGACCGGGTTAGATGTTTAGGTTAGTTTTCTTATAAAAGAGGTGGGTTCATGAGTTGACCACCGTTATCATATAAAAAAAAATTATAATTTTACTGTTATGCTTATTATGTTAAAAAGGGTCGTGACACAACCATAATATAACTAGTGTTGCAAAGGTGATAGACTTTTAAATTGTGCCAACACTGCCTTAGTAATAATGATGACTTAACACATACATGATACTTACGATATCAGATTATAATTAAATGGATTAATAATAGTAACATATGCATCATTATTTTCATAAAATAACCTTAACAAACTTATTTTTTACTATAAACCACAAAAATATTAAAATAGATAATGTAAGGAATCCAAGATTAAAATGTGAAATATTGTTTTTAGCAAGTTTATATAAATTTGTTTTATAAAGTTTATCATGATAATTTTTACACAAAAATGGTGAATATCTACATTAAAATTAGTGGATTAAGTGACTTTCTAATTCCTCATTTTGAAAAAACTTAATTTAGTTAAAGTTCTAAATTCTAGATCCACTGAATACTTCCATATTTAATGAAATATGTGTTATATGAGATTTGTTCTGGGAAATACAAAATATCTTTCACAAAACTATAGAGACAGATGTAAAACTGCTTGTTGTTGTCCCTTTATTTATGCATGAGCTAGAGGTTGAAACTCGGATTTACCTCTTATTGTTGCTGTGGTGATTATGTGTTTGATTTTTGTCTACTTTTCCTTACTGATACTCTTTATCTGTTCCTGATACTCTTTACTTGTTTACCAACCTTTACCTTAGTAAATATTTCTATTTACCTCTAAATTACCATAGTAAATTATAGGGTATCGAACATATTGGTCCACCATTCTTCATTTGGTATCTTCATTCTAATCATTTTCCTATATACTTCGTCTGCCTCAGTGTGCTTTGCAAAATCGGGTTGGGTTGTGAACAAGTGCTTTACTTCATGCTCAATATAGAAGAGATTTTCTAAACCATCATACAAAACTTTTCCATTCGGTAGTGCTTTCACTGTGGATGAGCTAGCTTGACGTTTCGCTTGTTGGTGCAATTTATTGATGTAGTCTACCTGAGTCATCAACTTGTCATTTATGACTACTGGGTTTGGAAACCCTTTGTTACTTAGAATGTCAAATTTTTCCATGAAATCATCTATGTCCTCTTGGATACTTTGACATCTTCTTTCCAGGTTAAGGATCAAGTTATTTTTAGTAAGTACTTTCTTCACTTCAAGGATAGTACCAGTTTGATCCTCGATCTCCCATTGTTCTAGTCGTTCCCTACTTTTTCTATTCAAAAATTTGATCAATTGAGTTGCCTCTTCAGGCTTGTCTCCCAATTCTTCCCTGGTTTTTTGTATGGCCTTAGTAGCTAGTTTAACTAACTCAATCTGTTCAAAGATGATCTCAATAGAAGACCAAATATCACTGATGGAATCAATCATATTGGTCCTTAAAATCTCTCTAATATTCCTTAAGGGCTTTTAAAATGTTAAGTCCTTCTCCAATGTTTTTATTCTATCAGTCATCCTTCTATTCTTTCTTTCTTCTTCAGTGTAGTTAATCTGTGATGTCTCATAATTATGCTCCAAGCTAGTAACCATTTGTTTTAATTTTTGTATCTCAGTTGCTTGGATTTTCATTTCCTCCATGGACTTGATTAAGTCCTCTATTTGCTTCGTTGAAGTTGTTGCTGTTTCAGAAGCACCTGTTGTTGCTGTTACTAGAAAAGCTATTGCTGGAGGAATGTTGGGTGCCAAATATGTTACAATGGTAGATCGCACTACTGTAGAAACCATAGGTATTACATTCTGAGGCATGGTGGTCAATTCACCTTGTTTAGACTGCAAAGCTTTTTCCAACTCTTGTTCTGTTTCTTTCAACTGTTCATTTAACTTAAGGAACAAGTCCATAAGTTCCTCCTCATTCTGTTTCTCAATGATTTATGTAGTTTGTGGATGTATGAGGGGAGGGAGCTTCAGTTGTCTTCTGAGTGCAGATATGTATTCATTTTTTTTTTGAATAAACTCTTAGCTACTTTAACATCTTTGGGATTATGACCCAACTCAATCACTAGTTCTTCTAATGACTTTATTCTAGTGTCCTTAGCCTGAGAAGAGGCTTTTTATAACTGTAATTGTGTTGTAGTATTACTCAAAGAATTTTTCAACTGATGTGCAATGATGGATTTACTAGTTAAAGTGGAGTAGACCATCTCACCCATTTGCTTGTGGAGCTCAATTTGATCAATTGGTTGGATATCTTTAGCAAAAACTTCAAAATTTGTTTTCAAATAACTAGCCATGGAATTTGGTTGTTGTACAGTTGGCTTTAAGAAGCTCATCTGCATTTTTCCCACTTTGATGTCTAAAGTTGACATCAACCTCATTTGATTTGTAGGAGCCATTTTCAGATATTTGGAATAGGTTTGAGCCTTAAGCTGCTCATTCCTATCCTTAAACTCTTTATACTTTTCTTTTAAATCCTAGCTTGGCTCTGAAGCTATCTTTAGTGATGACACTTCTATACTTTTCTATTTGCTTAGTGCTTGTGTTTGAGAGGTAGCAGTTGTCTCCCCTACTAATGTTGTCTACACTATGTCACTTCTTGTTTCTTCATGTTCCTGCTTAGACAAAGGATTCAATCTTTGTCCTTTTACATAAACTTGGTCTAAGGGCACTGACTTAGGGCTAGCCTCATTCCTACTTCTTTTTTGAATTCTCTCCTCATTAAGAGGGGTCTGCAATACTGGAGGGTTTCCCATGTTTGTATTAGTTTGGGTCAACTCCTCAGAAATGCTCTGTGATCCTAAATCTTTCCCCTGTCCTGAAGTCTCTGGTTGGCCTGATGTCTCTGGATGTCCTGATGTCTGTGCACTATCCTCCTGTGTTGGTCTTTGTGAATATTATGTGGGCACTTGTTCAAAGGAATCTAGATCAAGTCTTTTTTCAAAATCTTTCATAACATTCTCTACTTCAACTTTCTCACTATCCTGTTCTATAAGTGTTCCATCCACCCATTCATTTCGATTTTCATATTTCTTTATCTCTGGGATTCTATGGTGAATGTTGGGGAACAAGTTATGCTTTTGTCTTATGTCGCTGATGAGGCTGTGAGGATCATAAGGCCAGATGAAAATCTTTTTCAGTTTCATTCTTTCAAGGATTTCTTCTACTGTTTTCCCTACTTGTTTGTTGTTACAAACAAATGGTCTTAAGTGATCCTTTTCCTGTATACTTCATCTACCTCAGTCTGCTTTGCAAAATCGGGTTGGGTTGTGAACAAGTGCTTTACTTCATGCTCAATATAGAAGAGATTTTCTAAACCATCATACAACACTTTTCCAGTTGGTAGTGCTTTCACTGTGGATGAGCTGGCTTGAATTTTTGCTTGTTGGTGCAATTTATCGATGTAGTCTACCTGAGTCATCAACTTGTCATTTATGACTACTCGGTTTGGAAGCCCTTTGATCCTTAGAATGTCAAATTTTTCCATGAAATCATCTATGTCCTCTTGTATGCTTTGACATCTTCTTTCCAGGTTAAGGATCAAGTTCTTTTTAGTAAGGACTTTCTTCACTTCAAGGATAGTACCCATTTGATCCTCGATCTCCCATTGTTCCAGTCGTTCCCTACTTTTTCTATTCAAAAATTTGGTCAATTAAGTTGCCTCTTTAGGCTTGTCTCCCAATTCTTCCCTGGTTTTTTGTATGGCCTTAGTAGCTAGTTTAACTAACTCAATCTGTTCAAAGATGATCTGAATAGAAGACCAAATATGATTGATGGAATCAATGATATTGGTCCTTAAAATCTCTCTAATATTCCTTAAGGGTTGTTCAAATGTTAATTCCTTCTCCAATGTTTTTATTCTATCAGTCATCCTTCTATTCTTTCTTTCTTCTTCAGTGTAGTCAATCTGTGATATCTCATAATTATGCTCCAAGATAGTAACCATTTGTTTTAATTTATGTATCTCAGTTGCTTGGATTTTCATTTCCTCCATGGACTTGGTTAAGTCCTTCATTTGCTTCATTGAAGTTGATGCTGTTTCAGAAGTACCCTTTGTTGTTGTTACTGGAAGAGTTGTTGCTGGAGGAATGTTGGGTGCCAAAGATGTTGCAATGGTAGATGGCACTGCTGTAGAAACCATAGGTATTACATTATGAGGCATGGTGGTCAACTCACCTTGTTTAGACTGTAAATCTTTTTCCAACTCTTGTTAGGTTTCTTTCAGTTGTTCATTTAACTTAAGGACCAAGTCCATAAGTTCCTCCTCATTCTGTTTATCAATGATTTCTTCAATTAGTGGATGTATGAGGGGAGGGAGCTTGAGTTGTTTTCTGAGTGCAGAAATGTCTTCATTTTTCTTTTTTATTAAACTCTCAGCTGCCTTAACATCTTTTGGATTTTGACCCAACTCAATCACTAGGTCTTCTAATGACTTTATTCTAGTGTCCTTAGCCTGAGAAGAGGCTTTTTCTAACTGTAATTATGTTGTAGTATTGCTCAAAGAATTTTGCAACTGATGTGCAATGATGGCTTTACTGGTTAAAGTGGAGTAGACCATCTCACTCGTTTGCTTGGGGACATCAATTTGATCAATTGGTTGGATATCTTTAGCAAAAAATTCAAAATTTGTTTTCAAATAATTAGCCATGAAGTTTGGCTATTATACTATTGGCTTCAAGAATCTCATCTGCATTTTTCCCTCTTTGATGTCAAAAGCTGACATCAACCTTGTTTGATGTGTAGGAGCCATTTTCAAATATTTGGCATAGGTTTGACCCTTAAGCTGCTCATTCCTAGCCTTAATCTCTTTACACTTTTCTTTTAAATCATAGCTTGGATCTGAAGCTATCTTTAGTGATGACACTTTTGTACTTTGCTATCTGCTTAGTGCCTGTGTTTGAGAGGTAGTGGTTGTCTCCCCTACTAATGTTGTCTACACTATGTCACTTCTTGTTTCTTCATGTTCCTGCTTAGACAAAGGATTCAATCTCTATCTTTTTACATACACTTGGTCTAATGGCACTGAAGAAGGGCTAGCCTCATTCCTACTTCTTTTTTGAATTCTCTCCTCATTAAGAGGGGTCTGCAATACTAGAGGGTTTCGCATGTTTGTATTAGTTTGGGTCAACTCCTCATAAATGCTCTGTGATCCTAAATCTTTCCCCTGTCCTGAAGTCTCTGTTTTGTCTGATGTCTCTGGATGTCCTGATGTCTGTGCACTATCCTCCTGTGTTGGTCTTTGTGAATATTCTGTGGCACTTGTTCGAAGGAATCTAGGTCAAGTATTTTTTCTAAATCTTTCATAACATTCTCTACTTCAACTTGCTCACTATCCTGCTCTATAAGTGTTCCCTCCACCCATTCATTCTGATTTTCATATTGTTTTATCTCTGGGATTCTATGGTGAATGTAGGGGGACAAGTTATACTTTTGTCTTATGTCATTGATGAAGCTATGAGGATCATAAGACCGCATGAAACTCTTTTTCAGTTTGATTCTTTCAAAGATTTCTTCTACTATTTTCCCTACTTTTTTGTTGTTACAAACAAATGGTCTTAAGTGATCCTTTATTCTCAATTGAGCTTTCTTCTTAGCTCTCATAAATTGGATTTCATCAGAGTTTTTCATTTTCCTGTAGTACTCAAGGGAAAATAGTCTCATGGGGACATATTTGGGCAATTTGTAGGGAGTAAATTCACACCCATAAACTCTGATCTCTATATGGTTCTGGTATAAGTACCAATCACCAATCTTGTATTGCTTGGATAATTGAAGAATTCTTTTGATATCATCACTAATTCTAGGAGGGGGACTTCCTATCAACATGGTAGTTACAGGATGGACAAACTAATCAATAAAATCTGTATAAGGTGAAGAAATTGAATAGTGAAGAATTGAAGTCCAGAAGACAACAGACCTGGGGTTCCCTCTGGTGTCAAGATTTTGTATATGGAAAGGAAATTTATCAGTCTGGTAGTAAAGGAAAAGATGATATAGGACTGAAGAATATTTAAATACCCTCTCATTCTCTAATCTCATGAATTGGTCACGTATCTTGTCTGCAATGAATTTGGCGTAGTAAAATTTAGCTGCAGGAGGTTGACCAGGGGTGAAAATATTCATGAAGGCTAAGGTCAATTCATCTATATACTCACTGGTGGTAAAACCCAAAATGAAAGCAATCATGGTAACAAAATCTTTGCCCAAATCAGTGAAAAAACATGACATGTAGCGAGGAGGGTCTTTTGGCATGTGTTTCTCATCAATGAAAGTATGACAAACTTTACTAATTTCAGAACTAAACATTTTGGTAGATTTCTCAAGTAATTCTGCAATGGAAAGGGGAGTGACGTTCTAGTCAGGTTGTAACTATAACATCTCATTAATAGACTCGACTGTAATGGTGAAAAGGATTCTTTGGTTCGGGGACATTATAGCTCTTAAATTGGGGTTGTAATTTGCATGGCATTGGTGGACAATATCTAGGAAAATGTGAACGAAAGGGAATTGGTACTTTAGTAGATTTGATTCCCAAAGACCTATGCTATCAGAGTGGTTCAGGTAATTGTCTCGGTACCTGCAGTAGAATTTCAAGGGGCTATCATCAAAAGTAAGGTCTTTGATTTGAAAATCTTTATCGGCTAAGGGGAGGTAGTCCAAATCCTTGTAGCGAGTAGTGATTGGAGCAACGTTTAGGGCAACAGGAGCTTCCATCCTTGGTTCTTGTGTTTTCAAGGAGGAAAGTTGGGAGTTTTCAAGGAATTTTAGGAAAAATAGGCGTTTGGGGAAGCTGGGGACTGAGAAAATAGCTTAATTATGCTGAATAATTTGGATTTATATCAATTTAGTGGAATTTTACTACAAAATAGGGTTTCTGACAGGGAAATGTTATAAATACCTATTTTTGGTCAACTGTCTAGACAAATGGTTATAGTGAATACTTTTCAGGGTGCGCACAATAGTCTGCACTGGTCTACAGTTCAGCAACTGATGGCGGTTGACGGTTGGAAGTTAGTTGCTGGACTGGACATACTCTGTGCGTGCATGGAACGTAGAAGTCACTTTCTCGAGAAAAAAGGGAAACCAATTAACATTTTTCTTTTTATGCACAAAGTCAATGATTTTTGGCGGGTGAATGAAAATGACAGTTTGTGGCAACTGATTGATGGGACATTTCATTGTTTAGTGGAGGTGGTAAACAGGGGCAGTAATGGTTTTCATCACACTGCCTCTGGAAGGTTGGTGGTTTTGGTGGAGGGTCGCGTGATGCCATAGATCGAGTGACACGTCGCACCAGCAAAAAGTCAAAACTGTTCATATTGCACGGTCCAAAGGTCTATGCAATATGGGCAAGAGCTATTGGATGTAGGGAGGTTGATCTGATGGTAGTCGGCAGCGGGAAGTGGCGGGGATTTAATAGAGGGGCCCGATGATAATTAGAATGACTTTAATTACATTGGGGATGATATATTGGTGGAGAGGTTATTAATAATCCAAGTGATTAATTAATCCCTTTCTAATGTGTCGGGGTTTGGCTCTTAATTAATCACGCTTCAATTAATTAATCCAACTGAGTTAATGTTATTATGGTTTATTTTTCAAACCAAGTGGTGGGATATTAATTTATTATGCGATTTTATTAATAATATGGGAAAGGGTAAAAAATGTTTTGGGAGTTAAATAATAATAAGAATTAGGAATTAATATGATTTATGGAAAAAGAAAATGCACTAAGTAAATGTCTCCGAAAGTATATTCATCATCCAACATTATGAATTAGGATAAAATGTGTTTGGGGGGTTTTTATAAAGAACCTTTATTTTTCCTAAGTAAAATAGTGATTTTACTTAGGAAAAGCATTTGAAGGAGATGAGTGATTTATGGAAGGAGTGAATTTTGATGAAGGGGCTTTAGCACTTAGGCCTTGCAAGTTATTGGGCCGAGGGTCTGGTCCCTCCAGAAGTCAAAGAAATTATCTAAGCCCCTTTAACTTTCAAGTTGTTGGTGACTTTAGTACTTATGAGGAAATTAGTAAAATTTGGGGAAAAATGAGTGAGGAAGTTAATTAGTGTGATTTTTGTCCATGATGTAAATGTCTTCATTGTCATCCATTTCTTTGCCAAAATAATGTAATGATGAAAGGAAATGATTTGAGATTTCAACTTAACCATCCATCATAGATAATTTTGCAACCATTCATCTACTTACCCTACCTACTTATCCTACCATTTCTTCTTCTCTTTATTAGGGTGCACTTAAACTGGCAAACCCTTATCAAAACTTTTTCTTTTCTTTTACAATGGAAATCTCTCTAAGTCTAACCTTATTACATCCAAGGGCTTAGATTAAATTCTTGAGCTCATTTTGTTCACTCTACCTATCTACTCATCTGCCAAGATTAAATAATATGGTTAGATTTCATCTATAAACATGGAATAACCAAGATTTAAACTATTTTGTTGCCATGGATTGTGGCATAAGTAACAAGTTGCACACAATATTTATTATACAAAAATTAAAATAGCAGTGGCATTTGGACTCGCACACTTTTATGGTTTTTTTATTTTTCTTGGGGTTTATTTTTTATTTTTTCTGACCTTTTCATTCTTTTTGTCCTTTTATTCCCTTTTTAGGACATACTCTCTTTACAGTTTTTAAATTTTTCTTTGATTTTTTACAAATATGGAAAACATTTGCAACAAGAAAAGGTATGTACATATTTCAAAACTTAAACCAAGTTAATCATGATATATGACACCTATTGGTATAGGAACATAACAAGGTAGTCAAAAGAATTTTCAAATATCTTCAAGGAACTCGAGACTTTATTTTATGATATCCTAGAGATGTAGATCCTACTCTTCATGCATATACAGATGCATATTGGGCAGGAAGTGTTGATGATAGAAAAAGCACTAGTGGTGGTGCATTCTATATGGGTTCCAGGTTAGTGTCTTGGTTCAACAAGAAACCAAGTTCAATTTCTTTATCTACATCTGAAGCAGAATATGTGGCTGTTGCATCTTGCTGCACGCAACTACTTTGGATGATGCAAACTTTGCAAGACATTCAGATCACATGTACTCCACCCATCTCCATTCTATGTGATAATAGAAGTGCCATCAGTATTTCAAAGAATCTAGTCATGCACTCCAAGACCAAGCACATACCCATGAAGTACCATTTTCTACGTGAACAAGTGCTTGAACAAAAGGTCAAATTGGAGTATGTTCCCTCCAAAGAACAGGTTGTTGATATATTCACTAAACCACTACCCAGAGAGACATTTGAATATCTCAAACAAAAGCTGGGAGTAGTTGCTGCATCATCCTGCTGTTAAATCCAATTTTTCAGAGAAAGGTTATTATACGCGTGTTTCATGAAGTATAGTCACTTAAACATGTGGGCTTCTATGGGTCAAGGATCATATATGATTTTCAGATACGAAAAATAGTAGGGCAGGCTCCGATATGGGTGCTCTGTCTGATGTTGATGATTACAGTCTATCGATATGCTTTGTTCATTAATTTTTATCTAACTGACAAAGATGCCTTGATCATTGACCTGTTAACAAATGCACAAGTAGCACAGGTTCAGGGGGAGCATTAGCCTTCACGTGCATGCTGCATTTTTGGCATTTTGGTTGCTGAGTCCAGTTATGGCTTCAAATATCTATACCATTTGTTGCTTAAGTCATGTAAAAATCTACGGTGTGATATGTCTTCTCATACATTTGAATGAGTCCTCTTGGAAAAATGATGTAATTTGTATCCCCACTTTGCATGGGAAGGATGATGTAATTTTTATTTGCATTTTTGTCATGTATAAACAATTGGTATATCCCCACTTGTTGGGTGAATGAGTCAAATTTGGTATATCCCCAGTTGGTTGGGAGATGGATGTACGTGTGAGTCATTGGTGATAGGAAAGTCATACTCACATAGTTGAGTTTTAGAGTCATGTTATTCCTTTGGAAACTATTTTTGCAGATTCAGTATGTACGCAGGGGGGCATGGACAACATAATGAATATCAAAGGGGGAGAATATCTTGGTCTGCCCTTTGCCCTTGATGTCGAAGGGGGAGAGTGTCTTGGTATTGTTGTTACCATCAATTCCAAATGGGGAGATTGTTGGCATTATGGTACCAGTGTTGTCCTTGATGGCAACTCACTTAGATGACAGTTCACAGTGTAGTAGGTTAACAAAAAAATACTACAGATAAAACTCCAAAGAATGAAGAAAGAGGGGTATACGCAGGTTCACTTTGTCCATGGAGCGTATACACGCAGGTTAACGGAACAAAAAGAGTGTATAACGTATACACACACTTTCACAGGAGGAAAAGTGTGCACATGTTGGAAAACTAAGTTTTTGGTCCAAGGTATTTGGTCCGAGGTATTTTTGATCCAAGGTATTTCGTCCAAGGTATTGACCCTAGGTATTTGGTCCGAGGTATTGGTCCTAGGTAGTTTTGGTCCAAGGTATTGATAAAGGCCTAAGAGTATATAAGGAGGAGAACATCATTAGGCCATGAGTGCAAGCAATAAGATTCTAAGGAATACTTCTATCTGAAGTATACTTTATGTTGCAAGGTTATGTTTGGGACTAGATTTGAAATATTCATGTGCACCTTGAGTTCAATATTGGATCAGGAATCATGAGGTTTGAAATGACTTATTCTTGAATTATCTAATATTAGGCGAGACTAGATCTGATGTTTTGCGCATGTTCTATTCGTTACCTATCATGATCTGGGTTTTTCTGAAGTCTATAATTGCAACAAAATTCTGAGTCAATATATTCAGATCTGTAGGTTCGTCTCAGCCAAAGAGCGTATACATGCAGGTTTAGTTCCTTTAAGTAGTGTATACTAAAGAAAAGTTTCTTTTCAGATCTGATTGATTTATCTGATAAAATTATGTTATTTTACTATTGTCTGTCAATGAAGCCTTCTGAGATCTGAATGTAAAACTGAATGCATAAGGAGGTTGGCATTTGATTGATTGATTGTATAAGTGAGAAGAAGTGATCTCCGTCCCCGCCTGTGTAGAGCTCTGAAAGTTGATAGTAGATATTTAGAATATTGATAGTTGGTATAGACTTGATTCAAAAGTTTATGTTTGTAGTAGTTTTAAGGATATATGTAGGTTTAATTAATGGAAGTAGTGTACACATGTAGTTTGGGTGCAGCCAAGTAGTGTATACATTCTAATGCATGATTTTTGAGGTTACAGTTGGTTCTGAATGATAATGCAGGGTTATGGGTTCAGTACAGTGTTCTGGTGTCAGTGATCTGATTGTTCAGATTAACTGAATATTGGTTGATGCAGTTTAAGTTTAAAAGCATTGATGGGTCCAGTATGAAAATTTGATGAAACATGGCCTTCATTTTGTGGTGTTGTGATCCAGGAGTATCCAGTCTGAAAATTCATGAAACGTGGTCCCTGGTGGAAGAGTGGAGTTTTCTGTAGGCTGGCACCTACGTACTAGTAAACATATTGGCTAGTACAAGAGCTAGGGGGTTGTAGCTCCCTTCCAGTAGAAGTTGGAGAACGAGAGAAGGTTTTAACCTTCTGTAGGAAGAACCCTGCATACTGGTATGAGTCTACACGAGTACAAGATTGTAAACAGATTTTCTTATTATTAAAAGAAGACAAAGATGACAGCAACAGGTGGTTTTTACCCACATTGGGTTTCCACCCTAAATCTTGGTGTTCATGTGTGTTGCTTATGTGTGATGCTTTATTCTGCTTTTATTGCACTATCTAATAAATCTCTGATATATTGGTTTAAACTCAACACATGATAAATTGTCTAAATCACAAGTTCTCTACATATACACTTGTTTCCTTAAACATAGTCACGTGTACACGCTAGTTCACTTCACTGAAGTAGTGTATATAAATTTGTTTGGGAAATAAAAGTATTGATATGATAATACTAGTTCACCCCCCTCTCAGTATTATTTCCAACAGACTATGAAGAATCTTAAGACCACTTCACACACTAATAAATTTGGTAAATATAGAACTAAAGAATCTTTATATGTCGATACTGAGCGACTTTTTTTTTCAAATCATAATTATAAAGGTGAATTTACCCAAGTAAATATTTTCCAGTTAATATGTGTAAATTGGGCATTATAGCGATTCCTAGTGTTAATATTTCAGTTCCTAGTGTTGATATTTCAAATCTCCACAAATATTTTTGATAATATTTGATGATTGAAAAATTTAATCTTTACTTTTATATCAAATAGTAAAGAATTATTTTTGTTTTATAAGAGACACTAACATTTTCTTTACATGTTGTAAATCTTTTGACTCAGTTACCGGAGAATCCACAGTATGAACATTTTTCTGCCAACATTTCAAATCCAAACTGGGATCCATCATCAGGACTTATGAATGATGATAAAAGAAGAGCTGCTTAGAAGGAAATAAATAATAATGAGGATAATAAATTTTAGGATCAGCAGAATGTCGGCTGAATATTTATTTTTATTTTTAATTTATTCTTGAGCTTTATATATTAATTTTTATTGGTGAGTTAATATATTACTTTAAAATTCCTAACCTTAATGGTAATAATAATTAAATATTTAATATATGTTAATATAATATTTTTTATTTTATTTTATTTTATTTATTTATTTATTTATTTTTATTTATTTATTTTGAAATGTTTATTTATTTTTATATATATTAGTATTAAAAATAGAGAAATAAGTATATTGTATTAATATTTAAAGTTATTTGATTTAAAATTATATTAATATTAATAATAATTGATATATTAATTAATTGCTATAAATTAATTAATATATTAAATTAATTAATATTAATAAATGTTAATAATGTTAATAAATCAATACTAATATTGTTAATAGATATTAATAGGGTTAAAATATTAATAATACTTAATTAATAATCATTTAATAATGAATTAACGGTAATTAACCTTAATAATAATTAATATATTAATTAATTGTTATATTAATTAATATATTAAGCTAATTAATATAAAAATAAATGTTAATAAATCAAAATTAATAATGTTAATATAAATAATATTAAATTAGTAATCACTTAATAATTAATTAACAGTAATTAATATTAATAATAAATAATATATGAATTAATTGCTATATAAATTAATTAATATATTAAACTAATTAATATTAATAAATGATAATAATGTTAATAAATCAATATTATTAATGTTAATGGATATTAATAGCGTTAATAAATATTAATAATACTTAATTAATCACTTAATAATTAATAAACAGTAGTTAATATTAATACTTGATAATTAATATTAATAAATAAAATAGTACCTTTTATTAAGATTTATTTATTCATTTATTATGATTTATTTATTTATTATATATTTATTTGTTTATTTATTATTATAATTATTATTTATTTTTAAGTTAAGAATAAAAAAATTTAATAGTTAATGATAAAGGTAGAAGATATGCTATACCTGGGACGTGTTGGCGATCTTGATTTCCCTGATCAAGGGAAGCCAGCTCCCGCTAATCTCCATACCATTGTCTATGTTCAGATTATGAGGATGCTTGATAATTTCAAGTGCTTCTCTGATGTTTCATCTATGATGTTGCTCTTCCCTTGCGACAATTGAACAGAGACAATAAAATTAAAAATAAAAATAAATATTCAGCCGACATTCTGCTAATCCTAAAATTTATTATCCTCATTATTATTTATTTCCTTCTAAGCAGCTCTTCTTTTATCATCATTCATAAGTCCTGATGATGGATCCCATTTGGGATTTGAAACGTTGGCATAAAAATGTTCATACTGTGGATTCTCCGGTAACTGAGTCAAAAGATACAAACCACAGATCTCTTAAATCCAGAATGTTGTAAATCATTTATGTAGAATGTATGCAAGTAAATAAAAATGATTTACATTAAAAGATACATGACTATCAATGTAAATTTAATGGTATAAAAATAAATTACACCCCAACAACTAGTCTTCAATGATATTAATCCTGAATTTAGAGACAAAATAACAATTTAAACCTACATAACTTTATTAATTGCATATCGTTGTATTTGGATCCATAGGCCTCAAGGACTGCAACCATGCTCTGATACCATATGTGAGGACATAACCTAGGTCTTCTAACTAAAGCAAATTTATCATTTAATTTAAACACAACAAGAAGGAAGATATCCTATTTATATCTCAAAATTTATTTGATGATAATATACAATTAAAATTTATTTAGATCATATTAAACAAGTAAGAAATTTCATTGCAACAATTTACATAAATAATCGACAAATGAAAGAATATGTGTATCAGTGGCTTGGTTGGGATGCTCCTGACTCTGTTTGGATGCTCATGCTAAGCTACCTGACTAAATTTACCTCCCATCCAACTAGGAATGGTTTCCTAGCCCAGGGAACCTCCACAAGTTCCCTAGCCCTCCAAGCCCAAGTCCAACATGTGGTAGTGTGTCCAAGTTAAAACCAACACTCTCTAATAGATCCAAGTTTGAATTCTCTCATTTTTCTCTCCATTATATCCCTTATCCTTCACTACATTCCTTCCCCAAATAAAATCCTCCAATGCCAAAATAAAAACCAAGGATCTACCCCTTCTCCTATCATTCTCCTTACTTTTATGTATCTTCCTCCCATCCACCTCAACCACCTACTATTAATACCATGAATGGCCCCCACCATTTTAATTTAATGACCTTGACTTTCCTTTCTATATCTTATCCCAAACTAAATTTGGGAAGACAGCTTGGGAATTGAAATATGGATATTTAATTTAGAAATAAATTAGACAAGGCCACATATTATCCAAAAGTAAATTTGAGAAGACACCTTTGGAATTGATTAATAACTGAATAATAACGAATAATAAAAGTCATATTAGTAAAATAAAATTATAGATTCACAAGTTTAGGATTTATTTAATAATTATAAGTCAATATTTTCAGGTTAATTAAACACTAAACAAAATTAGCATGATAGGATCAAGTAGGGAATTACAATGTAGTTAAAAGCATCCAAGTTATATATAGTTCATGAATATTAAAACAAATTCCATAATCCAAGTATTCGAGGATGATAATAATGTGTGAGGAATTATAGATCCTCTATTGAGAACATATAATTATGCTAAGTGCACATACTATGTCATCCCTTAAGCATACCGTCCAAGTTAAATAGAACATTACACATTGTTAACATATCAACCATAAACACAATATTAGACAACACAATCCATACATTTATGTATCACCCAACATATGACATAATCTATAAGTTATAAGCTCTACATAAAAAATCCACAACTATAAATAGTTGTATAGCCATGTCCATCTCATGCAATTATCAACCATTGATACAAATAGATTTAAGAATTCATTCATGAATCATACATAAGAATATAACGACTTTTTATCACATCAATAATAACTCACAGTCCATAAATCAGAGGTACATAAACCATTTTGTTTATCTAAATAAGTTATATTCATAGGAAAGTAAAGGAGGGACTTCCACTCTCCACCCAACCATAGGTGAGCTTCACTAAAAGCTCTCTTGTATTTGACTACCCCTAAGCCAGATCTATATTCATAGGGGACACATGCACAAGGGATAATTTCACACCAGTGGAGTGGTCAAGTACTCAGGAGATGGATTCCATTATTCCAGTAGTTCATTATCTCAATTACAAGCACTAAGTGATTCATTCATTCATTGAACTTCACATAAGCCACACAATATTAGACGGGGGATCAATGGTTTTAAGCATAACCACAAGGTTCATGAACCAAGATCATGGAATATAGACTAAGATCTATCACTTCACAATCCCCATCAATCTTCCTTGAATTCACATTGTTCTCCCCTAAAGCAATAAGGTTACCCAAGAAAATACAAAATCCTGATTGAAATAGCATAAAATATTTCTCGTATCCTCCATGGTGAGGATGTATATCTCCTCATCAGGACAAAGCACTACCATATTCTTCTTCGCATGTCTCTTTGAGAACATCTTTAGACCTTAGAGAGAAATCTTGAATGCTCTCTCCCTTAATAGTTGTCTCTTCAATATACAAGAAGAAAAATTGGAATGGGCATCGCCTTCCCTTCCACTTCCCCAACACAATCCCACAATGGATGTCAGTGGCTCTACCAATTGATTTCTACCCCAATCACATCACACTAAACCTACCAAAAAGTGGCTTCACAAACAATTGCATTGTTAATTCGATTGTGTATGGATCACGAATTTTCAGATAGGTGAGCAAGCAAGCTTCCCTTAGACCAAGGATCCATAAGGATTTCCAACCTTTAGTTGTGTCAATTAATTAATTTTAATTAAGAATTTTTAGATATTTAATATATGTTTGACTAGTCATGGATCTCTCTCACCATATCATTGTGGCAGTCACGATTATCATTATGATAAGAAGGGGTAGAATGAGGGATGTCACAATTGGAGCCTATAGTAGGTTTGTGCCTACAAAGTCTAGTGTAAACTAAATTTGGTGATGGAATTTACAATAAAAATTAAAATAATATTTGTGGTGTTCTCCCATATGGATTTCCACATAAACATCTAGTGTCCTATTATTTATGTGATTAAGGGAATGTTGTACTATTGAATTTATTTGACTGGATATTAATTTTTAGAATTCAAATAATCTTGATTTACCACCCATATCAGTATTATTCTAGTTTCCAACATAGGCTACAACATGCAAATACAAGAGGATTAATGTCACAACCAAATGAGATTGGACCTAAGGGACAATGAAGATGGAAATGATAGTCAATAATGCATTAGAGATGATAGGGAAAGACCTACCCCGATATGTCGAACTCAAGAAAAGTACACCAAGGGTCTAGTGGATCTCATAATAAAAACAATACCCTATCCTATAAAAACCATTCAAAAAGGCTACACCCATGGTTAAATCACATAATGAAAGAAATAAAACATGGATTAGGTAAACATAGAACCATATATTTTTATTTTTGAGTTTTACAATCTTTTGGGTTTTTTTTTTATACGAGGTACTATCTATGGCTATTTTGGCTATTAATTATGATTTCAAATGATGTGATTCAAATTCTAGTTTTTTATAGACGTGCATGCTTGTACAAATTCTCAATTAATGTGACAGATGTCAAGAAAGCTAAAGAGATAACATATGTAACCTCTTTGTCTCACCATGGGTGTGTTTATGACAAGCCAAGAGTATGTAACTAAAAAATGAAATCAATCGCCAAGCATGAGAACCATCAAAAGAAAACAACCCACACACAAAAATATAACGTACTCACGTCACACACCAAACTAAAACTAAAATATATATGTACATGATGCAACATAGTCTAACAGGTTACATTATGTAGTTCCCACTGCTAGGCACAAGCCAAGGATTCCTATGACATGAATTCCCTTACTTTAATTAAAAACTGATCCATTTTCCCAATATAAACTCTTTTATCTTTGATGATTTATAAATGGGACATAATAATTTGTTTCTAAATATTTTATTCAAAATTTTCAAAATATGTTCTTGGTTTTTTTGATATTTTTGGTAACCGTTGAGGCTCTCTATCATTGGCCTATGTATGTTCTTTGCTTTGTAGTTCAAGCAAAGTAAGAAAATGATAAGTTTGAAAAACACTACATCTATTTATCATTTTCTAACTTTGCTTGAACTACGAAGCAAAGAACATAAGTTATATATTTTTCAAGGTTTTGAATAAATTTTCTTAGGTCATCTAATATTTTGACAAGATTTTATGTTGATTTGTAGCCATTATTGTTTACTTGCTTGGGTTATTTATATTTTTCTTTGTCTTTACATGTCAAATCTTATGGAGGAAGAGCCTTTTTTAGGTTCCACCACCTTATTAGTTGTTGGAATCATTGGGGACCAACTTTTCAACCTCAAAGCATATGTATGTTGTGGTGTTTCGATGCAAGCTTCCACGTTATGCAAGCCTCCTTGACCCTCTTTTCCAACTTATCCTTTAATTTAGATGGGAGCTTGTTTGAGTTTGTTGGATCCTCTTATTGGATATCCCATCTCCTCCTTAAAGTCTTTGTGGTATTATATTACACTCCCTTGTTAGGGACTATTAGATAAGGGGATGAAAGTGGCATTATTGCATGTGGGTTTTTAATGGTACCCATTCGGGTAGTATTGCATTGAACAATATTGAATGCAGAAATCACTTCCACATATCTTGATTATATTAGAAGTTCCCTGTTGGGAATCAAGGAATATTGAGAAGGGGGTGAATTAAAATTCTATAAATTTCACACTTATTTAACCAAATTACTCAATCAATTTCAATTTAAAAATAGCAAGACACCATTCACATGACATTTGTATATAGAGATTTAAAGTGGAAACCATTCCAAGAGAAAACCCACAAAATATTTCTTTACTATGATGTGAATCTAAGCCACTACTTTAGATTACATCAAGATTTGTGAGCACCAGCACACAAGATGCTCCAACCTCCTCATATTAACAAGAACAAACTTTCTATATGCACCAACCTCATATGTGTATAGAAACTGAGTTGTTGTAGGAAAGAAGATCTATATTTCATTCATTTTCATACCGACATCTCTATAACTCTATTATATTCAACTTTAGAATTGCATACACTTCTCTCTCTCTGCTACAGATCTCACTCAACCATGTATCTCACAATGCAACAAACACACTTAGAGTCTCTACCTTCTCTGCATCTCTCCTCACTTTCCTCAATTGAATTCACTCACTCACACACATGAAAACCAACAATTTTGGCATCACTTCATCTCACTCTCATTAACACAATTACACAACATAACACAACAATTTTCTCTTGAACAATTCATAGATTGATCGAATAGAAGATTCATTAATTCGCACACTACTTGTGGAGAAAATTTATTTATTTTAACACAGCTTGAAGAAGAAATTTTGTAATACTCTCACTACTTGAGGAGGCACTTCTCATAAAGAATGCAATAAACTTTCATCTACTACATTAATTTCACCTGTATTGTTCTTCCATTAATTTTTGATAACTGACTTTCACTTTCTCTTGGCCTCAAAATCATATTTGAATCAACAAAATATTTTTGATCCAATGCTCTCTCATTTACGATTACCATGAGAAATAGAATATGTTTTCTCCCCTTAGAAATTATTGTAATTGAATTTATCAGTTGACTAGGTCATCGTAGTCTGAAACTATATTTTCCCTGTAACTACTACATAATTGAATTTGGCTACATGAACAACAAAATTCAATAACAAAGTGCCTTGTCGTTCAACAATTTTCATGCAAGATCACAACCTCACAATCATGTGCTAACTGTTGAAGGCCTTTCTTATGCTGAAATCATGTTGTCATCATCCTTCCATCTCAATTTCTTTGAGTGGTGCCACATGTCGCTTAGAAACAAGCTAATTGGATACCGAATAGGGTTGTTTCCACCTATCACATGTCACTTCACCAATGAGCCACATAATCTCTAAGCCACGTCACAACCACCTTTCTACCACATATATCTTCATTAGTGTACCACATCGTATTTGTGCCTTGTCACCACTAGTTTTCTACCACTTGTCATCAGTATGGAGCGTGGGTCTAGGTTCTATGCTCTATGGCTATTTTCTTTGTTATTAAAAAAGGGCCCATGGTTCTAAATTCCCATTATTTACCATTTCCATAGATATATTTTTCGAACAACTTCCATCTTCATGTCGCACTGATCACGCAAATTTTGCATGTCCTCATTAGCTTGAACCTGGCGCGGTGCATTTTCTTTCAACTATAAGCTATCTTCATGTCTAATTCCTTCCCATCTAACATTTTTTGTTAACCACACCAAAACTCTATAACATATTCAACTTAAACTTTTCATGGGGTGATGATGTGTCACATTATGTCATCTCACTACCACATGTTACCTTATGATTAGTGCCACATGTCACTCAAATTTGGCCCACTTTTCCACCTAGAAACTCTAAAATTGATTTTCATGTATCACCTACCACATCATCATGTTGATGTCACTGCCACTTGTATGCCAACTCATATGCACCATCAAATAGAATTCTACTATCTATCAACACTGCCACCTTAATTGGTACATAAATAAATATGGGGTCGAGTGTGTTTGCAATGCTTTTCCTTTGTATAAATTTTAGGGAGTTGGATGTTGGATTCTATATATGGAACCAAATAATGTTGGGATTGTGACATGTGAACAAATGTATCCATATTCGATATTTTCCCTATTTGAACTTTGTAAATACTCTGAATTAATGTATACTCCTTCCTCTTCATCAAATCCTTCCTCCAAATGGAACTCTACCTCAAGCCAATTAGGATCCACGAATTTTCAAGTTTTACATATTGTAAAATGTTTTGAATGCATGGATTCTCATACGATTATGTATGTTCTATGCCTCCTAGATACGTTTGAATTAATTTGTTATAGGACTCGTTTAGCCATGTGCCACTTTGTTTGAACCCCTAAGTGTCTAGATATCTTGGATATCCTACACATATTATGAGTTAACTCACTTCCAACCTTCAAATGTATTTTTCCCATCAATCCTTGGGGTTTTAGCTAAGTGGCATATATTCTTGGAAAGGTCTCTCAGATGAATATCCAACTATACACTTTGTAATAACACCTAACTTGATCTACTCTAGATAAAATACCTTCAAATGTAGGTATCTAGATCATGTATTCAAGAATATGCAAGCACTAAAAGACTCTACATACACCAAAAACACATCATTAACAATATCAACCAACTCCCAAATAGAATTCCCTGAATTTGTAGGCCCTTAACATCAATGACCAGGTTGGCATCAATGAAAACCATCTTGCAATCTGCTCCACAATATTCACCTTTAATTAGAGAAATTTTTAGGTCTAAAATATGCCTAAAAAAATTGTACAACCAAAATCAAATTTATAAGAACCAATAGGATTCAAGATGTTGATATCAACCATGGGGAATGATTTGCCATTTTTGGAGTAAAAAAATAAACAAATAAATAACTAATTTTTAAACTTATCTCACTATGACTTCACTCAAATTTCAATCAAGATCACTCATTAGATGTGAAATTTAATTTCTCATCCAAGGAGTACCCATGTTTCATATTTTTTTATAGATGTCGCTACATTAAAAATGAGAAATACATGAAAAACATGATTGTAATAACATTTTCCATGTATTTATCATTTTTCATGCAACAGGGTCCATCAAAGTATGCAACATGGGTGCTCCTTGGATGAGGAATTAAATTTTACATCTAACAAGTGCTCCTTCTCAAAATCTGAGTAAAACTATAGGGAGATAAGTTGAAAATACGAGTTGAAAAAGTAGTTAATTCTTTTTTCCCCCTAAAATTTGATGGTGTAATATAATCTTATTTTATTATTTCCGCTATTATTTTACAATATTCATTAGGAGGACCATTTTAGACCCTAAAAATTCTCTAATAGGCATTGATGGAAACATTAAAAATCATTAATGAGGCATTGATGGAAACATCACTTAGCAATACTCCCCCTGACACCTATTAGGGTCTTTGCCCCTTGGATGTTGCACTTTCCATGGCTAACTCTTGTTTGGAAACTTCTCCCATTTAGGTGTGTGTCATTAATATAAATGTTTGAGAAATTCACCCCCTTTGATATCAATGATAAAGTGTGTAATTGGCTTAAATATCTCCCACTGAGACCATGCCTTATCAAAACAAAATATTCAACATTAATGGACTGCTTCAAAAAAAACATGAAAACACTAACTAAACAGATTGTAGTCCCACTAAACATGACCATTTATTGGTAATATAAATTTTTTATGGAACTTCTCCCCCCAAAAAATATATATAGATAACAGAAAACTTTCCATTTCATGGTCTCTCTCTTGCAGCATACTCTTTAAATTTTTGAACAAATTGTAACACACTCCTCCCACATTTACCCAAGCTAACCGACCTACTGGGGTAAACATGTGATGAAGAGTTACTATGATATGATTTAACTCCCCAAGTATGGTTAAGGAAGTGGAATTGAGAAATCAAAACCAAACTAATCTTCGTTAGAAGCCACAAGACCGCCAGAGGCTAACGAACCACTCCAGGTGCCCAACACTTGAGTTAACTTGCTTTTTAACTGAACTAAACCCCAAGTCACTCAAATGAAAATCCGTTCATGTGACTTTAATCCTCTAGTAATTCCCACAACAAGGCCTCCATGTGCCTACAGACTTTTTAAACCAATTCTATGCCAACAACCACTAGATTTAAGCGACTTTTCCATGGCTAAGACCTAGGCCTCTACCCAAAACTTGATGAAACACTTAGAAGTGATAAATAAAAAGGGTACAAGGCCTCTAATGAAAAAATTGAACAAGGACCTCACTTGACTCATCCTAAGCATGACAGACATTTCGTTAAACACATCATGAACATGTAATGTACAAGTCATAAATATGCATCTGAACATAGGGATTTCATACTTATCTAAGAATCGTCAAGATTCTTTGATCCTTTCTCACCATAGCTGAAATATCATCTATTAGGTCATTCAGTCATTAAAAATTTGTTTACTAATCAAACCATGATGAGATCCATAACTAAAGTATGTCATAAACCATGATTCTAACCAGCATATAACCAGAGAAATATCAACGATAGAACAACCATTAAAGCCACATAATAACAAGTACATTTACACATAATACATAAGAGGAAAATGTATCTTATTAATATATGAAGAAGCCAACCAAGTAAGGGAATTTCATGTACCACCTAACCATATATTAGGATGAACCAAATCTTTCTTTCAACCAATGACCCCCATGTCATATTCCAAGGATGAATGTGAATCTCACAACAAGGAAACTAGGGCTTCCTCAGGCTTTGCAACAATCCTTCCATATACTGGTCAAGGATTATTAGGCCCAAACCCTCATCTATACAACCAAGATTTACCACAATCCTGCTATATACTGGTCAAGGATTCCTAGGCATAAAAAATAAAAATACACTACCGTGATTTATCACAATCCCACCATATAATGGTCAATGGATCAGTAGGCCTATACAAGCATGGATGCCTCTAGATCTCTCCATATAGACCATGAGGAGTTTTCCCATCTCCACCCTTAGGCTTTACCACATATCCCACCTTTACTGGTGTAGTGCATTAACACCAAAAAATCATACACATGTTTGCACAATCCAAAAGACACTAAAAGTCATCAAATAGAATGCACATGTGAATATTTTCTAGCTGAAGACATTATGAACTTCAAAAAAATTAATTTCTACTAAGGTCGAAAGTTTATGGAGTTTAAAAAATGAATTTGGTGTAGTTGTTCCTTCGATAGTCATGTACCACACGGTATTTCCTTCGAAAGTTGCATGGTTGAGAAAATGGTCAACTCAGCAAAATCAGGACAACTTCCCACACTCGGATGTGATTCCCTAACAGGATCTCAGTCAAGGACATTCAGGTCCCAATCACCATGAAGATATGAAACCATCAATGGAATCATCTTGTCCTACTCATAATTCATTATCATTCATGAACCAAGAGAGGTAAGATGGATTCAAAATATCTATATAAGTAGGCCATCAGAGAACCAAAATATGAGATAATTTTATGGTGGGAAAATTTCTATCAGAACAACCAAAAATTTCATTGTTGAAGCAAATAAAGTAAGAGCACTACCATTTTAGCCATATTTCTTCTAAGAAATCCATCATCTTAGTGAGAGGAGAAGGGTCCACCATTGAGAAAGTCTTCGTAGTTATTTGAGAGAGAGGAGAAGCTTGCAAAGAGATTGAGGAAAGGAAACTCCTTCCTGAGGATTTTTGAGCACCTTAGCTCAAAGAATTCTCTTCAAGTGTTTAGTATTCATCTATTGTATTCAAATTCTACTACCAAGAGTCAATAAAGGGAGCTTTTTCCATTATTTTGTTGACTTATTTTCTCCATTGAGAATTATTTGTGTATTTATCTCTTTGTTTTAGTTCATGTTTGTATATGCATTGTTTCACTATTTGTAATGATTTGTTTAACTAAGTTTGTTCACTAAGAGCATCAATTATGTCTGTATTCCTTTGCAGGGAACAAACAACTGCTACGAAGGTGTCTTTTGGTACACAATTGCCACAAAAACACTACCACAGAAATGGTGACCATACGGTTGTCTTTTCTTTAATCTAAAAGTTGTGTTTGGAGGACCTTCTCTCTGTATAGTCAACTTCTAAGGTTTTTAGTATCTCTCTAGAATTTTTGCAGCATCCTATGGACCTATTGTTGGTTGAGAAACTTGTTAATTTACAATCTCTTGTCTACCGCATGACTTCTTCTCAAATATATGTGCACTCCATGAATTTTCCTCTAACAGATGCATGTCACGTTTGTGCATTGTGAAACCCATGTGGTTTTCCAAAAACGGAAAAATACCTTGTAATTTCACATTTTTTAGGTGATTAGCAGCATTTAGTGAAATTCCTTCAGCTCCGTAATTTTTTTCCATTCAATTTAGATTACTTAATTACTCTACTAATTATAATTAGCTAGTTAATTAGACTATATTTACTTTTATTTTCAATTTTCACATAGCTTAATTACTAAACAAGTAAGTGGCCCATCGTCCACAAATATTGTTACTAACCAAAGAATTCATTTCTTTCATTTTTGGGACTAGGAGCAAGTGTTATTAAAGAAAGTAAGTAATAATTTCTACCCCTCTGTCTCTTAGACAAACCAAGGTTTGGATATGAAAATTTTCTTAAAGCATTTCAATTTCCATTTCCCTCTTTTGAAATTCACATAGTATAATAGGAAAAAGAGCAAGCGACCCATTATCTTCATACCATTTCTTGTTCATGAAAGTAAAAATTAAAATCTAGCGTAATTAGGGGAATATTGAAACAGATAACCGAATATCCACATATTCTTGCACTTTACATGCTCACTTCATCACTTGCACACAATTACACATCACACACTAAGCTTCTATAAAATTCGTATTAGAAGGCACCCAGTTTCTGGAGCTTTTGATACTTAGTTTATCTTAGCTTACATATCACACCCTAAAGAGAAGTAGGACCCTTAAAGGTAACCATAACTTGAACCAACTAAATTTTCCATAGGGGCCACCAAATAATTTATAGTTCAAGTTAGGACCATTGGGGGTAGGCATCTGATAAGCCGCCATGGTCATATTACATCTTTGATACATAGTAGTTGAATATTTACGGAGCTTAAAATCCCTCAATCATCGCACATAAAAGAATAACCAAGCATTTCAAAGACCTAATTCGATGGGGCTTTGGCTTAGGTCCAGTTCATGCAGTACTCTTTGAGGTTACCCATCCCTTGTAGTGCTTGGTACTATTAACTGACTACCAAAAAATTAAAGACTCAAATGATGATATGTGATGAAGGTACTTTAGTGGAAAAAATCAAGGGCCTCATTTCCCTATAGGTGATAGTGCGGGCAGTGCTTGAGCCTCGTTTTCATTACCTTGGTTGATTCTTCGATTGTTGGAAGGTGTCGCCAATTCTTTCAGGATGTTGCTTCAAGACCCATTAGAAGATATATTTGCGAGGCCCAATTACTTTGATAATGGCAAGGACAAATAGGTCTTCTTAGGATCCTTTTTCATATGCAAAAACAAAGAAAAACCATTTCTTGTTTGATTGATCACATAAGCTAAAGTTAAAGGGAAAAGTAATCTTTTTTTTGTACTTCTTTTTTATGTATCTTATTTATTTGATTCGAAGAAACATATCCTTCCCTCACCATACACAAAGTATCACACACTCTACTAGACACCATAGGGGATACTATGTCTCCTCGTTGATATAGACAATTCTTAAACCTCCTCCCATTATCAGGAGGTGAGCCGGGACTCCCTTCATTTAGGCGTAGAGGACATCACACAACCACCATTATAGGATCCTCCTTTATCGGTGCATATTTTCTTGGGACCTTTCCCTATCAAAGCACACATATTATGACCCTAAAAGAGTCCCCACATGATACCCCTTTGGGGATCCCACATACCACTCCTTCGAGTAGTCCACGAGACGCCCATCAAGGTAGTTCTCCTGACACTTCCACATAGAGGACCCCTTTAGATATAGCTATTCAAAATTGTTTTGTGATGGAAGACAACTCACAGATCTCGTTCTTAGCTTCTTTAAACCTGCCATATTTGAGTATCCTAACTAATGAGTTGATCGTGCATAGCCAAAATTGGCCAGCCATGCCCACCAAGATCCCTTCGGACATTCCAAAATTCGAAGGGAAATAGGGAGAAGACCTAGGAAACCATGTCATGAATTTTCACCTATGGTGCTCATCCAATAGTATTATAAATGATCCTATTTGTCTACGATTATTTCAATGCACCCTTACTAGGTTAGTAGCAAAATGGTACATTGACCAACCTTTTGCATTACATGGAAACTTTAGCTCCCTAGCTACATCATTCCTCACATTATTTCAACTCTTATTTCGTCATGATTAGGGCCTAGAACTCCATACCCATTTCAAAAAAACACCTTCTACACACATATTGGATGATATCCATGAATGGCGGAAACATCTTAGCTTGTGTAAAGAATATTTTGAAGACAAAGTCCTCCTCGACTTACTTTTTAGATATCTCACATCAGAAATTTTTAAATATGTGGCAAACTCATCCCCACATAATGAGGAACAAGCCATTAACAAATATTTATAATTAGAGCTTATATACACCAAGTTTGGATATATCTATCATGTGCTTCCAGACACCCAACACTTGCAGACTTATAAAGAGATACCACATGCATCCAACGTTTCTAGTGGATTGATGGGGTCCATAACCCAAAATCAACTCAACAACACCTACTAGTACCCTAGATACCCATTCAGTGGCCAAGAATTTGATGCTAGGAAAAATGCACCACCACTACAACATATAGGATACTACCTCGGTCAACCCATGCCAATGTAGAATATGGTTAGTAGGTATAATGAATATCAACCCCCAAATGGACACCCATACTCTCCCCCACATGGTATCCAATACTCCTCTATCAATATAGACATAATGCCCTCTCCCTAGAATTCATATACCAATCAGGGACAAGGAAATAAATATTCTCCTTTCCTTGCATAACAAAAAAATACCCCACTAGTGCAAAATAATGCAAAGGTTAATCTAGTGCAACCTTCTCTCACTCAACAACAACAATCAGAGGAGCAACTGAACCTAGCTAACCCACCTAATGTATCTAAGAAAAAACCAAAGAGAAAACCAAAGGGAGAGCCTGAATAGGGGGGAAGCAACTAGCAGCAATCCCCATCGGCACCAATAGGAGGCAACCCTAACTAGAATCAAAACTAGGGGTTAGCCAAAAACAACCCACAAAGAAAAAACAGGAACAAAAGGTTGTGAACTAATCATTCTTATTCCATCTATATGGAATATGGTCATTATAACCATCATTGTCCTCAACTCCATGAGTTGTAAAGGATACAGGACAATAGGGGCAGGGAGGTCAATAGATTGTAGTAATGCATGACTCTTTCCCCCATCAAGGAGTGGTTAACACTTAGAGATAACCATCCCATCCACATCCTTTCGGAGGGAACCCCCATAATAATTCTAATCACGACATTTTCATGGCAAGCAAAGACATTCTCTTGCAGCTGTGACAGAGAAGTTATGACGCTTCCTCGGAATCCAACCCATCCACCTCAACCATGGAAACACCTACAACAGCATTTTACATTCCTCAAATTCCTATAGAACCCATGCCTAATATGGTCAAAGGAAATTTACAACGAGTATGAAATAACTCAAAAGTTTCTCATAGCTACAACATAGTCGACGACTTAGCACAATCTCCCTTAGCTATGTCAACATTAAAGGTCCTACAAACATGCCCAACCCAATGGAAATCACTACTTTCTCCTATAGGCATAATCAACCCAACTGATTCTCACCTAATCATCTTTGACTTGGATAAAGCTACCCCATGACTACCATTAGTCATTACTTTCCAAATCCCAATCTTAGTTCAAAACATCACCGTCCATCGTTGCATTGTCGATGAAAGGGCATCCACATGTATAATGTCCAAATATGTTTGGAAAAAACTACGATCCCACAAACGCAAACCTTCCAACATCATGCTTAGAGAAAATGACAGATGCCCTTCAGCCCCCATAGGCCTATACCAAAGCATTCTAGTACAACTAGATGCAAAAACAGTACTAATATATATCAATGTATTGGATGCTCAGTTGGATTACAATATCTTGCTGGGCTAAAGTTACATGTATGAGATATTAGTGGTTGCCTCATCTATATTCAGGGTATTGAGGTGCCCTGATTGTTACAGATCCATTTGGGCACATCACTCCCATCATCCAGATCAGTGTTTTAGGGCTCATCAAATCCTAATTTTAGTTGCTACGTACCCTAAACAAGTCAACCTTTTGAATGCCTCCTTCTAAGATAGTTTCATGGCCTGAAGACATCCTAAAATGACCTCTAGAGGGACCACCGTAGGTAGGCCCATGCAAGGGTGTGCTACAGAGTAGTTAAGTCAATGCCAGGGTTCTCTACAGAGCACTTAGGCCCTCTTTAACCTATGTTGTGCAACTTTGAGGGAAATTCACATAGGGTTTGGGGAATATTCTTATCTTCTGGAGCCTTTTATAATATTCCCTCACTTATCATCTAATATGAGCTCGAAAATGGATGAGAAATGAGTTAAGTACCTCTTATCCTATCATCCCTTCCTCGACGGAACTAATTCTAAGTATGGAAGGTCATTCAATACCCTCATTGATGACAAAACCTCCTTCATCATCCTATAAATTGATCACTCATCGGGGCTGGAATTTGATGAATTGTAAGGAGATAATGTTAGTTTGAGAATTGAGACTCTTGTAAGCGTCATTCTACTACCGGACTGTCATGCTTATGATGTGATGTGGATGGAACCAAAGCTGGAGGAGTGACTTCGAATCAGGATTCATCGTTGTAATTATTCCTTATATTCAATAAGGTATTTACACCTTTTTCCATATGCTTCTCTTGATTTGTGATGCTTATATGTGTGAATGTATCTGATTCCATTTACCTGTAATCAGTAGATCTTTTGCTTTTATCGGTTCTTTGTCTTCTGTTGATGTTTATAGGTACTTCTCAAGCTTGTTAAGTATGAGAAGGAACGACAGGACCAATACGAAGGAGGCAAGAGGAAAGTGAAAGTACAAGTAGGTCCTCTCATTCTCTTTGTCTTATCTATTATTTATAGAAAACGGTTAAAGTGCTTTAAACTGTTGTTCTATATATTGCTACTTATCTAGGTAATTAGTATTTATCCGTAGATACCAAATTCTTCATAACAAATTGGCGATTCCACTAGGGAATGATCATCATTCCAAGTAGCTTATTCACATCCTAGGACACTCTAGTAGACCTTACGTCCTTTCATTGATTGTATTTCAGCCTTGTTGAAGTGAATTTTGGTCAAAAACTATGTTTAGTTACCTCTTGAAATGGCTTACTATCACCAGCGTAGGCTTGTGAGGGACACAGTGTGTTGCAGAGCACCCTTGTCTTAGGGACAGTGTTATGAAGCACACTATCTCCCATTCAGGGATGAGTTGATCCTTTTTGGGTCAGTTTTCCACCTTTGGATATGGTTTTTTACCAAATGTCTTCTGTTTGATTGCTTGCTAAATGATCAATGAGTGTCATGTCTCTAAAATCAAGATTGTATCTCCATTACTAACCCTACTTTGACTTGATTGATTAATCTTTCTTAACTGATTTCTTTGTCATTATTGATTCATCGTCAAAGTTAGATTATAGTCGATTGATCTTTGTTCGAAAGAAAGTGTCATAAAAGTCTTCTTTTTCTTTGAAACAAGACTGTCGTAAAGTCTTCAGTCTTGTAAAAATATTGATTGATTGTATGTGCATTAGTTTCTTTCTGTTCATAATAAAATTAAGGGAATTGAAAAGAAAAACTTGCATTGTGCATTGAAAAAGTTTGTATGTGCTCATAGGAATAGTTTAGGGAAATTGCATTAGATTGTTCTCTTTACTCTTTGATTGAAAGAAATTTGATTGCTCTATCACTAGTAGCTAAGATTTTCATTGTTAAATTGAATCGAAGAATGCTTATCATATTAGTTTCATTTTAGGAATTGAAAATAAATCACATGGTGAACCTTGAAAGGAAGATTCTTAATCAAGATCAACCTAAAATTAACCTCAATAACCTAATGGAGCATTGTCACCTAACGAATAACATTTAGAGGTTATAGGCTAGAGACGTGTCCCGACATCGTAAAACATCGTAGCTATCACTAACTTGTCTATAATACATCCCGAGTGTGATATCTCATTCCATGTACACGAGTATATCGTAGCTAGTCCACGTACGTTAGTATATCATAGCTCATCCATGTAACTTCGAGTATATAGGGTGTTGTTACAATACATAAAGTATAGGCAAATGCTCTCACTGTGCGGTTTTGCATTAGACAATGCTAAGACAGATTGGGCTTCCACATACTTTCTGATATATATGGGAGGACAACACTAGGTTTCTATCCATCCTTAGGTAACCAATTCAGCCACCTTTTACACTGTGATACACCGAATATAGCATTCGGGGAGATTGTACGCCTGTACTTCTTGGTTCACCAGGAGGTTTTTTGCAGTTCACAGTTGCTTGGTAAACCTTTTGCCTACCTTACCCATTTTTCTTCATTTCTTTTTTGTAATAAAATCAATCAGCAATTGTGGAGGAAAATCAACCCTTACCCCATCATTCAAGGAAAGAAGGGAGTAAACTACCTTTACCTCCTGAAGCTACACCTATTCGATGAAAGTGGTATCATTTTACTAGATCTAGTACTTCACAACATTTGGTTCTTCATCTAAATTACCAGAAACACTTTTACCGGTAAGTATTGTGACCCCAGTTACTGGTACATTTGTTACTGAAGTGGAATCTCCATAATTACCTGAGGAAACTAGAACTGAATCTAGTGAAATGGTAACCTAATTTGTTCAACAACAAGTTGATTCTCAATCTGAAGTTGTTAAACAAGAAATTACTTCTGAACCTGAACCTATTCAACTAGAGCTAGATCTTAAACCCATCATTGTTGAATCAGAAGTTACTTCTGAACCAGAGTTTGTTCACGAAGCCCAACCTGAACTTGTTCTTTTACCAGAACATTTGGATCTTGAGGTGGAACAATCAAAAGTTTTTACCTTATCGGAAGAAGATCAACTGATAGATCTTTAGACATCCGTAACTGTGGATACCTCCTCTTTACCTCAACAACAACCATAAATATATTATGGGACAGATGGTGAAATTCTTCCACCTAGTTTGATTTGAATTGAAGAGGATGTTGGAATATAATCCTAACATCTACATTTATTTTTTAGCCTAAGTGTCCTTGACTTAGCCACATGCACTAAAAATCATGTTCACACTTGGTTTTTGGTAAACTAGCTCAGTGGACCAACTTTCCCTTGTTTTTGCCTTTAAAGGCTTAATATTATTGAAATATTGGTACAACCACTTTCCTAAACCATTTAGACATATAAGTGCATGTTCACACCTAACCACACCTCATCCACTTGAGTTGTTTGAGGATTAGTGCCCCACATGAAGATTCCCCCTTAAATCATGGGATTTGGTCTCCCAGACTATTTTAACATGTTTTAAAGTTTCATTCCTTGGGAAATGCACCCCTCCTCATGCTTTACTCGTGGCTGATAGTTCGCATATGTTTTCTTGAGTCATTTTTGCTATTTTAGGCCTCCCTTTAGCTTTTCTTAGCCTTTTCTAGTTTTTTACTAGTTTTTTCCTAGTTTTCTAGATTCAACAATTTTTATATAACCACCTCCCTTTGGGATTGGAGGTTTGGTTGCTCATGTATTACTATTGTTAATTAATTTAATACATTTATTTTATGGAGAAAATTGTTTCTCTCCTCTCTTGAATATCAACAAATTACTTGTGTTTAATTTAACTAGAATTCTAGATCTATCGGAGTTTCTATAGGAATTCTACATGGTATCAGAGCTAGTTCGAATCTAGTGGATTGTACACGGTTTTAATTTCAGGTATAGATCATCAAGAGCTGAAACATGAAGAAATTGATCATCTCTCTCCACCCACAAAACTCGTTCCAAATCCTTCCAATTACTTCGAATGGAAGACAGAGATCACTCTGCTCCTCCAAAGCAAAGGGCTTTACAGGGTAACAATGGGAACGGAGACTGAACCAACTTCTACAACAAAGAAGATCAAGTATTTCAATAAATTATATTAAGAAATTGGGATGATATTCCTATAAATTTCCTTAGAACTCCTCTTTCATGTTAGCGGAGCCACTACTCCCGATGTGGTCTGGACCACATTGGAAGGACTATTTGGCAAGAAGGATGAAATGAGTGTGCATCAACTGGAGAATGAACTCATATCCCTCAGTCCAACTCATTTCAGAAACCTGAAAGAATACTTCACCAAGCTTAAATCCCTCCTCATTGAACTTGATGCATGTGGAGTCAAGAAAGAGGAAGATCAACTCATCCTTTCGATTCTCTTGAAATTTTGCCCCGAATATTCCGTATTTGTATCATCTTTACAAGCATCTAAACCGACTCAGGAAAATTGGAAAATGCCTCCATTAAATGACTTCATTGTAGAATTAACTCAAAAGCAAGCTAAGTTAGTCCAAATTGGTGCCATCAAGTGTTAAAAGAACCAAGCACTTGTAGCTATTGATGCTCCAAAGAGCAATGGAAGAGACAAGCAAAAAGGGAAGGGTAAATTTAATGAGTCGAAGAAGAAGAGACCCGTACAATCTTCATAGAGCTCTTATTTGCCTAAGGGTAAGAAGAAGAAGGAAAGTACACTTTGCAGCTATTGTTCCAAAAGTTTTCGTCTCGAAGAAAATTGCATGAGGAAAACAATTGATGAGATGGCTAAGCAATTGTAGCTGCACAATCTCACCGTGCACAAGAATGCAAAGAAGAAGGATGATAATAAAACGGGAGATGGGAGAGGGAGAGCATGAGATGGTCATGCTTTAATAGATGTCACATCCACTCCATCAGCTTGGATCCTTGATTCAGGTGCATCAAACCATATGGCTGCATCAAAAGATGAATTTTCCTCCATCGAAGAAAGCACCAGATCCTCAATTTACTTGGGAGATGCTACACCCGCAAATGTGTGCGGAGAAGGAATTGTAGACCTTGAAGGGGGCTACTTCAAAAATATGCTTCATGTTCCCTTGATGTTTGTAAATCTTCTCTTGATATATTAGATCACTCATTCTAGCTCTGGAAGGAAATTCGAGTTCACTCCGGACTCTGCAGTGATTACCAACATTTCCACAGGCTCACAGCTTGCACATGGAATTGCAGATCACGATTCTCATTTGTATTTCTTCTCCCACTTTGTTCCTAAAACTATTACCACTATATTTATATCACAATATAATGATATCAGTAGGTTATGGCATGAAATATTTTTCCATCTAAACTATAAGTACTTGCATCAACTGAACAGGGAAAACATGGTAGAAGGATTGCCTGCTATTAAATTCACAAGCGGTGTATGTCAACGATGCATTCTTGCCAAGCGTCCAAAGAAAATGTTTGAAAAAGGGAAGGCATATAGAGCTTCTTCACATCTTGGGCTGATTGAAAGTGACATCACAAGCCCATTCCTGCAGCCTTCAATCAATATATAGCTACAACACACAGTGCCATATACACCACATCAAAATGGTGTTGCGGAGAGGAAAAACCGGTCGTTAAAAGAGATGGCCAATTGTATGCTACCGTCCAAATCATTAGCTCCTAAGATATGGGATGAAGCTATTGATTGTGCATCATACATTTAGAACCACATTCCTCACAAAGCACTCAAAGGCACCACTCCATTTGAATGTTGGACTAGTAAGAAACCGAAAGTGCTGCACTTTCACATTTTTGGTTCATGAGCACGGGCTCACATTCCGATAGATAAGAGGAAGGCTTTGGAGCCTCAAAGTGCTGAATGTATCTATGTTGGATATCCTAAAAATGTTAAAGGATATATATTGTTGGACTCTCACATTGAAAATTTCCTTGTAGCTCAAAGTGTGAAGTTTGAAGAAGAATCACTGCATGATTTTTTAGCAGACCCTACCGAGGAACCACTTCTTGCCACTGATGAGGAGGAGTTTGAAACTTCTTCAAGAACTTTAGAGAAGCCATCAAAGAAGCCTCTTGGGTCTGATATAGAGGATGAGGATCAGGTCATGGCTTCTCCAATTCATCTACCAACTTGGGCAGAGAAAGCCCTGCAAGATGCGGGTGAACTAGTCGGTGATCCCGCAGATGCGAGAAGGACTAGATCACAGTTTTTTGGGGGTCCTCATTCCTGACTGCCACTGAACCATTGCTTCCCATAAATTTCTATATGACACTTGGTTAATATCCACAATCACACTTTTAGGCTGCTAGAAACCCGCTTTTGGAGGCTGCCATGGATGAAGAGTACTCTGCTCTGATGGAAAACAACACATGGAACTTGGTTCCACTTCCGAAGGAAGAAAGCTTATTCAATGCCAATGGATCTATCAAACAAATATTGCTGCAGATGGTGAGTTCAGAAAGTACAAATCTCAACTTGTTGCAAAAGGATACTCACAAGTACATGGCATAGACTACACAGAGATATTTGCACATGTTGCAAAAATGGGCTCTATTCGACTAGTTTTAGCCATTGCTGCTTCTCGCAGATGGGAAGTTCATCACATGGATGTGAAGAGTGAATTTATTCATGGGGATCTCAAGGAGGAGATATATATGGAGAAACCACAAGGATACATTTAGAACTCTTCCCTCGTTTGCATATTAAAGAAATCTTTGTATGGCCTAAAACAGGTTCCTAGAGCCTAGTATGCAAGGATGGATTCTTTCTCGCGTTTCATTGGATTCATTCAATTCAAATCTTATCCAAATGTTTATTTGTTGCAACATGATGATTTCCTTTTCCTGATAGTACTTTATGTAGATTATTTACTAGTGACAGTGAACCTTACCTTAGCTATTTCTTCGACAAAATCAACATTGCACGATCGATTTTCCATGACAGATTTGGGACTGTTGCACTACTTTCTTGGCCTTGAAGTTTCTCAGTCTACTTTGGGGATCAAGATGGAATAGTATAAGTATGCATCAGATCTACTTTTCCACTTTCATATAACAGAAAGCAAGCCAGCAACATCTTCCTTTCTTTCGGGGATTAGATTTGAGGATGCGGGTACTACACCTTTGGTGGACAGTACACTGTATCGACAATTGGTTAGGATTTTCATGTATCTTAATCACACCCGACCTGATATATATTTTGTAGTAGGAGTTTATTCCATATATATGCAAGAGCCCCATGAGCTTCACTATAAATCTACAAAGATAATCCTTAGATATGTGAAAGGTACTTCTAGTTTTGGTATCTTTTATGCTATAGATTGCCCACTTTCGTTGATTGGGTACACAGATTCTAATTGGGTTGGCAATGGTACAGAATGAAAGTCCACCTCTGGTTATGTTTTTAGCTTTGTTTCAGGGCCTTTTTTCTATTCTAGCAAGAAACAATCCATGATTTCTTTATCTACAACTAAGGCAAAGTATCGAGGTACAGTGAATGCAGCTACACAACGTGTTTGGTTGCAGGGGCTTCTCTCCAAGTTTGGTATTGAGTATCCACTTTTGACTGTCATATTTTGTGACAATCAGAGGTCCATTCAGATATCAATTGATCCATTTTAGAGGCAGAGGACCAAGCACATCGAGATTCACATGCATTACATCCGCGAGCTAATCCATGACCGAGTCATATCACTGCAATACCACCCCACTGAGCAACAGGTTGTAGACATCTTCACCAATTCTTTCATTGAAAATAAATTTTCAAAACTGAGAGGTATGCTTGGAGTGGTAGAGACAGATGAGTAGGCCCTTCTAGCCACTTAGCCCTTTTTCCTCTTTTGGGGTGGGATTTTTCCCAGGAGGTTTTCCCTCTTTCTCCATTTTATGAGGATCTTTTATTTATTGTACCTGAGTACCTAACATTGCATCTTGGCTGGGAATCAGTTTAGAAAAGTGATTTAGGATGAGGGGTGGTGTTGGAATGTAATCCTAACATCTACATTTATTTTTTAGCCTAAGTATCCTTGACTTAGCCACATGCACTAAAAATCATGTTCACATTTGGTTTTTGGTAAGCTAGCTCAGTGGACCAACTTTCCCTTGTTTTTTGCCTTTAAAGGCTTAATATTATGGAAATATTGGTCGAACCACTTTCCTAAACCATTTAGACATCTAATTGCACGTTCACACCTAACCACACCTCATCCACTTGAGTTATTTGAGGATTGGCGCCCCACATGAAGATTCCCTCCTAAATAAAGGGATTTGGTCCTCATACCATTTTAGCATGTTTTAAAGTTTCCTTCCTTGGGAAATGTGTCCATCTTCATGCTTTCCTCATGGCAGATAGTTGGCATAGGTTTTTTTGAGTCATTTTTTCTATTTTAGGCCTCCCTTTAGCTTTTCTTAGTCTTTTCTAGTTTTTTTACTAGTTTTTTCCTAGTTTTCTAGATTTGGCAATTTCTATATAACCACCTCCCTTTGGGATTAGAGGTTTGGTTTCTCATGTATTTCTATTTTTAATTAATTTAATACATTGATTTTATGGAGAAAATTCTTTCTCTCCTCTCTAGAATATCAACAAATTACTTGTGTTTAATTTAACTAGAATTCTAGATCTATCGGAGTTTTTGCAAGAATTCTATAGAGGAACCTGAGGTAGAATCACCTAGAACTCCATTCCATTTTGGAATTGGAATTTATCTATATCCTTATACTTCTCATTTCGCTACTCCTTTTGACATTTATTACTTTCAGACACTTGTTGATTCGTTATGAAACTTATTTGGAAATTTGACTATAGCAGAGTCAACATCCAAGACTGTACCATCTATTATGGCTATGATAGAATCCTTTGTTGCAACCTCTTCAATGTTTACTACCACACTTGAGTCACATTTGTATGGTGTTCCGTTCATCCCATTTTATTACCAATCTTTATCGGGAACCCACTCAGGTGTTGCTTCTAGTCCTTGGTCTTTACCAATGTCCTCTACTATAATTTTATCCGGTTCCACATTTAGGGGTACCGAATAGCTGGACCCATCAAATTCATATCAAGTTGGTTCATTTGGTTACTAACCTATGTATCCACTTAACATAGGACTACCCCCATATGGAGAACAATATGCATATTCTCCTTATCCTCCATATTCTGGGGGGCAACCATATGTCAGTATGTCATCGTCTTTAGGTCAGCCTGTAATGATTGTCTGTTAGTGGCAGCCAACCATGCCTGTTCAAACTAGGCTTTTGTATCCATCACAACGTATGCACTTTCTCTCATCCATACCTACAACACCTGTTGTTACAACTATGCCACAGTCACAAGCCCATATTGTTGTATCTCAACCTGTGGAAGCTGGCCCTTCAGCCTTAGACCCCCAAGTTTCAGGTATACAGATACAACCTCCTCAGGCAATTTTATAACAATCACTTGTGTCTGGAGTCCAACAAATTTAGGCTAGTTTACCATTCACTGGAATGACTCGGACTTACATTGGTTTAGTGTATTCACAAGCTAGTCAACCTTAAATTGGTGGGCAACAACAACTATTAAATCAACAACCTTTGTACAAGCAACAACAACAGTTTCTTCAATAACCTTGGCAACCACAATATCAACAACGACAATTCCAACAACACCAACCTCAACATGAACTTGTCCAACAGGCTCATGATGGGTTTGGTCAGTAACAATTTTATCTAGGCCCTGGTCAACAAGCCTATCCTGGGTTTGGACAACAACACATTTACCCTGGTGAACAACAACAACAGCCTTACACTAGATTTTCTCAACAAACTTACCCATATCAAGGTTACCAGCAGCAGATGCCTTATGCTGGCATGAAAAGGCCCATTACCCAAGAAATTCCATCTTACCCTAGATATGGAAAACCTGACCTCAATAGGAAGTTGCCTTTCATTACAACACATTATCGGATCTAAATCGACTCACCAATGACCCAATTCTTTACGCACCTTGGTGGCAGATGATTCCTCATAATTTACCTTCCGATATTCTGAAATTCAATGGAAGTCCTGGAGAAGACCCGTCCAACCATGTCATGACTTTTCATTTATGGTGTTCATCAAAATCCCTTAATGATGATTTTGTTAGACTTCATATTTTCCAGAGAACGCTTACTGGTCTAGCTACGAAGTTGTACATCGAGTTACCACGAGCTTCTTTCGATAACTTCACTACTTTAACTACCACATTTTTAGCCCACTTCAAGTTACCCATATGATACGAGACTGGAACAGAACTATTAACCAACTTTAAACAAACTACTACTACTCATATCTATGATCATATTCATGAGTGGCATCATCGTCATCGAATGGTTAAGAATTTTGTTCCTGATCAGCTTTTGGCTCAGTGTTTTATAAAATCCTTGCTGCCATATATCATTGAGGATGTGGCGAAAGGTGGAGTTGTCACAAAAGAGCTAACTGCTCATGCCCAATATTTGGACTTGATTTATACACAGTCTGGCATGCTCTATGACAAGATTCTGAATGCACCCCAACCAGCTTTCATTGTTCCTCCGCCACCATCGATTAAGGACTCTCATGCCAGTGACGGTGTGATTGGTTCTTCAAGCACACAAACGATAGGTAAACCATCTAGTCAAACACTTGCCATTATCAATCAAACTACGAATGCACTTGATAACACTCTTACTTCCAAAATCAATGTTGTGTCATTTGACAAGGGAAAGAATGAAAAGCAACCAGGAGGTAAGAAAAAAGGGTCTAACAAGAAGAAACAAAATAACTCCCCTCAAGAGAAATCATTTGATTCCTATTCTTCGACTAGGAAACCTCGTTACCCATGTTTGATCTATAACGATGAGAATTTTATGCAAGATTGTCCACACTGCTATGAAGTCTCAAAAATTTTGAAGACTTCTAATACATTTGCGATATTGACTGATCCTTTTGCAAAATCGGAGACAAATATGGTTGCTACAATCCAAGCTTCCACTTCCCAAGTGCTTATGCTACCCGCCTTTAAGCAGAAAGATGATGTTTTGGTGTCAACACTAAGTAAATATTATGGAAATCAACCGTCTTCATCGAATAACCAAGATTTTCAACCTAACCCTTCAATTACAACTTCAAATGATCCTATTCCACCACCTATTGCACCAGAGTTAACAATATAACTGCCTAAGGGAGTTGTACACAAATAGACATTTAACCCTCGAGCTCGAGCTACACATAATTATAATATAGTAGAATATTTGTCTCATTCACCTTCTACTATGTCTACACTCGAGGTACTTCATAATTATCCCTCCCAAAAGCAAGTTTTATTTTCAACAATTGGTGGAATCAATCCAATTGATTCCAATCTTGTGGTTTTCAACCATGCAGGTTATATGCCATAGTTACCAGCATAATTATCATTTCTGATTAAAGTAAGTGCCTTGAATAAACTTGTTCATTGAACCATTATTGGCAAGGGGGAATATATTTGTATAATGTCTATGAGTTGCTAGAAAACACTTGGCTCACCACCTTTGTCACGTTCACCAACAACATTAAAATCTTTTGACAGTCGCACATATACGCCTTGTGGAATATTGAGTAATATGCAAATTGATCTAGGAGGAAAAATAGTAACGGTTCAAGTTGAGGTAGTTGATGGACCCCTTGACAACAACATTTTACTAGGAAGACCGTGGGCTTATGTCGTGGCTGTTGTGGTTTCAACATACTTTCGTATCATTGCATTTCCTCATAAAGGTGGAATCACAATTATCGACCAACTCACATTCTTTGCCTCTAGTTTACAGGTTAATGGAAGCATTCCATTGGTACACAAACCCCCACTATCTCTCCAAAACATTGGTGTAGGTCTCTTTAAAGACTCTTCCTTAATGGGTACATTTTCACTACCACCACCATCAAATTTGGCGGAAGTGAAAAAAGTTGAGACTTGCAACATGATATGTTCCACTTCATCTGACTTAAGGAGGGTTACCAATAGTTTTGAAGTTAATAGTAGTAATGAAATCATGCCACTAAACCCTATTGAACTTGAATAGGAATCAATTTTTTTGGCTTGCATGGCAAACCCAAATCATTTTCGTCAATTGTATGGGTAGATTGTTCATTAGAATTTGGTACTTCTTTTGATCCGTTTTCACGTATATTTTCTATTGATGAAGGAATCATCTAATCAATGATGATGGAAGGAGAACCATCGTAGGATTATCATCATCATTCCCATCTTGCAGATCACATCCAGGATTATTCAAATGAACTTAATCACCCTTCAGTTATCGATTTCCTTTTGAATTCTATTTTCATAGATACAGTAGATTCCGAGCAAAACCTGTCAAATATTGAAGAGACTATTTCTATCAATATTTCAACTAAACTTAACATTGTAGAAAACTTTCATGTTGGAAAATATTTTTCTTCATCAAAACTTGATATTTATCATGCTCTCTTTCGTGAATTTCGAGATATATTTGCATGGTCATACGAGGAGATGCCAAGAATTAACTCTAGTATAGTTGAACATGAAATCAAAATGTATCCTAATGTCAAACCAGCATGATAGCACCTCCAACCCATTCATCCAAAGAAGGCTGCTACCATTAAGGTAGAAGTTGAAAAATTTTGCATGCTGGTTTCATTTACCCTGTTCCCCTTACTGACTGGGTTTCCAATATTGTTCTTGTCATGAAGAAACAAGGGAAACTACAAGTGTGCATCAATTATAGGTATGTTAATCATTATTTTCCAAAAGAAAATTGTCCTACTCCCTTTATTGACCAAATAATTGATGAGTCTGCCGGATGTGAAATATTCTCATTTATGGATGGCTTTTCTGGATATAATCAGATCAATATCCACCCAGAGGACCAATCTAAAATTGCTTTTATTAGTCCATGGGGCACATTCTCTTATCAAAAACTCCCTTTTGTTTTGAAGAATGCAGGGGCAACATTTCAGAGAGAAATGAATTATGTCTTCCATGACATCAAATATATTGTTCAAACTTACCTTGACGATTTGCCTACTCATTCACGAAAGCAGACTAATCACCCGCAGCATTTGAGATCTATATTTTTACGGTGTTGAAACTATAAAATATGACTCAATCCACACAAATGTGTGTTTTGTGTTGGTTCTGGTTGTTTTCTTGGTTTCATAGTGTCTAAGGAGGGAATTTGACTTGATCCACTTAAGGTTCAGGAAATCCTTGATTTGCCTCCACCTTCTAATCTACTACAGTTATAGAGACTCCAAGGGAAGACTAACTTTTTGAGGAGGTTCATTCCCAATTATGTTGAAATGGATAAAGGATTTACTCGTTTATTGAAAAAGGTGATACCCTTCCATTGGGATCAGGTTGCACAAGTTTCCTTTGATGCTCTTAAAGATACCTTCATTACAGCCTCATTAATGTATTCCATGTTATCAAAACTACTACTTTCTATATCTCGTCGCTGTAGATACAACCATTGGAATGTTTTTAGTCCAAGAGGAATATGGGATTGAACATCCGATATATTATTTGAACCGAAATCTCAATGATACATAAAGTAAGTACTCTTATGTTGGGAAAGTAGCTTTGGCAGTTGTTCAAGATGTACAAATATTTGTCCACTATATCCTGCTCCGAAATACCATTATCATTTTGGATTGCAACCCTATGAAATATATTTTGTCACGTCAATTGTTGGGTGGAAAATACTCAAAATGGATCGTCATTTTGCAGGAGATTGATTTGGAATTCATGAAGTACAAATCAAAGAAATCTCTATTTTTTGTCGAGCTACTTTGTGACCTTCCCTCGACTTCTAATGATTCAACATCAGAACCATAAATTCTGGATGAGTCTTTATTCTTGATTTTTTCATCTGATGTGTGGTATGGAGATATACTACTTTATCTCCAGACCTAAACTTTCTGGTTAGATACCTCTCACTTGCAACAACGGCATATCCAATACCAAGCAAAAGATTATTTCATAGTTGGCGACACTCTTTACCGTCATGGTATCGATACAATTTTATGAAGGTGACTCACTGATGAGGAAACTGAGAAAGTTTTGAATGATTGCTATTCAGGTTCTTGTGGTGGAAACTTATCTGGTTATGCTACCATGCAAAGAATTCTTCATTCTAGTTACTTTTGGCCTAGTATATTCAAATATTTTATAATTTCCATCAGAAGTTCTGACACATGCCAGATCTATAACCATAAAGCTATATTACCACCTACACCATTGCATCCTGTCGTCTCTATTGGACCATTCTCCAAATGGGGCATTGACTTCATGACATGTAACCCCACCTTGACCGGGGGGCATGGGTACATTACAGTCGTCTTTGACTATTTTACCAAATGGGCCGAGGCAATGCCAATATTAAACAACAATGGAAAAAGAGCTGCTCTTTTCTTTTTCAGCCACGTGGTTGCCCGATTTGGTGTATCACAGGCTATAGTTATAGATCATGAGTCACGTTTTCCCAATCACATGTTGGTTGAGTTGATTGCTAAGTTAGGACTTTCACATGATAGTTCTACCCCTTATTATCCGTAAGCGAATGGACAAGTTGAGGTCATCAACGAAGTCTTGAAGCGAATGATTCAAATAATGATAGGTGTTAATAAACAAAAATGGAATTTAATCTTATACTTTTCTTTGTGGGCATATCGAACCTCCGTGAAAAATTAATCTGGACTCACACCCTTTTAATTGGTGTATGGTCTAGAGGAAATCTTGCTGATACAATGTGAAAATTTCATCTCTAAAACTCGCGATCAACATGTTACCTGACACTTCTGAAGAAGATTGTGTTTCTTGGAACTTATCCATCTGGATTGAACCCATTGTGAAGCCGCATTAGCTAACAAAGTGCATAAGAAATGAATCAAGGCACAATATGACAATAATGTCAAGCCTTGTGTTTTCTCAGAAGGAGACCTGGTCTTGCTTTACGATCAGGAATTTGGTAAACTTGGAGCAGGGAAATTTGAACACTTTGGATGGTTCCTTATATTGTCAAGCATGTTTTGATAAAATGTGCCTACGAGTTGGTGGACTATGATGGAATTCCATTGTCACTGCCCTGAAATGGGCTATATCTCAAACATTACTATGCTTAATTGAGTGTAGTAAAAATCACTGTATATATGCTTTAACTGCATGTGTGTGTGTCAGTGTGTCTTTTAGAGTTTTTATGTGGTTAAGTAATCCGCTATGCATTTTTTTTAGATGTCGAATCATTTGGAACCATTTGTTGGTTATGTTGATGGTGCTAGTCATAGTGCATAAAACCTATCTTCTACAGCATGGGCCATTTTCACTCCAAGTGGTGAGTTAGTGAGTTTTCAAGGGATTTGTATTGGTTGATTGACAAACAATATCGTTGAGTATAGTGCATTAATCGAACTTCTCTCTGATACCATTTCACTTGGCATCCACCGAATCATCATTAGGCTGGATTCACAACTCATTGTCCTACAACTAACAAACATTTACACTGTATGAAATCTAGCAATTATTCATACGTTCCTTAGTGTTCATCTTTTGGAAAGACATTTTGAGTACATTTAATATCAACATATTTCCAGAAACTTTAACACATTAACCAACTCGTTATAAAACTATGTGTTAAACAGAAATTTGCAACACATGTAAAAGTAAATTTTCAATTCACATCATTAGTTGAATAGGATTGCACATAACCATATATATAAAAGATCTGAAAGTAAAAATAAATAGATGTTTTAATTTTTTTTCCAAAATTTGTGTTAAAGACATGTTTGGTCATCTGACCTATAAACTCAAAATGCATACAAAAACATCCTAAGTAGACCCAGTGATGCTCATGATAACAGGTCACGACCTCAACTATCTTGTGCAAGTGCCACATCCAACGACCCAGAACACCAATAGTATGGCACTGTAGCCTCATAGGTAACTCCTTGATCTGGACATCTAGAATACCAATTGTTAATCCCTCCACATGATCCTGCAACTCTGCCAAGGTCTCAGCCAAATCCAAATATTAGAGAACCGCTCTCCCAATGTTTCGCTGCACTAGCTGACCTGCTTCCTGTTGGTGGCTCATAGGTTGAATAGTAACCACATCTTCTTGCATGAGAATGATTTTAGTTTAGTCTTGGAAACACTAAAAACACAAAAAACATGTAGAAACTTAAAAATAAAAAACACTTGGTCAAACAATTTACCTATAGAACCCCATTGAGTGCCCACTGGTAAAATCAAATCTGGATCTCCACGAAAATCCATCCCTGAGTATGGATGCTCCTCAATGACAATGTGTTGTTGATCGAGCCAACTGAAGAATACAGTGGGAAAAATGATTGTTGACTAACCCACATGTTTAGCCATCAATTCAACCCACCTCTGCATCTGTGGATGTTTAGGACTAGCTACACCTAGTGTTACATGTTGTGGTTGCATAAATGGAATTATTTCTAAGGAAAAGCGATTAAGATCAAACCATAGCTAAAATTATTTGTCTTACCACTTCTTACCTTTGTCATTTGTTCTTTTAGTGAAGAAAGCACAACCTCACACCAAATGAATATTGTTGGCTCAATACACTCTAGTGCATACTGCATATATGATCTATTCTCCAGATGAAGTGTCATATTGCCAGCCAACTTTGTGATAGTGAAAAAGGATAGTTCTCAAAGGAAAATCTCTTACATCCCTGATGTATATTTTCCCATCCTTGCTAGGCTATGTACCTAGACGACAAAACTGTCGAATGTAATCCCTCACCGATTAACCTCCACGGGCATATCCTGAAAGTGAGATGAGGGAACCTCGCCTTGACAACCTGGTAAGAAAGTAAACATCATCGATCATAATAGGTACCACTTTGTCCCCTATGTGAAAATCCTGATCTGTTGGATACCATGCATGAACTAGGAACTGCATTTGTTGCCTCATTCCAGACAACCTGAAGTTTTTTAGCAACCCACAATTTTTCAGGACTTCAACTATACCCGGATTATTTAGGGAAATCATGTCTTATTCTTCATGATCTATTTCTCACCAAGTAATAGACATTTTGATCTGATGAAATCCTAAAATCAAACCATAAGCTTAATTAAGATCCTTTCCATGCAAAAAAAGGACAAATTTTGGAGCAAATAGGTGAAACAAGTTTGGGAAACTCGCCCAGTGCAGCCTAGGCAAGGATACAATGCACTGCAGAGCAGGAAACCTTCTATTTGGGTGCTCTTCAACATAGTTTTTGACATGCAATCCTGCGTTGATCCCAGGGCGAAAAAATCTAACCCCAGACACCCAAAAGAACCCCAAAACTTGCATGAAACAGTAAAAGAATGACATGAAAAGAAAGAGGAGGGGTATATCTCCTACCTAGACTGGACGACATGACAAATGGTCCATAGAATCTATCACAATTAGCTGCTGAAGTTCAAGGTAAAAAATTGGCCCAAAGCACAAAACTGAGTGGTAAATATCAAATGGTAAATACTTGTTTTATGTTTATTTCATGTTCATTAAACTAATAAACTTTAGTATTTACCTATTTTTACTCATGAAACAAGTATGTTTAATCCATTTGGTGATATTTTGGGCAGGTTTTATAGTTGACTTATAGAATTTGATGTGCTCGATTGTAAATTGTATCTTTGACCACAAAGCATACTTTTATCTCCCTTTTGAGCTCTATTAAACATCGAAAAAGGAACCCCCTTGGAGTCCTCTTTAATCTCTTTTCAGACTCTCTAAATATGAAAATATTGTCGAGCGCTTGTCCTTTCCAACTTGTTAATGGATTGGAAATGACATCTACTTAGTATAAGTTTAACCCTTTTTCGGGTTGAGATAAATTATTTACGAAAAGGAATACGTTGACCGAACATGGTTAATATGTTCTCTCTCATATTGTTTTACATTTTTTTAGGCTTGAGAAACAAATCTACATAAAATAACTTGTGGAGTTTTCTTTTCATCCCTTTTCAAACTCTCTAAACATGAAAAGGACTGAGTTATCTTTGTCGTTAAACTCGTTAAAACATCAAATAGCGAGAAACTTTTCAAACATGACAAGACTGGGTTTCACCTTCATTAGGCTCGTTAAAACATCACATAATGATGGATTCACCCGAAGGGTGAAATTATACAACAAGCTTGATAAAAATAAAGAGGTACTATTCAGCAATGACTAGGTAAAATGGGAAAAGGGGTAAACCACTTTTGGTAGGAGGTCGCTCTTGAACAGGACACTTTCACTTCATCACCATGACTATTTGGGTTAGGTTATCAGCTTGATGGTTATCATACTATTGGTCTATCATACCATCCATCACTTTGTTTTGGGTCAATGCTACCAACTCATTTCAGTGTCACCGACATGTTAAAGAGAAGTCATTCAGTTAAAATTCATCCTTTACAATACCATAAACCTTCATTTTCATGACCACCATTCCTGAACCTTGTGTTGTTAGTCAAATTCCGTCTCCAAAATCATTACACTCATTTCATTTTGTTGATGTGGGATACATCAAGGCCCTCCTATGATGAGTCACTTCTTCTCGACATCAACTCATTATCCAATAAGTTTACCTAGAAACACCCTTTCAGTAACTTGAGGCTTACATGCATCAATGGCAAGTTTCCCACATTCAGTGATAGGCTGACATCACTGGCCTTTGATCGAAAGACTTTTTATGCTTTTTGGCTCCAAAACATCCATTCCCACCATGTAGAATGTACTACAGTACCTTGAGGATCATTATCATTTTTGGTGATTTCTCTCGTGTCTGTTAGCAACTTACATCATTGGCTAGTAATCAGATGGTGTCTTCCCATGTTCGATGCTAGATCGCATATTCACATGGTTAGACTCATACTTGAGTGAACAATTGAATGAGATAGAAGACCACAGATGTAGTTTCATCCATTCGGGCTACGATTTCAGGAAATGTACCAAATCATCCATACAATGGCTTTACATTGATGGTCATTCCGATCATGGGTCTATATTTGTAGACGTCTGTCTATGTACTTGTAATGAAAGTTTATATGTTGAGCATGGGTATGCTTTCGCTCAACAATTCATGAGAAAAAAACAAAATACCATGATATTATGTATTGTAATCAATGCAAGTTGTTGAGCAGTAAAAAGGGTCTTTTTAACCTCTATTTACCCTACATTAATTATCAATCCAAGTACGATTTGTCATCTCAATAGTGTACTCATTCTAAGGCGGTCACTTGTCAAGAGTAATGCTAGTAGTATAGTGCTTTACAGAAGTAAATAAATGTTGGAAACAAACTCTAAGTGTAATGGCAATAAATTGAAATGCTTTATAACTAAATCATTCACTTAAGAAGCTACAGTAATCATCAATCAAGGATGCAGTAATGATAACTCTTTCCTTTGTAAACTGATGCAAATGAAAAGCAATCAGAGAGAAGATCTTCAATCTGGGAACTGCACAGCAATGGTCAATGTTCACTACAGTTGTAGATCGTTCTATTCACACCAAAGAAATTACTTGAAATGATAATTCAATTAATAGAAAAGGGAACAACAACTAATCTATTGAAAATACCGAACAAAAAAGCTTTAATTTACAGGAATGAATTAAGCAACAATCGTAATCTAAAGGAATTGAGATGGAATCTTTAACTGGTAAATAAATTGAACAACAAACCAAGAATGGAACAAAAAACTTAAGTCTACGAAGTATTGAACAACGAACTAAATCAAATGCAAACACATAGCAAATAATGGAGCCAGTAATCTTCATTCAATGTAATAAGTATTAACTATAGTTATAAGGGAACAACAATTGTAGTTGTAATGGAACAGTAATATGAATGAACGACAATCACAATTATAGGTAAACCATGGCTAAATGAACAATAGTACCAATCTGTAAATGAACAACAATGTTACTCTGTAAATGAACAGTAATGTCAATTTGTAAAGGGACAACAATGTTATACAGTAATATTAATTTGTAAAGAAGGAGCAATTCAATATGATTTCAGAATGAACAGCATAACATTTCAGTTCCAAATGATAAACTTACTATTCAAGTATGAATTAAATATAACAAAGCTAATAAATGAAATGTCAAGGAACATCAGATTACTGAATGAAGCAAGTAAAAGAAATCTAACCACAAACGACTTGTAATCGGAAAATAATGGTACAGAAAGCAAGTAATCCACTAGGGTCGGGCCCTTAGCCACCAGGGATGCACTACTATGGTTACTCCAAAATCGAAGAACGGAACAGCAACAAAGTTTATGTATTAATCATGAAAACAGAGTTACAGTAATCGCTCTTTAAAGATAGTCGATGATCAAAGTTCACTTTGCAACATCAAATTCTATAAAACAACAATAATCCGCCCCACTTGGGCTAGCAGTGCTGTCCCTTTTTATAGTGGCCAGGTAGAAATACCAAATATATAGATATTCTTAAGTTAGTGATCCCTCAAGATCAAAGGATCTTGAGTGATTCGCCATATCGTTATCCTTCAGTTATCTCTTCCTCCTCTTCTGCTAATATGTCATTTCTTCTTCCTTTTTCTAGCTTATGCGCTCCGATCTAGATTGCCTTGTCTGGATGCGGTTCCCTGTCAAAGGGACAACAGTTGGTTTTGCCTTGTCTTTTCCTCTAAAATGGCAGTTTCCCATTTTCTTCATTTCCTGTATAGGAAAAGGTAATAATTATTCATTTTACGTTACTCACAAATCTCTTTAACTTTATCATAATCCTTCATCATATGCCCATCTCATAATGTAAAGAAGTTATGAATTAAAGGAAAAGATAACAAAATAAGTGGCAATTACATACCTTTTCTAATGCTCAACACACCCCCCTGCTTACCCTTTTTCATGCCCTCATGAAAACATTGTAATTGACATGCAAGGTAGTTAGGGAATAGGCTGGAGAAGGATTCTCAGTTAGTGGTCTACAACCATAATTCCTAGCTAAGATTTCAAAAATATGCCCTGTGTGACCTTCAGGCAATTCATATAAGGCTCTATACCCTGGTGCAGGATACCAAATAATTAGACTTCGGAACCTACAGCCTAACCAAGATGGGCCTTCTCTCAAAATGAGGTCACCATAGATAACCAAGTGGTCAGTAGCTAGCTTGAAATTCTCATAATTGAATGGCTCTCTATTTTGGATATTCTGATTGGAAGTCTGGTATCAAAATTTGGCTACTGTTATGGCAAAGTCTTTGATAGATAAGAAGTATTCTACCCCTTTTCAGATGAATGTTGTATGAATAGGTCCCAATGTCTAGATCACACCCTTCATTCTCATTAAGCTCCTATGTTTATTCCATAGTTGCAATGGGTCTCTAGGTTCACCCCTTACCCACAAATCTAACCCATTCTCTTGTCTTTGGAAGGTATTGTAGGCTTTAAGCCATTTTATCTGGTTAACAGCAAAAGAAATAAATGCCTGAAGCTAGATATCACCCATAAAAGGGCTAGGGTTCTTTTCTGTTCCTCCATCTAACACAAGATTATGTAAATAAAACTCACGTAACAATTGCTGAAATTTCACCCTGTAATGCTTACAACAGTTTATGAAATCATCAATGGTTTTTATCTCTATAGGCACCCCTACCTTGACAGCCTTTATTTTCAATTGTAAATATCTTTCCATAAAAAACAAAGCATAGTTTTTGGTGGGCGCCCTACATGCTAGAACATCAGTATACATAGAACATAAGGTATCCATTTGATTCATAACTATGTCTAGTCTATGGGTTACCTTTTTTACTTTTTCCTTTGCCCTTTGCCATCCATCGAAGGCGTGGCTTTTCGATGCATTGATATTATTTAGTTGTTGTTTTAACTTCTAATATTTCTCTTGAGGAATAGTTTCATCTGTGAGTTTTTCTATCGTTTGTTGGGCTTGTGCCAAATCTTTTTGCAGAGTTATTATCCTCGAGTCATTATCCATCATGACAATTTTGGGCTGGAGATCTACTTGGATCTCCTCATTGTGACATCTAGTCTTTATGGTCTATGTTTCCTTCTCAAAAATTGTCAGTGCCTCTGTCTGGACTTCCTTATCACAGACTGGTGTGTTGTCCATTTGTGCTTCTGTATTTGCAATAGCCAAATGTTTTTCTTTGCGATTCTGAATAGTAGGTTTGACTTGAGTCCTCTTGGTCTTTTTCTTATGGGGTTTTGCTTGGGTGGTTACACGCTTTGCCCTAGAGGTTCCTTTTGAGTTCTTCCCCATTTTTAAGACTCTTATTTGTTGTCAAAGTTCCTTAATTATATTTAACAGTCTCTGTTGTTCCTTTCACAACTTTTTTAATTTCCCTTGTTTCCTTAGAAGGAACAACCATTTCTTTTCTTCGGCCAGGGCTTTGTACTTCATGGATTATACCCTCGCCTTAGCCAATTTCCATGTTTCCTTCTTGGGACACTTCTTCAGTCACCTGTTGATCAGGTTTTTCAGACGTAGAAACCCTGATTTGTTATATTTTCTCCTAGGCAGCTTCTTCTTTTTCCCCTTCTTCATGATGCAATTCTTCGGGTGTATTCTGATTGGGAATAGAGTGTTCCTAAGATTGTTCTTCTTCCTTCTCCTCATCACCCATCTCTCCAGATACACTCTTATCATGAGCAGAGTGTTCCTAGGACTGTTCTTCTTCTTCCTCCTCATCACATATCTCCTCAGATGCACTCATATCATGGGTAGAGTGTTCCTGTGGCCCTTCCTTGGTATCAGGGTTGAGTGGGCTATGAGGTTGGATATATTCGTCCATAGTAGCCAAAATTTGGGCCAATTCATCTTCTTGAAGAGGGTTTTGCAGTGGACTTTCGTTGTGGTGCTCTGTTTCCTCCCCTTCTTCCTGACTAGATTGCTCAGTTTCCTCTTCTCATTCTTCTTCTTCATTTTCCTCTAATTCTTCTTCAATTTCTCCCCCTTCAAGTTGTGGGGGTTTCTCATCTTCTGAATCATGTATTTCCACAGGCTGGCTAATGTTCCCCTAGGAATTTCCCAGCATTCCTCTGCTCCTTGCCAATCTGACAAATTGTCCTCGTTTCAGAGGTCTACTTGATGTGCTAGCAATATGTTTTCATTTTGGGGCTAGCAAGGCCAATCCCCCGTCTATCGAGAAAATCATTTCTTCCTAACTACTCTACCATTGGGAAAGACTGTAACTGACTATCAACTGGATTAAACCATGATGGCTTACTACTGATTCTACATGGCAAGATTCTCTTATACTTTGGGAAACATCATGCAATAAAAAATTTAAGAACACAGGAAAATTCACAACACATTTTTGCTTTAACACGGCTAATAGTTTGAGATGGCGTGGTCATAACACGTCTTTTCTGCCATTGCAAGTGATGTAACTTTGGATAATTCTCACTAATTCTGCCCAAGGCTCTCCCAGGGTTGCCGGAAAATCTCCTTTCCATTTGACAGTAAGGTTCTGCCCTTCGTCCTAGAATATGGTTATGGCATCTCGCAATCTCACCTTTTTTAGAGTCCACATAGGTCCAACGGCTGGTAGTCCCAAAACTTCAGCAATTATGTCATTTGTGACTGCTATTTGTCTCCCTCTCACCATGGAATGATTTTCCTGCAAATTCTATAGAAACTCAATTGCCACCGTCTCGTTAGATTGCTGTAGGCAGTTTAGGTAGGCTATCCATCCTGCCCTTGCTAAGATTTCTCATGCAGCGTCAAAGAACGTTAACACCTGTGGCTCACTGAGAATTGATCTTCCTCCCATCTTATTCATGCTTAGAACACTATAAAAACACAGGGACGACATTGAAACAACAAGCTATTCAAATTTTTATCTTACTATTAAGAAAACATAGAGAAGATGATGGAACAACAAGTCGTTCAAATTTTTAATTTGCTGTTAATTTTTGCAGAGAAAAACACGGAAATGGAATTGGAACAACAAGACATGCATATTGGGAAACAAAATACAATTATGCTTGTTATTCCCGAGTTTTGGTGAAGTCATAATACCTCCGAATGATGAGCTGACACGTATGCCAGTGAATTATGGAGATCACCTGCACCCCCTGTAATGTGATAGGCCATCTTCGGCCGTCAAATAAAGGAGCAGCATGCTAAACTGGAATCCTATAGTGGAGTAAAGGAATAGCGTATAGATATATGACATGTTTACAGAAATGAGCGAATTACCGAAATCAAGGCTTATAATGAAATAGCTAACAAATATGGAAATGTCGTGATATGATGCGAAAAATAGAGGATAGGACAGCTAACGTGAGTAAAAGTTCTTATGCGATCATTATCCACTTTAACCATTATGATTGATGTATAAATGAATTTCATGTATCAAAGGTTCGAAAGAGTTATATGACATAATCTCATTTGAAATCACTATAAAGATATAAGAAGAAGGGTTTATAATGTCTATTGGTGTATGAAAAATATGACTTTAATACCATCAGCAGAGCTCTGCTGCCCACAGGTATCCATAACCTTGACAGAGTTGCTTATTTCACACTTGCAACCATAATCCTTTGTGTATGCCCAGGAAAGTGTTATGCAATGTCAGAATGGAGGCCATTGTGCTAGCTTGGTAACCAGATGAATCACAATGCCATTCACTAGGAAGGAGTGAAAGGTGGACAGGTCAGCTCATGATGAGACCTCCTGTTCCAGGGACCTTTTATTTTTCTGATGTGCCTCTTGGATCATATCCCTGGTGTGGTGGCCATAATGAGAATGCCACTTCACTTTCTTCCTTATGATCATGGTAGGTTGGCTCTTGATGAGACCCCCTATCCTTCATTTGAAAAATCATGTTTGTAATAATATAGATATGTATATTTTTTTTTCTTCTTTTCTTTTATATATCACTTTCCTATTTATATACAAAGGGTGGCTCAACACTCCTTAAGAATAGGGATGATGGAAGAATTCTGAACATCTCAATAGAGAAAAATATGCCCTTATTCTTATTCAATAATAATGATCAAGGAGAATTATGGGGATTTAGAAAGAACCATCATGATAAAAATAATCAATCAAATTGGTATTAGTGAAAATAAAGACAACAAAGTGATATAAATAGTTGTGTCATTTCCTCCTTTCTCTTATCAATTCAAAGTGATTTCTTTTAAAGATAATGATTTTTCTTTGATTTGTTGATTTTAGTATCCTCTAGTTTTTGTATTCGTGCATAAATGTATAGTTGTACCTTAAATGACCATCACTCACAAAAATCCTCTAAATGGTGAAGCACACATACACAAAAAAAGAAGAAAAATGCACTCAAAAAGTGTTGTTCTTTAGATGGAACAACTATTGTATCTTTAGAGGGACAACAAAGAATATTTGCACAGACAAAGCACAGTTCCTTTAAGATGAACAACAAGCAAAAGGAAAAAATACTCATAACTGTTGTTCCTCTTAAGGAATAGCAACTGTTCCTTAATCATAATAGCAAATAAAGCAAGCGTGAAACAAAAATGTGGAAATGTTGTTCCTTTGGAAAGGAACAACAAAAACAAAAGTGTTGTTCCTTTGGAAAGGAACAACAAAAATGCGGGTGAGCTGTTCCTTTGGAAAGGAACAACAAAAGTGTGGGAGTGTTGTTCCTTCGAAAAGAAACAACAAAATGTGAAAATGTTGTTCCTTCGGAATGGAACAGCAAAAAGACGAAAATTTGTTCCTTTGAAAAGGAACAAAAAAATGCAAAAGTGTTTTTCCTTTGAAAAGGAACAACAAAACAACAAAAATATTGTTCCTTCGGAAAGGTACAACAAAATTCAAAAGTGTTGTTCCTTCAAAAAGGAACAACAAAATGTAAAAAATTTCAGAAATCCAAAAATATGTACAGAAAGTAATTTACACAAACAGAACAGAAAAAGTTATGTACAAAATTAAAAGCAATAAAATTACTTAGTGAACTAAAGGAGAGGAAGATTTTTCTTCCTCAGCCAGAATCTACATGTTAGAATCTTCCCGGAGTTGTTGGTAGAAGGATTCCCGAGTAAGTAGTTTATGGTATAGTCTCACATGGTGGCCATTTTCTTTAAAGGTATGTCTAGATCTATCAATAGTAGTCAAAGTAATGGTGTCATTATCATGCACTTTCTGGATTTCATACGGTCCAAGCCAGCGAGTCTGAATGTTTCCTGAAAAACCCTGAAACCTGGAATCATATAGGAGTGCCCAATCTCCTTCATGGAAGATTTTCTTTTTGATCAGGGTGTCGTGCCATTTTTCTCTCTGCTGTTAGATTAATGCAGTATGATGAAGAGCCGAGAGCCTGATTTCATCTAGCTCATTGATTTTTTGTAGTCTATTGGTTTGGGCCTCATTTAAATCTAGACCGACCTCCGGTGATGTTCTCAATGTTTGTATTTCAAATTCTATTGGAAAGATGGGTTCCTTTCCAAATACTAGCTAATATGGTGAATAACCGGTGGTGTTTCTCCACGTTGTTCAGTATGCCCACAAGGCTTCCAGCAACCTTGTAGCCCTATCGCATTTGTGTGACGTAACGGTTTTTGTTAATATTGCCTCTATGACTTTATTCATGCTCTCTACTTGGCCATTTTCCTGTGGGTGATATCGAGTGGTAATCTTCTATTGAATATGATAGTTTTTTAATGTTGCAGTGATTTTATTACCTGCAAAGTGTGGTCCCCCGTTCGTGATTATGTCTCTTGGGAGGCCATATCGCACAAATATCTGGAACAGGAAATGAATGACATAGTCCTCTATAGCTCTTGAAAGTGCCTCTGCTTCTACCCATTTGGTCACATACTCAGTTGCTACCAGAATATATGTTTTCTAGTTTGATGATGGGTTGATCGAACCAACAAAATCAAGTGCCCAATGCTCAAATGGTTCAATTACTAGCTATGGGTTTAAAGGCATTTCGTCGAACTGTCCAGGGCATCCTGCTCTTTGGCAATTGTCACAGGCTTGAACAAATTTTTTGGCATCTTTGAAGATTGTGGGCCAATAATCCCCTGTTTGCAAAACTTTGTGACCAGTTCTTCGATCTGTGAAATGTCTACCATATGGTCCATCATGAAAGGCTTTCAATATGTCAAAAATTTCATCTTCATGGACGCATCTTCTAATGTACATATCTACCCTTGTATGAAATAGGTAGCCCCCAATCCAAGAAAATTGAGTACTACGTTGCACAATCTGTTTTCGTACATTAGGGGTCAGATGCTTTAGTAATTTACCTACTGCTAAATAATTCACAACATCATCATACCGGGGTGTCTTGACAATAACAACAAATAGATGTTCATCTGGAAATTGATCTTCAACTGCTGCTGTGTCCATTGTCTTTGGCATTCGTGAGAGATTACCAGCTACAGGATTCTCTTTCCCAAGTCGATCTTTTATTGTGATGTCAAATTCTTGCAATAAAATAAACAATATTGTTACTCTACCATTTGTAATAGATTTATTTGCTAAATATTTTATGGCAGAGTGATTTGTATATAAAACAATAGGATATCCAGTGAAATAATTCCTAAATTTATTTACAGCATGTATTATAGCTAAGAATTCTTTTTTAGTAACAGTATAGTTTAACTCAGCAGAAGACAAATTCTTGCTGATATAATAGATTGCATATGGTTTTTTGTCTTCTTCCTACCCAAGGACTGCTCCAATAGCTGTGTCCGAAGCATCTGATGAAATTTGAAATGGCAAGTCCCAATTCAGGCCTCTAAGCACTAGGGTTATTGACACAAGCTTTTTCAGATCCTCAAAAGCACAGTCACATTTATCTATCCAGACAAAATTAGCATTCCCTGTTAATGCATATATAGGTGCAACCATTTGAGAAAAATGTTCTATAAATCTCGTATAATAACTAGAAAATCGAAGAAAACTGCATACCTCTATCTGTGTGGTAGGAGTAGGTATTAGCAAAATTATTTGAATTTTGGCTAGATCTACATGTATTCCAATCACTGAGATATAATGACCTAGGATAAGTCCTTCAGTCATCATCATATAGCACTTTTCATGGCTCAAGCAGAGCATGGTGGCGATACATCGTTGCAGCACCTTTTCTAATGTGTCTAGTGCTAGGTCGGAATCATTTCTGTATGGTGTGAAATCATCCATGTATACTTCGAGCCCTTGATTTATTAAAATTGAAAAGATGTTGAGGATGGCCCTTTGAAATGTGGCAGGGGCATTGCATAGGCCAAAGGGTAGGACTCTGTAGGCAAATGTTCCCCAAGGACAGGTAAAAGTGGTTTTGTCCTGGTCTTCGGGGGCAATCTGAATCTAATTGTATCCACTGAAACCATCCAAGAAAGAAAAGTATTTGTTTCCTTCTAATGTGTCTAATACTTGATCAATGAATGGAAGGGGAAAGTGGTCTTTCTGGGTGGTTTTGTTTAATTCTCTATAATCTACACAAATCCTCCACTTTCCACTCCTCTTTGGCACCACAACTAGCAGAGAGACCCACTTGCTATTGGAGATCAGATAAGTAAAGTTTACATCCAAAAGTTTTTGTAATTCCACTTTCACAATGTCTTTCAGGTGAGGGTTGAGTCTCTATTGGGCAAATAGGCCTCGCATCCTTTTCTGTATAAATGTGGTGTGTACATAGCTGGGGATCGATTCCTTTCATGTCTAGATAGTTCCATGCAAAACCTTCCTTATATTTTCTCAGTAGTTGGACCAGCTTCTCTTCTTTCTCAGGAGTCAAGTTATTATTGATGTTCAAGGTTTTTCCTGGCTCAATCTATATAGTTTTGATGTTTGAAATAGAGGTAGTGGGTATTGTTTGATCATGAGTGTCTTTGAGAGGATGTTCTTCTAGTTCATTTTCAAATGCTGCCTCTATCATGTGACATTGTACGTGGGATCTGGATTCAGCTTGGTTAATGAAGTTGTTAATAACATCATCCTCTATTTGATCTTTAAAATCGAAGGCATCTTCTATGGTTAATGGGGATCTAGTGTCTTCAGTGAGGTATGATATAGGATGTTTGTTAGTTTTTATTATTATTACACTTGGCTAGGTTGGAGGGTATAGGGCTAGATTCTTGATGTTACTCCCTCTAGTTATGGTCATACTGCCTTGTCGACAACCAATGTCAGCATCAGTAGTCGCAAGCCAAGGTCTGTCTAAAATCAAAGGGTGTCCATCAAGTCAATTTTTGTGGTTTATTATCAAAAAGTCGGTAGGATATTCCCAGGAATCAATAGATACCATGACATCATGTAGTGTACCTTCTGGCCTAACCACTGATCGGTCAGCCAGTTCTAATAAGGTGGAGGTTGGTTCTACTAATGTAATGCCCAGTTTTTTACAAGTGGTGGTTGTTAAAATATTAATTACAGCCCCTAAATCAACTAAGGCATTTGAAAAGGTTTGCCCATTGATTTGCACTGTCACTATTGGATTTCCTGGGTCTTCATATTTGACAGGTGCTTCTCTCCCTGATAATAGATCAGATAGGATGCCAACTACATGGACTGTTGTGTTATTTGTTATTCTCCTCGGTTCTTTTATATAGAGTTCTTTAATGGTTTTTGCATATATTTGGATATCTTAGATAGATTGGAGGAGTGGTATTTTATGTACAAATTCTTTAGTTCTCCTAGAATATCAAAGTCAGGATGTTCTATAGGGTGTGGTATGGTTAATCTCTTTGGGAATGGGGAAGAAGATGTGGTTGCTTGGTCATGAGTCTATTGTTTGACCACATCTTCTTCTTGTAATGGTTTTTTTGCGGGTAACTGATTTTCAACTTGGGCCTCTTTGTCTCCCTCAGATTCTACAATACACCCAGACCTTAATTGAAGGTAATTGCACTCCCTTAGATCGGTTTCTAGTTCTGGTGTTTTGATTATTTGAATGGATTGAACCTGTTTGTTATTTGGGTTCGGGTTGGGTTGGGCTGGGTGTTGCGGTCTTAAGTTGGACTGGGGATTTTGTTATAGTGCTGGCAGTGTATGTTAAGGGAGTGGAATGGTTCCTACTAGCTGATTCATCAGTCTTTTCCAGTTTGTCTGCCAGGCTCGACTCTGCGATGTGGGAGGGGACCATTGTGTTGGGTATGCATTGTTTTGCCAATATGGTGGAGCATAGGGAAAATTAGGCCAATTAGATTGGCTTGTTTGGTTCGGCCATGGAGATGATGAAGGAAATGGTTGTTGTGGCCAATTTTAGAAGGAAGGTTGATTTTGCCACATTGTATTATATTGTGGAGCATGATATTGCGGAGGCTAGAAAGAAGACTATGGATTGGGGAACATACCTGATTGTCGCAACTGCCATTGACGGTGCTGATTAAGTAGGTACACTGGTTTTGGTTCTTCTTCTACTTCTTTGTATACTACTTTCAAACTAGGAAGTGAGGGGTAGCTCTCTGTAGAGTGGTATTTTGTACAAATAGCACAGACTTGAACTGTGTCTAATGGGCACTCTTTGTGGCTGTGTTTCTTTCTGCATCTAGGACAGAATATTGCCAGATTTTTCTCTGCCTCATCTTGCTTCTATTTCGCTTGCATAATATCGAGCTGCATTGTCAGAGTCCCCAATATATCAGTTTTGAAATTCTCCAATAAATTTCCAATTTCTGCGCGAGTTACTCCTCCTCCAGAGATCTTGTTGTCCCTTGTGAACTTGTCATGTTCTGCTGGTTTTAGCCTTGTACTGCCTCGTGAGCTCTTGATACATAAATCAATGATGTTAGCAAAATCTTCTTGATAGATGTCTCCTTTTCCCATAATATTTAGTGTTTCAATCCATTGTTCCTTCATGCCTTTAATTAATGTTGTTTTCAATACATTATCAGGTAAGGGTAATGATGCATAAGGAGATCTTTGAAGATTATACTGAAAACGTTCAACATATTCTTCTAATGTCTCATTAGGTCTAGCTACCATCTAAAATATTTCATCTTTTAACTCTCTAGACCTACAATAATCCTGATATTTTTTTAAGAAAGCACCTTTCATCTAATCCCAGTCGTTTATGACACCTCCACCTAATCCCATAAGCCATTGTAAAGCAGCCCCTTTCAATGTAGAGGGAAATAATTTCAGCTTTTGGAGATCGGTGGTATAATCGTATCGTCTGCACAACACATTGAATTCAAACAAAAATGCATCTGGATCTTCCAATGTTAGGCCATGGAATGTAGGGATGTGATAGAGAGGAATGGCCTTCATAGGTGAATTAACTACAGTATCTACAATGGGATATTGCAGTGTAGAGGTTTGGGGGGTTTGCTGGTTGTGGGCCATTTGGTCAAATATGTGCCAATAACCTTCTGGGATTTCTAGGAGGGTATTCCTAGGCTGGCTAGAATGAGAAGGAATGGCCTTAACAACACATTCCTTGTTTGGGTTGATGAGAGTTCCTTGTTGAATTAATGTTTGGGGGGATTTTAGCTCTTCAGGTTTTTTACCTTCATTCTGGATGATTTTTATAGCACTTCCCTTTTCTGGGATGGTTAATGGCTGAGCTATTCCAAAAGGAGATTTTGGCTCTTCAGTTTCCCTTGTTTCTCCTCTTCCCTCACAGAGATTACTAAGGTTCCCTTCTTGCAATGATTTTGGGCTAGAATTCTAAATTTCCTGAAAATCTTGCTCCTCTGTTTGGCTACGCACCTAAGAAAAGGCTACAGATGGTGATCCTATGGCCTGAAGGGAACTAGTACGTTGTCTAGAAACAACTTTTCTAGGTCCTACAGAAGGCTGAGATTCTACCTTTTTAAGGATTTCATCTATAAAGGTCGATCGGGCAAGGGTCACCGACCCCTTAGCTTTATCAGGTTTGGGTAGTGGTTTAAGGTTTTTTTCAGGCTTTTTCTTCTTAGTCATGCACAAAAATCAAATGTTCATTTCTACCCAAAACAACAACAAATCTGCAGGAAAGTGGGCAGGGGAGTAGGCTTGTTACATGCTCTGTGTGCAGGTTCTTACCTTCCATTTTTAAAACCCAACTCTCTCCTAGTAGGTAATTACACTACTCTCAAAAGAAACAAATGGCTACACCCTTCCCTGACAACGGAACCAAAATGTTGAGCAGTAAAAAGGGTCTTTTTAACCTCTATTTACCCTGCATTAATTATCAACCTAGGTACAATTTGTTATCTCAAGAGTGTACTCAGTCTGAGGTGGTCATTTTTCAAGAGTAATGCTAGTAGTATAGTGCTTTTACAAAAGTAAATAAATGTTGGAAACAAACTCTAAGTGTAATGGAAATAAATTGAAATGCTTTATAACTAAATCGTTCACTTAAGAAGCTACAAAAATCATCAGTCAAGGATGCAGTAATGATAACTCTTTCCTTTGTAAACTGATGCAAATGAAAAGCAATCAAAAGGAAGATCCTCAATCTGGGAACTAGACAGAAATAGCCAATGTTCACTACAGTTGCAGATCATTCTATTCACACCAAAGCAATTACTTGAAATGATAATTCAATTAACAGAAAAGATAACAGCAACTAATCTATTGAAAAGATTGAACAACAAAGCTTTAAGTTACAGGAATGAATTAAGCAGCAATCATAATCTAAAGCAACTGAGCAACAATCTTTAATTGGTAAATGAATTGAACAACAAACCAAGAAACGAACAACAAACTTAAGTAAGTCTACGAAATATTGAACAATGAACTAAATCAAATGCAAACACACAATGAATAATGGAGCCAGTAATCTTCGTTCAATGTAATAAGTATTAACCATAGTTATAAGGGAACAAAAATTGCGGTTGTAATGGAACAGTAATTTGAATGAACAATAATCACAATTATAGGTAAACCATGGCTAAATGAACAACATTACCAATCTATAAATGAATAGCAATGTTACTCTATAAATGAACAGTAATGTTAATATGTAAAGGGACAACAATTTTATACAGTAATGCCAATTTGTAAAGAAGCAGCAATGCAATATGATTTCAGAATGAACAGCATAACATTTCAATTGTGAATGATAACCTTACTATTCAAGTACGTATTAAATATAATAGAGCCAATAAATGAAATGTCAAGGAAAAACATATTACTAAATGAAGAAAGTAAAAGAAATCAAACCACAAACAACTTGTAATTGGAAAATAATGGTACAGAAAGCAAGTGATCCACTAGGGTCGGGCCCTTAGCCACCTCGGGCCCTTAGCCACCAGGGACACACTGTTATGATTACTTATCAAGAGTAATGCTAGTAGTATAGTGCTTTACAAAAGTAAATAAATGTTGGAAACAAACTCTAAGTGTAATGGCAAGAAATTGAAATGCTTTATAACTAAATCATTCACTTAATAAGCTACAGTAATCATCAGTAAAGGATGCAGTAATGATAACTCTTTCCTTTGTAAACTGATGCAAATGAAAAGCAATAAAAGAGAATATCTTCAATATGGGAACTGGATAGAAGTAGTCAATGTTCGCTACAGTTGTAGATCGTTCTATTCACACCAAAGCAATTACTTGAAATGATAATTCAATTAACAGAAAAGGGAACAACAACTAATCTATTGAAAATATCAAACAGCAAAGCGTTAACTTATAGGAATGAATTAAGCAACAACCGTAATATAAAGGAATTGAGTAGGAATCTTTAACTAGTAAATGAATTGAACAGAAAACCAAGAATGGAACAACAAACTTAAGTAAGTCTACGAAGTATTGAACAACGAACTAAATCAAATGAAAACACATAGCAAATAATGGAGCCAGTAATCTTCGTTCAATGTAATAAGTTTTAACCACAGTTATAAGGGAACAACAATTGTGGTTGTAATGGAATAGTAATCTGAATGAATGGAAATCAGAATTATATTTAAACCATGGCTAAATGAACAATAGTACCAATCTGTAAATGAACAGCAATGTTACTCTATAAATGAACAGTAATGTCAATTTGTAAAGGGACAACAATGTTATACAGTAATATTAATTTGTAAAGAAGCAACAGTGCAATATGATTTCAGAATGAACAGCATAACATTTCAGTTGCAAATGATAACCTTACTATTCAAGTACGAATTAAACATAGCAGAGCCAATAAATGAAATGTCAAGGAACATCAGATTACTGAATGAAGCAAGTAAAAGAAATCAAACCACAAATGACTTGTAATCAGAAAATAATGGTATAGAAAGCAAGTGATCCACTAGGGTCAGGCCCTTAGCCACCAGGGATGCACTACTATGGTTACTCCAGAATCAAAGAATAGAACAGCAACAAAGTTTATGTATTAATCATGAAAACAGAGTTACAGTAATCGGTCTTTAAAGAGATTTGATGATCAAAGTTCAGTTTGCAATAGAAAATTCTATAAAACAACAATAATCCACCTCACTTGGGCTAGCAGTGCTGTCCCTTTTTATAGTGGCCAGGCAGAAATACCAAAGATATAGATATTCTTAAGGTACTGATCCCTTAGGATCAAAGGATCCTGAGCGGTTCACCATATTGTTATCCTTCAGTTATCTCTTCGTCCTCTTGTGCTGATATGGCGTTTCTTCTTCCTTTTCCTGGCTTATGCGCTCCAATCTAGATTGCCTCGTCTAGATGCAATTCCCTATCAAAGGGACAGTAGTTGGTTTTTCCTTGTATTTTCCTCTGAAATGGCGATCCCCATTTTCTTCATTTTCTGCATAGAAAAAGGTAATAATTAGTCATTTTACGTTACTCACAAATCTCTTTAACTTTATCATAATCCTTCATCATATGCCCATCTCATAATGTAAAGAAGTTATGAATTAACGGAAAAGATAACAAAATAAGTGGCAATTACATACCTTTTCTAATTCTCAACACAAGTTACCAACCACTTCAGAACCTCCTCATCACATCATAAGTATATCACTCGACATTAACATTTTCAACTTCATGCTTTAGGCGGAAGCTATTACAAATCCGTTTGGGTACATCACTCCGATCATCCAGATCAGTGTTTTAGGGCTCATCTAATCCTAAATTCAGTTGCTACATATCCTAAACAAGTAAACCTTTTGAATGCCTCCTTCCCAAACAGTTTCATGGCCTGAAGACATCCTGAAATGACCTATAGAGGGACCAGTGTAGGTACACCCATGCAAGGGTGTGGTGCAGAGCAATTAATTCCATGCCAGGGTGCTCTGAAGAGCACTTAGGCCCTCTTTAATCTGCGTTGGGTGAGTTTGAGTGAAATTGACATAGGGTTTGGGGAATATTCTTATCTTCTGGAGCCTTCTAGAATATTCCTACACTTATCATCTCCTATGAGCTCGAAAATGGATGAGGAATGAGTTAATATACCACTTATCCTCTCATCCCTTCCTCCATGGAACTAATTCTAAGTATGGAAGGTCATTCAATACCCCCATTGATGACAAAACCCCCTCCATCTTCCTATAAATTGAGCACTCATCTAAGTTATCAGGGCTGGACTTTAATGAATTGTAAGGAGATAATGTTAGTTTGAGATTTGAGACTATTGTAAGTGTCATTATGTTTCTGGAATGTCATTATTATGATGTGATGTGGATGGAACCAAACCTGGAGGAGGGACTTCGAATCAGGCATCATGGTTGTAATTCTTCCTTCTATTCAATAAATTATTTACACCTTTTTCGATATGATTATCTTGATATGTCATGCTTATATGTGTGAATGTATCTGACTCCATTTATTTGTAATCTATATATATTTTCCTTTGATTGGTTCTTTGTCTTTTGTTTATGTTTACAAGTACTTCTCAAGCATGTTAAGTATGGGAAGGAGAGACAAGATTGATACAAAGGAGGCAAGAGGAAAGTGAAATTACAAGTAGGTCCTCTCATTCTCTTTCTCTTATCTATTGTTTATAGAAAAAGGTTAAAGTGCTTTAAACTGTTGTTCTAGATATGGCTACTTATCTAGTGAATTAATATTTATCCGCAGAAACCAAATTCTTCATAACAAATTGGTGACTCCACTAAGGAATGATCATCATTATAGGTAACTTATTCACATCCAAGGACACTCTAGTAGAACTTACTTCCTTTCATTCATTGTATTTCAGCCTTGTTGAAGTGAATTTTGGTCAAAATCTGTGTTTAGTTGCGTCTTGATATGGCTTACTATCACCAACGTAGGCTTCTGAGGGACAGTGCACTGCAGAGCACCCTTGGCTTAGGGACAGTGCTCTGAAGCGCACTGTCTCCCATTCAAGGATGCCTTGATCCTCTTTGGGTTAGTTTTCCACCTTTGGATAGGGTTTTTTACCGAATTTCTTCTGTTTGATTTATTGTTGAATGATCAACGAGTGTCATGTCTCTGAAATAAAGATTGTATCTCCTTTGCTAGCCCTAATTTTACTTGATTGATTAATGTTTCTTAAATGATTTCTTTTTCATTATCAATTCATCGTCAACGTTATATTATAGTCGATTAATATTTGTTCGAAAGAAAGTGTCTTAAAAGTCTTCTTTTCCTTCAAAACAGAATAGTTGTAAAGTCTTCATTTGTGTAAAAGGATTGATTGATTGTATGTGCATTAGTTTCCTTCTGTTCATGATGACATTAAGGGAATTGAAAAGAAAATCTTCCATCGTGATTAAAAAATTTTTGTGTGTGCTCATATGAATAGTTTAGGGAAATTGCATTAGATTGTGCTCATTGCTCTTTGATTGAAAGAAATCTGATTGCTATATCCCTATTAGCTAATATTTTCATTGTTAAATTCAATCGAAAGAATTCTTATCATATTAGTTGCATTCTAGGAATTGCAAATACATCATGTGGTGAACCTTGAAAGGAAAATTCTTAATCAAGATGAACTTAAAATTAACCTCAATTTACCTAATGGAGCATTGTCACCTAACGAATAACATTTACAGATTCTAGGCTAGAGACATGTTCCGGAGTCATAAAACATAACAGTTGTCGCTAATATGTCTACAATACATACTGAGTGTGATTTATCATTCCACATACATGAGTATTGATGAGCCTCATCATTGGGTAATTATATGGGCCTTAATTGGCCTTAATTCGTCTCCTAGCTTAGTCAAACCAGCTATTCTCACAAGTTATTGCATACTTTTGATTATATTTTTTTTATGAGATGAGTTAAAGTTGGATATTTTTCTTTGTGGTCTAATGTGCATGTAATACGGGAATAAAGGATAAAAGCAAGGAAAAATGTAGGAATAAAGGATAAAATCAAGGAACTGTGGAAAATACCTTGGTAAAAACTCGAATGGGACAAGGGACATGAATTATAGGAGGTAAATCCTCCTCATTTACTACCCCTTCTTTAAAATATTCCTCCATCAACTCGGAGTGCAAACAACTATCACTTTCAGGACTAGAAGATAGCCGAGCAAGTCAAAGTGACAGAAACCAGTTATCTTGAGTTGGGAGCCAGGCCTCCCTAATGGGAAGGAAGTCATTGGAGACTTTAGATGTATAAGTAGAGAGGCTTATGACCTTAGTAGGATTCAAATTCTTATTGTGAAACCATACTTTATTTCTGCGTTGCAAGACTTGTGACAGTTTTTTATGTAATCCATGGTTTTTATAATAAAGAGGAGTATTGTTTTGAGTTAGCACTGAGTTAAATCAGAGGGTTGAAGCTCTTGGGTTACGGCCCAACCTGAGCAACCAAAGCTCCTCTTTCTTGTACATGTATGCTAGCATACATTTCTAGTTCTCTTCATTTGCTTAAGTAGCTTCCTGGTTTTCTATTCATTTGCTTAAGTAGATGCATTTCCATTACAACAATATAACATAGCTTCCTAGTTTTCTGTTCATTTCCTTAAGTGGCTGAATTTCCATTACGGCAGTATAGCATAGCTTGCTGGTTTTCTATTCATTTGCTTAAGTAGTTGCATTCCCATTATAGTAGTGTATATTAGATCGGTTGTGCTTTAGTTTACTTCCTTTGTGTTTTTCTTTCAATTAGCAGGTTAGCTAGTAGGAGAATATCCATAAGGTTGTCCGCAGGTGTCTTGGCCTTACCTCCTCCCTCTAGGACCATGACTTGAGGAATATACCCTTCAACAACCCCAAAAACATAGGTTTCTAGTTCTCGCATGAGCTTTCGATTTTTTTGTTTTATGCAATTACTTGTTTCATTTCCTTGTAATCGTTTCCACCACTCTTGGTCCACCCTCACCCTCACTGGTTTTTCTATTGTTTTCATTTGAAATCTCCTTGAACACGTTCTTCATGCATCATTTCCACATCGTCCAATCCACAACGAACCTGACAAATCACCATTCGATTCATTAGTTTACCCAACGGCCATCGCTTGAAGTCTTCCACCTACTTTATGCACTCTAATCTCCACCGTCAATCTATCTCTTGATCCAACGACTATCACATCACCTCAATAATTTATGCGTCCCTACCTCCACCATCGATCTATCTATCCTGATCTGACGGCTATCGCACAATCTATCAGGTATTCTTGCATGACTGTCATCCGCCTGAGAGCACGCGAGAAAAGTCATTTTCTCGTGCTATGTGTCATTTAGTTAGGCTAATCACGTGAAATTCAGAAATATTGCTTACAACTTTGAGGGTGTGTGAGAAACTGCTTACCGCCTTTGAAACCCACTCCATCATTTCTGCACATTTTCTTCTCGCGATACGATCTCTGTCATTCATCTGCTTTGTTACCCTGTTCTTCCATCGATTCACTTAATTCCTCACGATAATATCTTTGTCATTCATCTGCTTCATTACCATGTTCATCCATCCATTCACTTAAGTCCTCGCAATAAGATCTCTATCGTTCATTTGCTTCGTTACCCTGTTCGTTCACCTATTCACTAAATCGTCCGCAATAAGATCTCCATCATTCATCCTATTCGTTAACCCTGTTCATCCATCTATTCACTAAGCCCCTGCGATAAGATATTTTTTGTCCATCTTCTGTTCAGTGATCGATCCAACGGTCCCTATGCACTATGGTGTCCTTACATCCTCCTTTCACCAATTTCTATCTCCAACTTCTCTTCCACTTCAAAACAAATTTAGTTTAGTTCCTTTGCTTACACCTTAGTATAGTTTAATGCTCTTTACCTCTGTAACTTAGATAGCAACATTAGATTAGTGTTGATTTAGCAATTCTTCTAAGCATAGCTATTTAAATGGTTAATTAGGTTAGGGTGTGAGTTAGCATTACATGTTGTTTTCTTAATTGCTGTAGTAGAGTAGCTCTCTGTTCGAATAGATTTGCTCTTATTCCATCAAATAATTAAGCTTAATTTGACCCTATAAAAGTCTTTCTTAGAACCCCTGGGATCTCCTGCCAAATGAGCAGTGACAATAGGTAGGACCTTCACTTTTACTTATGCATATATCACTATCACCTCCAAGTTTGTACGAACCCCAGGTTGATAAGTAAATTTGGTAGCTCTGGGAGTTACAACATTCTTATTGCAATACCAGGCTCATCATCACCCCCTACTGAAAGTGTTGCTCATCCTCTGAGCAACTTAGTCAATGTCCATGTCCTTTATGGCTATATTTGCCTCTTTGACATCCCCTGCTTCTGCTGTGGTCTCTTTTTCTTGTTTACAGAAGCCTGCTTTCCTTTCTACTTCTTCCCACTACCTCTTTTCCTCTTCTTCTTTCCTCCCTTCTAGCATCCCTAAGTGTAGTGGTGGACTGAAGTTTAGGCCTATCCAATTGGCCTTCAACCATTGCTTTGATTGCTTATACATAGGTGTCCTATTGAGTGCCTCTCTCAACCTTTGAGGGGAGTGATATTCTCTGATATTCAAGTTGTGTGGTAATGTTTTCCATCTCCTTTAGCAGGGCTGTATATTATCATCTCTTAGAAGCCTAAACATATCCTCAAAATGTGAAATTGTCTGCTCTTGGGTAGCAATATATCTAATTTCCAGCTAAGGATCATTTGCAATTAGATTATGGATGTTGATTAGGGCCATGGGATTTGATTTTTCAGCTCTGATGAAAAGAGGTCCATTTTCCTCTTTGGCCAATATTCTTTTCATCTCTACAACCCTTGACTTCTCATGGCTCATCGATGATGCCAAAGCCAATAATTGTCAATCTCCTAGCTCTGCATTAGGATCCCAAATATTCATGTCTGTGAGGGCCATGTTGTGCAAGTAAAACTTAGCCATTTTGGCCCTATCCTCTAGTGCACTTTGATCACAAAGATCAATAAACTGCTTGTAGTCCTGAAATAGCATGGTGCCCCTTTGTGCTAGTGTTTTAATCTAAAATTGCAGCCATTTTTCTCTGAGGTAAAGATCATAGGATTTAGTTGGCATCCTACACTAGATGGCCTCCAAGGAGAGGTTGGCCATACATGATAGTTGGTTTCCTTTTCCTATAGATGTCCTGTCAGGGGCCCTTAGAGACACCCTAGGTGACTCCATTGCAATAAAAATGTTGCAACTACCAAGGCTACCAGCGTTACTTATCAACCTGAGATTCGTACAAACGTGGAGGTGACAGTGTTATATGCACAAGTAAAAGTGAAGGTCCTACCTGTTGTCACTGCTGGTCTAGCAAGAGATCCCAAGGGTTCCAAGCCAAACTTCTATAGGGTTAAAAGAAGCTTAGTTATTTGATGGAATAAGAGAAAATGTATTCTAAGAGAGAGCTACTCTACTGCATTAATGAAGAAAACAACATGTAATGTTAAATCACACCATAATCTAATTAACCATTTAAACAACTATGCTAAGCAGAATTGCTAAATCAACACTAACCTAATGTTGCTATCTAAGTTGCAGAGGTAAAGAGCATTAAACTATACTAAGGTCTAAGAAAAGGAACTAAACTAAATCTATTTTCAAGTAGAAGAGTAGTCGGAGATCGAAATTGGTGAAAGGAGGATGTAAGGATGTAGTAGTGCATAGGGACTATTGGATCGATCAACAATAGAACATGGACGATGAATATCTTATCATGGGGGGCTTAAGTGAATAGATGAATGTACAGGGTTAAGGAACAGGATGAATAGCGGAGATCTTATCGCATGTGATTTAATGATTAGATAAACGAACAGGGTAACGAAGCAGATGAACGACGAAGATCTTATTGCGAGGAATTAAGTCAATGGATGGATGAATAGGGTAATCAAATAGATGAACGACGAAGATATTATCACGAGGAATTAAGAGAATGGATGGACAAACAGGGTAACAAAGTAGATGAACGACAGAGATCGTATCGCGGGAAGAAAATGTGTAGAAATGATGGAGCAGGTTTCAAAGGCGGTAAGCAGTTTCTCGCGTGCCATCAAAGTTGTCAATTGTATTTCTAAATTTCACATGATTAGCCTAACTAAGTGACATTTAGCATGAGAAAATCACTTTTCTCGTGTGCTCTCAGGCAAATAATGGTCATGCAAGAATCCATGTGAGATTTCACAATAGCTGTTAGATCAGGCTAGACAAATCGATGGTGGAGATTGGGGTGCATAAAGTATTGAGGTGATGCGATAGCCGTTGGATCAAGAGACAGATCAAAGGTGGATATTAGAGCACATAAAGTAGGCAGAATACTTTGCGCGTGATGACCATTGGGTAAACTAATGAATTGGATGGTGATTGGCCAAGTTTGTTGTGGATTGGACAGTGAGGAAACGATGCATGAAGAATGTGTTGAAGGAGGTTTCAAATGAAAATAACAGAAAAACTAGTTGAGGGTGAGGGGTGGACCGAGAGTGGTGGAAAGGATGATAATGAAATGAAACGAGTAGCTGCATCAAACAACAAACTCCAAAGCTCATGCGAGAACTAGAAACTTATGTTTTTGGGGTTGTTGAAGGGTCTCTTCCACAAGTCATGGTCCTAGAGGGAGGAGGTGAGGCCGAGACACCTAAGGACAACCTTATGGATCTTTTGCTCCTAGCTAGCCTGCTAATTGAAAAAAACCACAAATGGAAGTAAACTAAAGCACAATCGATCTACTCTACACTACTATAATGGGAATGTAACTACTTAAGCAAATGAACAGAAAACTAGGAAGTTATACTTGTTTAAAATAGCAACAAGAAATTCTAAATATATAAGTACTAAATTTAGTACTTCTATAAATATCATTTCAGGATAGCTTCCTATTTTAGTTAGTTTGTGAACTAAAATAGAGAAGTAAAAATTAGAATTTGATCTTAGCACTTGTTTGTAAAATAATTAATTAATTCACCTTGAGTTAATTAGTTGTAGAAAATAAAACATGAAATATATGTGGGGACATGCAACAGTTTCTCCATTGATTGAGGATTTTATCCATCAGTTAAAGAGATAAGGATGAGTTGTAATATTGAGTAGTAATTAGTTGGCTCAGTTAACTGAGTCAAGTCCAGTTAGATTAATTCAGATAGGTTGTTGAATTAATTGTGTGTTCAGTTAGTTAATGCATTCATGCATGTAACTGTTGCACTTCAAATAACTGAATATTCTCTCATAAATAACTCATGCATGTCAGTTCAAAAAGAGACCCAGCTGAGATCAGATGGAGGGACAGTGTACTATTAGTTGTACGAATATTCCATTTTGAATATCTCTTGCATTCAGAAGGAATTATTTCCTTGAGGATTGCGTAGTTACTTGTTTAGTTTAGTGAGTGTGATGAGGCCAATTCACACATGTGACATCATTGGACCCCAAGAAAAACTACGCAAGGAAATATGAGGCTTGGAGGGCTGAGGAAAGGCATATTTAGTGTCTACTCAGTCTGTGAACTGTATTGTTTGATTGTAGAGAGAGCAGGATAGCTTGAGAGTTGATTCTTTTTGTAACATATTTCCACTTGTATTATAATACAGAGATTGTGGTTTTAGGCTGAGGCTTTCCCTAGGTTATATCTTCTGTGTTATGTGTGATTGATTTCTCATTCTCAGTTATATGTGTTCTCATTGATCTTTCTCATAATCGATTAAGCTTTCGCAAAGTTTGTTGTAGAAGTAGATCTTGTATTTTTCTTTAGTATATTGCATAATCTGTTGATCTACATTGGGAATTTCTACATGGTATCAGAGCATAGGTGATCAAAGTGAAGAACAGTATACAAGAAGGGAGATGTTCGATTTTTCATGTTCCTGAATATATAAATTGAGTTCTTATTACATCTCAACTTCACCAATGGCATTCAACGGCTTAAGACTTGAGTATTCCCTTGATGGCAGCTCGAATTATATAGCCTGGAAGGATCACATGGAAGCAGTATTAGAGGATAACGGTGTAAAGGACTTCACTAATCAAGAAGTCCCTAAGCCGACCGATGCTACAGAATTGTTGGAATGGAACAAATGTGTGGATAGAGCAAGGAGAATCCTCCTAGAGGGAGTTTGAGACAACATTGTCTCGAGCCTCCATGGGAAGGAGACACCATTTTCGATGTGGAAAAGATTGAGAGATCTATATCAGAACAACGACGATCAAAGGAAGCTAGCACTGAAAGACAAGCTTCGTAAAATCAAGTGTGAAAAGAGTGACATGATCTCTACATATCTGAACAAGCTCACCACCTGCAAGGATGAGCTTGGAAGTGTAGGGATCACGACCACTAATGATGACATGGTGAGTCTTGCACTCCTTTGTTTTCCTAAGAGCTGACATAGCTACCAAGACTCGGTTAATGGGAGAGAAAAACTACCAGATTGGGAATGACTTTGGTCGGATCTAATGCAGGAGGAAATAAGAAGAAGCACTAGAGATGGATCCTCGTCGAAGCAATATGATGAGGAAAATCCAGCCTTAACGAGTAAGGCAAGGAAAGGGAAAGGGAAGGCGTCCCATCCCAAATCCAGTTCTTCCCATGGCGGGAAGAAGTTTGAAAAATCGAAAGTGTGATGCTTTCATTGTCATGAAGTGGGCCATTATGCTACGAATTGTCCACAAAAGAAATCCAAGAAGGAATCCTCGAAGAGATCTGATGGTGAGGCACTGGCCTCATAGTTTTGGCTATATTTCTATCTTATCGCATGCATGGTTTCATCCATGGTGGGATGTGTGTGGTACCTGGACAGTGGAGCTTCATTCCACATGTCAGGGGACAAGAATATTTTCAGTACCTTGGAGGAGAAGGATCTCCAAATGTAGATCGAGATGGGTGATGATGGAAAGTGTCGTGTTTTAGGTGAAGATACGATGCCAAGTCTGAAGAAGAATCTTGTGTCTGTCACTATGCTAGATGATAAAGGCTATGATGTAGTCTTTAGTAAAGGAAACGTTTTCCTAAGGCATATCGGTATTGGACAGACCAAGCGAATTGGGATTCAAGTAAAGAATCTATACAAGCTGGAGGTAGACGATTGTTCTGCATTGAGTTCCAAAGTTGAGATGGTGCAGAGCCAAGATGTTGGTGAGCTATGGCATAGAAGACTAGGCCACTTGCACCATGAAGCCCTGAAGATCATGTAGCATATTTCTACCAGACTTCCCAAGGGAAAACTAGAGCAGACAAATACATGAAAAGTGTTAGGGTCCTACCCTAACCCCCTTATTCATGTAGTAGGATCGAGTCATATTTATAGTTAAGTAAGGAGTCAATAAAGCCCATATTAATAATTGTAAGTGGTTAACCTGCAATTAATGACAAGACCACAGTTAGTTGCAAATGGGCCATGGTATTAGATAGATGGTATTAATAAGAACCATGGTATTGATCCATGGTATTGCATGTATGAGTCATATATAAAGGATAGAGACTCCCTGTGAGGAGCATCGTGTCTTATTTTGTAATCGAGCTCTGCTCTATTGGAGGTTGCCCCCTCGAAGAGGCAAGTGAACATTGCTTTCTGAATAATAACATACTTGCTGTTGTTTCTCACTATTCTATGTTCTGGGTATATTTCTTCGCATATTCTATATTTCGGTATCGTTTTGCAGGTTAAGATCATAACAAGTGGTATCAGAGCTCTTTCCAAGGCCGGTGGGATCTCCATTTCTTAGCAAAAATTTTTTGGCCAGAGACGTGTTCCGACGTCTTTAAACCATGGGATATGTCATTGAGTGCATAAACCTGCAGATTTGGGGAGGCATGCACACAAGAAATACAAGAGGTGGTCATGCTTGTTGGACTCCCTTGTAACCCCTGGGGGTACCCCTTCGAGTAGTAGCGCATTAGACAGAACCACGCACAGACTGTCTTCCAAGTACCCTTTAGGTATATCGGAAGCCCCCTAGCTCCTTTGAAACCTCGCCATAGATAAACCGTCGACCGTCTTGCTGCTACAGTACACCGAGAACAACACTCGGAGAGATTACTTGCCCATACGATAGCGTAGTCAGGTTGGATGGCTAAGGGTACAGTTGATCCTCCTTAGTTAGAGCCCTGAAACATTGGGTCGAGTACTACTGTCAGACCCTTATGCATATTGCGATCTGTAGCACCTGACACTCCTCAAGACCATAGTTCCCTTTTCTATCTCGGGATCACGCATAATCTCTGCCAAATCAGATCTTGCAAGTGCAGTTGCAATAGCAGCAGACATCAGTCCCGCAGTTCCGAGTTAGCAGACCAGCCTTTCCGATCCATCAGATCTGCAGCAACAGTCGGTGTCGCCGCTCAGAGCTATCCAATCAGCCATTCAGATCTCTCAAATCCACCAAATCTGAGTAGTTGTGTGGGGTTCCTATACCGGGGCATGATTTTTGCAGGACTTTTGGTAGCATTGACATTTTGGGGATTTGGCTACTGCAGTATTCCTAAGAAAGGAGTAAAAATCTGTTAGGAGTTTTCAAAAAAAAAAAAGTCTGAGACCCCCCAGGGTGCTTATTGGTGATCTAGCCCATAAGAATCAAGACGACGAGCTGAGAAAGCTGGTACCATTCAATTGTCAGTGAAAAAAAATTCGGGCAGTCCCAAATTTCAAGTACATAGGATTGATGCATGGTAGCCACTCTCTTCACCTTTGGGGCACCCACCAACAATCCCGTCCGCGACCTCCCAAGCTGGATATGCATAAATTTGATGGTACTCACCCAGCCGCATGGATAGCACAAATGGAGCAGTATTTCAATCTGAATAACATCTTAGATAATGAGACTCAGCTTATGGTGGGGAGCATGTACTTGGACAATGCAAGATGGCAATGGTGGGAATGGCATCAACGTTGCAATGGAAGTTTTCTGACTTGGGCCACCTTCAGAAAATCTCTTACAGAGTGCTATGACCAGGAATATTCTTTTTTTGGTCGTCTCACTAAGATCTGACAGACTGGCACAGTGGATGAATATGTTACAGCCTTTGAAGCCTTAGCTTTCCGCACTAGGGATCTCTCAGATGCGTTCTACACGGAATGTTTTATCAGCGGTCTTAAGGAGGCCATACAAGCCAACGTCCGACTACACCACCCTCCCACATGGTCTGAGGCTTGCAAGGTAGCTTGTAACTTGGAACGTGCGTTTGTAGCCCAGTCCATTCACCCAAATTTCACCGCCAAGGGTCGCCCCCCACAGGCTCATAACACGACTCAAACACTTAAGGTTCAAAAGGTGTCACCTGCAGAAATGGTCGAAAGAAGAAAACGGGGATTATGTTACTACTGTGATGAAAAATAATCCCGAGGTCATAAATGCAAGGAGCCTAAATTTTTTCAAATTGATGCCACTGATTACAGCTCATTGGAGGAAGCCCCACCACTTGAGGAACCGGAGGAGGTAGAAGAAGACAACTAGAAGGACAATGTCCCTGACGAACCAGTTATTTCACTACATGCTTTGGCAGGGATTTCTTCACCTCAAAATCTCAAAATCAAAGGTTTTATTAAACATCGCCTAGTAGTAGTCTTGATTGATAGTGGAAGTACACATAATTTCATCCATCAAAAAGTCACGAAAGCAGTGCATTGTTTTGTACGAGCAGTTTCTAACTTCTAGGTCCAAATTGCAGATGGGGGAACAATGAAATGTGAAGGCCGCTGTGAAATTTTCAAACTTCAAATGGGCGATTACTAGTTGAAAACCCACATGTTTTCCATACACATGGGAGGGTGCGACATTGTCCTCGGTGCTGAATGGCTTCGCACTCTTGGGCCAATCATAATGGATTTTCAGGAGCTATATATGAGCTTTAAGCAGAACAACTCCACATATACCCTCCGTGGACTCCAGGCGGGAGCTCCCTCTATCATCAGCTCACATAGGATGGAAAAATTGCTAAAAAAGGGCTATCATGGAGTTATTACTCAATTTAATGCCATCGAGGCTGTCGAACCCAATTCTCTACCGATTCATCTTGAGATTCAACATATTTTAAATAACCATCTGCCAATCTTTGACAAGCCTCATGAGCTTCCACCCTCATGATGTGAACATGATCATAGCATCACCTTGGTTCCAGGGGCCCAACCACCAAATGTGCACTCATATAGATATCCATTCACCCAAAGGAATGAAATAGAAAAAATAATCAAGGAACTTTTGGAAGCAGGTGTCATTCATCCCAACATTAGTTCTTATTCATCACCAGTTTTCATGGTGCTCAAGAAAGATGGGGAATGGTGGATGTGTCCAGACTTCAGGGCCCTCAATAAGTTGACAGTCAAAGATAAATTTCCCATGCTGGTTGTTGATGATTTGTTGGATGAACTCAATGGGGCTCAATTCTTCACTAAGTTGGATCTTTGCTCAGGCTACCACCAAATTCGCATGAAGGAAGTTGACATTCCAAAGACTGCTTTCAGAACTCATGAAGGCCATTATGAGTTATTGGTCATGCCATTCGGTCTTTGTAATGCCCCATATACTTTTCAGAGCCTTATGAACCACCTTCTCAAGCCATATCTTAGGAAATTTGTCCTTGTCTTCTTCGATGACATCCTCATCTATAGTTGCACTTGGGCCGCACATCTTCAACATGTAGATCTGCTCTTGCAACTGGTCCGCAAGGATAAATTATTTGTTAATATGTCCAAATGTTATTTTGGCATGGAAGAAGTTGAGTATTTGGGCCACATTGTGGGGCGTGAAGGTGTCAAGGTGGACCCCAAAAAGATCCAAGCAATGCAGGATTGGCCTCAACCTAAGACCTTGAAGAGCCTGAGAGGATTTTTGGGTCTCACAGGATATTATCGCAAATTTGTCCGCAATTATGGCTGCATTGCGAAGACCCTCACTCAACTCTTCAAGAAAAATTCATTCTTCTAGAATGATGATGCACAACATGCATTTACAGCTCTAAAAAATGCCATGTGTTCCACTCCAGTCTTAGCACTACCTGATTTCACCAAATCTTTTGTCATTAAATGTGATGCTTCAGGTACATGTATTGGGGCAGTCTTAATGCAGGAAGGTTGACCCTTGGCCTTCACAAGCCAATAACTAAGTGGGAGGAATCTGGGACAGTCTACCTATGAGAAGGAAATGATGGCCATATTACATGTAGTAGATACCTGGCAACCTTACTTACTGGGGCGACGTTTCCAAATCCGCATAGACCATCACAGTCTTAAATATTTTTTGGAGCAATGCCTATCCTCCCCACAACAAAATAAATGGCTCGCCAAAATGTTAGGATATGATTATGAGATCATTTACAAGAAAGGGCGCGAAAATAGTGTATCCGATGCATTATCTTGCCAATTTGAGGAGGAAAGTACCCTGCACGCAATTTCCCTTCCCATTCCAAAATGGATTGAAGAGGCTCACAGGGAATGGTTTTCACATCTCGGGCTCTCCCAACTCATTACTCAATTGCAAGCGGATCCAAATTCCACCAAGGGCTACTCGTGGCAGGATGAGATTCTTCGCTACAAGGACAGAGTCGTAATATCACCAACATCCACCCTCAAAAGCCGCATTTTGGCAGAATTGCACTCATCCCCCACTGCAAGACATTCAGGCTTTCAGAAGACATATGCTCACACTACAAGATCATTTTTTTGGACAGGCATGTAAAAGGATATCCTTACTTTTGTAGCGGAATGCGATGTCTGTCAATGCCACAAAGGGGAGACAGTCAAAGCACCAGGCACATTACAACCGTTGCCCATCCCGGCATCTATATGGATGGAGGTTTCTATGGATTTCATTACAGGTCTTCCAAAGTCAGGAAACAAGTCAGTCATCAAGGTGGTTGTGGACCGACCTTCTAAGTATGCTCATTTCTGCGCCCTACCCCACCCATTTACACTGACTTTGGTCGCTTAATCTTTCATGGATCAAATCTTCAAATTGCATGGCATGCCCACTTCTATTGTGTCTGATCGTGACCCGATCTTCACCAGTAAATTTTGGTAGGAACTCTTCAGGCTATAAGGCACCCAACTAAAACTCAGTACTTCCTATCATCCACAAACGAATGGTCAAACTGAGGCTGTCAACAAATGTCTGGAAACCTACCTTAGGTGTTTCACTTTAGAAAAGCAACATATATGGGTACAGTGGTTGCCTCTAGTTGAATGGTGGTATAACACCAACTATCATGCCACCACCAAAGTGACTCCCTATGAAGCAGTTTATGGTCAACTCCCTCCTTCCCCTACTTCTTATATCAAGGGGTGCTCCAAGGTACAAGCAATGGATCAACTCCTACAAAACCGCACAACCATGCTCGCCCATCTTAGAGAGAATCTTCATCAAGATCAAAACCACATGAAGCAACATGTAGATCAGCATCGCTCAGAACGACAATTTCAAGAAGGGGATCAGGTATTTTTGAGGTTGCAACAATATACGCAAACTTCACTCAAAGACAAGGCTTGTCATAAACTATCTCCAAAATTCTACGGACCATATCAAGTACTTTAGTGCATTGGAGAAGTGGCCTACAAGCTAGCTTTGCCACCCACTACAAAAGTCCATCCAGTTTTCCATGTCTCATGCCTCAAGAAAGTGATTGGGAACAATTGCAGAATTCAAACCAGTCTACCTGAATTGTATGAAGAAGGGTCAATCTGGCTCCAACCTGAACAGGTCCTAGACACACGAGAATGACACCTACGTGGCCGCATGATCAAGGAAGTCCTCGTCAAGTGGAAAGACACCTCTCCAGAAGATGTAACCTGCGAACCAGCCACTATTCTTCAGCAGTTTCCACAGCTTCAGCCTTGAGGACAAGGCTATTCTTGAGGGGGAGGGCATTTTAGGGTCCTACCCTAACCCCCTTATTCATGTAGTAGGATCGAGTCATAGTTATAGTTAAGTAAGGAGTCAATAAAGCCCATGTTAATAATTGTAAGTGGTTAACCCACAATTAATGGCGGGACCACAGTTAGTTGCAAATGGGCCATGGTATTAGATAGATGGTATTAATAAGAACCATGGTATTGATCCATGGTATTGCATGTATGAGTCATATATAAAGGATAGAGACTCCATGCGAGGAGAATCATGTCTTATTTTGTAATCGAGCTCTGCTCTATTGGAGGTTGCCCCCTCGAAGAGGCAAGTGAACATTTCTTTCTGAATAATATCATACTTTCTGTTGTTTCTCACTATTCTATGTTCTGTGTATATTTCTTCGCATATTCTGTATTCCGGTATCGTCTTGCAGGTTAAGAGCATAACACAAAGGTTGTACCTTGGGTAAGTATGCGAAATCTTCCTTTCCAGATTGAGACAGTAGAGCTAGAGAAACCCTAGAGCGAGTTCACTTAGATGTTTGTGGACCATTCTCTGTAGCCTCCACCACTAAAAAAAGGTACTATGTTATTTTTATTAATGATTTTTCTTGTAGATGCTGGATTTACTTTATGCAAAAGAAGGATCAGACCTTCTTGAGGTTTTATGAGTTTAAAGCCTTGGTAGAGAAAGAGTCTGGAAAAAAAAATAAAAGCCTTGCATAGTGACAATGGAGGAGTGTATGTCTCCCAACAGTTTAAAGACTTCTGTGATGTAAAAGGAATTAAACAGGAATTGAAGGCACCCCATAACCCATAGTAGAATGGGGTGGCTGAGAGGAAGAACAAATCGATTGTGGGAGCAGCTCAATCGATGTTACATAACCAAAGCCTACCACTACATTTGCGGGCTGAGGCATGCAATACAACAGTATACTTGCAGAACAGAAGTCTGCACTGTATATTGGGAATGCAGACACTTATGGAGGCCTTTTCTGGGAAGCGACCAGATGTGAGTCACTTCGAAATATTTGGATCATTAATGTTCTATCATGTGACCAAAGATGCTCAGAAGAAGCTGGATCCAACATCTGAGTTGGGAATACTTGTGGGATACACAGATACACCCCACAACTATCGAGTGTACCTGCCTACTAGTCAGAGGAAAATGGTACGTAGGGATATGAATTTCGATGAGCAGAAAGCCATGCGATTATCACTTGAGAGGGAGCTCAAGTTGGATGTAGAGGAGGAACTTTCAGTTCCTAAGGAGGAGAAGCCTTAGATTGATTCGAAACAGCCGCATGCAGAGGATCCGAGAGTGGAGACATCCACTCATGCTGAGACTTCTAGAGATGGGCAGAAATGCTCAGGGGAAGCTTACAGGTTGATGTTAGATGCATGGGAGAATGTGGGACAACCATCTTCTCAGCGCAGATAGAGGAGGTCGCCTGAGCGGTACAATGGGTACATGGCCCTAGTTGGGGAGTGTGTAGATAATGAACCTTCTTCATTCGAGGAGGTTATGAAACAACCAGTCTACGTTGATGCAATGGTAGAGGAGTATGACTTTATTAGTTAGAACAGTGTGTGGGATGTTGTCCCAAGACCTCAGGGAAAGTCAGTGGTTGGTTCTATATGGATTTAGAAAAAGAAGCAGGCAGCTGATGGCAATGTTGAGAAACATAACATAAGGTTTGTTGCCTGAGGTTTCTCATAGGTCGAGGGGATTTACTACAATGAGACCTTTTCTCCTATAGCAAGGTACTTATCTATCATATCGATGTTGGCACTATCAGCTAAGATGGGTTGGAATATCCATTAGATGGATGTGAAGACAACATTCCTAAATAGGAATATAGAGGAGGAGGTGTAAATTAAGAAGCCAGAGGCTTTCAAGACCTTCAATCGTGAGTTGCATGTGTGCCAACTCAAGAGGGTTTTATATGGGCTGAAGCAAGCACCGAGTGCTTGGTACACCAGGATCGATAGCTATTTCACTGAGTTGGGCTTCACCAAGAGTGAAGCAAATGCGAACCTTTACCACATCATGGTAGAAGGTAAACCATTGATCATTTTTCTTTATGTCGATGATTTGATTTTGATAGGTGATGTTCAGTTGATATAGTCTTGCAAGGAGGACCTTGCAAGAGAGTTCAAAATGAAACACCTGGGTCTTATGCATTACTTTCTAGGCATGGAGGTGTGGCAGAAATATGGTGAAGTATTTGTGTCTCAAAGCAAGTATTCCAATGAGATACTCAGGCACTTTCACATGGAGAAGTGCAAGCCCATGAAGACTCCTCTAGATGGTAACCAGAGGAAGGAGGTTGCGACTTCAGGTGATGTAGTAGCTACTACTATTTATCAGCAGCTGGTGGGTTCACTTATGTATCTGGTGAACACACGACCTGAATATTGCTTTGCAGTTAACCAGCTGAGTCAAGCTATGGTTCAGCCTACCAAGCTATTTTGGAAGGCAGGAAATCATGTGTTGAGATACCTTAGAGGCACATCTATGTTTGGATTGTGGTACAGATGGATAGAGGGAGTGAAGCTTCAGGGCTTCATAGATGCGGATTGGGCAGGGAGTCCATCAGACCGGAAGAGCACTTTTGGGGGAAATCTTCAACCTTGGTTCAGCTGTAGTTTCCTAGTACAAAAAGAAACAGAGGTCAGTTGCACTTAGCTCAGTAGAGGCTGAATACATGGCTAATAGTCACGCTGCATGTGAGTCCATTTGGATGCAGAAGATTCTAGTGGGATTTTTTGGTCAGAGGATGGATCCAACTGTGATCTACTAAGATAATCAGAGTTGTATCAAACTCTCTGAGAATCCACTTTTTCATGACAATTTCAAGCACATTTGTATCTGATATCACCATCTTTGAGACTGTGTGGTCAAGAGCATCATGTTTTTGCTATGTGTTTCTACCGAGGAACAAGATGTAGATATTTTGACAAAGGCATTGTCAAAATGAAAGTTCGAGTTCCATGGAGACAGGAATGGGGTTGTTGATAATCCCTTTCTTGTTGAGAGGGAGTATTGAAAGAAGCAACAAGAAATGTTAAATATAGAAGTGCTAAATTTAGTACTGCTATAAATAGAATTTTGGGATACCTTCCTATTTTAGTTAGTCCTTGAACTAAAATAGAGAAGTAAATATTCGAATTTGATCTTAGCAGTTTTTTGTAAAATAATTAATTAATTCACCTTGAGTTAATTAGTCGTAGAAAATAAGACATGAAGTCTATGTGGGGACATGCAACAGTTTCTCCATTGATTGAGAAATTTATCCATCATTTAAATAGATAAGGATGAGTTGTAATTAGTTGGCTCAGTTAACTGACTCAAGTCTAGTTAGATTAATTCAAACAGGTTGTTGAATTAATTGCGAGTTCAGTTAGTTAATGCATACATGCATTTAACTGATGCACTTCAAATAACTGAATATTCTCTCATAAATAACTCATGCATGTCAGTTCATATAAAGACCCAGTTGAGATCAAATGGAGGGACAATGTACTATTAGCTACAAGAATATTCCATTGTGAATATCTCTTGCATGCAGAAGGAATTCTTTCCTTGAGGATTGTGCAGTTACTTATTCAGTTTAGTGAGTGTGATGAGGCCAATTCACACATGTGACATCATTGGACCCCAAGAAAAATTGCGCAAGGAAATAGGAGGCTTGGAGGGCTGAGGAAAGGCATATCTAGTGTCTACTCAGTTTGTGAGTTGTATTGTTTGATTGCAGAGAGAGCAAGATAGCTTGAGAGTTGATTCCTTTTGTAACTCGAACATATTTCCACTTGAATGATAATACAGACATTAGGGTTTTAGGCTGAGGCTTTACCCAGGTTATTTATTCTGTGTTATGTGTGATTGATTTCACATTCTCAGTTATATATGTTCTCATTGATCTTGCCCATATTTGATTAAGCTTCCACAAAGTTTACTGTAGAAGTAGATCTTGTATTTTTCTTTAGTATATTGCATAATCTGTTGATCTATAGTGGGAATTTCTACAATGCTATAATGTTGTAATGGAAATGCAACTACTTAAGAAAATGAATAGAAAACCAGGAAGCTATGCTATACTACTATAATGGAAATGCAGCTACTTAAGCAAATGAACAAAAAACCAGGAAGCTACTTAAGAAAATGAATAGAACCAGAAATATATGCTAACATACATGTACAAAAAATAATATATTTTGCTGCTCAGGTTGGGCCCTAACCCAAGAGATTTGAACCTCTGATTTAACTCAGTTCTGGCTCAAAACAAAACTCCTCTTTATTAAAAAAACCATGAATTACATAAAAAACTATCACAATTCATGTAGCTCATAAATAAAGTAGGGTTTTACAATAAGAATTTGAATCTCACTAAGGTCCTAAGCTTCTCAACTTATACATCTGAAGTCTCCCACGACTTCCTTCACATTAGGGAGGCTCGACTCCCAACTCAAGATAAACTGGTTTTTGTCACTTTCACTTTCTCAGCTGTCTTCTAGTCCTCAAAGTGATGGTTGCTTGCACTCCGAGTTAATGGATGAATATTAGAATGGAGGGGTATTAAATGAGGAGGATTTACCTCCTATAATTCCTCTCCCTTGTCCCATTCAAGTTTTTAATAAAGTCTTTGCCAAATTTCCTTGCTTTTATCCTTTATTCCTACATTACATGCAAATTAGACCATAAAGAAAAATATGCAACTCTAACTCATCTCATAAACAAAATATAATCAAAAGTATGAAATAATTTGTGAGAATAGTTAGTTTGACTAAGCTAGGAGGTGAATCAAGGCCAATTAAGGCCCATATAATTACCCAATGATGATGCTCATCATCACCCCTACTGAAAGTGTTGCTCATCCTCTGAGCAACTTAGTCAATGTACATGTACTTCATGGCTCTATTAGCCTCTTTGACATCCCATGATTTTTTTGTGGTCTCGTTTTCTTGTTTATAGAAACCTACTTTCCTTTCTACTTCTTCCCACTGCCTCTTTTCTCCCTTCTAGCATCCCCAGGAGTAGTGGTAGACTGAGTTTCAGGCCTATCCAATTGACCTTCAACCTTTACATTGATTGCTTATACATATGTGTCCTGTTGAGTGCCTCTCTCAACCTTTGAGGGGAGTGATATTCTCTGATCTTCAAGTTGTGTGGCAGTGTTTTCCATATCCTTTAGCAGGCATGTATATTATCATCTCTTAGCAGCCTAAACTTATCCTCAAAATGTGAAATTACTTTCTCTTAGGAAACATGATATCTAGGTGCCAACTGAGGATCATTTGTGATTAGATTATGGGTGCTGATTAGGGCCATGGGTCTGTTCATATCTGATGAAAAGAGGTTCATTTTTCTCTATCCAATATTCTTTTCATCTCTGCAGCCCTTGACTTTTCATGGTTCATCGATGATGCCAAAGCCATTAATTGTAGATCTCCTAGCTCTGCATTAGGATCCCAAATATTCATGTCTGTGACGGCCATATTGTGCAAGTAAAACTCAGCGATTTTGGCCCTATCCTCTAGTGCACTTTGATCACAAAGATCAATAAACTTCCTGTAGTCCTGAAATGCCATGGTTCCCCTATGTGCTAGTGTTTTAATTTGAAATTGCAGCCATTGTTCTTTGAGGTAAAGAGCATAGGATTTAGCTGGAATCCTACACTGGATGGCCTCCAAGGAGAGGTTGTCCATACATGCTAGTTGGTTTTCCTTTTCTTGTAGTTATCCTCTCAGGGGCCTCTGTAGACACCCTAGCTGACTCCTCCTTGTGTTCTTCCCATCCTGTTTCAGTGCCTTCTTCCTCTCTGACAGAAGGACTAACATCATAGATGAGGGTTTTGATGTCATCCTTTGTTGGTAAGTACCTGAAGAGTGACCATTTTATAGGGATCCCGAGGTTTTGGAGTGCATCCTCAATAAGGATTCTGATCAAACCATGGTGAGCCAACTGTTGGGAATTCCCTTCCTTTACTGTCTTGTTGGATCCTATGAGTGATTGCCTCAAGAAATAGGGTATGCTGAGTCTTTGGTGAAATCATGTTTCTACCCCAAATCTTAGTTCTTCAAGCATCCTAAAATGGTAGCCATAAACAACACTGTATCTACCCTCATATGAGATATATTTGATGAGTTGGTAGCCTACCTCACTCCATGGGTATGGTAGACTGTCCCTCCTTACTCCATTTTTATCCTCTATGGATTCTTCACCTTCTAAAAAGAATTTCCTTTTTTTCTTTTCTTTTTTTCTTTTTTTCCACCTGACTGACTGCTTTGTCTTCTTTTCTCCATGCAATTCCTAGGGGAAGTGTGGTGACCCTACTGATAAACTCTGGGGTGAGATATAGTGAGCCCTCTAACTATAACAGTGGCATGGATTCTGTTGTGTGGAGTGAGGGAATGAGCAAATTCTTTAGAAAACAGAGTTCCCTTTGAATGTAATCCACTAGATTTTTAGAGGACTACTAGTTCATTTTCTTGTAAATGGGGATGAACTTTTAGATCCTACCTATTTTGATAAAGGCCTTTTGTACAGTTTCAATCGATGTCCATTAACAAGAAATGGAATGGCTTCTTCAGCTATAGTTCTGATTTGCATTGAACCATTATCATGGCATCTTTCCATCACATAAGGTCCGAGCCATCTTGTCCTTATCTTGCCCTTGAAGTATTTATACCTAGAATAATATAACAATGCCCAGTGTCCCTCTTGAAATTGCTTCTCCTTAATATGTTTGTCATGCCAGATATTCCTTTGAAGCTGAACTAACTTTGTATGTAGGAGGGCTCGCATTCTGAATTCATCCAAGCCATTCAAATGGAACAATCTTTCTTTCTGTGCATGACTAAGATCCAAATATAGTTGAGCTTCCATCCTCAATGTGTTACATTCAAAATCAATGGACATAAAAGCCATTTTCCCATAGAACATCTCATAGGGTGTAAATCTAGTGGTGGTCTTCCATGTTGTATTATAGGCTCAAGTGGCCTCAACCAGTCTCTTTTCCCAATCCTTCCTACTACTACTCACTACCTTGGTTAAGATGTCCTCTAGTGCCATGTTGGTCACCTCCACTTTCCCATTAGCTTGTGCATGATAAGGAGTGGAGGTCCTATGCTTGATTTTGTGATGGCTAAGTAGTTCTTCAATCATGTCGGAGGTAAACTAGTTTCCTTGGTCTGTGACTAGCTCTCTAGGGTACCCAAATTTGTAGAATATATTCTCCCTTAGAAACTCAACCACCTTCTCTTATGTCGCTACCTTAATTTCCTTGGTTTTAGCCCACTTATTCAAATAATCAATGCACACAATGATTTACTATTTTTTATTTGAAGGAGGGTTGATAGGCCCAATGAAGTCCATGCCCCACTTGTCAAATAGCTCGAAAGTCACTTGAGGTTGTAGGGAAATTTCATCTCTTGGAGTAGGTTTTCCCATCCTCTGGCACCAATCACACTAACTAATGTACTTTTTCACATCCTAATGAAGAGTAGGCCAATAATAGCATGCTTGCAACACTTTGAATGTTGTTCTCTTTACTACAGAGTGACCTCCACAAGGCCCATCATGACAGGTCAGAAGGATGTCAAAAAATTCCTCTTCCCTTACATACCTTCTCAAGATTTGATCTGAGCCAAGTTTGAATAGATTGCCCCCAATCCAGGTGAATGGGGCACTTTTCTTGACTATCTTGCTCTTTTCTTTGTAGGGCAAGTTTGGTGGTAACTGTGCTGATACCAAATAGTTTTCTATATCAGAAAACCATGGGGAGAGAACTGAAATAGAAAACAAATGCTCATCTGGTAACTGGTCATCCACCATTCTTTCTTCACCTGCAAGTAGATTCATCTTAGATAGAAAGTATGCAACAACATTTTCCTTACCAAGCTTATCAACAATAGTTAGATCAAACTGCTGTAATAAAAGCAACAATCTTATAATTCTGTCATTAACATTTGGTTTGTTCATTAAATATTTGATTGCAGCATGATCAATATGCACAAATGTTTGATAGCCTGTAATGTAATGCCTAAATTTGTTTAATGAATGCATAACAACCAGGAGTTCCTTTTTAGTCACAATATAGTTTACCTCAGCCTTTGACAGGTTCTTACTGATAAAATAGATGGCATAGGGAAATTTCTCCTCTTCCTGACCTAAGGCTACTCCTATGGCTTTGTGTGAGGCATCAACATGAATATGAAAATGGAGGGCCCAATTTGGGCCTATAAGGATTGGTGCAGTGGTTAACTTACCCTTTAGAATGTCTAAGGCCTCTTGATAGCTCTTTGACCATATAAACTCAGAATCTTTGGCCAACAACCCAAACAAAGGAGAGGCCAACTTGCTGAAGTCCTTTATGAACCTTCAGTAGTATCCAGCTAACCCTAAGAAATTCTTCACATCTCTGTGCTTTTGTAGAGGCGGGACCCTTTGGATGATTGTTATTTTGTTTGTGTCCACCTGTAGTCCTTGCTGAGATATTGAGTGACTTAGCACGGTCTCTTTAGTCATTAATAATTCACATTTTTCTGGACTGAGAGACAGGTTCATTTCAATGCATTTATGCAATACTTTGCCTAAGTTAGTCAGGGCTTCTTGGAAATCACAACCATAAGGTGTAAAGTCATCCATTATATTTCCACAAAATCATGTACTAATTCAGCAAAAATACTCAAGACTGCTCTCTGGAAAGTGGCAGGAGCATTGCATATGCCGAAAGGAAGGACCCTATAGGAAAAAGTACCCCAATGATAGGTGAATGTGGTCTTATCCTGGTCTTCTAGGAAGATTTGGATTTGGTTGTACCCACTGAATCAATCTAGGAAGGAAAAAAACTTCTTCCCTGCCAAGCCATCTAGCACTTGGTCAATGAAGGGTAGGGGAAAATGATCCTTCTTTGTGGCTTTGTTCATCTCCCTATAATCAACACAATTCCTCCACTTACCATTTTTCTTCGGAACTAACACTAAAGGAGAGACCCACTCACTATCTGAGATAGGGTAAATGAATCTTGCATCTAGCAGTTTTTGCAATTCTTGTTTGACTATGTCTTTAAGAGCTGGATTCATCCTCTTTTATGGATGCCTAGCTGGCTTGCAACCTTCTTTGATGTACATGCGGTGAGTACACACTTAGGGGTGTACTGCCCACATTTCCTTATAACTCCAAATGAAGGCTTCTAGGTTTTCTCTCAACATGCTCCATAGCTTTTCCTCTTCTAAAGAAGAAAGAGAGGATTAATTTTCAAAGTTTTCTCTGGGCCAAATTCTATGGTTTTGACATGAAGTGGGTTGGAATTGGCCTAAGATAAGTCAATTGGATGATTGTTCTGGGTTTCCCTTACTTCTTATTCTAATGGTAGTGAACTAGGAGTTGGACTTTAGAGGAGGTGTTAAATTAACTCAGCCTCATCTTGTTGTCCTCCTCCTCTGGTTGCTTCCAAAGAATAAAGTTGGGTAGAATAAACCTCATCTTCTTCCTCCTCCTCCAACCAGAAAGGTTAATCATGCTCTAGGGTAGGTTTAGCATGAGGGTATAGGACTAACTGTTTGGACATATGCCCATTCTTGATGGTCATATTCCTAGCTCTGCAGCTAATGTAAGCATTAGTTGTGGCCAACCATGGCCTCCCAAGGATGAGAGGGTAACCAGTAAGATTACCCTTAGGCTGGAGAACTATAAAATTCTGTAGGGTACTCCTAGGAATCAATGGATACCATCACATCCTCCATAATTCCCTCAGGGGTGACTGTGGAATGGTCTACAAGTTGTAGAATTGTTGTGGTCTTCCTCAATGACCCTTAGAGGTTGATCTTGAGAATGGTGTCCTTGGTCATCACATTAATGGCAGACCCAAGATCAATTAGAGTGTGAGGGAAAATGGTGCCATTGATGTGCACATCTACAACAGGGCTTCCAGGGTGCAAATATTTTGGACATATTACCCACCCTAGAATTAAGTCAGACAATTGCCAATGACATTAATGGTAGGGGCATCCCTTTTTCTTCTTCCTGGATGCTTGAAGCACTTCTCCTTAATCAACTTATTGTAAATGGGAATATATTTGATTCCCTGGATAAGGGGGATCTTTAAACTGTTGGAAATAATACTGAGAGGGGGGGTGAATCAGTATTATCAGATCAGATAAAACTTTTCAATTTCATACTCAGAAACATATACGCTACTTCAGTTAAGTGAACCCGCGTGTACACGCGACTGTGTCTAATGCAACTAGCGTATATCCAGAGATCTTATGATTCAGTTAATCTTATCTTCAGTAAATGCATCAGAACATTATTAAGCATATTAACAGTAAACAGGTGCAGTATAACAGAACAGATCATCACACAAATGCCACACACATGAACACCATGATATAAGGTGGAAACCCAATGTGGGTGAAAACCACCTGCTGCAATTTGTCTCTTTCTTCTTTAATGAGAACTTCTTTTACAATGTACTGGTGCAGTCCTTTACCAGCACGCAGGCTACAACCTGCAGAGGGCTACAACCCTCTTAGCTCTTGTACTAGCCGATCCATTTACTAGTACGTAGGTACCAACCCTACAGAAGGCTACAACCTTCATAGCTCTTGTACTAGCCGATCCATTTACTAGTACGTAGGTGCCAACCCTACAGAAGGCTACAACCTTCACTCATTTTCCAGCTGCTCCTGGAAGGGAGCTACAACCCCCTTGGCTCTTGTACTGGCTGATATGTTTACCAGTACGTAGGTGCCGGCCTACGATCTTCCCGGGACCACGTTTCATACATTTTCATACTAGATCCATAAGACAATCATCATTGTAGTACAACCTGCATCATCAATCACTGAAACACCCAATTCTGAATCACTGTAACCCTGTCAACAATAACCAGACAATCATAGCAACAACCAGATCCAGCTCCATATTCAATATTGTATACGCTACTTGGATGACCCCAACCTGCGTGTATACGCTCTTTTACCAAAACCAACTCGCGTACAGATCTATAAATTCAACCTTAAAACTCTGCAGCTATATCAGACATCAAAGCATACCCAGATCATAATAATAAACATGCGTCAGTAGATCTAGTCTATCCAGAGTCAAACCCTATGAAGATAATCATTCCAAGCCTTGAGATCTCGTTCCATCATTCATCATCCTCCACATGGATGAAACCTTGGTTCAGATCACCAACCCATAACCAGCACTTGGATCACACACTTTCTCAGATCTTCGTCACTCACACTTACACACTTTGGCCTAGTGATCTTCTCCTTATATAGCCTTAGGCCTTGCTCAATACCAAGAGCCAAAACCATAGTAACACAATACCATCAACCTCAAAACTAGGGATCAACACGTCCGTCGAGACGCCATGGTCCAAAACCATAGGCACAACTTCCAAGGACTAACTGCCACTGACCAAAGGTACGTTTTCACATGTACGCGCTTTTACTGAAGCCAACCTGCGTGTACACGCTGATTCTCCTTGCTGAACCTGCGTATATCTCTTTCTTGTCCTGCTGTACTGAGATCTGTCCACTAGTTAAGTTGTCATCACCTGTACCAGTCTCTGAGCACCTGTACCAACCTCTGAGTGAGTTGCCATCAAGGACAACACTTGAATCATAATGCCAACATAAACATATATTTTTCAATTCTCCCAAAAGTTCAGTTGCTTCTAGGGTAGGCTGGAGTGGTTGGGCTAATCTCTCAGGAAAGGGCAGATTTATTTTAAGGTTGCTTTCCTCTCTTCCTCCTCAACCTCCCTATGTGGAGAGGAAGGTTGGTTATCAGGGAGAATACTCCCAGATCTTAGGTTGATCTCCTAGATTTCTATAGCATCAGCTGGGTATGATGTCTCTCCATTGTAGACTTGTTGAGCCTGCCTATTGTTTAGGTTTGGATTTGGCTAGGCAAGTATCTGGGGTTGCTTAGGTGGATAAGAGTGCAGTGGCTGTGGTTGTGTAGGTGGTGGAGGCAATAGGGCTTGATATCCTCATAGGGTAATTGGTAGACATCTCCTCCTACTAACATGTGTAAGGTATCTAGAAGATCTTCCCTTACTCCTCTAAGCAGGACCAGCTCTAGTGACTCAGGGTCAAGTTTGCACTTGGCCCTTTTGTAATTGAGCTAGAATCTTTCTTCATAGTCTTCTAGGGATTCATCATGGTCTATGGTCATCCATAAAATCTCTTTTTTAGTATCCTTTGACCTACAATAGTCCCTATATTTGTTGTTAAAATCCTACTGCATCTAAGCCCAATTTTTGATGTTATCTCCAAGTAAACCCATGAACCAGCACAATGTTGCATCCTTGAGGGTAGATGGAAACAATTTAAACTTTTTCTCATCATCTGTATAGTCATAGGTTCGGCATATAACAAAAAAACTCAAATATGAAAGTGTAAGGGTCCTCTATGGTTAGGCCATGGAAATGAGGTAAAGAAGAGGGGCTTATATTCTTCATCTTAGTGACCCCATTGGTCTCCCTGATGGGGAAGGAACCCTTAATTCTCTCTCTATTTCCTCTTCCATTTCGATCTTCAGCCATTGGTTTAGTAGGAATGGATTCTTCATCTTCTTCTTCCCCTGTAGGTTCTTCAAATATATAAGGTTCCTCACCTAAAGGTTCTTCCAGGTCATAGTCATCGAAGAAGAGAGAAGGTTGATTGTTGGCTATAGTGGGGGTATTTGGCAAGAATTTCCTTGAATTGTCCGTATTCCTATGAGGCATGAAAGGAAATGTTTTTGGGTTGGTTTTTGTAATATTTTCTTTAAATCTAGAAAGTACTTTGCTGAAATGAAATTGCTGATTGAATGAAAACTATTAACAAAAAAAAACTACTTACTGAATTGAAATTATACTTGTAGAATGAAAAGGAAAGTAGATAATGACAAATGAAAGAAGGGAAGCTACTATATTACTTTTGCAAAAATAAACTAATGGAAGAAAATTGAAGACTAGAAATTAGTAATCACATTCTACTTAGACACCTCCCCGACAACGATGCCAAAAAGTGATGAGCTTGGTATTGCAGCAAGAATGCTGCAACTCCCAGGGCTACCAAATTTACTTATCAACCCGAGGTTCATACAAACTTGGAGGTGACAGTGCTATATGCACAAGTAAAAGTGAAGTTCCTACCTGTTTTGACTACTCATCTGGCAAGAGACCCCCGGGGTTCCAAGCTAGACTTCTATAGTGTCAAAAGAAGCTTAATTCTTTGATGGAAGAAGAGAAAATCTATTCTAAGAGAGAGCTAGTCTACTACAGTAATGAAGAAAACAACATGTAATGATAACTCACACCATAACCTAAATAACCATTTGAACAGCTATGCTAAGAAGAATTTCTAAATCAACACCAATCTAATGCTGCTATCTAAGTTGTAGAGGTAAAGAGCATTAAACTATGTTAAGGTGTAAGCAAAGGAACTAAGCTAAATCTGTTTTCAAGTGGAGGAGAACTCAGAGATCAAAATTGGTGAAAGGAGGACGTAAGGACGCAGTAGTTTCTGGGTAGCAGAAGCCCTGTGTAATGGTTTTGGGGCTCAAAGCCAACAATTATGGGTAGATATAGGGCAAAGACTCCGCGAGATGCATGGAGCGAGAAGTGTAATAAGTCAAGTCAAAGGGTTGTCCGCCCAAAAATTATGTAGAGTGAGTCGGCCTACCCATGGTCCGTGGACCATGGAAATGTATAAATAGAGCAAGGCTCTATGGCTAGGGGGCAGTTAGTTTTTGGCATTATTGATCTGAATTGTAATAGGTTTATGAGGTAAGAGGGGTTGGAGCATCTGTAAGTCCAAGTCTAGGGTGTTGGTGGGTCGATAGAGGCTCTGTAGTTGTGTGCACAGAGGCCTGGTAGAATCCACAGCTGTGTGCGCGGACCCCTACAGCTGAGTGTGCAGGGTAGGTCTGGTTGTATTGGCAATAAAGTTGAATGAAGATAAGTTCGTTCTAAAACACTGTGTTGAATCTAAAATATTTTGGATCTGGTTAATTTATGTTTGATATTCTTGTTCAATCGATATGCTTATGCTTATGTTATGAGTTTATGTGAACCTGTATCTCTTTTGAACATGCGCACTGCTTGTCTCTATTAAATGTTTGCTTAAAGATCGTAGCAAGTAGATCTGATATATAACAACTCATTAAGTAATAAGTGTTCAGGAATAACCATGTCTCAAATCTACACGGAAGCAAAGCAGCACAAGGTCACAGAACCACACACGAGCCCTCCAAACTACATCAAGACATCCCAAGGGTGCGGAAACCTGGTTCTAGCACCCTCCCCTGCTACCTCGAGTGAGACCTCAGTCCACGCTCCATGGGTTGTTGCCGAAAGAGCCAGTAGCTGTAGGATTTGTTTGGCTAAATAACTCTTCTGAACCTGGGTCAGGCCCATATAAGCCAACAAATGGCTCTGTTGCCGGGACCAGGATCTGCCTAAGGGATCTCTAATGTCGGAACACTGGAACCCTACAAAGAAAAAGCTTGAAGAGTGGTTGGATTTGAAGCTCCACAACTTCATGGTTTAGGAAAATAGAAACCCGCGGATATTGGAGGAAGATTGGTTGGACCGCCACATATACACAGATATCCACGAGATCTTCTTTGCGACATTTCCGATAGAGTTGTACGAGTGGATCGTGAGGTTAGCTGACAGCGTGGGAAGGTGCAGACTAGATCAGCATATTGTGTGGACTCCAGAACTGGTGGGTAGTAAATCGTACGAGTAGTAGATCACTAGTTGGATCGGGTAATAGGAGGATTTATCACTGAGTTCATGATAGATACAATCGTGAGTTATAGTGAAGCAAAAAGGAAATTTTTCCAAGGATCGCAGGGTAAGTATATCAAATCGTTGAATACTTGGATTAAAATGTTGTTGTGTGGAAAACATATTATGCACATTTACTGATGTTTGGCGTAACGTGGAGTGGAAGAGGTTACCAAGGAACAGGAGGGGTAGAGAACAATCCTCTGATTTCTATCTCACAGGAGAGCAAGGAGGAGCTCGCGAGGTTCTCTCCAAGAAGTGCGCTCTGGTTAATTAAGGAGCACTTTCCACTGATACCACCTCCGTCCATGCCACCACGTGCTTCACCTACATCAAATCCATCTACATCGACATCGAACCAACCCCCACAACCACCAAAAGTTGGGATGGCGAGCATAGTCAAGTTGCCGATATTTAAGGGTGTAGGAAATGAGGAACCAAGTCGGTTCTGGTTTGTGGTAAGGTCTGTATGGTAAGCTCAAGGCATAATAGATGATAACATCAAAAAGGCTACCCTAGTTAGCACACTACAGGATCGTGCGTTGACATGGTATATAAAATACTCAAGCGATTATCCGAACGCCAGAATAAAAGCAATCCAGGATGCATTAAACAAAGAGTTTGGTTGACCAAAATTAGAAGCGCAGTCAGTTATTGGGTTCAAGGAGATTGCAATGTTGCTTGGTGAAACCCCGTGGGATCTGGATCAGAGGTTGAAAAGCACCATCTGTGAGGCTAACATGACATTGACAGATGTGCAACACTGTGTGTGGTTTGTGGCGTCATTGACACCACATCTAAGGACGGCTCTATCACAACAAAAGATCTCAACCCAAGCTGAAGCATTAGAGATAGCAATGAGGTTGCATGAAACTCCAATACAAGATCCAGGGTTGGGAGTTCAGCAAATCCATGTGCAACTACAAAACCTGAGCTTAGAAATGCAAAGCTTGAAGCAAGAAAGGGTGGCCTGACTAGAGGCGCATACAGAGGTAGGATGCATTAAATGCAAGAGTCAAGGACACGATAAGGACCACTACCCTATCTTCGCAAACTATCTGGCGAGGGGGGGGGCAGCTGATTCCATTAAAGCTGGAGCTACAAGTAGGGCCAAGTGCAACACCTGCGCTTTGGTGCACGATTTGTCAAGTGGGTGGAAAACACGCAACAGATAACTGCCACATGTTACAGAAGTATACCCAGACCTTGCAACAGTTGTATTGCAACTTTTGTAGATCAGTGGGTCACAATGAGCGAACGTGTCGAAGTTATGACTCAATTATGGAAAGGACCCCAGCCTATCGAGTGAAAACTGAAGCGCAAGGTTTCAACCCAGCCGTAGGGCCACACAGGGGATTTCAAGGACGTGGCCGAGGAAGAGGAATGGGGCCTAGGTGGGGGCGCATACAGTTGATCTGTTATAACAGTGGAGGGCTAGGACACTACACTCATGACTGCACTAACCTGATCAGGATCTCTTGTCCATATTATGAGTAGTTTGACCATGAAATGGTAGATTGTCCAACGTTAATTTCCTAGATGCATGAGAAGGGGGTGTTACAGCCCACCCCAACTCAAAATGTCCAAATGATGAGATCGGAACCACGCGAAGAGGACCCCAGTATAAACATGGTGATGAAGAGTGGTGCAACCATGGGAGGCGATGCACGGAAAGAGTTTGTAGAAGATGTGAAGGGGTGCGAAGCCCCTACAAGGGAACCTAACTTTGAGGTGGAACAAGGGAAGACGACACTTAATGAAGCTCAGAAGAGCTTCACGGAAGTCTCTACTCCTGGTAGGAGGGATCCAATTGAGCCAAGAATGGATCCCTCCACAATTACTACCTTTTTAAAAACCTGCATGAAGCTGTTGTGCGATAGTAAAGCTGTTAAAGGACTATAGGAGCTGATCACTAAGTGCGCCAGGTTGGGTGAGCCACGCGTAGTCTAGAAACTAGGAAGACATGCTCTGCACACTAGATGAGAGATGAGAATGACAATGCAAATCGGTGAATACGAGATGGACCAGGTCATTCTAGATTTAGGCTCGGATGCGAACATATTACCAAAGAAAATGTGGGAACGCATGGGTAGGCCCACACTACAATGGTCTCTGATTCAACTAAGGATGGATAACCAGCAAAAGATCTTACTGATGGGACGATTGCAAGGGGTGGCAGTAGACATTGAAGGTGTAAGTACGCAGATCAACTTTGAGGTAATAGAAATTGTTGATGATAGTAATCCCTACCCTACATTGCTTGGAACTGATTGGGCAACGGACATGAATGGGGTCATCAACCTAAAAAGATGGAAAATGACGTTTGAAAAGAAGTCACTACAGGTAATAGTTCTGCTAGACCCAGCTGAAGGAGAGTGCTATACCAAACCAGTGCGTGACAAGGACAGTGACGATGAACTGGACTGCATCTACTAGATAACAGTGCAAGATTAGGACCGGGTGAATCCCGTAGAGGATGGAACAATCTCATGGTAGCATAATAGTTCTTGCACCTTGGATTCGGATGAGGAGACTGAACGATGGCAGAAATGACTGCATGAAGTCACAACAGTTAGTTGTAATATGATGGTTAGGTCATTGCAATGCATTACCACTAAAGTAAGACAACGGCCAACAAATAAAGACGCTACAGATGAAGGACAGTTTGTCAACCCTAGCACTCCCATTATAGCCTAGGAGCAGCTTGGTGAGTCGAAAGGAGCGCATCACACACCAAGGTGGTGTGCATAGACGAGGCTGAGAAGTAAAAGGCGATCCCGGGTATGAATTGAAGGATGAGGGCGGCAACCACGCTAGAGCAGGGTGATCATCCATACAACACGAAGGGTAAGGTTGCATGATGTGCAACCACCGACCCCCCTAAATCTGTGTGTAACAAGGGTTCGTTGGGCTGATAAGACCATACACAAAGTAAGGTATGCTAAGAGAACTCTATCCATAACCAGACGGGCTAGTGCCCCTATATTCCGACCTGAACACAAAGACCTGTGTGAAGGGATTCAGCAGCTATGGGAAGCTGTTCAGCATGGAAAAATGAAACTTTGTGAGTTAGAAGAAACGGGGGCCAGACTCCGAGAGAAAAGTGTGAGGCTAGATGAATAAATTGATAAAATAAAATTAGAAGTCACCCACATGGGCCATGTGAAAGAGATAGTGAAGGAACCGGACATGATCGACTCTCCTACACTACCAGGACAAGCCGCGACCCTACTAGCATGGTTGCAACTGTACCCTAGGGCATAAGGAAGTATAGACCGAAATACGATCTCAGACTCAATGGAACTCGAATGGTGCTCGCATCCTGGGCTAGTAGGGCCACAAAAGGCTTGCACGATAGGTGCGCCCACTTGACTATCCATAGGAGCCCCAGTCTTAGTGCCACATGTAGTTGGAAGAGGACATGGGACTATAAAACAGGATAGAGGAAAGCTACATGATGTAGCTGCAGTGTGCAAGACCAGTCACATACAAAGGATGCATCCGCGTACCAGGGGTTGCGTTGTCGCAGGGGACGGATGGAAGGCGACCGTTGCAGATGTTGTTCGTGACAAGTTGTCGTATTTAAGACACGTAGGAGCGAGCGATGGGAAATTAAGGCGTAAGGGTAACCACTGACCTTGAATTTGAAATCATATATAACATGCAAGGAAAGGGGTATAAAACAAAGTTTGATCAGTTGAAGAATAGGACGGCCTAGGTTCAAGCTAAGAGGAGCCATATGAATGAAAAACTAATGGAGGAAATTTCATGGTTTCAGGCACTACCAAAGGAATACCGAGAGTCATTCCTCAGGTCGATAAACCCTACCAAGGAGAGTCCACAGAATCCTATGCCACATATAGTCGAACTCCCTAAATCACCTAAGACACCACGGACCAAGAAGGATCCCCAGATACCAAAACTAGTAAGAAGGTCACTGTGAAAATGGCACTTTAGCAAGCTCACGATGGAAGAAAATGGCAACACTGTTACAATTGAAAGGAACAATGAGGAAGAGGGCTCTCCAACATATGTCGAAGAAATAAACCCTAGCCAGGATACTATCCAACAAGTGCGACGACCCAAGTATGTGCCCTTGAGTAAAGGAAAGGCTAAGGTCCCTACCAATCTGGATGAAGTCGATAATATACTCATCACCCCATATCTTTCAAAAGGGGTTGCAGTGGAAAACTTGGTGGCTGGCCGGATTTCAAAAATGAAATTTTAAGACTGGGACCTTGCAGATATAGCAAAATTTCCCCATTTGGCAACTGGCGAGCTGATGGAGCAGACTGCGGAAGGGACAGTTACGACACTTCAGCAAAAGGAGTGGATGCGAAAGGTGGAAAATGTCGGTTTTCTCTGTCTCTTGTCCATTCCTCACTTTCTCCAACCCCCTATCACAATGTTGGTCATCAGACAGTTGCTTTGTTTGGTACATGATGGATTCTTATGGATCAGCAAACCGTTCGCATCATAGCCGAACTTGTTCATAGGATCTCGCAGCTTCCTTGCGAAGGAAGAGACCCCACGGAAATTATCGATAAGAGTGGTGATGTAACACTGATATAAACCTTGAAAAAGAAATATAAGCTCGAGAAGGAGTAGCGATGGTACATTATTGATAGTATTTTAGATAAGGCAGCCTGTGTTGCTACCCAGTTGTTGGCTGGGAAAGTGATACCAAAATGCTGCGACACCGAGGTTCCAGTGATAGTCATTGCACTCGCTGAGGAATGCACAACTGGAGAATAGTTCAATTGGTTGCAGTTCCTTTGTGAAGAGATCTTGACCAACTGTCTGGAGGTCCTAGAGGAGGGAAAGACCTTCCATTATGCGTGGTTGTTGCTATCCATTGTGCTAGTTACCACTGACTTACCCGAAGACAGCCATTTTCCTGCCTTGGTCTAAGATTGACCAGAAGCCGCCAAATATGCATCACTTTGGGCGACAAGGGATGCTGTATGAATCCAAGGCATCAATATCTTTTAGATACTAATGGACGAAAATGTGAAAAAATGAATTAATGAGAAACCCTGCCTGTCCACCAAAATTTATTACAGTGTGAAGCACATTGCCGAGTTTAAAGCGGACATGCACTTTTTCTACATCTGGGTGTGCAAGGAACTCGACCAAACATGGAACACACTCCCTTTCCTGGCCATTGATGAAGTTGTTGATGTGGTATTAGATACCTGGCCACTGGAATTGCATGGACCAAATGCAGTGAGGCACAATGATGCCGCTATCCGAAAGTAGAAGGATGAAGCTAATCACACAGCACAACAAAAGCGAAACGAACAACATGCTGCGAAGGTTTCAGCCCCTGTTGAGGGCCCCGAAATCGGGTCAACAACAAGGGGGATACCCACCCGGTCGGGAACCTGGTTGGCGGCTCTGTGCCCGTTTGGTGTAGCGGGTCCGACTGGGGATGACGGGACCAGCTTCCCGTTCTAAGGGGTGTGTGTGCGTGTAGAAAATAGTGATGTGTGTGTGTAAAAATGATAGTAGAAAATCCGTAATTATTCCTTAACTAATCTAATTCTAAATTCTGAAATGATTTTATACTACTTTAATCTAACAAAAACAATACATCTAATCTACACTAACCTGGGGCAGAATTTTTCCATTATGCAATCTAGAAAGATTTCACAGAATAACTGGTAATGAAGATTATTCAGCTATTATGAGAATATAAATCAATTAGGATGAATCATCTTGCGTAAAAAGTTAAGCAAAATGGTTGTGAACAGCATATTGCATAATCAGCTATTCATGTATTAAGCACAAAACAATGACTCCACCGTACAAAAGTGCCAAATGGTAGTCCACTCATTCATACATCAACATATAAATAACATGAGCTGTATATTACTCTAAGAATGCAAGCAGAAACTAGTCAAGAGATAAAAGTACCATTTATGACTGATTTTAAACTTACAAACTTTAAGCAATAATGATCTACTTCTACTTGCTTCTAATGCCTACTAAGAGTACAGAAGTGCAACATCAGTAGCAGGTATTAAAATGGAAACATAAATAAATCTTGATCCGTCCATTCATCAAAAACCCCCTCCGAGGGTGCAAAAGTGAATGTTCTGAGGACAAGTTTTTTGACAAAATTTCGGACCCTTCTCCAATGCAACGAGAAGGGTTAAATACTAGTAACCGACTAATTTTACTTTACACAAATTCAGGGAACGGCTTCAAATGACCGCCCTTTTACTAAAAACAAATTTATTTCTAAAAACTGAATCTAATTTCTAACCGTTTCTGTATATGCTCCTTAGTGCTGTAAGCAATGCGCTATTCGCCCTGAAAGAGTCGGTTGGTTGTCCTTTCCTTTTGTTCGAGCTTGAAAATTAGAAACAACAAGCGCTGGCACCTCTTTCTGTTAGATTAGAAGATATTTTCGAAAACCTTTCTCTAGCTGGGTGTATTCGCTGTGCGCACACTTAGTACAACCCAGTTTCTTTTCGAACTGATTTTGCTGTTGCTATTTCAGTTTCCGATCGTGCGAATGACTCAATGAGTTAGAAGTTGCGCTGTATGGACAATCCCCTGTTTCGAGAATTGTTTCCGTTCTTTGTTCCAGGCTTTTTTGGAGCGTCTTTCTTCTCTTGCGCTTCTTTCTCTGTTTTACCAAGTCTGAGCTTCAGGATCTTTTGTAAACATGCTGCTTTTGTGTGCCTTTGACTCTGAGTCTCGGACAGTCTATTTTCATCAGTGCCTGTTGGGCGATACTCTGGAATCCGCGGTTCTGCTGCATGCGTCATCCAATTGCGGAGGCATCTTCTCTCTGTTGTCTTATTGGCGCTCTTCCCTTCTCCTTAGATGTTTCTTGCATATAGATTTATATCAGTTGCATATCTTGCAGTTTACACAAAGAAGAAGGGAAATGACGAAAAGATTGACATGAAAGCATTAAATTCTAATGAATGCGAAATTAATGACATTCATCATAACTTGACTCTTCAATAAATGCGATATAATCATTTTTGGATATTCAAGCATGCGGTCATTAATTTCCCTTAAGGCGCGCTTTCAAATTTGGATCTACCGTGTATCTCGGAGAGTTCTTGCGATGAGTCTTTTCTGCAATTGGTATTGCAATATCGATGGCTGCGACATTATTTAAGTGTTATCGTAGATCGCAGATCACTAATATCACAGATCGCAGTTTTGCATGGTCGCAGATCGCAGATTGCAATCATCGCAAGGTTTTCACTTTGTCATTTTGTGCTGCTCGTGTGACATTGCGATGTGCGACGTCGCATATCGGCTATCGGAATTTCTTTAGGTTCTCCTTTTTTATAAACGCTCTTAACGCGCGCGATGCGATGGGTTCTCGCATCGCTCCTTTTTAGTGCATTTATGCGCTTTGGGCAAGCGCTCCTTTTTTCGTTGCGACGCGATAGCTTTCAGGGAGCTGATACAAAAGATTTTTTACAAAAAAATAATTTTTGGATTTTTGGCTAAGGGTCCCCCTTTGCTTGATGTTATTACTAATATCAAACGAAGAGGGGGGTTGTTGGTGACCACAACACCCCCCTGAGAGGCGACACAGACTTCGACATATAAGGTACCAATAGGAGGGGCTGCGACGCCAAAAGACAAAAGCGGTCAGAAGGTGCCCACAGAGAGGGCTATGGAGAAAGGGCTAGAAGGAACACCATCAACCACCATGGGTGTGTCCCTAAAACAGTCGTTGCCGACAGAACAGACAAAGCCGCAGAACAAGGCCAAGGCTTCTAAATGGGATGGAGAACTGACCACCTTGACCAAGGGCGACCTAGGTGACATAGGGGACACCATTTGCGAAATCATTTGGGAAGCCATCGATGAGGCCATGTCAGAGCAACAGATTGAGTTGGGGGAGCTCCAAGCGCAGCTCCAGGAACTTAGGACACGTGCAACACAAATAGGTACCACCGCTACTCATGGGGTTACAGGTATGTCAGCCATTGAGTAGTTGTTGAAGGCCCAAATGGCTTATTTTATCACGATCCCAGTAGGAGCATTGATAACAGAAAATGCGAAGGATAGAGCTATGGTGGCACAACTTACGAGGCTTGGGTTAAATTTGGTTTCCCTCATGTGTGAAAGTTTCTATCAACTCCAGGACAACGCCAGGGAAGGACGTGTAGAACAAGTACTCAGCGAACAGAGAATTAATATAGAACAGTTGAGCCTCCATTGGGACAAAGCAGTCACACAGAGTCGGCAAGTGGAGCAACGTGTAGGGAAGCCTGCTCAAGTGCTCCTGAGCTGGAGATTGAAGCCAAACTGCCTATTGGCACCCGAATCCAAAAGCTAGCTAGTGGGTTTTGTAAAGAAAAGGAGGAGGTCGTGAGGACTTAGTTGGAGCTTAGTTTGCAGATCACAAAATTGAAACTGCAGGTGCAGCCTTCGACACCACCAGAGGTCACCGAGCAGTGCAAAAGCATCATTACCTCCAGGCGGGAAATGATCACATGTTCCATGAAGGAATGCACTGATTTGTTGGCTCAGTAGATTGTTACACTCACCTCACTCTAGGAATATCCAACACTACAACAACTGGAAACAGAAGCAAGGGAGCTCCAGTAAGCCTATGATAATATTAAGGGGACCACGCAGACTGTTTCTATTACGCAGTGCTTGGCCAAGATCACGCAGGCCCAGGACTTGAAAATCCAAGCTGATGTTGCCCAACAGAAGGAAGCGGTGATTAAAGCATGTCTTTAGCCATGGCTTGATGAGGTGTTTTTCATTTCAACCACCATCGAGTGCAAGCTGGAACACATGCAGGCTAAATATGCAACCAGGGAAATAACTGAGGTAGATACAGATGTGTCGGTGGCATGCATTGAACAGGTACAATGGATGGCGAAAGAATTTGTTGCATGTACAAGCAAAGAACAAAAGTTGTTAACCGACCTCCACGCTAAGATTATCACACCCGCTGAGTGACTCAGGACGAGTCACGATGATTGTGTTGGGGGACTATTGGGTAGCAGAAGCCCCAGGTAACGGTTTTGGGGCTCAAAGCCTGCAATTTTGGGAAGAGATAGGGCAAAGACTCCACGGGATGCATGGAGCATGAGGCGTAATGAGTCAAGTCAAAGGTTTGTCCACCCAAAAATGATGTAGAGTGTGTTGGCCTGCCCATGGTCCGCAAAAGATGGAAATGTATAAATAGAGCAAGGATCTATGGGTAGGGGGCAGTTAGTTTTTGGCATTATTGATCTAAATTATAATAGGTTTATGAGGTAAGAAGGGTTGGAGTATCTGTAAGTCCAAGTCCACGGTGTTGGTGGGTTGATAGAGGTTCTGCAGCTATGTGTGCAGAGGCCTGGTAGAATTTGTAGCTGTGTGCGTGGACCCCTGCAACTGAGTGTGCAAGGTAGATCTAGTCATATTGGCAATAAAGTTGAATGAAGATAAGTTGGTTCTGAAACATTGTGTTGAATCTGAAATATTGTGGATCTGGTTAATTTATGATTGATATTCTTGCTAGATTGGTATGCTTATGCTTATGTTATGAGTTTATGCAAATCTGTATCTCTTTTGAATGCGCACACTAGTTGACTCTATTAAATGTTTTCTTAAAGACCGTAACAAGTAGATCTGATATATAACAACTCATTAAGTAATAAGTGTTGAGGAATAACCCTATCTCTAATCTGTGCGGAAGCAAAGTAGTGCAAGGCCAAAAAACGGTGCGCAAACCCTCCAGACTATATCAAGACATCCCAAGGGTGCAGAAACTTGGTTCTAGCTCCCTCCCCTGCTACCTTGGGTGAGACCTCAGTCTAAGCTCCACAGGCTGTTACCGAAAAGGCCGATAGCTATAAGATTTGTTTGGCTAAATAACTCTTCCGAACCTGGGTCAAGCCCATATAAGCCAACAGTCAAGGATAATTTTAGGGGCGAATGTTCGCCCTTTGGCGAAATTAAGGGGTTTTTAAATTTTTAGTGGACGAATACATAGTACATTTTTACAAATCACCTCAAATAGCCCACCTTATTTTAAGGGAGAGGGTAAAAAAGGTAAATTTAGCCCTTGAAATTAGGACTTACAACCTTCCATTCGCCCATTTTCAAGAATAGGTTTTATTTAAGTGAATCCATTCGCCCATTTTCAAGAATTTTTTATATTTACTCCATAAGTCAACTTATATACATGTAAGGGTGTAAACAAATAAAAATATAAGTAAAGTGGAGGTATGGTAAATAAATAAAACGTCTTTTTATACTTACTCAAAAGGTATGGTAAATAAATAAAAATATAAAGGTATGGTAAATAAATAAAAATATAAATAAACTAGATGTATCGTAAATAAATAAAACCTCTTTTTATATTTAGTCCATCACCCTCTTTCTATTTATGAAGGCTCAAGAAAGAGGTTTTATTTAAGTGAATCCTATGGGCCAAATACCATATTTGTAAAAGAGGTATGGTAAATTAATAAAAATATAAATAAACGAGAGGTATGGTAAACAAATAAAACATTTTTTTATATTTACTCCATAAGTCACCTTATATTTACGAACACTCAAAAAATGGGTTATATTTAGGTGAAACCTATGGCCAAAATACTATGGGACAAATACCATGGACTAGATTGTTATTAATACCATGCAAAAAACCATTATTAACCCTAATATTAGAATTAATAAAAATAAAAATGGCACATGGTATTGACCCATGGTATTTACCAAAATGGCACATGGTATTGACCCATGGTATTCACCTGGAATGTAGCCTATTTAAATGGGGGAATTAAACCAGCATGTAGCCTATGCTAAGATTCACTAGGACTTTACAAAGTTTTATTATATAGTGAAAGAATCACCAAGATCTTACAAGATTTTATAATTGAGTAAAATATTGGCCATGCCTAGTGAGAGATTCGCCAAAAAATTATATATACATATTATATTATTGATAAAATCGCCTTCCATTTTTCCTATATACCATGGAGATTCGCCCATTTATTATATTTATAAATTTAGGGGGGGTTCTTAAAATTTTCCCTGCCAACAGTAGTGCATAGGAACCATTGGATCGATCAACGAATAGAAGATGGATAATGGAGATCTTATGGTAGGGGCTTAAGTGAATAGATGGATGAACAAGGTTAATATACACGGTGAATGGTAGAGATCTTATCGCAGGCGATTTAAAGAATAGGTGAACGAATAGGTAACAAAGCAGATGAACAATGAAGATCTTATCGCGAGGAATTAAGTGAATGGATGGATGAACAAGGTAATGAAGCAGATGAATGGCGGAGATCGTATTGCGAGAAGAAAACATGCGGAAATGATGGAGTGGGTTTCAAAGACGGTAAGTATTTTCTCGCACGCCCTCAAAGTTCTTAGCTATATTTCTGAATTTCACGTGATTATCGTAACTGAGCAACACGTAGCATGAGAAAACCACTTTTCTCGCATGCTCTTCGGTAGATAACGGTCGTGCAAGAATCCATGTGAGTTTTGCAATAGCCGTCGGATTAGTCTAGATAGATCAATGATGGATATTGGGGAAAATAAAGTATTGAGGCGACGCGATAGCTGTTAGATCAAGAGATAGATCGACGATGGAGATTAGAGCACATAAAGTAGGTGGAAGACTTAGCGCGCGATGGCCGTTGGGTAAACTAATGAATCGGATGGTGAGGAAATGATGCATGAAGAACGTGTTGAAGGAGGTTTCAAATGAAAACGATAGAAAAACTGGTGAGGGTGAGGGTGGACTGAGAGTGGTGGAAATGATGACAATGAAATGAAATGAGTAACTGCATCAAACAACAAACTCCAAAGCTCATGCAAGAACTAGAAACCTGTGTTTTTGGGATTGCTAAAGGGTCTCTTCCTCAAGTCATGGTCCCAGAGAGAAGAGGTGATGCTGAGACACCTGCGGACAACCTTATGGATCTTTTCCTCCTAGCTAACCTACTAATTGAAAAAAAAACACAAATGGAAGTAAACTAAAGCACAACCGATCTACTCTACGCTACTATAATGGGAATACAACTACTTAAGAAAATGAACAGAAAACCAAGAAGCTATGCCATACTTATGTAATGGAAATGCAACTACTTAATCAAATGAACAAAAAACCAAGAAGCTATGTTATACTATTGTAATGGAAATGCAGCTACTTAAGAAAATGAACAGAACCATAAATCTATGCTAGAATACATTTACAAGAAAGAGGAGCTTTGGCTGCTTGGGTTGGGCCCTAACCGAAGAGCTTCAACCGTCTGAGTTAACTCAGTGCTGGCTCAAAACAGAAATCCTCTTTATTATAAAAACCATGGATTACATAACAAACTATCACAATTCTTGTGGCTTAGAAATAAAGTAGGGTTTTACAATGAGAATCTAAATCCTACTAAGCTCCTAAGACTCTCGACTTATACATCTAAATTCTCCAATGACTTCCTTCTCATTAGGGAGGCTTGGCTCCCAACTCAAGATAAACTAGTTTCTGTCACTTTCACTTGCTCGACTGTTTTCTAGTCCTCAAAGTGGTGGATGTTTACACTCCAAGCTAAATCATGGAGGAATATTTGAATAGAGGGGTAGTAAATGAGGAGGATTTACTATTCCTCTCCCTTTTCCCATTTGAGTTTCTACCAAGGTCTTTACCATAGTTCCTTTATTTTATCTTTTATTCCTACATTTTTTCTTGCTTTCATCCTTTATTCCTGCATGACATGCACATTAGACCACAAAGCAAAATGTACAACTCTAACTCATCTCATAAACAAAATATAATCAAAAGTTTGCAATAAGTTGTGAGAATTGTTGGTTTGACTAAGCTAGGAGGTGAATTAAGGCCAATTAAGGCCCATATAATTACCCAATGATGAGGCTCATCAAGTATATCGTAACTCGTCCACATACCTTCGGGTATATAGGGCAATGTTACAATACGTAAAGTATATGAAAATGCTCTCACTGTGCGGTTTTTCATTAGACAACGCTAATATGGATTGGGCCTCCACGTAATTTATAGTATATATGGGAGTACAAAACTAGGTTTCTATCCATCCTTAGTTAATCGAGTCAGCCACCTTGTACACTGTGATACACCGAACACAACATTCGGGGAGATTGCCTGCCTGTACTTCTTGGTTCACCAGGAGGTATTCTGCAGTTCACAGTTGCTTGGTAAACCTTTTTCCTAGCTTACCACTTTGTTTATTTCTTTTTTTTAATAAAATCAATCATCAATCATGGAGGAAAATCAACCCTCACCCCTTCATTCACGGAGAGCAGCGAGTAACCCCCCTTTACCAACCAAAGCTACACCTATTCGGTCAAAGCAGTCTCATTTGACTGGATCCAGTACTTCACAAGCATATGGTTCTTCATCTGAATTATCAGAAACACCTATACTGGTAATTATTGTGACCCCAACTACTCCTATGATTACTGGTACATATGTTACTGAAGTTGAATCTCCACAATTACCGGAGGAAACTAGAACTGAATCTAGTGAAACTGTAACCCGAGTTGTTCAACAACAAGTTTATTCTCGATTCGAAGTTGTTCAATAAGAAATTACTTCTGAACTTGAACCTGTTCAACCAGAACTGGATCCTGAACCCATCATTATTCAATCAGAAGTTACTTCTAAACCAGAAGTTATTCACGAAGCCCAACCTGAAATTGTTCTTTTACCACAACATTTGGATCTTGAGGTGGAAAAATCATAAGTTGTTACCTTACCAGAAGAAGATCAATCGGTAGATCCTCAAACATCTGTAACTATCGAGACCTCCTATTTACCTCAAAAACAACCAAAAATCTATTACGGACAAGATGGTGAAATTCTTCCACCTATTTTGATTTCAATAAAAGAGGAACTTGAGGTAGAATCACCGAGAACTCCATTCCATTTTGGAACTGGACTTTATCTGTATCCTTATACTCCTCATTTCACTACTCCATTTGATCTTGATTACTTTCAGACACCTGTTGATTCTTTAGGAAACTTATTTGGACATTTGAATATGGTAGAGTCAGCATCCTAGACCATACCATATGTTACGACTACAGTAGAATATGCTTTCGCAACCTCTTCTATGTTTACTACCACACCTGAGTAACACTTGTATGGTGTTCCGTCCTTCCCATCGGGTTACTAATCTTTATCGAGAACCCACTCTGGTGTTTCTAGTCCTTGGTCTTCACCAATTTCCTCTACTGGAATTTTATCTGGTTCCTCATTTACAGGTATCGAATAGCTAGACCCATCAAGTTCATATCAAGTTGGTTCATCTGGTTACCATAATATGTATCCGCTTAACACTGGACTACCCCCATATGGAGAACAATATGCATATTCTCCTTGTCCTCCATATTATGGGGGGGAACCATATGTCGGTATGTCGTCATCTTTAGGTCAGCCTAGAATGACTATCTATCAGTGGCAGCCCACCATGCCCGTTCAACCTAGGCTTGTGTATCCATCACAACCTATGAAATTTGTCTCATCCATACCTACAACACCTGTTGTTACAACTATTCCTCAGTCACAAGCCCAAATTGTTGTATCGCAACCTGTGCAAGTTGGCCCTTCAACCTCAGACCCCCAAGTTTCAGGTATACATATCCAGCCTTCTCAGGCAGTTTTACAACAACCACTTGTGTCTAGAGTCCAACAACTTTAGGCTAGTTTACCATTTACTGCAATGACACAGACTTACACTAGTTTAGTGTATTCACAATCTGGTCAACCTTACATTGGTGGGAAATAACAACTATTAAATCAACAACCATTGTACCAACAATAACAACTGTTGCTTCAACAGCCTTAGCAGCCCCAATATCAATAGAAACAATTCCAGCAATACCAACCTCAACATGGACTTGGCCAACAATCTCATGTTGGTTTTGGTCAGCAACAAGTTTATCCAAGGACTGGTCAACAAGCCTATGTTGGGTTTGGACAAGAACAAATTTACCCTGGTGCACAACAACAACAACCTTACACCGGATTTGCTCAACAAACTTACCCATATCAAGGTTACCAGCAGCAGATTCCTTATGATGGTATGAAAAGGCCCATTGCCCAAGAAATTCCATCTTACCCTGGATATGCTCAACCTAACCTCAATAGGTAGTTTCTTTTCATTGTGACACTTGAGTTACTAGATCTAAATCAGCTCACCAATGACCCAATTCTTTACACACCTTGGTGGTCGGTGATTCCTCATAAGTTACCTTCTGATATTCTGAAATTCAATGGAAATCCTGGAGAAGACCCGTCCAACCATGTCATGACTTTTCATTTATGGTGTTCATCAAACTCCTTGAATGATGATTCTGTTAGACTTCATCCTTTCCAGAGAATGCTTACTGGTCCGGCTGCGAAGTGGTAGATTGAGTTACCACGAGCTTCTTTCAATCAATTCACTGCTTTAGCTACCACGTTTTTAACCCACTCCTAGTTACCCATATGATATGAGACTAGAACAAAACTATTAATCACAACAAGCGACAGTTGCACCGACACCAGCTGGTGCAAGAAAAAGGGATAAGGTAAAAGGCAAAAAGGTGGAAGCTTCAAACACCCCCTCCTCTAGGGTCCCTCAACCCTGTGCTTTTTTTGAAATAGTTTGGCACCCCACCAATATGTGCCCTAAGCTAGACAAGCTCAAAGATCTTCTACATACCCCAAAAGTGCCATGCATGCATCATATGCACAGAATATAGGCATTACACTCATCATTGCCCCGAAATCCCTCGATATCGAGATTCATTAAGTGCACTCACCCAAACCATTACCCTATTACTTCCAGCAGAGGATGGATCTAAAAACATTTTTTATGTCATGAGGGAAGAAGATTCTTGCTCCTATCCCTCTACTGGTCCATCAACCTCTTGCCATGATCAGAGGCAACCCAGATTAGTGACACCCCTACATACACCCACATGCATTTTGTGTGACAAACTAGATCATTTGATCAGCCAATCTCCCAAATTAAGGGCATTTAACTGATTGTATCTGGTTACCCACATTGCCTAAAGAACCAGACCCAAGAATAAACATCAAACTTGCCATTTGTGTAGCAAATCATCATGTGAGACATTGTTCCCATTTTTCTCAATTCCATTCTATGCTAGGACTCATGCAGCAATTTATCCCTGAGAATTTTGATTTAGTTGGGCCATATACCGAACCATCATATCACACCACGCCATAAGGGAATGAAGCATCGAGGTCCATCTTATGTGTGTTTGAGGAGAAATAGTCACCAACAGTTTAGCATGGCCCCCATCATTACATCTCCTCTCACCATCATCACTCTAGATTAGGCAGAAAGTTATCTAAGGTCGTTTGGCAAAAAAAATCATGCCTCACATGTGCCCTATCTGATAAACCCAACCACTTTGTAAATCAATGCCATGAATTCATGAAGTTTAATGACATCTTACACTTAGTGGTACAAATTCCACAAATTCATCTCTCCAGTAATAGAAAATCACACGTTGTTATTATTATATCTGCTCTAAATCACATCATACAAGGAATTGTCAGTACTTTCCACATTCTTGCGTAGTGAGAGCAATGTTGAGGCGAACCCACCCTAGGAAATCATGTCATCTTTACACTAAGATCCATATATGGCTACCACCCAAAGATACCCCATCTCATGACATTAACTAGGCATCATCATCTCATACTATGATCAATATCGCCACCCACACTATCTAGTTGATTAGTACTAGTCTGGTGTGCAATATCTACATCAGTACCTCTCATATCACCAAGACATGTCATATGTTACAAACATCTCAGCAACTTAGGATTCAACATCAACCTCCTATTGAGGAAAATACTTTTTCCCCTTATACACCAACAAGACTGCAAGAACTTCCTCCCACTCATTATCAACCCACCATAACTAAAATTCTACCACCACCTAATTTTGGTGACATGCAACACCATATATGATTCATTTCCTCATCCTTAGGAACCATGATTCTTGTTGTGTGCTCATCATTTTTTGTTGTCAAGACTGCAAAATCCACCACTCCAGTGGTTACACCACCAATGGTGTTGACCCATCCCATCTGCACATTGTTAACCTCGCTTAGTTCTATGACATCAACCAATGAATGATATTCTTGCTTGTCAACCAGCACAACTAGGTCTGAACCCCAACATCAAGGCTTGACACAACCCAAGTCAACTTTGGATAATATTTTTCACTTAGATGAAGACATTCTAGAAGACATGGTGGAACCCGAATATCCATGGGATGCCATGCACCATCGTTCATTTTTCTACTCAAAAAATAATTTGTATCTATTGTTGCACCTACCCATGATATCTGCACCATAGAGTCAAAAGATTTACTACCACCAAAAAAGGTTGATTGGTTCGAAATTCCCATACCATCATTCAATGCATTCGAGGAAGGGAACATGTAAAATATTTCACTGACCATCAATTTGAATATTTCACACAAACCTGGAAAATTCGAAGAGGTCTCCTTAGGGATATCTTTGCATGGGATTACTCTAAGATGCAAGGATTCAATCCCACCATTGTGGAACACCATATTGACACGTGGCCTAATGCCTATCTCATTAGGAAGAAACAACATCAGTTACATCCTTCTAAGGCAAGAGAATCAAACTAAAAATTGATAAACTCCACAAATTTGGGTTCATCTATCCTATCGATTACATGTCTTGGGTTTCTAACCCTGTACCTATCATGAAAAAACATGGCACCATATGCATTTGTACTGATTTTCAATATATGAACAAAGCTTGTGCCAAATACAATTACTATACACCATTCATCAACCAAGTCATTAATTCTTTCGCTAATCATGACACCCTATCCTTCATGGATATGTTCTCTAGTTATAATCGGATCCAGATTCACCATATGGATCAATACAAAATTTCATTCGCATCCCTTGGGAGCACATTCACATACCAATTTATGTCTTTTGGTATTAAAAACACTATCGCCACCTTCCAGCAGGCCATGAATTACATCTTCCATGGTTTGGCTCATCTTATCCTCGCGTATTTGGACAACCTTAAAATAGGATCCAAGAAGCACACTAACCATTTATAGGATCTCCACATGGTTTTTCAAAATTTTCAACAATATAGCCTATGCTTGAACTCTCTCAAGTGTGTATTTTGTGTCAATGTTGAAATAATACTAGGATTTATATTTTCCCAACAAGAGATTAGAGTTGACCCTCTCAAAGTATAAGCCATTAAGGAACTACCACCTCTAAGAACAATGAAACAATTACAAATCTTGCAGGTAAGGCCAATTTCTTACGACACTTTGTCCCCGATTACCTAACATGCACACAAGGATTTCTATGCCTCCTTTGTCAAGATATTCCCTTCCATTAGGATGATGAGGCCCAAAAACAAGTTGAATATTTAAAAGATGTGTTATCTCAAACTCCTTTGATTATCCCTCTAAACCATAATAAATATGATACCCTATATCTATCAGCATCAGATTTAGCCATCGTTGGGGTCTTAGTCTAGAATGGACTTGATAACAAGGAGCAAGCAATTTATTACATCAGCTAGAAGTTTTCCAACCCTGCATTGAAGTTGAACCAGAATAGAAAACTACCTTAGCTCTATTACATTTTGTATAGAATCTTTGACATTACACCATCCTTCAAACCATTACCATAATAGCAACCATTAACCCCATGCAGTATCTGCTCAGTTTCTATATGATGAACCACAAATATGCTCAATGGATTGTTATTTTTCAAGAATTCTATCTAAAGTTTAATTCTCCTAAAAGAAAAAAGATGCTCATTCTTGTTGAGTTTGTTATGAACCAGCTCACAAAAAGATAGATCAATGACTTCAAAATCAGACTCTTCAAGGGGGAAGCCTCCTTTACATTACACAAATGAAAAATTCTTCGATGATACAAATGACAAGACCTCCTTTCTATATATAGGAGTCTAAGGGGTCCCAATACAACCAGAGCCTACATAACAATAATATTGGGGGGCACACAATAGAAATAGTGGGCTTCTATGGGGCATAATAATAACAACATGGGCACTATATGGGCACAATAATACAATAAGGGGGTTGCACTAATAACAATAAGGGGCTACACTAGTAGTATAAGGACCTAACATGCCCCTCTCCTTTAAAAAGTGTTGTCCTCAATGCTTGAGTACTTCTGGATGCTTCTGTATAAAATTCTCATCCTCCCATGTGGAATCTTTAGCAAGTAAGTTCTTCCACTTGATGAAATACTCTAAAATTAATCGATTTCGTACCTATCAATTTCTTGTTTTTGTGACTACTTTAAGTTCCAATATGATTTTTCCTTCCTCAACAAGTTCTAGAGATATTGTTTGAACTGAGATCTTCTCACCTATAACCTTCTTTAGGCATGAAACATGGAAAGTTTGGTGCACTTAGAAAGATGCAGGAAGCTCCAATTTGTATGCCATGGTACCAATATTTTGTAACACCTTGTATGGACCATAATACTTTGGTTATAATTTATTATCCTTTTTAGCTAGCTTGAGGGACATTTGTTTGTATGGTTGTAGGCATAAAAAGACCCAATCGACTACGTTAAAACTTCTTTCTCTACGATGTTGATATGCCTGTTGTTTTATTCGATTTTGCACCAAAGTGGTGTTATCCTTTAAAAGTTGGAGTACTTGTTGTTGATTCTCGATATGATCTTTCACTGCTTGAACCTGTTTCTTCTTGATATGTCCTTCTATCTTGAGAGTTTGAGGAGTGGTAATTCCTGCCAATGCATTACAAGATATGGTTGCACTAATAACAATAATGGGTTACACTAGTAGTATAGGGACCTAACAGAGTTCATCACATATCTCCCAACAGAGACCCAAGGACCTCTCATTAATGATGCTCTTCCATAGGAACATCTATTTTTAGTATCAATGTATGAACCCTGGTACAGTGATATCCTCCACTTTTTATGAACTCAAAAGTTCAAACCGCATCTTACCTATGACAATTAGAGGTGCATACACTACCAAGCCCCCCCATTACCTTCTTCCGAGGGATGTTCTCTATCAATGGGGCATCGACACTATCCTTCTTAGGTGCCTCACTCACGAACAATCCAAGCAAGCCTTACATGATTACCACAATAGGGCTTTCAGTGGCCACCTCTTGGGGATTGCCACTGCTCAAAAAATCCTTCGTGTCGGCTATTTCTAGCCCACCCTTTTTCATGATTTCATATAGGTAGTCAAAATATGTGAGAAATGCCAATGATATGCTCATAAGGCATGAGCATCACCCACTCCCCTACATCCAATCATAATTTTTGGCCACTTCTGCAAATGGAGCATAGAATTCATGACTTGTAACACCCCATCATATGTAAACCATAAGTACATTGTGGTTTTCATTGACTACTTCACCAAATTTATAGAAGCAATGCCCAAATATAATAACACTATGGAAACTACTGCACAATTTTTCTTTAACCATGTCATAACACAGTTTGGTGTTCTAAAGGACTTGGTTTCTGACCATGGTAAACATTTCAAGAATGAAATATTTCAAGAGCTATTCCAACACCTTGGTTTCTCTCATGAGTTTGATTCCCCATACTACCTTTAGTCCAACAGTCAAGTAGAAGTCATTAAAACAGTTCTCAAAAAAAAATTCCATCTTATGGTGAACAATCACAAAACCAATTGGCACCACATGGTGTTTTCAGCCCTGTGGGTATACCGAAAAATAGTTAAAGCAGCTACATGTCTCACATGCTTCCAACTAGTATATGGGGTCAAAGTTGTACTTCCCATTGATCGTGAGATCCATACCTTACACTCAACCATCAAACTTCTCAGTGACACCAAACCTTTGGAACAAAGGTTGGTACACTATAGATTTTCGATGAAAGTCAACAAGAATCTCTCCAGAATAATGAAGCACAACAAAATAGGGTCAAAGCCTCATTTGACCACAACATCACCCGTAAAACATTTACCAAAGGAGAGTTAGTCCTTCATTATGATGTTTCCCAAGAGGTTGTAGGACCTATGAATTTCTATATAGTATGGAAGGGCCCATAAATTATCAAACATTTCCTCCTCAAGGGGGCATACATATTATCATATTCGGATGGGACTTGCCTAAAAAATCTCATCAATGGTCTCTACCTCAAAACATTTCACGCATAAAAATTCTTGGGTAGCCCTAGAATGTACATGTATGCACCATGACTTATTTTTTTATGATGATCACCTCATCATGGACCCACTCTAAAATCACTCTCTCATTATGTGCACAGATGAATCATCCACTAGCATATCATCATGGATTTGATGATGGTTCTTCTTAATGGTCGCATGATCCAGGTCCAGGTGTGAAGAGGGACCTTTCCAAGACCTTCTACTTTCGTGATGTGTTAAAATTTCTCTTAAAGGAACATTAATGAATACAGCCAGAGACTGTAAAGAATAGGAACATAAAAATCATCAACACATGAAATAACAAGATGTTGATAACGAAGTTCGTCTAGGAGGGACTACGTCTTTGGGCCCGGGTGTCAAGATGGTGTAGGTCGCTGCATTATGTGTTGTCAATAAAAGTGATGTACACAAGAGATGATGTCTCTATCATACAAGGAAAAATGCCCTCACGCAAGAGTAGCTCTAAGAGATGTTCCACAGCTAGAACTCTCAATCAATGGCACAAAAGGGATGTCAAAGAAAGACATATGCATGATAACAGTAAGAGTATCCCAAAAAAATACAACAAAGGATCTCAAAGCATAACATGATAAGTTATGACAAAAAGTACATCACATAAAAGAGTCTACATCAAATCAAGCAAGGAATCATGACAACATGTAATAAACAAGATCCTGCATCAACATCAATCATGGATCAGTACAACATAATGTAGAAAAAAGAAGTACATGAACACATCATATACCTCCCAGCCAATGGCCATCTTAAGAAGTGGATGTCACACTATTGAAGTTTCTTGGTCCATTGCTCTCAAGGCATCGATCTCATGAAGATGGTTGCTCACACATGAAAGTGGACATCTGCACTGGCACTTAGAAAAGTGACTAGAAGAAGAAATGAGAGAATAAGAAATCTGAATCCACCATCAAAATTGTGGTGTCGAGTAGTGCTAAATTGATAGTCCAAAATCCGAATTCTGATAAGTTGAGAATTTTGGGCTCAAGGAACCTTCTAGATTCCCCCAGGATTACTCAAAGATTATGTTCCATGGATGGACTATAAATCTGCAACTCAGATGGTGAATCTGATCTCGCCATTGTGATCCCTATGGAAAACCATGAAAAACAAGTATAAGCTTGACTATATTCTGAAATATCAAAATTTTACCTCGGGAAAATTTCGTGGCTCATGGTTCCACTCCCTATTTTTGCTCAAATCATGGTTCCACGTGCATTCTAGAAATGACTGGAAAATTCATACCTCTGATGAAGAAACGAAAAACATCATTGTGTTCGTGGCGATGAGAGGTGTAAAAACCATATAAAACTTGTCAAATTTTGACAAAGTGAAAATTTTTCCCTCCTGCAAAATTCATGGAACCTACATTAAAATATTAATTAATCTGCTGCCTTGAAATTCATGCCTGCATTCTGCCTCGAAATTCATGCCTGCAGTCTCTCTCCTCCTCAAACTATGTGCAGAGGAAAAATTCTGAGTTTATATAAAACTCATCGATGGATTTACCAATGCCAAGTGGTTGGCATGCTAGTTAGAAATGGAAAATGGTTAAAAAGAGGTCGGGGGATCAAATCCTACCTCTCCCATATATAAACCTTTTATAACCAGAAACCCCAAAATCCCTACGATGTTACCTTAATATTGGCAATGGCAGTTGTAATGGGCACTGGCGCATATATCGGCACCCAATATAGGGTTTTGGCAATATATGATATCGGGTGGTGACAAAATCGGTGATCAGATTGGCGTACTAATCAGTGCGATATCCGGGATGTCATCGATATTCATATTGGCGATCTCACTTATCGGCAGTCGGCGCTGTGAAGGTATCGACGCCTTTCTCGGGGGTTACACCGACATATAACATATGCGATATATATATATATATATATATATATATATATATATATATATATATATATATATATATATATATATATATATATATATATATCTATACTGTTATGACATATATTTAGGTTATGTGGAGGAGGGTTCAGCAGAGGTTATTTCCACCAATCCCGATCCCATATAGAAATGTTTATTGTTGTGATAAGGTTGTTCAAAGGTGGGGTTTGTTGTCGCCGATCCTGAAACCATGTGTTTGGATGGTTTTATATAGCTATTTTAATAACTATTTAAATATTTTCTTATATTTTTATTTATTTAATCATTCCCCATGATTTTTGTCCCTTATGCAGGTTTACGAGAGAAATGACAGAATGCCAAGTGTCAATGTTTGATGTGTTGCCATGTGGCACATTGTGGGCCCCACTTTTCCCCTGTCATGTAAAACTTTGAAGAGCTCTAACTTTTGAATATGAGCTTGGTTTTGATGAACCGTTCGCACCACCACGATTAGGATGACGAGGTCTTCAATCTGGTCCTAGTTCGAGCACAATCCAAACACTTTGGTTTTTGAGCCATCTTTGTCTTGTGTGTCTCTCTCGAGCCACCTGGATCAATCATCCCCACTGAGGATCTTTTGGTCCTCCAAAAGCATGAAAAATAATTTGCATCTCTATCTGTACTCTGTCCACATCAGGCGTCCTAAAAAGGTCTTGCTTCCATCCCTTCACCTTTGTTCTTTGAAGCCTTAAGCGACGAACCGACACTTGCTACTTCTACCACCTATAGTACATGGTTTTGCAAATCACATGATTTGAATAACATGACCAAACTAAAGACCCAAACATCCCATACTTGCCACGAGTTTATAACACATACTTGGTGGTCAAGTTTACAATAAGATAGACGTAATACTCCAAATGTGACAACAAGGCCAACTCATCATGGTTGCTTCAAAAAGTGATGGAAAACACCTCGTCACTGCAACACATGATTTACATACATAAGGCCAAACATGACAAGTGATGGAAACATAACATCACTTTTAGAGTTTAACATGCAACTCAAAATACGACTCAAAACATGACCAGACATAATTGTTGTTGACTACATGATGGAAACACATCATCACGTTTACATTTTAAAATGCAACAAATGATTTACAAAATAATGACCATGAAAAAACAACATGTCTAGAAACCATTTCTCAGTTACCTTTGTGAATAGGTCACCTCCTTGAGGTGGATTCGCTTCTCAAACAACTGCTTTACCTCGTTCACACATTGAAGATTTGTCTTTAAGCGTTGCTTTGGATGGAGCTTCCAGTAAGTGGCTCTCTGATTGCCATTTTTGTCACAATGGCTGCAGTAGGCTTTCTTCCTCCATATCTGCTTAACTTGTTTCTTTTAATGCTGTTGAGAGGGTCTTTCACGGCTTATGAGTGTTGCCATTCTTTTCCAACACTTCGAAAAGGTATGGTTAGGTAAACCACAAAAGGTGCATGTTTTTCGATGCCTTGATCTTTGTTCATTATTAACAACATGATCATAATCAAAATGAACATTCAAAGATCGAAAGTGATTATACCTTCCTTTGCTGTCACTGATGTCATTATGGTGATGAGAGTTTGCCTCAGCTCTCTCCCTGCAATGGAAACTGCCATGGGATGATGGGGATGTTTTTCCATCATTCTCTTTCCTCGACATTGTATTGGATGACACTAACACCTTTGAGCACTCTCCTTTAATGTATCTCAATCCTGTAAATTGATGCTCATGCACAACCTCCAAAGGTTGAGTTAAGCCTTGGTTGTTAGCACCAAGCTCTTCCTCCTCATTCCTTGTCTTTGTAAGGAGCCTCATGTTTGTCCCTGTAATTGGGATCTCCAAGTCTCCAACAGACATCATATTATCAAAAGATGAAATCGAAAGGAAATCAACACATTTTACCTTCTCTTTTGCTTTGGAAATAACTGATGAGGGCTGCTCATCATTTGTTGTTGGTGGATCGCATTCCCCAACTTCTTTCCTAACATACCCAAGTCGTGCCTGATGGGGTAATTCCTCTACTTTGATGGGATTGACAATGCCTTGGCCATTAACTCCCAAGTCTTTTCCTTCATATCCCATTCTTTTCAATAGTTTGCAGCCAATTCCTGTTGTATGATTTTCAAACATAGCAAAATCATCATCAGGAAACATACATGAAGATGGAGAACTACTTTTCACCTCACATGGGTCTCGCTGCAACTTTTCCAAGGCCTCGTCCTTTGCTTGCAACTATAGTAGCAAACTCTGCTTCTCCTCTTTCTCTTCATGTAAGTGCATCTTCAATTCATCATTCTATATTTCAAGATTATGTTTGTTTTGCTTCAGTTCTTCTATGGCCTTATTTTTTGCTTGCAACTAAAGTTGCAACCACTCGTTTTTGTGTGTTTCATTCTGTAGAGTTTTATACACGATTTCCACTTTCTTGCAAATGTTAAGACATTTCTCTTTCATCCTCTATCATTGTTCATGCTGCAATTCACATCAACATAAAGACCTACTCTGATACCACTTGATCAAGGTCCAAGTGTGAAGAAGGACCTTTCCAAGACCTTTTACTTTCATGATGTGTTAAAATTACTTTTAAAGGAACATTGATGAATACAGCTGCAGACTATAAAGAAAAGGAACATAACAATCATCAACACATGAAATAACAAGACATTGATAACAGAGTTCGTTTAGGAGGGAATATGTCTCTAGGCCCTGCTGTCAAGATGGTGTAGGCCGCTCAATTATGTGTTTTCAATAAAAGTGATGTACACAAGAGATGATGTCTCAATCATACAAGGAAAAACACCCTCAAGCAAGAGTGGCTCTAAGATATGTTCCAAGGCTAGAACTCTCAATCAAAAGACTTCTATCATTATGATAGAAAAACAAGCATGGTGTGCAACCCACCAACATGGCACAAAAGGGATGTCAAAGAAAAGCACATGCATGATGAAAATAAGAGTATACCAACAACATACAACAAGGGATCTTAAAGCATAACATGATAAGTTATGATAGAAAGTACATCACATAAAATATTCCACATCAAATCAAGAAAGGAATCATGACAACATGTAATAAACAAGACCCTACATCAACATCAATCATGGATTTGTACAACATAATGAAAAAGGAAGAAGTACATGAACATATCATATACCAACCAACCGAGGGTCATCTGAAGAAGTGGATGTCCCACTACTGAAGCTGCTCAGACCATTGCTCTCAAGGCATCCATCTCATGAAGATGGCTGCTCACACATAAATGTGGACATCTGCACTGGCACTTAGAAAAGTGAATAGAAGAAGAAATGAGAGAATAAGAACTCTGAAGCCACCATTAGAATTGTGGCATCGAGTAGTGCTGAATTGACTGTCCAAAATCCAAATTCTGAGAAGTTGAGAATTCTAGGCTCAAGGAATCTTCTAGATTCCCCCAGGATTCCTCAAAGATTATGTTCCATGGATGGACTATAAATCTGCAACTCAGATGGCGAATCTAATCTCGCCATTGTGATCCCTGTGGAAAACCATGAAAAACAAGTATAAACTTGACTATATTCTGAAATGTCAAAATTTTACCTCCTTGGGAAAATTTCATGGCTCATGGTTCTGCTCCTTGTTTTTGTTGAAATCATGGTTCCATGTGCATTCTAGAATTGACTGGAAAATGCAAACCTCTGATGAAGAAACGAACAGTACCATTATGTTCGTGGCGATGAGAAGTGTAAAAACCATATAAAACTTGTCAAATTCTGACGAAGTGAAAATTTTTCCCTCCGACAAAATTCATGTTTCTTACATTAAAATATTAATTAATCTACTTCCTTGAAATTCATGCCTGCATTCTACCTCGAAATTCGTGCCTGTAGTCTCTCTCCTCCTCAAACTGTGTGCTGAGGAAAAATTTTGAGTTTATATAAAACTCATCAGCAGATTTACCAATGTTAGGTGGTTGGCATGCTAGTTAAAAATGACAAATGGTTAAAGAGAGGTCGGGGGATCAAATCCTGCCTCTCCCATATATAAACCTTTTATAACCAAAAACCCAAAATCCCCACATTGTTACCTTAATATCGGTGATCAGCAGTTGTAATGGGCGCTAGTGCATATATCAACACCCGATATAGGGTTTCAGCGATATATGATATCGGGTGGCGACAAAATCGGCGATCAGATTGGCGTATTAATCGGCGCGATATCCAGGATGTCACCGATATTCATATCGGCGATCGCACTTATTGTCAATCGATGTTGTGGAGGTTTCGACGCCTTTATCGAGGGTTATGCTGACATATAACATATGCGATATATATATATATATATATATATATATATATATATATATATATGGGTTGTGGAAGTTGTGGAGGGTTCGATAGAGGTTATTGCCGCTAATCCAAATCCCATATAGAAATTTTTATTGTTGTGATAAGGTTGTTCAAAGGGTTCGGTGGGGTTTGTTGCCACCAATCCCGAAACCATGTGTTTGGATGGTTTTATATAGTTATTTTAATAACTATTGAAACATTTCGTTATATGGTTATTTATTTAACCATTCCCCATGATTTTTGTCTCTTATGCAGGTTTAGGGGATAAATGAAAGAATGCCAAGTGTCAATGGATGATGGGCTACCATGTGGTGCACTATCGGCCCCACTTTTCCCCTGTCATGTCAAACTCTGAAGAGCTCTATCTTTCACATACGAGCTCGGTTTTGATGAACTGTTAACACCACCACAATCAGGATGACGAGGTCTTCTATCTGGTCCTAGTTCGAGAACAATCCAAACACTTTGGTTTTTGAGCCATCTTTGTCCTGTGTATCTCTTTGGAGCCACCTGGATCATTGCAAAACCTAGCTGTCGCAACTTGGGCTATATACTCTCCTGACTAGACACCCCATATCTTTACTGGAATTTGTATCAAGTCAGCCACCGATAATCAAGATGAATATGACACCTCATAGGTCTCTTGGAAGATGCCTCCCACTTAGGTATATATCACCTGCATGTATTCCTTGATTTCCATATGGTTGTATAACAGTTGAACAAGACATTTCATGTTTGTGATTCATGCCTATTTTAGAAGACTTATCTGCATGCACAAAGGTTAGCTTGAAATTTCGATCATGTCACATTTACACAAATATCATAGGATCAAAATCATACAACTAATCAGATAGCTAATCAAGTCTTATACTCGAATTTATCACATATATATAACCATTTAGATACATAAACCATAAGCATAATATCCATCTCAAGCAAATGCATAAATACATTAAATTATAGAAGCATAAGATACATCATAAGAGCTGCCAAAAAATTTCATCTTGAATATACATATCAAAAAATATATGTGTACAAAAAATAGTAGTACATCTACTGGCTCATGGATAGGAAAAATAAGTCCTAAAAAATAGGGGAGAATCCTCATAATGGGTGCTTTTCATGGTACATACATTCGATAATATACATCTACAGTCAGGGCCCTCCCCCCTCTCCTGAGGTCCAGTCTCTGCATCGGGTGCCAAAATCAGACCAGCGGTGGCCGCTGACATCGCGATGCACCGAAGAACTGGTGAGTGTGCCCAATCACATCCCATCATTGTCTCCACCACCATCTCCCCCAATATTTCCCATCCATCCTCGGCCATCCCCCTAGTCAAGCCCTCGCCTAGGCCCTAGGCATCCTTGTAGTCTCGGAGCTATGCCACCAAAACTATTAACTAAACCTCTACTACCTTGGCATGCTCTCATAGTATCTCTATCTCCCTGGAAGCATATGAGATGGTTCCCTCCCCAAAGGGACCACCAATATTGAGTCATCGACATTGCACTGACCTCTCGATAATGTCCTCCTCCCGAACATCCCACTATCATTGCGTTACAACTAGATCACCAACCACCTCATACGTCATGGATTGTTGCCTACCAACTAGGCAAGTGGTCTTCCATGCAACCCCACATCTGCAAGAGAAAAGACATGATATGAGCATCATATAAAAAATGCATCGTAAATCATGTGTCAAAAAATTGAAAAGAAGAAATAAAACAAATCACATACCTGCTGCCCACCAAGCATCACCAGGGGGAAGCCCCATATCTAGATCACTCGTAAATTTCACTCCATGATACAGGAAATAAAGAATCATCTGAGGGATGGACGAAAACCAACCCTCCACCTTGACATTCCAATAACAACACATTGCACCTCCACTAGCTCGTGGCATCACGGGTGCACACTGTCTCATCCTAGGATCCCTAGAAGAACCTGGGGGAACTGTTATAAAATTTTGTAGCATCACAACCCTGTCATATAGGATTATACATAGAATTATAGCATAAAAGAGCTCTATGTGGACCCCTGAAGCACCTTCGTCAACTAAGAGACCATCCCCCTATACAAAAATCCGACTATATCAAAAAAATACCCCACCTGCAGCCTCTATAACACTGTGACCGTGGGCCCTGATACTCGGTGTGGGGCCTTTAAACCTTCCAACTACACAATCATTGATAACACTACTTTCTTAGCGAGTTCCAGGATAGATGGTGCCTCGATGCACCCATCCTCAATAGGGTTGGGTCAGCAATGAACCTTTGCCCATCTCTAAATAAGAACCTACCCAGCTGGTAGGGGATGTTGAAAAATCTCTCCTCGATGTACCAAACCTGTCACAAAGTATATATTGATTATCGCAATAATCAGTAGATTGGAACCTTGAACGATGAAGATTTATCAATCTACATCCCACAACTGAACAAAAAATCACAAGAACTCATCATGTGATCTCAAGAGGGGGTTCTAAAGGAACTTTAGGAATGCCCAACCAGCTAAGGTACTGCTAGACACAGGATCCTTTGTGACCATTACCCTCAATGGCTTCCAATATCACTCTTGCTACAACATTCCCATCATGCCATCAAGGATATTATAAAAAATCATCCTCCAAGGCTGTAAAAAACCATTTTTTCAATCACCACATGATTATGGACATTACAGGCATGTAATACACACGTATGTTTCTCAAACAAACACATGGTGCATGTATCTGCCATGCCATAACATGCAACGACATCATAGTTGGGACCGTGCGTCTTCTCGCAAGGCATATGCATCGTCTGCATGTATGTTATTTATACAAAAGCATAGATTGTGCAACATGTGGTAGACAAGTTGCGACGTCACCAAAACAATGAAGCAGCGACTTTGGGTCGATCAGCCACATCAACTGTGTGACTATTATCCCCTTACCTACAGCATTTCTACATGAGTGCCTTGAAAACATGCAAAGACCACATGATTATCTTCAGTCACTCACATGGTCCAAGTTTTTTACCCTAAAAAATATTGCACAGGGTACCCTTGTACGGCCTACCTAGCCTAGTCTACAAAATTGGCAAAGCAATGTTTCAGTGTTCTAACCTGCCTATCCTTGTGTGCTACCCTAGTACATCAGCTAAACGTAATGACAAGAAACAACTCTTAAATCAACTATGGGCTCCAAAAATAGAAAGGGAAAATGAGGTAGCATTGGGCCCACTTTTCCCTATATATTTCCCTTTCTGACATCTTCTTGGACCCAATATAGGAGCTCACAATCTCCACTTTTAAAATCGTTAGAGACATAAGGATCAGAACCACATCATATTTATCATGGCACCCTCCATCCCATTTCAACCCAAAACTCATTATTGGACCTACCACACGCATAAACTACCACTTCAGGTGCAACTTCTCTAGTTTTTTAATTCATTTGGATCATTTGATTTCATATTATTTATATGATCAAAAAAGAAATTTTCACTTGGGTTATTGGATTTTAAATTGCAGGCACATCAACAATCCTCCTTCCATGTTCAACTCTCTGGTGGCTAGTAATAGAGCAAGTATCATTCATCACTCATCATAATAGGCTTCCCACAAATATTTTCATATCCTAACATCATTTCTCTTAAATTCACAATAGGATCCATCATCTCAACCATGTTTACCATCACTTCCCCTTGCATATGGTGAAATTCCACACCAGTCAATAGAGTCTCCCCACTCATGGATCACCTCATGATATAGACCCCCACATACTATTAGGATCCATAAGCATATACCCAAACCCAAGAGCCACGTCAAATTGCATGCCTTGAAGATCAATCTCATTCTTCTTCACTCATTTATTACCAACCCCATTCTCGGGCCACCCCTTGAACATTGTAATGGATCAAAAAGGACACACCACCATGTTCTACATTTGGCCTACCATTCAACCATATTACAATAGACCATCTATGTTTCTTCATCCACACCAACCCAACAAGGAGACCAACCAATGGCCCCCCCGCCCTCAACAAAAACACCATACCTCCATACTTGTCACCATTATCATGGGGCACCTGTCTTCATGTATGTACATCCAAAACCACCTTCATATTCTTTTGGAAAGTGTACAAAGATTTTTTTTTATAAAAATTATTCCCACCCATATTTTCATGTCATTTTATCCGAAAAAAATTTATAGTCACCCTTAGTCAGAGTTCATACATCACCCACATTCATTTACCCTTTTCACACCAATTAGAACATACTTACACCTACTTTGGAAATCCTATCGAATCTAGGGCTATCCATATCAACAAAAGTGTTTTTGATTGACATGATTTTCCTAATAGCTCCATCCTAGGGTCATTTGACCATATCCATTCATAGCGTCAACATTCATTATCATGTCTTGTTTGCCCCACACTATTACGGTCTATTTTAACATTATATTTATTCCCCCTAACATCATTTTGGGTAGTTGTCGCTTCTTTCTTGTCGATTTCAACACTCATGTTCCAAGATTGAGACAATACCTTGGATACTCCTCCCTTGAAGGGATATCCTCAAGTGGCACAATGGGAATCACTATTTCCCACTAATGTCATTGGACCCTTGACATTTGACACCAACACAAATTTTTCATGTCAAGGTGGTACCTTACTTAATGAATTTTTTCAATTATTTCATTTAGTCAAAGATCCCTGTATCACTATGCACCTCATTCAACAGTGTTTACATAATGATACACAGGAGGTACCCAATATCAAAGACCCATGCACACCTCAACACCTCATTCAACAGTGCTTCACCTTTCTTATGCATGAGGGAACTAGATTTAGTCTATTTGTCAAAGAAAATTCCCTTGAGGGCATCAACAATCCTCATCACTAGCCATCGACATGTAAACCACCACAATGTTGACTGGACAAATCCATTTCCTATCTAATTGTAATAATTTGTCACTAGTCATCATAAAGAGCATGGGACATGACCACCTCATATAGATATCTTTTACTTTTTAAGTTTTCTTCAGAGCATGGTCATCCTTTATACTCAGTCAAGGGGTTTCCCTACTCATCTCTAAAACAACTTATCCTCTTTCTCAAGAAGGTTATCAAATTCTCCTTCCAAATAGAAAAATGTGATGTATTTAGGCTATATGTTTTCTCCTAACCTCATACATTAGAGGGAAATAGTTAACACTAGAAAATCATACACATGTTTTCACAATCCAAACGCTGCTAAAAGTCATCCAAAAGAATGCACAAGTGAATATTCCAGTTGAAGACATTATGAAGTTCAAAAAATTTAATATCTCTTAAGGTCCAAATTTTATGGAGTTTAAAAATTGAAGTATGTGCTATTGTTTCTTCAATAGCCACACACCATGTGGTATTTCCTTCAAAAGGCGCACAGTTAAGAAAATCGTTGACTTAGTAAAATCATGACCACTTCCCACACTTAGAGGTGACTCCCTAACAATATCTCAGTCAAGAAAAACTAGATTCAAGTCACCCTGAAGATATGAAACCCTCAATGGAATCATATTGTCCTACTCATAAGTCATTATCATTCACGAACCAAGAGAGGGAAGTTGGATTCAAAAGTTCTATATAAATAGGCCATGGGAGAAACAAAATATGAGACAATGTTATTCTGGCCAAATTGCTATCAGAGCAACCCAACATTTCGTTGATGAAGCAAAGAAATTAAGAGAACTATCATGTTTTCCATTAATCGATCATCTTAGTGAGAGAATAAGACTCCACCATTGAGAGAATCTTCATACTTATTTGAGAGAGAGGAGAAGCATTCAAAGAGATTGAGGAAAGAAACCTCCTTGCTGAGGATTTTTTAGCACCATAGCTCAAATAATTACCTTCAATTGTTTAGTATTCATCTATTGTATTCAACTTCTACTACAAGAAGTCAATAAAGGGATATTTTTCCATTATTTTGTTGACTTGTTTTCTCCATTGAGCATTATTTCAGTACTTATCTCTTTGTTTTAGTTCATGTTTGTATATGCATTGTTTTCATTATTTGCAATGCTTTGTTTATCTAAGTTTTTTCACTAACAACACCAACTATGTATGTATTCCTTTGTAGGTAACAATCAACTGCTAAGGAGGTGTCTTTTGGTACACCATTTCCACAAAAACACTATGACATTAGGATTTCTAGGCCTTTGGGAATTTTCCTAAGACCACCCCACTCAATTGTGAAACCATCCAACAATCCATCTCAACCAAGAAAAATAACCCCATCATACCAAGGATATCTAGAAATGGCAAGGCAAGGATGAAAACCACTAACACACCTGGAGAATCCTATGCCAATGGCAACAATAGTACCGAATACACATATGCATATACCATGCATGCCAAAACTATCAAGGAAATCATATAAGTAATTCAATACTTGCATTTAATCTCATTGTAGCCACTTGATCCAACTATTTCTTACTTTATCTTTTCTTCCTTTTAATTTATTGTCCTTCATTTTCCTTCCTTTCTCCAATGCTAGAGAGATACAAGAATGCTCTAAGTGTGTAAGAGTATGAGAGAGTAGAGAGAGTAGAGAGAGAGCTCCAAAATTGAACTAAAAAAAGGTTGTTAATTGATCCTCAGAAGCCTTTTTATTAATGAGGCCTCTAATTTCTTCATTTTCCATTATTTTTCTTCAATTTCCTCCTCACATGCAACTTGTGACCTTTCACCTTCCTTTTCACTTCATTTTCTTTATTTTTGTAAATAACATACCAATTAATGCATCTCTTCCTTTTCAAAGTATTTTCCATTACCTTTGCCACTTTTCCCTTAGCCATAATAAACCAAATGAACACCCACTAGGATATTTTCCCTAATGTTCATCTTGGAATATGTGTCCCATGACTTTGGTCTTACTTTTCCTTTATTAACTTTATTACATGGAGTTTTAACCCGGGGTTGTTATAGACCCCTCCCCCTTAAGGGGTCTATAACTAGCAATGATACTAAACAACAAAACATAATTCCCATGGAGCTTTATAACTTAGCTCGATGCATTATTTACAAAGATTAACCTACTGGAAAAAAAATTAAAAAATAAAATAAAAAAATAAAAATAAAAATAAATAAAAATAAAAATAAATAAAAAATAAAGTAAAATAAAATAAAATAATAATAATAATAATAATAATAAAATAATAATAATAAAATAATAAAAAATTAATTAATTAAAAATAAATAATAAATAATAAATAAATACACAACCCGCATCTGATCAACCATATCCCATGTAGCTTCATTGGGTCCAAAGTGCTTCCACTACACTTTAACCTGCTCGATTGTTCGGCTCCGGAGCATGAACACATTTCTCTACAAAATGAACTGAGGTACCGAACAAAATTCTCCTTCTGGATCTACTTGCAACACATACCAGCGAATCACATGATAAACATATTACTTACTTCTTATGTAATGGCACATGGAAAACATCATAAAATTCTCCTTCTGGATCTACTTGCAACACATACCAACCAATCACATGATCAACATATTACTTACTTCTTATGTAATGACACATGGAAAACATCCTGGATTTTCAATGTCGGAGGTAATGGAAGTCTGTAGCCCTCTAGTCCAATCCTCTCAAGGATCTTGAAAGGCCAGCAATACCGAGTGTTTCTGGGAAAACTAGTGTCTTTTTTATCTGCTAGTCCCACTAAGTCTAATTTCTTCATTTTCCATTATTTTTCTTCAATTTCCTCCTCACATGCAACTTGTGACCTTTCACCTTCTTTTTCACTTCATTTCCTTTATTTTCATAAATAACATGCCAATTAATGTATCTTTTCCTTTTCAAAGTATTTTCCATTACGTTTGCCACTTTCCCCTTAGCCATAAGAAACCAAATGAACACCCACTAGGATATTTTCCCTAACGTTCATCTTGGAATATGTGTCCCATGACCTTGGTCTTACTTTTCCTTTATTAAATTTATTACATGGAGTTTTAACCCGAGGTTTTTATAGACCCCTCCCCCTTAAGTGGTCTATAACTAGAAATGTTGCTAAACAACAAAACATAATTCCCATGGAGCTTTATAACTTAGCTCGATGCATTATTTACAAATATTAACCTACTGAAAAAAAATAAAAAAATAAATAAAATATAAATAAATTAAAATTAAAATTAAAAAATAAATAAATAAATAAATACACAACCCACATCTGATCAACCATATCCCATGTAGCTTCATTGGGTCCAAAGTGCTTCCACTACACTTTGACATGCTCGATTGTTCGGCTCTGGAGCATGAACACATTTCTCTACAAAGTGAACTAAGGTACCGAACAAAATTCTCCTTCTAGATCTACTTGCAACACATACCAGCCAATCACATGATCAACATATTATTTACTTCTTATGTAATGACACATGGAAAACATCATGGATTTTCAATGTCGGAGGTAATGGAAGTCTGTAGGCCTCTAGTCCAATCCTCTCAAGGATCTTGAAAGGCCCGCAATACCGAGTGTTTCTGGGAAAACTACTGTCTTTTTGATCTGCTAGTCCCACTAAGATGGGTAGCTATCATAGAAACAAACAATTAAAGCAATTTGTGATTTCCTTTATGTATGATAGATAAGAGAGAAGCAAAGGGGACCGACTTGGATCCTCCACTTGACTCCTTGCTTGATTTATCTCTCCCTTGATAGAGCTTGCCACTCCTCTCCTACCTGTCCTGCTTCAGAGAATACCTGTAGAGTCAAAGTTGTAGGTTTTAACCCTGTACAGAAATTACCTGCATACGAATTCTTAAACAAAGAAAATAAACAATGCGAGAGCATAACCCATAAAACACATATGCACAGAGGTTTTTTCCCTGGATCCCAAAATCAGGACTACCAGCTTGATTTTTCATTATGTTCCTTTCAATGTTACAATACATATTTATACATAACGAAGCATCCAATACCATGGACCGAAAAACCATCGCGTCCAATACCATGTGCGAAAATCATGCACAAAACCATAGGTAGGTTCGCCCAACCTAATATAGGGTCCAAAAAAATTTTTCCCAGGGCGCTGCCCCGGACCTTGTAAAGGGGGGCTACCCGCCCCCCTCAAACCCCCCGGATAGGGGGGCCTGCCGCCCCCCCTGTGACCCCCCCGCTGCGCAATCAGCGCAACGAAGGGGGGCTCCCGCCCCCGTTTAACTACGTAAGTTAGTCGTGGAAAGAATATAACACAACCCAACAATCTCCCACTTGTTGTTTTCTTTCCACAGGGGGCCACAAGAGAGCTTAGTCATTTTTCCAACCCTAAAACACCCATTGTTTCTCTACACCAAGAGAACTTCTCAGAGCTCACAGATTTTGTCAATACATCTGCAGTATTCTTCAAAGTGTCCACCTTTACCAGCAACACCTTTTTGTCTTCTATCATATCCCTCACAAAGTGATACTGAACATCAATGTGCTTTGTCTTTGAATGATAAGCAAGGTTCTTTGCTAAGAAAATTGCACTTTGGCTGTCACAGTCTATTCTTATAGCTCCCTGTACTAACCCCATACTTGAACACAATCTCTGCAACCAAACTGCTTCCTTGCTTGCATGAGTGGCTGCCATGTATTCTGCCTCTGTAGTTGATAGTGCCACTACAGATTGTTTCTTACTCATCCAACTGACTGCACCTCCAAATAGGTTAAACGCATACCCACTTGTAGATCTTCTCTGATCCAGATCTCCAGCCCAGTCTGCATCAACAAAACCATGAATATCCAACACTCTGTCCAATCCTAGTCTTCCTTGGTAGCACAAACCATAATCACTAGTGCCACGTAAATACCTGAAAACCCACTTCACTGTTGTCCAGTGCTCCTTCCCAGGTTTTGACATAAACCTGCTCAATACTCCCACTGCATGTGCAATGTCTGGTCTAGTACAGACCATTGCATACATCAGGCTACCGACTGCACTTGCATATGGAACACGGGACATGTCCTCTTCCTCTTCTTGTGTCTTGGGACACTGTTCAGCAGATAACCTCACACCTACAGGAATAGGAACCTTCACCGGTTTACTATCCTGCATATTAAACCTCTGCAGTATTGTCTCGACATACTTCCTCTGGTTTAACCAGAGCTTCCTCTTTGCCCGATCTCTTTTAATTTCCATGCCCAGAATATAGTTTGCAGCACCAAGATCTTTCATGTCAAATTTGGAGGAAAATTGGGTCTTCAAATCTTGGATAATTTCTTTGTCATTTCCAACCAGCAACATATCATCCACATACAAGACCAGATAAATAACACGGTCACCAATTAATTTAAAATACACACAATGATCTGCTTTGCTTCTGGTGAAGCCAAGTCCCCGTATAAATGTATCAAATTTCTGATACCACATCCTTGGTGATTGTTTTAACCCATACAGAGACTTCTTTAACTTGCATACCAGTTCTTTCTTACCCTTCACCGCAAAGCCTTCAGGTTGCCTCATGTAGATTTCCTCTTCCAAATCCCCGTGAAGAAATGTTGTCTTCACATCCATCTGTTCTACCTCAAAATCAAAAGCAGCAACAACAGATAAAAGTAATCTAATAGAAGCTACCTTGGCAACAGGAGAAAAAATATCACCAAAATCAATTCCCGGCACCTGGGAATAACCTTTTGCTACCAACCGAGCTTTGTATTTCTCCACCTTTCCTTCTGCATTAGTCTTCTTCTTGAACACCCATTTGCTGCCAATGGGTTTCCTTCCAGCCGGCAACTCTACCAGATCCCAAGCCTCATTTTTGTGCAAAGATGCCATTTCATCAACCATGGCCTCTTTCCAGAGTTTTCCATCCTCTGAATCCACTGCTTCCTTCACAGTTCTGGGATCATCATCAGTAACAGACAAAGCAAAATTTGAACTGAAAGCAGATGGACTATACCTTTCTGGCTGCCTTCTTTCTCGACTTGATCTTCTCACAGCCGGAGTTTGTGGCTCTTCATCTTCTGATTCCTCCTCTGCTGCAGAGTCTGATTCTTCCTCCTTTGGCTCAAACTCTATCTTCTCAAGTTCCTTTGGTTGGACTTCAGATTGAATAACATCTTTTACCTCTATGAACACCACATCTCGGCTGTACACAACCTTCCGTGTGACTAGGTTCCAAAGCTTATAACCCTTTAAACCATCCTTATACCCAATAAAGATGCACTTTTCCGATTTACTATCCAACTTGGTTCGTTTCTCCTTTGGAACATGTACATATGCATCACATCCAAATACCCTCAGATGTGAAAGAGAGGGTTTCTTACCAGTCCATACTTCTTGTGGAGTCTTATCCTCCAATGCTGATGAGGGTGATCTGTTGATCAGGTAACGTGCAGTATCCACCGCCTCTGTCCTAACCCGACACCACTGAGCATGCTTCTTGCCCTTTCCATCAACGTCTTGTTCATTCTTTCTGTGACTCCATTTTGCTGAGGTGTATATGGAGTAGTCTTCTACCGTGCTATACCACACTTCTTGCAAAATTCTTCAAATTCCTTGCTGCAAAATTATCCACCATTATCTGTCCTCAGCACCTTTATCTTCTTCTCTGTCTGATTTTCCACCAGAGCCTTAAATTCTTTAAACCTGTCAAAGACTTCAGATTTCTTCTTAAGGAAATATATCCATGTATTCCTTGAGAAGTCATCTATGAATGACACATAGTACACATACTTACCCAGTGATGGAACCTTCACAGGTCCAAACACATCACTGTGCACAAGCTCTAATATCTGTTTCGTCCTCTTACCACCAGAGGGGAAACTCGCTCGATTCTGCTTCCCATACACACAATTTTCATAGAAATCAAAATCCAGAGAGCTATCATTCATACCTTCTACCATACCTTTACTATGAAGTATTCGAAGGCCCTTCTCTCCAATATGTCCAAGCCTTTGATGCCACAACATGGTCTTCTCTCCAGAGACCACTAGATTTTCTACTCCATTTTCAGGAACCATAGAACTATTGCACCCATCAACAACAGTGCTACCTTGCAGTTTGTACAGAGTTCCAGTCCGAACTCCCCGCATCAATATCAGTGCTCCTCGAACCATCTTGCAGGTATCTTTCTTGAACACCGTCTTTACACCTGCATCATCCAACTTGCTTACAGAAATCAGATTTCTGGCCAATGCAGGAATATGTAGAACACCCGGAAGTGTTCTAACCCTTCCACCTTGCAACTTCAACTTTACTTTTCCCCGACCAATGATTCTAGCCTTCCTATCATCTCCTAAGAAGACATCACCACCATCGTATTTCTCATACTCGCAGAACCACTCTCTATGGGGAGTGAAGTGAAAGGATGCACCTGAGTCAATCAACCATGCCTCATGATCTACATGTGTACTTGAAGAAGCCAAGTACACATCCCCACCTTCATCTGAGGTGGTTTTCGCCTCTGTAGAAGAAGCATCATCAGATCCCTTTCCTTTATCAGGAGCTTTAGATTTACAATCCCTTCTGAAGTGTCCTTCCTTTCCGCATTTCCAGCACACCACCTTTGTAGGTTTTCCTGGAGATTTAGATCTCCCTCTAGATTTAGATCTCCCACTCGATGACTTATTTTTGTTTCTGTTCTGGGACCGTCCTCGTACAGACAAGGCATCACCATTCTGGTTGTCCATATTCTTCCGTCTCATCTCCTCCGTCAGCAAGGCTGAGACTATTTCATCAAACTGCAAAGCAGTTGCATTGCTACCTATTGCAATAACCAGACTATCCCACGAATCTGGTAGAGAACACAATAGACTGATGCACTTATCTTCATCTGAAATTTTAATATCAACAGATAATAACTGACTTACCACAGTATTAAACGCATTCAGATGCTCTGTCACCGAGTCTCCATCTTTCATCCTCAGGTTATACAGCTTTTTCCGCAGGAACAATTTATTCACCAGAGACTTAGATTGGTACAAAGTCCCTAACTTGACCCACAAAGCCTTCGCCGTAGCTTCCCCTGATACATTCAACAATACTGAATCTGAGACACACAATCGTATTGTGCTCTTTGCCTTCTGATCCAATTTCTTCCATTCTTCATCGGTCACTCCCGATGGTTTAGTACCCGGATCTACCACGATCCACTGATCTTTATCGACCAATAGATCCTTCGTCTTGAGTTTCCACAACTCAAAACTCTGACCATTGAACTTCTCAATCTCGATCTTTCCACTGCTCGCCATCTTCTTTCACCACCAGAATCGATCTCGCAGATCTCCCACTGAACAGGGTCTACCATAGGCCCGAGCGAAACCCCTCAGCAACAAAGGCGTCCCCTTGAAGCCAAAACACTCTGATACCAAATGTAGGTTTTAACCCTGTACAGAAATAACCTGCATACGAATTCTTAAACAAAGAAAATAAACAATGCGAGAGCATAACCCATAAAACACATATGCACAGAGATTTTTTTCCTGGATCCCAAAATCGGGACTACCAGCTTGATTTTTCATTATGTTCCTTTCAATGTTACAATACATATTTATACATGCCGAAGCATCCAATACCATGGACCGAAAAACCATCGCGTCCAATACCATGTGTGAAAATCATGCACAAAACCATAGGTAGGTTCGCCCAACCTAATATAGGGTCCAAAAAAAAATTTCCCGGGGCGCTGCCCCGGACCCCGTAGAGGGTGGCTACCCGCCCCCCTCTAACCCCCCGTTTAACTACGTAGGTTAGTCGTGGAAAGAATATAACACAACCCAAAAAAAGTAACAAAACACCATCAAAGCATCTCAATTTATAATATCATAAAAAATGCAGAATCAGAAATACATTGACCATACATTTGCATTCACAAATAACAAGATTCACAAATACACGATTATATGGAGGAAAACTCAAAGAACTTTATTAATAGTAGAATAGAGGATTACAACCCAGCATCAAATCCCTCTTCAACTCATGAAAAGCAAGATCACCCAACAATAAAATGTCTCTTCTCACAGATAAACCAATAGCACTTCCTTACAAATTACAAAATTCCAGCCTCTAGATCTCTCAGATGAGGGATCCATTTATAGATGTCTTGCAAAGGTGTGAGTCAACTCTGGGATTTTGATTAGTCTCATTCCTTTGATAGTTCTTGGTTCTGCTTGGAGATTTCATTGATCTATTACTCATCCCTGGGCGAATTTAGAGAGGCAAGTGTCATGCGAGAAGTTTCTGGAAGATTCCATAATCTTCCACTTAGAAAAATATCTCTACCATTTGTCCATTCTCACTCATCTCACCCTACAGAACGCCTTTTCAGTATGCATCATACCTGGCTAGTGTAGCAGCTAGTATACATCGCACCTTGACCATGGAGCAGTCAGTATGGTCCAGTTTTTGCCAGTTCTGAGTGGTTTTTCAGGTGGAACTTCTGGGAAATGATGTAATCAGTTGACCATGATCCTTTAGGGTATGAAACAACACTTTTATGGGTTAAAGGGCCCTTGGTTTATGGACATATGTGTTTGGGGTTGCAGTGCCCAAATATGTCTATAACAGTTGCCCCTAAAGCATGAGGTCATAAATATTTTGTAGGGTGAAATGCTTTATCATGAGGATCCGAGGTGTTCGAACTGGAAGGTGACCAGTATAAGGTACAATAAAATACATCATCATCATATTATTTTCATGATCTAGCTGAGGCAGGCATTCCCATGCTCAACTTTATAAATTCATTTTCATGTACATAGGACATATAATCATCTGTTGTTGCAGACTCGTGATTCTTTACATGAAGAGTCATCTTCCATGGCTTAGATGACTATCTCTGCAGCTTTTGTGTACAATTGATGTCTTTATCTTCCTGAATATATCGTAGCCCAGATGGATGAAAATAGATCCAGGGTCTTCAAATTCATTCAATATTTGCCCGATGTACAAGTCGATCCATGTGAAAAAATGTTTTGAAGTCGAACATGGAAAGACATCGATTGATTACCAGCCAATAATGTAAGATGTTAATAGGCACGAGAGGAATCACCAATAATGATAATGACCCTCAAGGTATTGCAGTACAATTCACATGGTGTGAATATATGGTATGATGTCGAAAACCACGCAAAATCTTTTGGTTGAAGGCCATTGATGTAAACCTGTCGCCAGAAGTGAGAAACTTGCCATTGAGGCATGCAAGCTTCAAAGTACCGAAAGTGTTGTTTCTAAGTTAGCTTCTTGGATATTGAGCTGATGTCAAAAAGAAGTGACTCACCGTAGGAGGGCCTTAATGTATCCCACATCCATGACACGAAACGGAGCAAATGATTTTCTGGAGGTGAAAACGATTTGGTGATACAAGGTTCAGGAATGGCGATCATGAAAAATGAAGGGTGAAGGTATTGCAATGGATGAGGCGTTTGCTGGATGGTGAATTATCTGAATGACTTCTCTTGAACATGTCGGCGACATTGAGATGGATTGGTAGTGTTAACCCCAAAAGATGGATTGTACGGAGGACCAATGGTGATATGACCAGTGAACGGAATAACCCAACCTGACTCAATCATGGTGATGGAGTGAAAGTGTCATGTTCAAGAGCGACCTGCTACCAATAAAATTCTTCAAGTTTTCTTCCCTTTTTCCCCAATCATTGCTAACCAGTACCTATTTATTTTTGTCAAGCTTGAGGAGGATAACATATGCTTGTTCTATAATTTTCCCTTCAGGCAAACGTGTCGTTATATTTTAGTGAGCCCAGCAACAATGAAACTCGTTCTTGTCTAGATGGACAAGTTTGTTGCTATCGTTTTAACGAGTTTAATGAGAAATATAACTCGGTCCTTTTCATGTTTATAGAGTTTGAAAAGGGACGAAAAGGAAACTCCAGTAGTCCTTTTTTGTAGCATAATCCATTAAGTCTGAAAAAAGTATAAAATAATACGGAAGGGATGACTTTTCGATCGCTTTAGCGAGCCGAAAGAGACAAGCGCTTGATATTTTTGTTTGATAATTCCTCAAGTCCAAAAAGATTAAAATATATAGGAGGGATGGCGCTTCCCCTTACTTTAACGAGCTGGAAAGGCTAATAGCTCGACAATATTTCTATATTTAACGAGTTTAAAAAAAGTTTAAAAGAGACCTTTTTTAGTAATGAGTGGTGTTTTCAGGTAGCAACTAGTTCCAGGTAAGTTTTGAACTTATCAAAACATGGCAATATGAAGAGGGGGGCTAGCAAGACCACTCGTCGTAGTTGTTCCTCAAAAGGGTAAACAATCAAGTGGGAGCATATGATTGGCCAAAAGAATGGAGGTGACAGTAGGAACACAACCAAGGTTGAAAAGGCTGATAGCAAGGCAATCACAAAGGTTATTGACTGAGGTTGGATTCATTTTTTAGTGAGATTTAACTGGGAGAAACTATTCTCATAGGTGGGTTCATTTTTTAACAAGCTTGAACCTTGCGGAAACATTGCTCATGATAGTGGTCTAAGACGTTCAATTTACCATTTAACACGTTAGATTCTTTCTTCAGTTGTTCAACCTACTCAATTGCTCCATCAAATTGATTATAAATACATATACATGCCTGAAAAATGAATTAAAAAGTAACATTTTACTTGAAGTACATGAATAGTAACATAAAAAGTAGTTTTATCTCTCATTTTTACCATTTCTCTTTGAATTTGGGATTTCGAAGCTCTAGAGTAGTTTTCCCCCTCAAATTTCATCAATTGATTTCATGAGATCTTGTGGATTATTCTCTGTGTTGTTAGGACCAGGTAGGAGCCAACCCTAAGCTCTTCATTTCCATTCCATTCTTTTCTGATTTTGAGCAATTTTTTCCCTACTTCTGGGCTCTTGGGGTTTTAAGAACGCGTTCTCCATGCATCGCACCTGGCCTGCATTGAAAAGTGCGATGCATATTAAGCTGGACATTGGCCAGTCAGTATGCATCTCAACTTGCTAACAGGCAGGGTGCGATGGGTGCAGAAAGGAAACTTTACACAGTGATTTTTCATGAAATTTTTTCCTGTTTTTGCTCAAATCAGGATCCTAATTCATCTTTTGTCTGTGACTCAGATATTTGTTGGATCAAGATGGTCATTACATGGCGTGAACACAAACATGAAGAAGAGGACATGATTTCCCTACTTGATTAGGGTACTGTTACTGCATTGCGAAACTGTGGTTTGCTAAAATTCTTCCATATATCTAGCATGAGGCAAAAATCAGTTTGTTGCAGTATTTTCTCGATGATTGGGATCCGATCAAACGGGTATTCTAGATTAGAGGCAAATCTATTCCACTGACAGTAGTGGATATCTACTTTTTGACGGGGTTATTGAGGAGTGGTGCCCCTCTTTCACTGTCGAGATCCACCCGTGGGAGTGAATCTGTGAGAGATTATATCCATCAGTTTTGTAGAGATGGATCTCAGCCTAGTAGAGACAGTAAGATCAATATCCGGGATGTCACTGATCGGTCCCTGAGGACCATTTTATTCACCTTTTCTAGATTGGCTGGTTGCGTGTCTCTTCATTTGGAAAACAGATCTTATGTGCAGTATGCCCTTGAATGCCTGGAACCAAAGGTATTTAACTAGTGTGAGGCGGTACTTCCAGTGATAAAAAAACAACTCTCTAAGGTGAAGAATGGAAGATCCAAGAACTTTGGCTACAGTTCCATTTTGACTGCTTTTGCCTTAGAGAGGATTCCACTGATGCAGCCTCAGTACATTTCACTAGGATTGCCAACACCGAGGGAACCATGGATGCAGAGGTGGGTTGATCTCATGGCCAGACATGCTGGTCAGTCACAGATTTCTTTCTTTGATGCCTTCTTTGATTGGTTCGACCGTCAAGAGATGGTATTTGTGGAGTATCCATACATCATAATGGATTTTCGAGGTGACCCAGATTTGGTGTTACCGGCTGGTGAGAAGTGGAGTGTGATAGGTCAAAACGATTTGACCATATTTTTGTTTATTAGTTTTATAATTTTTTTGTGTTTTTAAATGTTATCAAGACTAACTGAACCCATATACTTCTGCAGATGTTGGGCTAGTGCGACTAGCAGCATGCCCAAGGGCGACAGCTGACGTTCCAGCAGGAGAGGCTGTAGGGAGGGTTTTCCTTAATAATCTGGACATGGCGGAGACCCTAGCAGTGTTGTAGGCTAGATCAAGGGTCTCAATCCGAGTATTCATGATGTGAGGACCGACGAGTTACCTCTGAGGCTATAGCGCCACACTATTGGCGTGCCGAGTCGATGGACTAGGCTCTTGCGTATGATCGCACAAGCAATCACATGTTACCACTAGCATTGTTAGTCTACAATGCTTTTCTACATTAATTTTTGAGTTTCTTGGTCGTGTGACCAATTTTACCTTGTACAATTTTTTTTTGTAAAAACTATAAAAAGTTATATATTTTTGATTTTCAGATTTTTATTTTGGTTAAGTTATGTGATCCAGATGCAAATGTTAATGTGAAATGCTTTTCTTTATGAATGCTGCAAATGTCTATCTAACACATAATTTGTTAATGAATTAGTTGATGTGTTTAAGTTTCTAGAATATATTGATATTGAATGGAATCAAAATGTCTTTCCAAAATCCTAACTCTTAGGAACATACGATAAATAGCTGGGTTCCGAACAGAATAGACACCCGTAAGCTGTAGAATGACGAGCTCCAAATCTATCTTGACAACAAGTCGGCGTATGCCATGTGAAATGGCATCAAAGAGAAGCTCAATCAACGCGCTATACTCAACGATGTTGTTCGTTGATTGACCAATACATATCCCCCTGAAACTCACCAACTCGCCACTTGGAGCAAAAATGGCCTAGGCTGTAGAAGATAGGTTCCATGTACTACGACTAGCTCTGTCAGCATACCTAATGAATGATTCCAAAAGGTCTGACATCTGCAAAAAATGCAAAGTGGATTACCTAACCAAAATGACAACTCTTGACGAAAACAAAAACATAACAAAAGCATATCTACAAAGAGATTACTACACTTGATCAAGCATAGTAACACTTAAGATACAACATGTTTCATGGTTGCGACAATGGAATCCCATCATAATCTACCAGCTCGTAGGCTCCTTTCACTAAAACTCGCTTAACAATGTAGGGGCCCATCCATAATGATTTGAACTTACTTGTTCCCAATTTATCAGAGTCCTGATCGTAGAGCAAGACCAGGTCACCTTCTGAGAAGACATGAGGCTTGGCATTTTTGTCAAATTGCACTTTGACACGTTTCTTATGTGCTTCGTTAGCTAGTGCAGCATCACGATGAGTTTCATCCAAGTGGATTAGTTCCAAGAAACGAGCCTCTTCCTCTGAAGTTTTGGGAAGTAGATTGATTGCGAGCTTGAGAGACGAAATTTCACATTGAATCGGTAAGACAACTTCCACGCTATACACCAATTGTAAAGTCGTAAATCTGGTCGCATTTCTCACCAAAGTCCTATATGCCCACAGAGCTGAGTATAGTATTAAATGCCAATCCCGTTTGTGGACTCCAATCATTCTCTGCAGCATGCGCTTAAGGACTTTGTTGATTGCCTCAACCTGTCTGTTAGCTTGTGAATAATATGGAGTAGAACTATCATGGGATAGTCCTAATTTGGTAGTCAATTCGACCATCATGTGATTGCGAAAATGCGATCCATGATCTGTGACTATAGCCTGTAGAACACCGAACCTAGAGACTACATGATTGAAAAAGAAAAGAGCAGTCATTTCGCCACTGTTGTTTAATGTAGGCATCGCCTCAGCCCATTTTTTAAAATAGTCGATAGAAACTATGATATACCCATGCCCCCTGGCCAAGGTGGGGATACATGTCATGAAATCTATGCCCCATTTAGTGAATGACCCAACAGAAACTACTTGATGCAGCAGTGTAGGTGGTAAATTGGTTTTGGGATAAAATCTGACAAGCATGGAAACTTCTGACTACAATTATGTAATCTTTGAAGATAGTGGGCCAGAAGTAACCAGCTTGTAAGATCTTTTGTATAGTAGCGTAACTAGATAGATGCCCCCCACATGCACCTAAATGATAGTCATTCAGGACTTTTTTAGCCTCCTCATGGATGAGGTACCTTCGTAGAACTATATCAACACCACGACGATAAAGTGTATCACCGAAAATCATGTAGTCTTCTTCTTGGTATCGAATACGTTGTTGTTCCGACCGAGAGGTGTTAGGCCTAAAGGTTTGGGTTTGGAGATAGATTAGTATATCTCTATACCATGGGTCGCTTGATGATATCAGAAATAGAGTTTCATCCATGATTGATGCTTTAGATGTTAAATAGTTGGACGGTGATGGGAGGTCACAAAGTAACTCTGCAAATACTAGAGATTTATTTGATTTGGATTTGGTGAATTCCAGATCAAACTCTTGTAAAATGGCTATCCATTTGGAATATTTTCCCCCTAGCAATTGACACAACATAATGTAGGTCATAGGGTTGCAATCTGACAAAATGGTAGTTTTGCGAAAGAGTATATAGTGTCAAAATATTTGTACTGCTTGAACAACTGCTAAAGCCAGATTTTCAACATAGGAGTACTTTCTTTCTATATCATTTAAGTTGCAGCTTAAATAATACACAAGATGTTCTATTCCATTGTCTTCTTGTACTAAAACCATGGAAATGGTTGTATCTGTAGCGGCGAGATATAGGTTAAAATCTTTTTGATAATCAGGAGCATACATTAATGATGCTTTTACTAGGGAACCTTTCAAAGCATCAAAGGAAACTTGCACAACCTGATCCCAGCTGAAGGGTACTCCTATTAGGCCCCTATACTACTAGGGTAACGACTTATTATTATTAGTATAGCCCCCTTATTATATTTTTGTACCCATATGGTCCCCATATTGTTACTATTGTGCCCCAGAGAAGCCCAGTATTGTTATTATTCTGCCCTTACATTATTATTGTTATGTCGGCTCTGATTATATTATGACTCCTTAGACTCCTATATATAGAAAGGAGGTCTTGTCATTTGTATCATCAAAAGATCATTCATTTGTGTGATGTAAAGGATGTTGCCCCCTCGAAGAGGTAGAATTATAAGGCGTTGATTTATTTTTTCTATCTTTTTGTAAGTTGGTTTCATAACATTTGGTATTAGAGCTTTGGATTCTAGGGTTTTGCTTCTCCAAATAGGTCATCGCGGAATTTTTGTTGTAACTTCATTTCTGTGACGTTTCAGAAGCTAAAAGAAAACCCATTTGATATAAAATCACACTAAACCTCGGGTCCAAATTTCATAGCATTTTGTGCTATATTTGCAGATATATGATCTGATGAAGTTGGTATTTTTGCAGACTCCTAAATTACATTCGAAACAGGTGACCCAAGGAAAATCGTCATAACTTTCTCTCTGAGCATTGGATTGAAATTTTGTAAGAAGGTACAAAAAGAGGACGGATTGTAGTTTCTTCTATATATTTTTTAGAGCCAAAGGTCGAAAAAGTGACACGTGGAACTTCATACAAGTTCGCTCTTATGGAAAGGTATATAATTAGGTCAGCGTGGGAGATTTGGCATAACTCTTCCTTGGAGAATCCAATTTGGATCAAAATGGTGGCATTAGAAAGAGGACACAGAGGGCTACTATAGTTAGCAATCTCAGAACTAGAAGAACTGAAATTACAAAGTTATAGTCATTTCAAGATGGAGCTCCTAAAATAAAGAAAAGGCGATATGAGGAAGTTTGATGGCAAGGATCCGATAAATTTGATACTTCAAATGGAGAAATATTTTGATCTACATGGTGTACCACTGTTACAAAAGGTATGTATTTCATCTTCATATTTAGAACCGGATCAATTTTTATGGTATAAAGGGCTTTGTTCTCGTAAACAACTTGTTATGTGGTCAATTTTCATGGAGGAAATGATAGCACATTATGAGGATACAAAGAGCAACACCTTCTTTAGAGCAACACCAAAACAATTGGAAAGAGTAAAAGAGCTTTGTTACATAGTGGAAAGTAAAATTATGGCAACAAGGAAGTCTACCCCTCATAACTATAATAATGGAAGTGTTGTTTCTCCTAGCCTTCCACAACCTACAAGGGTTACACCACAACAATTGGAAGAGAAAAGAGAAAAAGGGCTTTGTTACAATTGTGATAGCAAATGCACTAAAGGTCATAAGTGTGATAAGAAGAAATTATTTTACATAACTTATGAAGAGGAGGAAAAAAAGGATCAAGAAACATCAAAAGAAGAGTATATACACCAGGAACCAACCCCAAAGAAAGAAGAAATGAATCCGACCGTATCTTGTAAAGCATTGGCAAGAATTACCACTCCTCAAAATCTCAAGATAGAATGACATATCAATAAGAAAAAGGTTCAAGAAGAGAAATATCACATCGAAAAAGAAGAAATGAATCCAACCATATATTGTAATGCATTGGCAAGAATTACCACTCCTCAAATTATTAAGATACAAGGACATATCAAGAAGAAAAATGTTCAAGAAGCGAAAGATCACATCGTGCATCAAGAAATGAATCCGACCATATCTTGTAAAGCATTGGAAGAAATTACCACTCCTCAAACTCTCAAGATAGAAGGACATATTAAGAAGAAAAAGGTTCAAGCAGTGAAAGATCACAGCGAGCATCAACAACAAGTTCTCCAAATTTTAAAGGATAACGCCACTTTGGTGCAAAGTCGAATGAAACAACAGGTAGATCAACGTTGTGGTGAAAAATGTTTTGATGTAGGTGATTGGGTACTTTTACTGCTACATCTCAAGCAAGCTATTTATGAGAATGAAATGTTGGAAATACTACATGCACTTAAGAAAAGGCGACCTTACCAAATGGGAAGACACTTCAAGGTAAAAATGGATCATGATAGTCTTAAATACATTTTAGAACAAATATTAAATATAGAAGAACAAAAAAAATGGGTCACAAATATATTGGGTTATGAGTTTGACATAATATATAGAAAAGGGAAGAAATTTTTTTATTGCAGATGCACTCTCAAGAAAGGATGAGGATGTGGAAGAATTGTTTTGTGCTATTTCTATTATCCAACTAGATTGGATAAATGAAGCAAGGGATGAATGGAAGAAGGAATAAGAAGTGTGGCCACTCATTCCAAAGTTGTAGAAGATCCCAATTCAAACAATATTTCCAGAACTTGAAGAGGAAGGAAAAATCATATTGGAACCTGGAGCAGTCACAGAAACAAGAACCCGACAGCTACAAAATCAATCAATTTCAGAGTATCTCATCAAGTGGAAGAACTTAACCCACTGAAGATTTCACATGGGAGGACAAGAATATTCTACAAAAGCATCAAGAAATACTCAAACATTGAGGACAATACTTTTTGAAGGAGAGGGGCATGTTAGGCCCCTATACTACTAGTGTAACCCCTTATTGTTATTAGTACAACCCCTTTATTATATTGTTGTACCCATATAGTCCCCATATTGTTACTATTGTGCCCCATAGAAGCCCACTATTGTTACTATTGTGCCCTTACACTATTATTGCTATGTCGGCTCTAATTATATTACGACTCCTTAGACTCCTATATATAGAAAGCAGGTCTTTTCATTTGTATCATCAAAGAATCATTCATTTGTGTAATGTAAAGGAGGTTTCCCCCTCGAAGAGGCTGAATTCTAAGGTGTTGATCTATCCTTTCTATATTTTTGTGAGCTGGTTTCATAACAACTTATTTTTTCAAAAGACGTGTATAACCTTTAGCAAGTTCGGCGTAATTTGGAATAAACCTCATTAGAATGTTTGCTTTCCTTTGGAGTTTCTAAATCTGAAGCAAATTTGAAGGTGGAGGCATGTCAATGATTGCCTGAAACTTACATGGGTTGATTCAAATTCCGTCCTTAGAAACTACGAAACCAAGTAACCGACCAAAACCAACACAAAACACACACTTGTGTGGATTGAGTCGTATCTTGTACTATCGGCAACATAGAAATATAGCTCTCAAATGTTGCAGGTGATTGGTCTTCTTTCGTGAATGAGCCAGTAGATTGTTGAGGTATGGTTGAATGATGTATTTGATGTCATCGAAGGCGTAGTTCATTGCCCTCTGAAAGGTTGGCCCTGCATTCTTCAAACTGAAAGGTAGTTTGCAGTACGCAAATGTGCCCCATGGACATATAAATGCAGTCTTTGACTGGTCCTGTGGATGGATATTGATTTGATTGTATCCAAAAAATCCATCCATAAATGAAAAGATTTCCCATCCGTCACATTCATCAATTATCTGGTTGATGAAGTGTGTAGGATAGTTGTCCTTTGGACAAGCTCTATTTACATCCCTATATTTGACGCACACTCTTATCATTCCTTGCCTTTTCATCACAGGAACAATATTCGATACCCAATTAGTGAGAGGAATAGGGTAAATGAAACCAGCATGCAAATTTTTTTCAACTTCTGCCTTAATGGCGACAGCTTTCTTTGAGTGAACCAGTCAAAGCCGTTGTCTTACTGGTTTTACATCTGGATACATCTTTATATCATGTTCAATGATACTCGAGTCAATACCTGGCATTTCTTCATATGACCATGCGAAGAGATCTCTAAATTCACAAAAGAGAGCATAGTATATTTCAAGTTCTAAAGGAGAACAAGATTTGCGAACATGTATATTCTCTACAACATTAGGTTTGGTTGAGATATTAATGGCGATAGTTTCTTCAATATTGGATGGATTTTGCTCAGAATCCACCATATTTACAGTATTTGATAGAAAATCAAAAACTGAAGGATGATTAAGGTCACTAGAATAATCGTCGTTGTTATCTTGAAGCTGGGAATGATGGTGGTGATCTTCCCATGGTGCCTCTCCTATCATCATTGACTGAATGATTCCTTCGTCTATAGAATGTACATGAGACCAAGGATCAGAAGAGGTGCCATACTCTAGAGACCTATCTATCCAAACACTTGCAGAGCGTTGATTTGGGTTCACCGCCCATGCCCAAAAAATTGATTGCTACAACAATTCTATAGGGCTTGGGGGTAACACCTGGTGATGATCCACACTATCAAAATGTTCAGAGTTCTTCTTAATCTTTGTTGATGTAGAAGATATCATGTGACAGGTTTCCACTGTGGCCACTTCTACCAGATTACTCGGAGGTGGGAGGGAAAAAGTACCCATTAAGGAAGGGTCTTTTAGGAGACCTACTCCGATATTTTGAAGCGATTGAGAACTTCCATGGATCAATGGAATGCTTCCAGTAACTTGCGAACTATTGGGGAGAAAAGTTAGTTGGTCAATGATTGTAATTTTTCCTTGAAAAGGAAATTCATTCTTTCTAAAATATTTTTACACAACAACAGTCGTAGCATAAATCCAGGGCCTACCCAGTAGCATATTGTAGTCAAGGTTTCCATCAATGACCTTGACTTGAATTTCTACTGTCTTGCCCCTCAGTTCGACTTGAAAGTTACTTAATATCCCATATGGTGTGTATGTTCTTCCATCGAATGCTTTTAATGTCGTTGATGATCGTGACAAGGGTGGTGAGCCTAAAGTTTTCCAAAAACTCATTGACATAATACAAGTAGATTCCCCCTCATTAATGATTGTTTGATGAACAATTTTGTTGAGGGCTTTTACCTGTATAAGGAAAGCGAGCTGGGCCAGTAAGTGAGGTTCATATCCTTTATGATTAAAGGCCACTAGATTAGAATCTGTTGGATCAATCCCACCTATCGTTGATAACAAATTTTGCTTTTGGGAGGGGAAATTCTGCAGTACTTCAAGTGTCGACATAGCGGATGGCCATTGGGCCAGATCCTCCACTATATTATAATTCTTTGCTGCTCGGGAATGAGGATTAAACGTTGATTTATGTACTACTCCCTTTGGAAGTTTTATAGTTAATTCAAGAATAATGGGTGGGACAACTTCTAGCGAAGTTGTTGTCGAACTATTGGGTTGATCTATAGCCTTGTTGTCCGACGACTGTGGATTTCCATAATCTTTATTCCTTGTTGATATCAAAGCATAATTTTACTGTTTTGAAATGGATAGCATAAGCACTTGGGATGGGGAAGCACGATCAATAGCAACCAAATTAGTTTCTGGGTTTGGAAACGGATCATTCAATACCATTGAGGTACTTGAAGTCTTTAAAAACTTCGTGACCTCAGCTCGATGTGGAAAATCTCTATATAATGGTCCTCATCACATATGAAACATGGTTGATTAGGTTTTTTTTTGCCCAGTAGGGTTTCCAGAAGATTTCTCAGGAGTTGAATATTCCTGTTTCTTCTTTTTGTTTTTCCCTTTCTTCTTGCCCCCTCGTTGCTTTGGTTCTTTACCCTTGTCAAATGACATGGAATTAACTAGTGAGGTACGAGGTTCTTCATTTTATTTTTGAGTAGAAAATGCAATGGCTTTCTTAGATGTAGCCTTTGCGATTTTTGTGCTTGTGGTACCAATCACGCCATCACTGGCATGAGAGTCCCTATTTGATTTACGAGGGGGAGGAATGGAAAATTTTGGTCTAAGAGTGTTAGGGATTTTGTCGTAGAGCATGCTAGACTGAGTATAGATCAAGTCTAAATATTGTGCATGAGCAATGACCTGCTCTTCAGTGAAAACTCCTCCCTTAGCCACATCCTCTGTAATAGAGGGCAATAATTAAATTATAAACCATTCAGCTAAAAGTTGATTAGGAACATATGTCTTTACCATTGTACGACGACACCACCACTCAAGAATATAATTAGATATGTGAGTGGCTATCGTCTGCTTAAAGTTGGTAAGGAGTTTTGTCCCCATTTTGTACCTTATGGGTAACTGGAAGTGGGTTAAAAAGGTAGTGGCAAGGGCACTGAAGTTATCGAACGAAGCTCTAGGCAATTCAATATACCATTTTACTGCCAAACCAGTTAGTGTTCGTTGAAAAAGGTGAAACCTAATCGAATCATCATTCAGGGTGTTAGATGAGAACCACAAATGGAAGTTCATTACATGATTTGATGGACCTTCACCTGGATTTCTGTTGAGTTTAGGAATGTCAGAGGGAAGTTTATGAGGAATATTTGGCCACTAAGGGGCGTAAGCAATTAGATCATTTGTTAGCCGGTTCACATCTGGTAATTCTAGAGTTGCTACAAATGGTAATTTTTTATTCATGTTAGGCAAAGCATACCCAGGATAAGATGGAATCGCATGAGCAATAGGTATTTATATACTAGCATAATGTATCTGATGCTGGTAACTTTGATAAGGTTGATGGGCATAACCATTATAGTATGGTTGTTGATAACCATTTTGAAAATGTGGTTGCTCGTTACTTACAAAGTGTTGTTTCTCAGGTCCTTGGTAAGATTGCTGGAATTGCGGTTGGTGATATTGTACTAGCCATGGCTGTTGGACCATTTGTTGTTTCCCAATACCGGATGATTGACCAAGATGCAGAGTGATAGTACCTGTTTGAGCCTGAGTCGTTCTAGATTTGGAGGCACTAACCTAAGCTTATGGTTGAGCCGCAGAGACAAGAGGTTGTTGTATTGCAACTTGAGAGACTTTAGGTTGACACACAATAGGTAGTGCTTGTACTTGCAATACAGTCACAATAGTAGGTGTAGTGGGAATATTCAACACAGGTTGAACTCATTGCATTGAATACACAACCCTTGGTTGTTGAGGCAGTATTGGTACCCAACCACTGGATGTAATTCTAGTTTGACCTAAGTTTTGTTGTAAACTCTCATATGGATGTTCTCCAGGAGGGACTGATGAAAAGGCATACTACCCCCCATATGGTGGTAATCTAGTACTTAAAGGATAGATCAGCCTTTGAATACTGGACTGCCCAAATTAATACTAACATATAGGATCAATTTGTTGAGTTTCAACATAATAAATACCAGATGATACTCCGGATGAAGAAATTGGAACAGACCATGTCGTTGAAACAATCCCTGAGTGGACTCTATCTAGTGGTGGATAGCTAGCTGGGACATATGGTATACCAGCAAACATTGTAGGAATGGCAGCAGGAAGCTCTACCGTAGCTGTTTCAGTTGAATCAGTCCTAGATGTTGATGGTTGTTCAGACATATTTAGTCTGTCCAAAAGATTTCCTAGCGATTCTACAGGAACTTGCAATGAAGGATGATTAAAAGGAATAACTTCAGGAATAGAAGGATATAAGTGGATCCTATTCCAAAATGCAATGGAGTAGTGGATGGAAGATCCTCTACAATCTCCTCTATGGCAATCAGTCGAGGTGGAAGAGGTAGACCATCAGGTCCATAAAAAATTTCGGTAATCGAAGAAGGTATAGCTTCTAAAGATACTCGAGGGGTAACACCTTCTGAATTCTGGAACCCAACTTCTAGATATTCAGGTTAGTGAACTTCAGTCTCTGGTTCAATTTCAGGTATAGAAGGGTCTATCGTTACACTAGGATCAGTTCTAATTTCCTCTTGTAACCACGGAGCTTCTTCTATAAAGGCAGATGTACCAGAAATGATCGGAGTAACTCTAGTCTCTGACAATGTTGAAACACAAGTTTCAAATAAATCAGGTGAATTAGACTCATTTAATCAAGATTGTTTTTCCTGGAAATGTTTCATCTCTGGATTCAAAGACGGTTGACTCGCTAGTCTCCAAAAATGATGGGGTTTTCATTGAATTTCTTCCACAATTGCAAATTACTTGATCAACTCAAAATTTAAGGGGAAAAAGATGCTCCGTATTAAATAAATTTTAATGACGCTTTGACACAACTTTGCTTTTTCAATTTTTAAGATTCGAGAAAAAGATAAAGATGACACTAGTCACCTTCGATTTTTAATGAGCTTGAAGTGAAAAGTGCTCAGATGGACCTTTTCTTTTAAGGAGTCGAAAAGGAACAAAAGTGACTACTCTGGAAATATAGACAGAGGGATTACCAAACCAATTGCAGAATTGCAGAATACACCTTGGTGATAAATTAAAGAGAAATTACCAAGGACTTATGTATGGCAGTCAGTCTTCCCAAATGATGTGTTCAGTGCATTGTGATTGATAGGGTGGCAGACATGGCTTCCTATGGATAAAGGATATCAACCTATTGTGGTCTCCCAATATATACTCAATGGTACGAGGAGCACAAGTCCGTACTAGCACTTGTTGTATCAAAGAGGAGGAATCACCCAACCTTTGATGAAAATGATAGTTACCAGGTTTTATGACATCAGAACACATCTCTAGCCTAGACTTCTAGATGTGTTGCATTAGGTTCCAAAGCATTTTTATGTTCATTGAGATTTATCTTAGAATTGATCTTGCTTAGAAGTTTGTCTTCTTAAATGTGTAATCTAAAATGATAAACAATAATTTATTTTCTTTAGCAATGAAAATCCTAGCTACTAAGGAAAGAAGATTACGATTCTTTCAATAGAGAGCAAAGAGCACACACTAAATGCACTTTTCCTAAATAATTTTTGCACACAGTTTAAATGCAAATGCAAATGCATGTATTTTTTTTTTTGTTTCCTTAATGTGAGAATTCCAGAAAGTAAAACTAAGTATAGATCTGAACTATTTTCTTCAAAGCAACATTTCGACAATTTCTTTTCAAAAACCGAAAGGAAGACTAAAACGACACTTTTCGATTTCGAATAGAAAACTTCTTTCAACACTTCAAATATTAACAATTCAAATCAAATAAAATGACAAAATTATAATCAAACATCTAGAGGAGGAAGACTTTACAACACTCTTCCTTTTGACTCAAAATGATAGTTACGACACTTTTTGCATCAAAAACGACAGTTTGATTAAGCTACTTTCGACAAAGGAGGACTGTAAATGATTGACAAATACATAAAAACTTTTACAAATCCTAAATGGAGGCTAAAATATGTAAAGGGAATAGGTTTCAGCAATGAGATACTGATCATGAGCAGCAAAACTACTGAATAGAGCTGAAAACAAGGAGGAAAAACCAAATTCCAAAGATAGAAACAATATCACTCAATCATCACACCTTTCCTTCAGGGAAACAGGGATGTATACAGGCTTCCAGTTACAAACAGTGTGATGGGCCAAGGAATGAAACTGGGTTGGGTTTTTACTCAAAATTTGCAGCTAAGTCCAGTGATTTAGGCCGAGCTATGATGGACAGTAGAAGAAAAGCATAGGGGTATGATCTCAAGAGGTTATTGAGCTACCATAAGGGGGCTTAGAATGCTTGTAAGTTAGATGTTCAGTTAATAAACCAACCCGGAGATGGACTGAAGCAAAATTCATCTACTTCGCAATTGCATAGCAAAGGTGGCTCGAATGCTATTTGGCTGACTTCAAGCTCCGTCTGTAGTTTATAATGAAAACAACAATGATAAAAAACAAACTATTCGCTCCCCAGTGGAGTCACCATTTTGTTTCTGGGAAAACTAGTGTCTTTTCGATCTGCTAGTCCCACTAAGATGGGTAGCTATATTAGAAACAAACAATCAAAGCAATTTGCAATTTCCTTTATGTATGACAGATAAGAGAGAAGCAAAGGGGACCAACCTGGATCTTCCGCTTGACTCCTTGCTTGATTTCTCTCTCCCTTGATAGAGCTTTCCACTCCTCTCCTACTTGTCCCGCTTCAAAGAATACCTATAGATTCAAAGTAACAAAACACTATCAAAGCATCTCGATCTATAATATCATAAACAATGCAGAATCAGAAATACATTTACCATACAATTGCATTCACAAATACACGATTATATGGAGGAAAACTCAAAGAACTTTATTAATAGTAGAAGATAGGATTACGACCCAACTTTCTGATCCAGCATCATCCTCCCATCATCAAAGCCCTCTTTACCTCATGAAAAGAAAGATCACCCAACAATACAATGTCTCTTCTCACAGATAAACCAACAGCTCTTCCTTACAAATTACAAAATTCCAGCATCTAGATCTCTCAGATGAGGGATCCATTTATAGATGTCTTGCAAGCATGTGAGTCAGCTCTACATTTTTTATTAGTGTTATTCCACTGATAGTTCTTGGTTCCACTTGGAGATTTCATTTATCTCTTACTCATCCCTAGGCGAATTCAGAGAGGCAAGTGTCATGGGAGAAGTTTCTGGAAGATTCCATAAGCTTCCACCTAGAAAACTGTCTCTTCCATTTGTCCATTCTCACTCATCACACCCTACAGAAGGCCTTTTCAGTATGCATCACACCTTGCTAGTGTAGCAGCGAGTATGCATCGCACCTTGACCATGGAGCAGTCAGTATGGTCTAGTTTTGGGTAGTTCTGAGTGGTTTTTCAGGTGGAACTTCTGGAAAATGATGTAATCAGTTGACCATGATCCTTTAGGGTATGAAACAACACTTTTAGGGGTTAAAGAACCCTTGTTTTATGGACATATGAGTTTGGGGTTGCAGTGCCCAAATATGTCTATAACACTAAGGTGCTAGCTCCAATCCTTAACGAGATTTTCTTGGGCTTGATGCGCAAGTACACATGATCCCTAACCTAAAACTCCTTAAACACCTTGTTCTAATCTACAAAACTCTTATTTTTATCCTATGTTGCCTTTAGATTCTCCTTGATAACCTACATTTCTTATTCTATCACTGCCAACATCTCTGGTCCAATCAATACCATGTTCACTAAATCACTCCAACTGATGGGAGTATTACAACTCCGCTCATAGAGTTCCTCAAACGGAGTCATCCTTAATGGCTACTGATACGCATTGTTGTAAGAAAATTCAACTAGGGGAACATACTCTTCCCACTTCTATTGTTGCATAACAAGAATTCTCAACATGTCCTCTAAAATCCTATTGACCTTCTCTGTCTGTATTGTTTTCTGCGGATGATAAGTTGTGCTAAAGGCAAACTTTATACCCAATCCTGCAAATAACTCTTTTCAGAATCAAGAAGTGAACCTTCGCATCTATGTCTGACATAATATTCTTCAAAATACCATGTAATTTCACTATATCTTTGATGAAGACTTGTGCTATGTCACTATATTAATACATAGACTTCACCAAAATGAAGTGCGCTACCTTTTTGAACCCATCAATCAGAACCATAATGCAAGCATGTTGTCTATATTTCCTTGGTAAACTTGTGATGAAACTCATAGAAATAATGTCCCATTTCCACTCCATAATTGGGATCAGTTGCAGTAAACCACCTGGATACTTACACTCACGTTTTAGATGTTCACAATTCAAACATCTAACCACAAACTCTACCACTTCCTTCTTAAGATTTGGCTAATAGTAGAACTTCTTCATCGTTGTCAATGTATTATTATATCCCGAATGACCTCAATACGGCTTAACATGAAATTCCCTTAAGATAAGCTTCTTGCGCTCACTATTGTCTGGCACATAGATCATGTTCCTAAACCTGATAAAACCATCTATTGTAAGATGATAGTCAGCATCCTAATCACCTATACCCTACTATTGTAGCATGCACCTAAGCACCCTATACCTGTAATCCTGTTGTCTTACCTATAAGATCTGCTCATGTAAGTTTTTCCCATATGAACTCATAGTTGTCATATGATTTACTTGTATCCTTCTACTAAGAGAATCTAAAACCTTATTTTCCTTTCCCTTAATGTACCTAATTTAGAAGTCAAACTCACTGATCATGGATAATCATCTAGATTTCCTGGCATTCAGATTCGGTTGGTCAAACAAGTAGATCAATCCATTGTGATCACTCATCAAACAAACATCCTGCCAATAAGATAGTGTCACGATATCTTCATAGCATGGATGATCGCTACCAACTCAAGATCATGTGTCACATTGTTCTTCTCATGCTCATTTAGTTTACTTTCATAACATACCACCTATGCCTCTTATATCATGGCTCCACCAAGTCCTCTCTTACAAGAATTTGTACACACCACAAACTCTTTATCCGGATCTTCAATATTTTGAATTAGAGCATTTGTCAACAATTTTTTCAACTGCTTAAAACTTGTTGCACGTTCCTTTACCCATTCAAATTTATTCCCTTTTCACAACAATGATGTGATATGATATGCAAACCATGAGAAGTTCCTAATGAACCTTTTGTAGTAACCTTCTAACCCCATAAATGACCTTACCTCATCCACATTCCTAAGAGTTTCTCATTCCACGATAGCCCTTATCTTTTCTGGATCCACTACTATGCCTTTCTTAGAAACAATGTGCCCTAAGTAATGTACCTTTGTCTCAAAGAAACAACAATTTCTAATCTTGGCATATAATTGACACTCTCTTAACAATATCAATATTGTTGCTAATTATTCAGTGTGCTCTTCCTCATTCTTAGAATATATCAATATATCATTAATGAATACAATAAAAAACTTGTCTAGATAAGGACACAACACATTACTCATCAACCACATGAAACCAACCAAAAAGAACTACAACAAAATCATAATGCCCATATCTGGTCTAGAAAGAAGTCTCATAGATGTCCTCTTATTTTATGCATTCTTGATGGTATCCTGATCTCATATCACTCTTCGAGAACATCATTTCTCCCTTTAATTGATCAAACAAGCCATTAATCCTTAGCAATATATACATGTTCTTTATCATTACCTTGTTCAGCCGCCTGTAGTCAATACATAACCTGGTAGTAACATCCTTCTTCTTCACAAACAATAATTGTGCACCCCAAGGTGACACACTTCACTTGATGTATCCATTTTCAAGCATTTCCTTCAACTGAAACTTCAATTCCAAAAACTTTGGAGTGCTCATCCTGTAAGGTTCCTTAGATTTTGGTCCTGTGCCCGGTACTGACTCAATAGAAAATTCTACCTCCCTATTAGGCATAAATTCTAAAATATCTACAGGGAACACATCCTGAAATTGATGTAGAGTCGAGTATCTGTTCAAGAGTTGAGTATCTGTTCAATGCTTTTTCTTCCACAATATCCTTACCTTTTTCACTTGAAATATGTACTACAAATGACACACACTCTTTCTTAGTACTGCAATTTTCCTGTATAGTTGTAACCATTTTGATTGATGTTGCCTTTTTCTTACCTTGCAAGATTCCTTGTTCTCCACTGTCATCCAAGCACTCAATAACATAAAAATCTACTCTGGTCCTATGAAGGTACATCCAATCCATACCCAAAATCATACTATATGATTTGAATGGAAGTACATTCAAATGAGTTGATGTAGGCATACTAGTTATCTCAAATTCATAAGCTCTTACCCAATGATGAACTCTTTCATTTGTTTCTATAGACAACTGCACTAACCAAGATTATGCATGTACACATTTATCAACTCAGTCAGGATTAACAGAACTATAGTTAGATCGAGGGTCAATCAAAATAGAAACAACTTGATCACAAAGTTTACTGTCCATCTCGATAATAGATGCTTGGTGGTTTTCCTGCCTACTATCCAATGTTGCATAGATATGAGGAATGCTCTACCCAATATTCCCAACTTTCTATGCCTCTTGAGCATTGTAGATATGAGTCCTACCAGCATGATTGTGTGGAAAATATTTCTTAAGATGCTCTTTACCACATGTCCAACACTAAAATTCTTTCCTACATCACCTTAGTTCTATTATTCTTTAGGCTGAGGTCCATTAAACTTCTTGTAAGCTATAACATTATCATTCCCACCTACATCCTAGGGTCTTGTTAATTTTGGCTACCATTTATCTTTATTATTGCATGTCTCTTTCAAACCTTGATGATATTTTGTCTTACTCATTGATTCCTCATAACAGTGTTTCAAATTTCTGATGACTTCTTCGAGTGACCGAGGCTCATCATACTCAATCTGATCTCTAAATATTAATGGAAATCCACTGGAAAATCTCTAAAAATTGGCTTTCTCATCCTTAAGATATAGTATGTACCTCAACAATTCCAGGAAGTTGGTCGTATACTCCTCATCTGTCATCAATCACATCTTTATCTCATAGAACTCCTTAGCTTTGATATCATAGTACCTCTCTGACGGGTACTTCTTCCAAAAAATTCTCTAGAATTCATGCCAACTCAAGTCCACGATCCTAATGTCTCTGATGCGCTTCACATCCTCCCACTAGATGTATGCTTTCCCTTTAAGAATAGTTATTTTGGCCTTCATATTATTTGTATAATCATGCAACTCAAATAACTTCTTCATCCTAAGTAACCATGCCTCTGCATATTCTAGCTTCTTCAAATATCCATAAAATGTAGGTGGTTTGGATTTCTTAAACTCATCTATAAAATATCCCCGGTCACTCCTTCTGTAAGGATGATAGTGATGATGACCAAGGTACTTGTCGGAACCCAACCTAGAATAGAACTTGTTTCCATCACCTCTCCTATCCGACGTATCAAAGTACCTATCATCTCTAATCTTGTCATCCCTATCCGACCTATGCCCACCATGAGACCTACTATCATACGCCCCATTAGTCATGTCCTCCTGTCCATGACTGATCCTAAGTGGTCCATGTCTCTACAAGTTTGAAAAGCTCTAAAGGATCACTGCATTGACCTTTGCTTGTTTCTCCTGTGGATGAATGATTTTTTCATTATCTTCTTTGCAAATTATTATTTTTTCCTTAAAACTTCTCAAAGTGTCTATTATGTCAAGAGAGTAGCCATCACCATGTTGTTCATTTGATCTATATGGAGAATCTCATGAAATGTAATCCACCATCTTGCTAGTCATACTTGATCTTCTTCTTTCTTCTTCCTACAAGCATACCATGTCAGCTAAACCAAAATATAAACATAATCAACATACCTCAATATAGTTCAAGGGAGGATATCTTGCCTATAAGATCAACGAAATTACCCCAATACATGTATAATCATAATCATAACAGTATATAGACATCATCTCAATCATCATCCTAGTTACCATGCATGATGCCACAACTATAACACCAACTAGACATAATGCATGCATATAAACATATAGACACTGACATGTATAGTGAACACATATATCACTCACATGCAATTACAACAAACTCACGCCAACAACAATGGCATCTACTTCCATATGACAACACGACTGTAACAATGACCATCATCATGCATACATAACAAACACATATACAACCATAGCTACAATGTCATCTATCAGGTCATTCATTTACTAATCAACACATGATGAGATCTCATGAGACTCATCAATAGGTACATTATAAGTGTCATGATGCCATCCTCCAACTTTAGAACTATATGTTTCTCACATTTATTTACATTTTTGTTATATTATGCTTAGTGAGAAGGGTAAAATACGTTTGTTATGTCATGTGGCCTAATATGGTTTAATTACATGAAATGGAGAAATTTTTGAGATGATATCTATGCAGTGGCTCGGAGTAGACAAAAGGGAGGGAATCTGGAATATTTTCCACCTCTTTTAATCCTTCAATCAGCCCAAGATCATAGCACTCTCTCTCATTAGCTCGAGGTCATTGGCATCCAAACAGTACAAGGTCATTGGCAACCAAGAAAGTGAAATTAATGCGGAACAAGATCCACCATTATTGAGTTGTGGGAGACAAATATTCCTATTTTTTAGGGATTTTATAGTAGCTACCCTCTTGTATAAATAAAAATGTAAAATAACTCATTAGTATTTGAGTTTTGTTTTCAGTTCGGTAGCTATTGAACTCAAGTACTTGTCACTATTATGTGATGTATTAGATATTGATTCAATGATAATGATAAGCTTCTTATTGATTCACCACTGAGTTAGTTCCAAATGGTTGAGGCTCCTGGTTTTAGGCCCAACCCTAGTGGCTTAGTTCCCTCTTGTGTATTTGTATGTCTTCTTAGTTCAAAGTGCTTATTAGTTTCTTGCATTTCATTAGAGAATAATCTATAAAAAGCCTGTGATTGCAACCTCTACCTCATCTCCCTCATGGGAGCATGAATAGAAGGATTTACAAAAATATTCCAAAAGTATTATGTTTATGATTTCTTGGAAGAATATTTGTGTTAGTCATCTTATTTTTCATATGCTTACTATAGCTTAGGAGTTGTTTTATTGATTAGATCAGAGCTTTGGCATATATTAGATAGCATTTAAATTCAACTCGTGTTTTCCACTACTAGTTGTTTTATTTTGTCAATGATAAATGGGTATATGCATGTGATTATTGTAGGTTTGTTTGGATCTATAGCCAAGGGAACCTCCACCACCTCCCTCTTGGACTTCCCCACTTTCTCTTGTGAACCCCAAATTTTGTACTAAAAATTAAGTTCATGAGATCATTTTCCTAGGATCGTCACGAGCATCCCTCCTAGGGAAAAATAGGCTTTCAAAGGGTTATGAGATTGGTTAGGGAATTTGGACACCCTTCACTCATCTACCTCAACATCCATCCACATTTCCATACCTTTAACTCGGCATTTCCACCTCTTAAACCTTATCGAAAACCTTCCTGTAGCATTACAGGACTTCTTGTAGCAATACAAGGAAACTCTAGCAGCCTCCTCTAGCACACCTGTAGTAGTCTGTTTCTTCACCAATTTTGACCTTTGTTGCAATTTGGACTTAGTTTAGAAGGATGTTGACCCCAAATTATGACTTCATGATCAAGGGAAGCTTCTAGGTCACTCCAAACCCTCCTTTTCCTTCACTGCAAAAACATAATAGTGTTAGTTTCGTTATCACAGATTTAGCACAAATAGAACATTGATTTATATGCAAGTGTGAGCTATTTAGATGGTACATAGAATCTTGAGTTATGGTTTGGTATGTTAGCTTCCTTTCTACAAGTATTTTAGTTCTTGTCTTTACACGAATTGATTCAATAGAATTTAAAATTTGAATTTAATAACATTTCCCTTTTCATAGTTAGAGGTAGCTTCTAAATTGCACCTTCATTAGCTATTTTTCATTCTAACTCAATAGGAGAAATGATTTTGGAGCACTATTGATCAAATGTCCTAGTTGAGGATGGCATGAGTAGAATCAGATCTATTGTGCATATATCACTGTCACCTCGAAGTTCGTACAAACCATAGGTTGATAAATAGAGTTGAGGAGTCCTTGGGAGTTGCAGCACTCTTGGTGCAATACCAGGTCTCACCACTTTTTGGCATTAATGTTTCGGAGGTGTCTAGGTAGATGTTAGTTCTTTATAAGCATTTTTTTCTATTTTGCATACAGTTTTGAAAAAGCAACATAAAAGAAAAAGAGAAAAAAAAAGTTCTTTCATTCCTTGTAGGAGTAGAGATATTCAAGTAAAATTCTTACCAAAACCCCCACACCCTTAATAAGTCAACTTTGACTCTTCTTCAGTGACTATCAGCTTCCCTATTTGACTATAGGGGAGTTAGAAGACCCTCCAGAGGAGCAACCTAAAATATTTAAAGAACCTATTGGGGAAGAAGAAGAACCCACTTCACCTACCCAACCTATGGATGAAAACATGAACAATAAGCTTTTCCCTATTAGAGAGACTAATGAAGAGCCTAGGATGAAGAATATAAGCCCTACTACCTTTCAGCACTTCCATGGCTTAACCTATGAGGATCTGAATACATTCATGTTTGAATTTGTTGTTTTCTATAGGACCTATGATCATGCCTCTAATGACTAGAAGCTAAAGTTATTTCTCTCTACCCTTAAGGATGCAACCTTGCACTGGTGTATGGGTCTTGTTATAGACATTTTTGTGCCTTACAACTATAAGCATGAAATGTCCATAATTCAAGGGATCCAAAGTCCCTAAAGATGTTGTTACAGCTCCTAAAGGAACAAGGTCAACCAATGACAGCTTCTCCCAGAAGTTCTCCACCAAAAACCACTCAGAAACAGTCAATTCAGGATCAATTCAAGTGCTCCACTAGTTGCCTGCGTTGCAAAGCACCCCAGTACACTGTCTAGGTGCATTGCAACGCACTTGAATGCACTACCCAGGTGCGTTGAGCGGGAAAGGACAAGTGGCAGAGTCATTCAACGAGGTGGAAAGACCATGGAAGCTTCCAGAATCTTCTCCAATGACACTTGCCTCACTGAATTCGACCAAGTGATGAGTAAGAGGCTCTCAGTCTCCAAGTGGAAGCAAGAACTGACAGAGAGAAGCCGCAAGTCAAAACATAAGCTGACTCATCCTCTCTACTTACATCTATATATGGATCCCTCATCCCAGAGATCCAGAGGCTGGAATTTTGTACTTTGCAGAGAATTGTTGTTGGTTTGAGATTGAGATTAGTACATTGGGTGATTTATGCTTTGTTGGAGGAGAGGAAGGGATTCCTTTGCTGGGAGGTAGATGCTGGATCGGAACTCACTTGGTTGTATCTCCTCTTGGACTTTCTTATTCTATCAATAAACTATTTGAGTTTCTCCTACATGTTGTGTATCAATGATGTTTTGTTATATTTGCATGTTTAGCTTAATCTGATCTTGAGATTTTTATGAATGTATATCTATATCTTCGTGTAGTTTCTCTCTCTTGTGATCTTGCAGGAATTCGGTGAAGCTGGGCCGGTAAGGGAGTAGGGAGCTGGGAGCTATTGAAGAGAGGAGCGATTGGATCAACAAACTAGCGGAAGGCACAAGTTAGTTACATCCTTCCTCCTCATTTACATTTCATAAAGAAGAATACTCAATTAGGTTTCCTTGTTTGTTGCTAAGGCACTATCACACCTTAGAGTGGGATAGGGGCATTCTGAATAGATACTTTTCCCAACAACAAATTGGCGACTCCGCTGGGGATCGTATATAGTTAGTTTATTTGTGTTTCTATTGTTGTTCTTCCCATAAACTTAGGAGTGCTGAATCGAACTGCATTTGCCATTTACAAATGCAAAGTAGAGATCTGCCACTCTAGTCCACTCACTGGGCCTGTTTATGATCTGAACAAGCAGATCCACAAATACTCTAACTTCCCTTTGTGATAGTTCTTAGTCCTCCTTTAAATCATCCTTCTAATTGTACCTTATTGATAGCTTCTATCTGGCCAAAACCTCAGATCAAACTGCAAACCGTGACCCAGAACCCAGAGACAATTCTCGTTTCTGCTTCAGCGCAGGCTCTGTGAAGAGACTCTGCATTTCAACGCGAGTCCTGAGAGGGCTACCTGTGCTGCAATTCAGTTTCTCTGTGCTGCAGGTGCGCTGATCAGCCTTTGCCCTGTGCAGCTGTGGTTCTTTGCATCCTTGTGTTCAGTTTTATCTCTGTTTTTTGCAACCTGTTATCAGTGTGTGTACCTATCTAAAAACCCCTTTTCTCTGCCTTAATTCTGCCTCAGTTGTATAAAAGAAATTGTATTTGTTTTTGTGTATTTGTTACATCATTTGCAATTTCCCATTACAAAAGTAAACTAGTCATACCGTCGCCCTTAGATCTAGAACTGTCGTAAGTGTCGTTTTGATCTTAGGAGTAAGTTTGTTTGCTGTTGACAATTGATTGCGCTTTTACTTTTGTCTTTTGGTTTGAATTTATGAATTTCTAGTGTCGAAACAAGTATTTGCTTCAAAATCATAAAGTGTCGTAATCGTCTTTTTGATTTCAAAAAGAAACTTGTTTGTGTTTTCACTTGAAATCGAATTCAAATTTTGTACAACAGCTTTCTTTTTAGGCATCAATATTAAGAAAGTGAAAAAAAATACATGCATTTGTACATTTTCATAGTGATAGTTTGTATGGTTTGGTTTAGGAAAAGTGCATTTATAGTGTGCTCTATGCTCTTTGAGAAACGTTTGTGTCTTTATTTTCCCCTTGTAGCTAGGATTTTCATTGTAGAAAAGAGATAAAAGCTTGCTTATCATCTTTAGACTGCATTTAGGAATTGTATATACATCTCGTGGTGATCCAAAAAGGAAAACTTCTAAGAAAGATCAACCTAAAATAAATTGAATGAACTTAACAATGCTTTGTAACTTAACGCACAACATAGAGGTCTAGGCTAGAGACGTGTTCCGACGTCGTAAAACCTAGTGACTGTCGATCTCACTAATGGTTGGGTGATTCCTCCTGAGAGACGATAAGCACCAGTACGGATTGTGCTCCCACATACCATCGAGTATATATTGGGAGACCCCTATATGCATAAAACCTTTATCCATAGGAAGCCATGTCGGTCGCCCTACTGATCGCAATGCACTAAACACAGCATTCGGGAAGATTTACCGCCCGTACCTTAAAAAGTATTCTGCGGTTTTGCGAAAAGTTTGGCACACCCTTTACCTAGAACTCCAGAGCAGTCCCTTTCGTTCCTTTTCAGACTCCTTAACGGAAAAGGTCCATCTGAGCACTTGTCACTTCAGGCTCATTAAAAATCGAAGGAGACTAGAGTCATCTTTTGCTTTTTCTCGACTCTTTAAAATTGAAAAAGCAAGTTGTGTATAAAGCGTCTAAAATTCATTTAATTCAGAGACACATTTCCCCTTTTGTATTTTAGTTGATCGAGTAATCCGCAATCGTGGAAGAAAGTCAATTGAAACCCCGTCGTTCGCAGAGGCTTACGAGTCAACCGTCTTTGTCCCCGGAATCGAAAACAGCATGGACAAAGCGAACTCGTTTAACCGGTTCGAAATCTCCTATTAAAGTTAGAACAAGTGTTCCAACAACATCCGAGGTTCCGGTTACTCCAAACATTTCTGGAAACCCTACCTCTACAGAAGAAGTTCAACATCCACAGAGGGACAGTGATACTGATCCTAGTCTGAGAGTAAACACTTGTGTTACTGAACCAGTTCCATCTGCAACCGGTTCGGAGAGTCTTGCTCCTCAAACATCTGTCGCTGTCGATTCAACCCCTTCTTCGGCACCAGAAATATTTTACGGACCTGACGGTCTTCCCCTTCCACCTGGTTTGATTGCGATAAAGGAAATTGTAGAAGATCCGCAAGCAAGTACTCCAACACATTTTGGAGTCGGGGTCACTCTATTTCCTTCGACATCAGAAGTTAGTCTACCACCAGTGGAAGTTCCCGTAGAATTTCTAGGTAATCTTTTGGATAGACTCAAAATGTCTGAGCAATCGTCAACATCTAGGACTGTGTCGACTGACACAACGACAACAGAACTCCCTGTCGTCACTCCGACAATGTTTGCCGGCGTACCATCTGTCCCGACTAGCTCACAACTGCTAGAAGGAGTCCATCCAGGAACTATTTCGACAGTATGGTCCGTTCCTGTTTGTTCCTCCGGAATAATATCTGGCAACTCTTATGTTGAGACTCGCCAAATTGATCCATTTGGAGGTTAATTTGGGCAATCCAGTCCCCAAGGGCAGACAATCCCTTTGAGTTCCGAATTGCCACCGTATGGGGGGCAGTATGCCCTTTCATTACCCCCTCCGGGAGGATATCCATACGGGAGTTCACAACAATATTCAGGTTATACTGGAGTTACATCAAGTGGTTGGGTACCTATACTACCCCAACAACCAAGAGTTGTGTATTCTATGCAACAATGTGTACCTATGTCAAACATCCCGACTACACCAGCTATTGTGACAGTGTCACAAGTTCAAACGCTGCCTGTTGTATGTCAACCTCAGATTTCTCAGGTTGTAATGCAACAGCCCCTTGACCCTGTGACTCAACCACAATCGCCAACTGGTGGAGCGACACAGGTCCAAACGGGTACAATTACCCCACACCTTGGTCCAACGGTTAGTATAGCGCAACAGAACATGGCTTCACAACCGTGGCTGGTGCAATACCAACAACCACAATTCCAACAAGTATACCAAGGTTTTGAGCAACAGATCTTTGCGAACAGTGGACAGCCGTACATTCAAAACGGTCAAAATCAACCATTCTAGAATGGTCATGTCCACCAACCATATCAGTCGTACCAGCATCAACTACATTATGCTGGTATGCAAAGGCCAACTGCTCAGGCAATTCCATCATATCCTGGGTATGCTTCACCTAACCTGAATCAGCAGTTACCATTCGTGGCAACTTTAGAGTTACCTGATTTACACCGGTTAACAAACGATCCAATTGCTTACGCCCCTTAGTGGCCGACGATCCCTCATAAACTTCCATCAGATATTCGTAAATTTAATGGAAATCCAGGTGAAGATCCATCGAATCACATGATGACATTTCATCAATGGTGTTCGTCAAACACCCTAAACGATGATTCGATAAGGCTTCGCCTTTTTCAGAGGACGTTAACGGGTCCAGCGGCAAAATGGTATATTGAATTGCCTAGAGCTTCGTTCGGCAACTTCAGTACCTTAGCCACGACTTTCTTAACCCATTTTCAATTACCTATAAGGTATGAAACGGGAACGGAAATCCTAACCAACTTCAAGTAGACAACAGCCACTCACATATCTGATCATATACATAAGTGGCGACGTCGTCGTAGGATGGTAAAAACGTACGTTCTCGATCAACTATTAGCTGAATGGTTTATCAAGTCATTACTTCCTACTATAACGGAAGATGTGGCAAAGGGGGGAGTCGTAACGGAAGAGCAAGTCATCGCTCGTGCACAATATCTAGACTCAGTCTGGCACGCTCTACAACAAAATACCTGACGCCCCTAGACCAGAATTTTCAATTCCTCCTCCTCCTAAATCAAACAATGACTCTCACGCCGGCGATGGCATGATTGGCACGACAAACGCGAAATCGACAAAGGCTACGTCCAAGAAAGCCCGTAATATTTCAGATCAAAATTCAAAAGATGAAATTCTTGCTTCAGAAGTAAATTCTGTATCGACAGATAAGGGCAAAGAAACCAAACAACCAGGAAGCAAGAAGAAGCAAGGCAAAGGGAAGAAGAAGAAACAGGGTGAGTCATCTCCTGAAAAAACTTCTTCAGACCCTCCTGGAAATAGGAAACCCCCCTTTGGGTGTCAGATATGTGATGAGAATCAGTGGACAAAAGAATGTCTGTACAAAGCTGAGCTTAAAAGATTCTTTAAGAGTTCGCAAACCTCATCTGTGTTAACTGATCCGTTTCCAAATCCAGGAACAAATCTGGTTGATAGTGGAAATTCTTCCCCGTCGCAAGTGCTAATGTTGTCAATTTCGAAGCAGCAAAATGATGCTTTGATTTCGACAAGGAACAAAGATTACGGGAATCCGCAGCTGTCGAACGACACGGATAAAAATCAACCAAGTAGTTCGACAACAACTTCGATAGAATTTGTACCACCCATCATTCCTGAATTAACAATAAAACCGCCAAAGGGAGTAGTACACAAGTCGACGTTTAATCCTCGCGCTAGAGCAGTGCATCATTATAACATAGTGGAAGATTTGGCCCAATCGCCATCCGCTATGTCGACTCTTGAGGTGCTACAAAATTGCCCATCCCAAAGGCAGGCTTTTCTATCAGCCATTGGTGGGGTTGATCCTAAGGATTCCAATCTTGTATCCTTTGACCATAAAGGATACGATCCTCAGTTACCAGCCCAACTAGCTTTCCTTATTCAAGTGAAAGCCCTCAACAAAACTGTTCATCGAACAATTGTTGATGAGGGGGCATCTACATGTATTATGTCGATGAGTTGCTGGAAAACTTTAGGATCTCCAACCTTGTCGCGATCTTCGACGACATTAAAAGCATTCGACGGAAGGTCATATACCCCATATGGTATCCTAAATAACTTGAAGGTTGAACTAGGGGGAAAAATAGTAGAAATAGATGTTTAAGTCATCGATGGAAATCTCGATTACAACATCCTACTAGGAAGACCGTGGATATATGCCATGGCAGCTATTGTGTCGACCTATTTTAGAAAGATTGCATTCCCTTTCCAAGGAGGGATTACAATCGTCGATCAACAAAACTTCCTCCCTAATGGTTCTCAAGTTACAGGAAGCATTCCCATGATCCATGGAAGCCCCCATTCGCTTCAGAATATCGGAGTAGGCCTACTGAAAGATCCTATACTAATGGGAACTTTCGCTCTTCCACCTCCAATCAATCTGGCAGAAGTAGCGTCGATAGGGACCTGCAATATGATATCTTGCACAAAGATCTCAGAAAACGATATCAACATGGATCATGCAATGGTTTTTCCCCCAAGCCCAATAGAAGTGTTATAGCAATCATGTTTCTAGCATGGGAGGCAAACCCGAATCAATGCTCGTCAAGTGTTTGGGTAGATAGGTCTAGAGAATATGGTACCCCTTCAGATCCTTGGTCGCGAGTGCATGGAACCGACGAAGGAATTGTACAATCGATGTTGATTGAAGGGGCACCATGGAATGATTGCCACCATCGTTCCCTTCTTCCGGATTGTGAAGAAGATACTCAAGATGACCTTTATCATCCTTCAGTTTTTGAATTCCTTTCAAATACTGTAAATACGGTGGATTTCGAGCGAAACTTATCCAACATTGAAGAGACTATAGCCATAAATATCTCGACTAAAACAGCTGTTGTAGAGAATATTTATGTTGGCAAATGTTGTTCTCCTTCAGAACTGGAAATATATAACGCTCTTTTTCGCGAATTCAGAGATGTCTTTGCTTGGTCATACAGTGAAATGCTAGGCATCGACTCGAGTATCATTGAACACAAAATTAAGATGTATCCAGATGTCAAACTGGTAAGAAAACGGCTCAGGCAGGTGCACCCCAAGAAAGCAGCTGCCATTAAAGCAGAAGTTGAAAAAGTTCTCCATGCTGGTTTCATCTACCCGGTTCCTCTAACTGATTGGGTATCGAATATTGTCCATGTTATGAAGAAACATGGAATAATTAGAGTGTGTGTCGATTATAGGGATGTAAATCAAGCTTGTCCGAAAGACAACTACCCTACACCCTTCATCGACCAGATAATTGATGAATGCGCCGGATGTGAAATCTTTTCATTCATGGATGGATTTTTCGGGTATAATCAAATAAATATCCGCCCACAGGACTAGTCAAAGACTGCATTCATTTGTCCATGGGGCACATTCGCATATCGAAAATTACCCTTTGGTTTAAAGAACGCAGGGGCGACGTTTCAGAGGGCAATGAATTATGCCTTCCATGACATCAAGAACATCGTTCAACCATATCTCGACGACCTTCCGGCTCATTTGCGAAAACGGACTGATCATCCGCAGCATTTAAGAGCGATATTTCTACGTTGCCGACACTACAAGATACGACTCAATCCACACAAATGTGTATTTTGCGTCAATTCTAGTCATTTACTTGATATGTAGTCTCCAAGGATGGGATTCGTCTCGACCCGTGCAAGGTACAGGCAATCATAAATTTGCCTCCACCTTCAAATTTGCTTCAGATTCAGAAACTCCAAGGGAAAGCAAACTTTCTAAGGAGGTTCATTCCAAATTACGCCGAACTTGCTAAAGGTTATACACGTCTTTTGAAAAAGGAGGTACCCTTCGTCTGGGATCAGGTTGCGCAAGCTTCCTTTGATGCTTTAAAAGATTCCTTGATGAAAGAATCATTAATGTATGCCCCGGATTATCAAAGAGATTTTAACCTGTATCTGGCTGCAGCAGATACGACCATCGCAATGGTTTTAGTTCAAGAAGCCGATGGAATTGAACACCCTATATATTATTTAAGTAAAAACTTAAATGATACAGAAAGTAAATATTCTTATGTTGAAAAACTAGCGCTTGCAACTGTTCAAGCGATACAAAGGTTTCGACACTATGTCCTCTTTCAAAAAACTACCATTCTGTCTGATTGCAACCCCATGACTTATATATTGTCGCGACAGTTGCTGGGGGGCAAATATTCAAAATGGATAGCAATCCTTCAAGAGTTTGATCTGGAATTCGTAAAATCCAAATCAAAGAAAGCTCTAGTTTTTGCATAATTATTATGCGATCTCCCATCATCGTCCAACGATGAAACATCCGAAGAATCAATCGTGGATGAGAATCTGTTTCTGATATCTACAAGCAATGAGTGGTATGGAGATATAATAATTTATCTCCAAACCCAAAAGTTTAGGCCTAACACCTCTCACTCCGAACGGAAACGTATACGATACCAAGCAAAAGACTACATAATCGTCGGTGATACACTTTACCGTCGTGGTATCGATACAGTTCTGAGAAGGTCCCTCACCCATGAGGAGGCCGAGAAAGCTCTGAATGAGTGTCATTCAGGAGCTTGTGGGGGGCATCAATCTGGTTATGCTACAACACAAAAAAATCTTATGAGCAGGATACTTCTGGCCAACCATGTTCAAGGATTGCATAACATCAGTCAGAAGTTGCCATGCTTGTCAAATTTTTGATAGCAAAACCAGAAGACCCCCCGCACCTCTACAGCCAATAGTCGTTGTTGGGCCATTCGCCAAATGGGGCATCGATTTCATGACATGTAACCCCACCTCGACTGGGGGGCATGGGTATATCATAGTCGCAGTTGACTATTTTACCAAATGGGCCGAGGCGATGCCTACATTGGATAACACTGGTGAAACAACTGCCCTTTTCTTTTTCAATCATGTAGTCACTAGATTCGGCGTACCACAGGCTATAGTCACGGATCATGGATCGCATTTTCGCAATCACATGATGCTTGAATTAGCTGCCAAGCTAGGATTGTCTCACGACAGCTCTACTTCGTATTATCCGCAAGCCAACGAACAAGTTGAAGCGATCAACAAGGTCCTGAAGCATATGCTGCAAAGGATGATCGGAGTTCATAAAAGAAGATGGCACCTAATCCTGTACTCAGACTTGTGGGCTTACCGAAAATTGATAAGGAATGCAACCGGGTTCACACCCTTCCAACTGGTATATGGCCTGGAAGCAGTCTTACCAGTCCAGTGTGAAATCTCATCTCTTAAACTCGCAATCGATCTCCTCCCCGGAACTTCAGAAGAAGAGGCCTGTTTCTTGGAATTAATCCAATTGGATGAAACCCGTCGTGATGCCGCTTTGGCTAACGAAGCCCATAAGAAACGAGTCAAGGCGCAGTTCGACAAAAATGTCAAACCCCGTGTCTTCTCAGAAGGTGACTTGGTCTTGCTTTACGACCAAGAATCCGATAAATTGGGAGCACGTAAATTTAATTCTTTATGGATGGGCCCCTATATTGTTAAACGAGTGTTAGCAAAAGGAGCCTACGAGTTAATGGATTATTATGGAATTCCACTGGCGCAACCCCATAATGGGTTATACCTCAAGCGTTACTATGCTTAAATAGTAACCAATGTGCTTTTGTTGTATTTTGTTTTCGCTAAAGTGTTCGTTTTGGTCGAGTAATCCACCTTTTTACATTTATTGCAGATGTCAAACCTTCTGGAGACATGTGTTGGATATGCCGACGGAGCGAGTCGTAGTTCGCGGAACCTGTCCTCTGCAGCCTGGGCCATTTTTTATCCAAGCAGCGAGTTAGTAAGTTTCAGAGGTGTATGTATCGGTCAATCAACGAATAACATCGCTGAGTATAGCGCGTTGATAGAACTTCTCTCTGATGCCATCATCCATGGTATATGCCGACTAATCGTCAGGCTAGACTCACAACTCGTAATACTACAACTCAATGGTATATATTCCATCTGAAATCCAGCTATTTATCGCATGTTCCTAAGGGTTAAGATTTTGGAAAGACAATTTGATTTTATTCAATACCAACATATTTCCAGAAACTTAAACACATTAACCGACTCATTAGCAAACTATGTGTTAGATAGACACTTGCGACATTTATAAAAAGAAACATGTGGATCATATAACTCAACCAGAATAAACCCCGAAAATCAAAATATATATATAGCTGTTTATGGTTTACATATAATGTTCTGTAACCAAGACAAAATCGGTCACATGACCCAAAAACTCAAAATGCTAGGGGGCATCCTAGTCTAATGATGCTCGTGATAGCAAGTCACAGTGTGTGCGATCATGCGTAAGAGACGAGTCCATCGTCTAGGCACACCAGTAGTATGTCGCTGCAACTGCAAAGGTAGCTCATCGATCCTCACATCGGGAATACTGAGAGTAAGGCTCTCAACCTACTCGTGCACAGCTGTGAGAGTCTCGGCCACATCAAGGTCACGAAGGATAACCCTCCCGGCAGTCTCTCCTGCTGGGGCAGCGGCTGGCACTCTCAAATGGACTACTGGACGAACAGGACCAACATCTTCATGTACACATGAGTTTGATTAAAAGTCTTGATAGAATAAAGCACAAGGACATTATAAATAAAAACAGTAAATAGTGATATGGTCAAAGATTTTACCAATAGCGCCCCACTGCTCGCCATCCGAGAGTACTAAATCCGGATCACCCCGGAAATCCATGCCAGCATATGGATACTCGGCATAAGCCATCTCCTGCCGATCAAACCACCTGAAGAAGGTATCAGAAAACGAAATCTGAGACTGACCAGCATGCCTAGACATATGGTCAACCCATCTCTGCATACGTGGTTCAGCAGGAGGAGGTATATCGAGTGCAATGTACTACGGCTGCATCAGTGGTATCTTCTCCAAGGCAAAGGCGATCAAAATAGAACCAAACCCAAAGTTCTTCAACCTCTCGTCCTTTATCTTGGTCAACTGACTCTTCATCACAAGAAGTACTGCATCACACCAGTTGAATATTTTCGATTGGAGACACTCCAAGGCATGCTGCATATAGGACCTGTTGGCTACATGAAGAGATGCACTCCCTGCCATCCTACCAAAAGTGAACAGAATAGACCTGAGGGACCTGTCAGCGACGTCTCGGATGATGATCTTGCTGTCTTTACTCGGCTGAGATCCTTCCCTACAATACTGGCGGACATAATCTCTCACAGAGTCACTCCCTCGGGCCGAACCTGACAAAGAAATGGGGGCACCCCGCCGCGACAAGCCAGTCAAGAAGTAAATTTCTACTGCAGTCAAGGGGATGGATTTGCCCCTAATCTGGAAAACTTGGTTGATAGGATCCCAAGAATCGAGAAAATACTGTAGTAGGTTGATCTGCTGTCTCATGCTCGAGATTCAGAAGAACTTCAGCAAACCACAGTTCCGCAGCGCGTTCACTGTAACAGGATCATGTAAGGAAATCATGTCCTCTTCTTCATGTTCTCATTCTCGCCATGTAAGGGTCATTTTGCTCCAATATCTCTGCAAAAACAAACAAGAGAGGAGATTGAATCCTAATTTTGATGAGAAATAGGGAAAAGTTTCATTAAAAACTGTGCTACATCTTTCCTTTCTGCGCCCAACGCACCTACACAGGTGTTATGAGTGCGTTGAATGTCAAGTCACCTTCATGGTGACCCACTTTCAGTGCAGGTTTCGACATGCCTAGGGTGCGTTGATGGCAGAACGCTCCCATCAAACCCCAGGGGCTCAGAAAAGCAAAGACTGAAGCACAGAATGCAGAAAAGAAACCATGAAATGAAAGAGCTCAGGTTTGGCTCCTACCTGGTCCAGACGGCGCCGAGAATCATCCACAGAATCTCCCAAAATCAGCTGATGAAAATCAAGGGGGAAGAGGCACCTCCAAAGCTCCAACAAACCAAGTTCAAATGAAATGGTAAAATGAGAGGTAAAAACACTTTTTAATTTCTTTTTACGTAGTTCAAAGTAAAATATTAGCGTTTTAATCTCATTTTCAAGCAAATGTTGTTCATTTCTAACTAGTTTGATGAAGCAATTGAAAGAATAGTACTATCTTTGAAAAAGTAAAGCTATTTATGGTAAAAATCAAAACAAGACCATGTTATCGAGCAATTTTAGCACATAGTTCATTCTCGTTAAAAAATAAACATAAGATCGAGCAAGTGTTTCAACCCGCGTTTAAGCTCGTTAAAAAATGAACTATCCTCCGGTAAATAACCACTATGAATGTAACATTATCAGCCATTAAAGACTTGGTCGTGTTTACACCGTCACCTCCACTTTTCCATTGGCCGATCATTCACCTCCATTTGATTGTTTACCCATTTTGAGGGACAGCTGCGAAGAGTGATTTCACTAGCCATCCTTGTGACACTGTCGTGCTTGGAAAATTCCAACCCTTACCTGGAATCAGCTGCTACCCATTTTATCACTCGTTCCTCAAAAGATGAGTCTTCTTTAAGCTCTTTTCATTTGACTCGTAAAATATGAAAGGATTGCCGAGTTTTGGCCTTCCAGCTCGTTAAAGTGACCGGAAGAGCTATCCCTCCTCTAGATTTTAATATTTTTGGACCTGAGGGATTATTGCACAAAAAGATCGAGCGCTTGTTTTGTTCGGCTCGTTAAAACTATCGAAAATTCATCCCTTCTGTATTGTTTTATACTTTTTCAGACTTAAGGGATTAGATGACGAAAAAGGACTTCCAGAGTTAACTTTATGTACCTTTTCAGACTCTCTAAAAATGAAAAGGACTGAGTTATCTTTGTCGTTAGACTCGTTAAAAACATTAATAGCGACAAACTTGTCTTTAGACGAGAACGAGTTTCACTATCGCTAGGCTCGTTAAAACATAGCGATGGGTTTGCCCGAAGGGCAAATTATAGAACAAGCATATGTTATCCTCCTCAAGCTTGACAAAAATAAACAAGTACTGGTTAGCAATGACTGGGGAAAAATTGGGAAGAAACTCAAAGAACCTTTATTGGTAGCAAGTCGCTCTTGAACATGACACTTCCACTTCGTGCCTGAGTCGGGTTGGGTTGTTTCATTCACCGGTCACATCACCATGGTCTCGCCATACCATCCACCTTTGGGTTAAATGCTACCAATCCATCACACAAGTGTCGCCGATATGTTCAAGAGAAGTCATCCAGAGAAGTCAACCGTGTCCCATCCACTACCATACATTATACTTCATTCTTTCATGACCGCCACCCTGAACCATATATCATCAGATTGTTTTCACCTCCATCAAAATCATTTGCTCCATTTCGTGTCACTGATGTGGGATACATCAAGGCCCTCCTTTGACGGATCGCTTCTTGTCGACATCAGCTCATTATCCAAGAAGTTGATCTAGGAACACCCCCTTCAGTACTTTGAAGCTTGCATGCCTCAATGGCAAGTTTCTCACTTCTGGCGATAGGTATACATCAATGACCTTCGACCGAAATATTTTGTGTGGTGTTTGACGCCAAGTCCTTTATTCACACCACGTGAATTGTACTGCAGTACCTTGAGGGTCATTATCATTATCGGTGATTCCTCTCGCGCTTGTTCACAGTTTACATCATTGACTGGTAATCAAGCGATGTCTTTCCATGTTCGACTTCAAAACATTTCTCACATGGATCGACTTGTACTTAGAGTGAAGATCGGATGAGATTGAAGACCTCGGATCTAGTTTCATCCATCTAGGCTGCGATATATATTCAGGAAAAATAAAGACATTCACATGTACAACATTGCAGAACAGATGATCATCCTACCAAAAGGATGATGATTTCATCAGGATCATCAGTCTACCATCAGACGATTGTCTGTCCTATGTACATAAAAATGAATTTTTAAAGCTGAGCATGGGAATGCCCGCCTCAGCTAGATCATGAAAACAGTATGAAAATTAATGTATTGTATTGTATCTTATTACAGGTCTCCTCCCAACATTGAATGAACTTGGGATCCTCCTAATAAAGCATTTCACCCGATAAACGGCCTCATACTTTAGGGGGCAACTGTTATAGACATTTTTGTGCCTTACAACTATAAGCATGAAATGTCCATAATCCAAGGGATCCAAAGTCCCTAAAGATGTTGTTACAGCTCCTAAAGGAACAAGGTCAACCAATGACAGCTACTCCCAGAAGTTCTCCACCAAAAACCACTCAGAAACAGTCAATTCAGGATCAATTCAAGTGCTCCACTAGCTGCCTGCGTAGCAAAGCACCCCAGTACACTGTCTAGGTGCGCTGCAACGCACTTGAATGCACTACCCAGGTGCGTTGAGCGGGAAAGGACAAGTGGCAGAGTCATTCAACGAGGTGGAAAGACTTCTCCAATGACACTTGCCTCACTGAATTCGACCAAGTGATGAGTAAGAGGCTCTCAGTCTCCAAGTGGAAGCAAGAACTGACAGAGAGAAGCCACAAGTCAAAACATAAGCTGACTCATCCTCTCTACTTACATCTATATATGGATCCCTCATCCCAGAGATCCAGAGGCTGGAATTTTGTACTTTGCAGAGAATTGATGTTGGTTTGAGATTGAGATTATTACATTGGGTGATTTATGCTTTGTTGGAGGAGAGGAAGGGATTCCTTTGCTGGGAGGTAGATGCTGGATCGGAACTCACTTGGTTGTATCTCCTCTTGGACTTTCTTATTCTATCAATAAACTATTTGAGTTTCTCCTACATGCTGTGTATCAATGATGTTTTGTTATATTTGCATGTTTAGCTTAATCTGATCTTGAGCTTTTTACGAATGTATATCTATATCTTCGTGTAGTTTCTCTCTCTTGTGATCTTGCAGGAATTCGGTGAAGCTGGGCCGGTAAGGGAGCTAGGAGCTGGGAGCTATTGAAGAGAGGAGCGATTGGATCAACAAACTAGCGGAAGACACAGGTTAGTTACATCCTTCCTCCTCATTTACATTTCATAAAGAAGAATACTCAATTAGTTTTCCTTGTTTGTTGCTAAGGCACTATCACACCTTAGAGTGGGATAGGGGCGTTCTGAATAGATACTTTTCCCAACAACAGGTCTACCAGGGGGTAGAATCACTACCTAGCCTCAAATGCAACAAGCCTTTAATGAAAAGTACAGGGAATACTCTAGGTCCAAATAAATGAAGTAACATATATTTATGATGACTCTCAGACTTGATGAATCCATAGAATAATATGAGGATATATTTCAACTCAATTATAAGAGGGTCAGGTGCACCCTTGATCCTGAATCACTCAAACTAGTTCTTCTTTGAGTGATCGAGGAGGAAATGTTGGAGACCATCAACATGTTGTCTGGGGGATATATCTATCAATTATCCTATGATGAAATTAAAGTTATGTTCAAGAATCACTGTAGGGCTACTAGAAACAAGAGTAGCGCTAGTCAAGGTTTGGTCAGCTCCTCTCCTTCCACAACTTCCATCAAGAATGAGATTGGTAACATGTTGGAGTACTTTAAAAGTGAAATTCTACATACCTTTTCTTTGCAAATGGATACCATGTAGATCAAAAGGAAACAAGAGGAACTAGAGAGATCCCTAGCTATCTTCTTCCCTAAATGCACTAGAAGGCATCCCATATATTAATGCCCATAAAATGTCATAGATGTCTGCTCAGTCTGTGAGGAAAACCATGCCACAGATAGATTCCCTTCTTTGCCTACTTTAAAATTTGTATACCAAGGGGCAGAAAGTGGGGCTGAGAAAATCTGTTTTATAAATCAAATGAGGCCTCAAGGACCTCGACCATACCAACAGGGCATGCAAGCTGTATCTTACTCTTATTACCATCCCGACCAGAATGCACCCTTTCCACCCTGGTACTCTTCCACTTAGTCATCAGGGTCCACACCTCCTTCTTGGCCTTATGCTCCTCAATATCCTCCTCAACCTGTCCATCAACCATTTCAACCATATGCTCCCCAACCTCCTACTTTACTACCTCCACCTCAACCTCAACCACAAATCTCTCATTTTTCTCCACCCAAGCAACCTTAGATGCCTTCTCAACCCAATCTGAACCCAAATAACAAGCGAGCACAACAGGTCTATAATGGAGATACATTGTACCATGTCTATGCTTTGGATATCCAAGAGATAAACCTTAGGTCTAGAATAGTGCTTCCAAATAACAATCCACCATCTCCACCTGACGAAATTGAAGAGGAAAAGGAAGAGAGTACCCCTCAAGTAAATCCACCTCCTTTTCTTGATATATTGATCCACCCTATCCAGAACACGCCATAAGAGATTGAATTTATGGGAGAACTGAATAATATGTGTGTTAAAATAACTCTTCTTGAGGCTATTAAGGATGTTCCCATCTATAATAAGCTTATCAAGGAGAAATGTTTCAAACACCCTAGGAGAAGAAAAATATACATCCCCACCCTCAATGTTGTTAGTTAATTATCTAATTTAATATTGGGGAGAGTATTTTGTTCAAAATATTTAGACCCTAGAATTCTAGTAGTGGATGTGCACATTGATGGCATCATTGTCCCTGATACCATAATTAATCTTGGGGATGCAATCAATGTGATGAGTAAATAAACCATGCTAAAGCTAAACCTCCAAGGAGCTTTGAGAAAGACCACTAAAGTATTGTTACTTGCAAATAGATCCACAGTAGCTCCCGAGGGATTTTTTTGGGAGTATCCTACTGACTTCTTAGTTCTTCAGCCCAAAATCAAATTCAATGGCTATTATCTCATCTTGGGAAGGCCATGGTTAGCCACAATCAATGTTTACCTTAGTTTCAAGGATGGTAACATGTCTATTAAGAATGGACATTTGTCTAAACAATTGGTATTGTACCCTCCTGCTCAGCCATCCATTGAGCATGACTTACCCTTGTGGCTAGAAGAGGAGGAAGAAGATGAAGTGTATCATACAACATCCTACCCAATTTGTACCTTATATTTTGTTATAGGAGGGGGTCAACCTGATGAAGATGACCTCATTGACCATATCCTTCAGAACCAACCCCCCAATACCATGCCTCTTGATGAGCTAATGAAAGAATATGAGAGTACTCCTTGGACTGAGTTATGCTCAATGGACCCAATTCCTACACATGTCAAAGTTGTAGAATTTGGCCCATCTAGAACCTTGAAAATTAACACCACTCTCTTAGCCAAATAGGAAGAGAAATTGTGCAAGATGCTGAGAGAACACATAGATGCCTTTTCTTGGAACTATAAGGAAATGAAGGTGGTGCATACCTCAGTTTGTAAACATCACATATACATCAAGGAGGGATGAAAATCCATCTACCAACCTCATGTGTCAACCTCATATGAGAATGAAACTAGCCCTCAAGGACATAGTAAGGAAAGGGTTACAAAATTTGTTAGATGCAGTGCTCATATACCCCATCTCAGATAGTGAGTGGGTGTCCCCTCTACTCTTAGTACCAAATAAGAATGGAAAGTGGAGGATTACAGAGAATCGAATGAGGAGGCAAAGAAATATCATTTCCCTTTTCCTTTCATTAACCAAGGTTTAGATGGTCTTGTAGGGAAGAACTTCTTCTCTTTAATGGATGGATTCAGTGGTTATAATAATATCCAGATCAGCCCTAAGAACCAAGACAAGGCTACATTGACATGTCCTTAGGGTACCTTTTCTTATGGGGTCCTCCTAATCGGTCTATTCAATTCCCCTACCACTTTCCAAAGGGTAGTTTTTAACATATTTGTTGAGCTTGTTCATGACTCTATGGAGATCTACATAGATGATTTCACTCCCTATGGGTGTGACTTCCTAGAGTCTCTCTCTAATATGGGTAAAGTCCTAAGAAAATGCATTAAAATGAAGCTTTCATTGAGTCCTGAGAATTTTGAATCCTTAATGAATGTAGGGACTATCCTTGGCCATTCAATATATCAAGAATGGATACGATTGGATCCGAACAATATTACCATCACCAAAAGGCTCCCTACCCCTCAAAAGTAGAGGGATGTTAGGATTTTATTTGGCTTAGTTCGCTATTATAGGAGGTTTATTAAGGATTTTAGTAAAGTAGCTTCACCATTGTTTAGATTGTTGGCCAAGAAACCAGAATTCTATTAGAAAAGTAGTTTCCAAGAGGCCCTTGAGATATTAAAAGAGAAATTGACCACTAGACCCATACTTAGGGGTCCCAATTGGGATCTGCCTTTTCATATCCATACTGATGCATCAGGAAACATTGTGGGGGAAGCCTTGGGGCAAATATATGATAAGATACCCAATGCCATTTATTTCATTAGTAAGAATTTGTCTAAGGATAAACTGAACTACAACGTAACTGAAAAACAACTCTTAGTTGTTGTACACTCCTTAAATAAATTTAGGTACTACATCATTGGATACCAAACTTTTATGCATAAATATCATGAAACTATTAAATATTTGATGAATAAGCCTGACATGAATGCTAGAATCATTAAATGTTTGTTATTGTTACAACAATTTGATTTCACTATCATTGACAAGCTAGGAAAAGAAAATGTGGTTGCAGATTTTTTATCTAGGCTTACTTTGTCTACAGGTGATGAAGGGATGGTCAATGATTAGCTTCCATATGATCACCTATTTTCTATCTCAGTTCTCCCTCCCTAGTTTTCTTAAATAGCCAACTACCTAGTTTTTAGGATATTTGCTCCAAATCTATCATCCAGGGAGAAGAGAAGAATTGTAAGGAAAAGCGTTCCTTTCACTTGGATTCGGGGAAATATTTTCAAACTCGGACCAAATTAGATTTTAAGGAGATGTTTCAAGGAAGAGTAGGTCTTTAAAATTCTCAATAGCCTACCATGATGGGCCCTGTGGAGGTCATTTTACTGTAAAGAGAACAACTTTCAAAGCTTTACATGATCAGAGTTGACTCAACTCCCAAATTTAACCAAGATCTTTTACTTTTGTGATGTGATTAGAATTGAAATTAAAATAGCATAATTGAACATATATGCATGTTGTAAAGAAGAAGGAACATGACAATCATCATCAATAGAAAATAACAACACATTGATAATAGAGTTCGTCCAGGAGGGACTATGTCTTCGGGCCCCAGTGTCAATATGGTGTATGTCGTTGCATTAAATGCTGTCAATAGTGATGATGTACATAGGTGGTGACATTGCTATCATACTAGGAAAATTCCCTCTCACAGGAGTGGATCCAAGAGATGTTCCACTATAGGAACTCTCATTCAAAAAAGACTCTTATGAGTATGACCTAAACTCATGCATGATGATAATGAGCATCCTACCAACATGGCATGAAAGTTATCTCAATGAAAACATACATGGTGACACATGAGTATCCCATCAACATAAAACAAAGGAATCTCAAACAAAACATGATGAATCATGAAAACAGTACATCTCACAGATGATTCCACATCATATCAAGCAAGATTCATGAAAAAAGTAATAAAACAAGATCCCACATCAAACATCAAACAGGGATCTATGCAGCACAATGTGTCTCATAGCAAAAATAAATACATGAATGCACTACATATACCTCACATCCATGGGCCATCTGAAGAACAGGATGTCAAACTGTTAAAGCTGGTCGTACCATCAATCTCGCAGCATCGAATCACATGGAAATGACTGCTCGCACGTTGAACGTTGACACCTGAAATCCACTTTGAAAAGTGGCTGAAAAATGAAATGATCATATGGAAAATATGAATACACCATCAGATCTGTTGCATAGTGAAAAATTGACTGTCAAATTTCTGAATTCTGAGAAAGTGGAAATCTAGAGCTTAAGGAATCTTTTAGATTCTCCCTACATTCTTCAAAGATTCCCTCCTTCGATTTCTCTGAAAATCTGTTGCTCAAATCATGAAACTGACTGTGGCATTGGGTTTGTGTCATCGAGAGGTGTAGGATTAACATAAAGTTTGTCCAATTTGGACATTACAAAAATTTCTCCTTCCTGAGAATTTCGCCCAATCATGGTTATGCCTGACTCTTCTCTGGGCTTATGGTTCCACCTACAATAAATTAATTAAAAATTTGTACCTCAATTTCTATGTGCGCTCTTGGCTCCTCCATGCTAATTCACCAAACAAATGATAGGTTGATTTATAAATTTTTGGCCGGATGTTTCAAAAATGTGGTTTGGCATTGTGGTAGAAAATCCTGAATTTGCTAGAGGAGGTCGGGTGGTCAAACCTCAACTCCTCCATATTAATACAACCTTCATTTTAGAAAAACCATAAAATATTTTTTTGTTGGGGGTCGGGTCTGCATTGGGTGGCCCGCCACATAACCTTCACAATACGTTGGTGTTTTGATATATTAAATTGGGTGAATTTATTGTTTGTTGTTTGTTGGTTGGGTTCATGGGGCCAATCCACATGGGCTAAGCAGGTTCAATCCCCATTGGCCCTGCATTAATATATATGGCATACACTAGTGTGTTCGAGTGTGGGCCATGTCCACTAGAGGTGGCCCACCCACCCCTATACTGTTATGTTTAATGTGTAGATGCGATGTGGGAGGGTTCAGCGACATAATGGCCACCGACCCAAATCTTGATTTGGTGGTTGGTTGGATGGTTGGCAAGGGTCATGGCCCATCAACCTAAAATTTGATTATTGTTGTAACTTTTTTGGAGGACGGGTGGTGAGGGGTGATGCCCGGCCACCTAACATTTATATTTTTTTATTTTATTTTATTTGTTTTTAAGTAATAGATTCGTTTTCAATTTTTTCAAATATAAGGGATATTGGGAAAATGAAAGGGGCCACAATTTTGCCTATTTTTGAGAGCTAGGTTTCATGCCCCAAGTTTGGTCAAACTGTAGGACATTTAAACCTAGCCCACAATCCAAATTTGACTAGCTCGTTCTCCCTCATACGAGCTCGGATTGACGAATCGTTCACACCGTTTCCATCAGGATGATGATATCTATGCTCTGGTCCAAGTTTGAAAGTATTCCAATCACTTTCATTTTTGAGCTTCCATAAGCCCTCTTTGTCTTGTGTGTCTCCTTGTAGCCACCTAGATCAATCCTCACCACTGAGGATATTTTGGTCCTCCAAAAGCATGAAAAATAATCTGCAACTTCTATGCACCTTGTCTGCATCACAAGTGTTCTGAAAAGGTTTGGCTTCCATCTCCTTCACCTTTGTCCTTCGGAAACTTAAGTGATGAGCTATCACCTGCAACCTCTAGTAAATTATTTTTGTAAATTACATGCTTGACTTTCATGACCAACTAATGACCCAAGAATCCCACACTTTCCACGAGTTTATAACACATACTCGGTGGTGAAGTTTACATCGAAATGGAAACAATCCCCCAGCTATGAAAACAAGGCCAACATATCATTGTTTCTTCAACAAGTGATGGAAAACAAATCATCACTGCAACACATGATTTACAAAAATAAGGCCAAACACTATTGTTTCCTTGACAAGTGATGGAAACACGACATCACTTTCATAGTTTATCATGTGACTCAAATTAAGACTAGACATCATTGTTGCTTAACAAGTGATGGAAAACACATCATCACTTTTACATTTTAAAATGCAACAAATGATTTACAAAAGCACGACCATGACAAGATAACATATTGAGAAACCATTTTTCACTTATCATTGTGAATGGGTCATCCCCCGGTGGTGGTTTTGCTTGTTGAACAACTGCTTCACCTGGTTCATGCATCGACACTTTGTCTTTAAGGCGATGCTCTGGATGGATCCTCCAACAAGTGGCTCTTTGATGGCCACCTCTATCACAATGACTGCAATAGGTCTTCTTCCTCTAGATCTACTTAACATTTCGTTGAGAGGGTCTTTCACGCCTCCTCCTTTTGTGTGCTGCCATTCTTTTCCAACACTTACAAAATATATGGTTATGTAATCCATAAAAGGTACATGTTTTTCGATGCCATGTTTTACGTTCATCTTTAACAACATGATTATAATCGAAATGAACATTCAAATATAAAAACTAGTTACACCTCTCCTTGTCATCTCTCATGTAAGTATCATGATGAGATCTTGCATCAGTTCCTTCCTTGCAATGGTCACTGCCATGGGATGATGGGGATGTGTTCCCATCATTCTCTTTCCTCGACAATTTCGACAATGTCTCGGAAGAATCTGACACCTTCGAGCATTCTCCCTCGGTGTATCTCAAGCCTACAAATTGAGGTTTCTGCACAACCTCCACTGGTTGAGTTATGCCTTTGTTATTGACACCAAGTTCCTTTTCCTCTTCATGCCTCATCTTGGTAAGGAGCCTCATATTTGTCCCTATAATTGGGATCTCCAAATCTCCAACAAAAATCATACTATGGGAAGATGAAATTGAAAGGAAATCAACATCTTTTACCTCCTCTGATGATTTAGAAAGAACTAATGAGAGCTTCTCATCATCTGTTGTTGGTGGTTCGCTAGCTATCTCGATAGATTCCTCAACTTCCTTTCTGACATACCCAAGTCCTACCTGACGAGGTAATTCTTCTACTTTGATGTGGTTGACAATGCCTTGGCCATTAATGCCCAAGCCTTTTCCTTGATACCCCATTTTATTCAATAGTTTGGAGCCAATTCCTATGGTATGATTTTCAAAAACAATGAAATCATCATCAAGACACATACATGAATTTAGAGAATTACTTTTTACCTCACATGGGTCATGCTGCAACTTTTCCAAGACCTCGTTCTTAGGTTGCAGCTGTTGTAGCAAACCTTTTATTTCCTCCTTCTCTTCATGTAGAATCATCTTCAATTCAATGTTCTTTGTTTGAATATTCTGGTTCTTGTGCTTTAGTTTTTCCAAGGCCTCTTCTGTGGCTTGCAACTGAAGATGCAATCACTCTTTTTCCTCTATCTCTTTTTGTAGAGCTTCATACATTGTTTCCACCCTTTTGGAAATTTTGAGCATGGTCTTGTACATCACTTTTTCATCCTCTTTCGTTGCATGTTCCATTGTTCATGCTTGCAATTCAAATCCACGTAAAGACCGCTCTGATACCAAACTTGATCCGAGTTGACTCAACTCCCTGATTTAACCAATATCTTTTACTTTCGTGATGTGATTAGAATTGCAAACTAAATAGCATAATTGAACATATATGCATGTTGTAAAGAAGAAGGAACATGAAAATCATAAGCAACATAAAATAACAAGACGTTGATAACAGATTTTGTCAAGGAGGGACTATGTCTCTGGTCCCCTGTGTCAAGATGGTTTAGGCCACTGCATTAAGTGTTGTCAATACTAATGATGTACATAGGTGGTGATGTCACTATCATACCAGGAAAATGCCCTCACGCAAGAGTGGCTCCAAGAGATGTTCCACTACAGGAACTCTCATTCAAGAAGGACTCCTATCAGTATGACCTAAACTCATGCATGATGATAATGAGCATCCCGCCAACATGGAATAAAAGGGATCTCAATGCAAACATACATGGTGACACATGAGTATCCTATCAACATACAACAAAGGGATCTCAAATAAAACATGACGAATCATGACAACAAGTACATCCCACAGATGATCTCACGTCATATCAAGCAGGAATCATCAAACAAGTAATAAAATAAGATCCCACAACAAACATCAAATAGGGATTTGTGCAGCACAATGCATCTCATAGAAAAAAGAAGTACATGAACACACTACATATAGCTCACATCCTGGGGCCATCTAAAGAAGAGGATGTCAAACTACTGAAGCTGGTAGTACCATCAATCTCATGGCATTGAATTGCATGGAAATGACTGCTCACACGTTGAATGCTGACACTTGCACTCCACTTTGAAAAGTCACTGAAAAATGAAATGATCAAATGGAAAATCTAAATACCCCATCAGATCTATGGCATCAAATAGTGCAAAATCGACAGTCAATTTTTTTAATTCTGAGTAAGTGGAAATCTGGAGCTTAAGAAATCTTTTAGATTCCCTCTAGATTCCTCAAAGATTCCCTCTTGCGGGTCCTTCGAAAATATGCTGCTCAGATCAGGAAACTAACTTCGCATCGGGTTCGTGTCACTGATAGGTGTAGGATAGACATAAAGTCTGTCCAATTTTGACATTACAAAAATTTCACCCTCCTGAGAATTTCATCCAATCATGGTTTAACCTACAATAAAGTAATTTAAAATTCGTGTTGTGATTTCCATGCACACTGAACAAATGATAGGTTCATATATAAATTTTTGGGTGGACTTTTCAAAAATGTGGTTTGGCATTGTGGTAAAAATCTCGAATTTGGTGGAGAAGGTCGGGTGGTCAAACCCTGACTCCTTGATATTAATACAACCTTAGTTTTAGAAAACCGAAAATATTTTTTTTGGGGTGGTCAGGTCCACATTGGGTAGCCCACCCCATAACCTTCGCAATACGTTGGCATTTTGATATATTAAATGGGGTGAAATTATTGTTTTTTGTTTTTTGGTTGGGTTCATGGGTCCGCCCGGTGGGCCCAACCCACGTGGGCCAAGTAGGTTCAATCCCCATGAGCCCCGCATTAATATATATGCCATAGGATAGTGTGCTGGGGTGTGGGTCAGGTCCACTAGAGGTGGCCCACAACCCCTATAATGTTATGTTTAATGTGTAGATGGGATGTGGGAGGGCTCGGCGAGGTAATGGCTGTCGACCCAAATCTTGATTTGGTGGTTGGTTGGATGGTCAGCGAGAGTCATGGCCCGTCGAACCAAACTTTGATTATTGTTGCATCTTTTTGGGAGGATGGGTGGTGGGGGTGATGACCTGCCACCTCACACACACACACACACACACACAAAGTAATAAAGTCGTTTTCAAATTTTTCTAATATAAGGGATATTGGGAAAATTAACGTGGCCACAATTTCACCCATTTTCGGGAGCTAGGTTTCATGCCCCGAGGTTGGTAAAATTGTAGGACACTTAAACCTGGCCCACAGTCCAACTTTGACTGACTCATTCTCCCTCATACGATCTCGGTTTGATGAACCATTCGCACCATTGTGATTAGGACAATGAGATCTACACTCTGGTTCTAGTTCGAAAGCATTCTGATCACTTTGATTTTCGAGCTTCCATAAGCCCTGTTTGTCCTGTGTGTGTCCCTGGAGCCACATGGATCATTACAAGTTGGCTACTATTGGCCTACTCTCCATCAAGATGCAAAAAGGTATACCAGTAGATCTAATTAGTGCTATAGGATGGGGAAACCCACACCGAGGGATGAAATGCCTCTACAACTTCAAGTGGCCTTAATAGAGCCATTTGACGAGTGGGACACAGATTTCATTGGGCTAATTGATCCACCATCAAGGCAAAGTATGCTACAGGAGGGACAAAGCATGCTACAAGAGGGACAAAAGACGCTACAGGAGGGATAGGATGTGTTGCTAGATGATAAAAATGTACCACTATAAGGGTAGAATGTGACACAACAACTACAAGAGGCAGAAACCTCCTCAAAAGCATTTGAGATGGACTTCCCAGAGCTCCAACAGCCTAGTCCACAACCTAGACTAATCTCCTATGAAAAATTTATTGGAGGGAGGATTATTCCCCAAAAATTTACAGTCCCACTTTTTTATGAGCTAGAAATAGAAAGAGGAAGAACCCATAGGTAGATTCAAATTTCTAAGTCTAAGAAGGTAGAATATGTGGGAATCATGGAAGAAAAGGTACTTAAAATGAGCAAAGAACTAAGTGAGCTGAGAATGATGGAGTCTACAATGAAGGATTAGCTACAAGCAGAAAAGATGTGGTTGAGAAAGAAGCTGCAGGAGAAAGAAACCCAACTTGCCAGCATGGAAAGCCTTTACATGGAGGCATTATCATGTAGAAAGCCATTAAGGTATTCTGCCCTCTTTCCCAAAGAATAGTAGTTTAAATTACAAATAAAAACCTTAGCACAACATGGATCTATGCCCTTTCAGGATTACAAATAGTTCATTGAATTTTGTAACCAAGCTAGAATGGAGGAGAAAGAAAAATTGGTTGAATTTTACATACACAACCTCACTCTAACATATATCAATTTTTGGGATCCCAATGCAATATTGGGGGTACACAGATGATGGCCTTAGCATCCTGGATGATTGATGGGGAGGCAAGAGTTGAGGAAGTGAAAAGTGTAATGGAAATTGAAGAAAATGAACCATTGTGCATCAAGTCAAAGCTAGTGGGCCCAATGGATGTCATTAGAAATCATAGCATCATATCCAATGATGTTGATTTAGCACCTAAATACCTTGCCAACCAGGAACAAGCCATCCTACATTTTGAAGGCACATTGAGGTTGTTGGGAACAAAAATCCTACAAGCCTGCCAGAGGAGATGAGATGCCTTACCCCACAGCCTCCAGATTAGAGAATACCACTATCCTGAAAGGCTAAAGAATTCCTTGGAGAGAACAACCCTACACAAGAGGATCATGCAAAGATTGAAAGTTAAGTCTATAGGACTCAAGTTAATTCCACCCTCACTGATATGCCTACAGGAAGGAAGAGATGAAGCAGAAGAGTAGAAGGAGTGGAAAAAAATAGTGAATAATGTGGATTTCTATCCCCAAGGAGGCAAACTATCTGAGGAGCCTTGGGATGTCAGGGAGGTCACCAGGGCCATGAGAGAGATACACATGGATGAGAAAGAATTTCAGTATGGAGTGTGATGATGAGGCTCATCAATAAGTACATTATAAGGGTCATTATGCAATCCTCCAGCTTTAGAACTATCTCTTTATCACATTTATTTACAATTTTGTTATATTATTCTTAGTGGGAAGGGTAAAAGATGTTTGTTATGCCATGTGGATTAATAAGGTTTAATTGTAGGGAATGGAGAAATTTTTGATATGATTCATATGCAATGGCTCAAAGTAGACAACAGGGAGAGAATCTAGGGGGTTTTCCTCCTCTTTAACTCCCTCAATTATCTCAATATCACAACACTCTCTCTCTCATCATCTCAACTCCATTGATAGCCAAGCAAGACAAGGTCGAAGTTAAGAAAGTGCAGTTAATGAGTAACAAGATCCCCCATTCTTGAGTTGTGGAAGAATAATATTCCTATTTTCTAGGGAGATTCTAGTAGCTACCCTCTTGTATAAATAATCATGTAAAAGAGCTCCTTAGCATTCGAGTTTTGTTTTGAGCTAGGTAGCTATTGAGCTCAAGTACTTGGAACTATTATTTTTTATTTTTATGTGATGTATTAGATATTAATTCAATGATAATGATAAGTTTCTTATTTATTCACCACTAAGTTAGTTCCATAGGGCTAAGGCTCTTGGGTTTGAGCCCAACCCCAGTGGATTTGGTCCCCCTTCTATATTTGTATCTCCTTTTAGTTTAGATTTCTTGTTAGTTTCTTTCATTTATTTAGAGAATAATCTATCAAAAATATATGATTGAAGCCTCTACCTCATTTGTCTCATGGAAGCATGAATAGAAGGATTTACAACCACAGTCCAAAAGTATTATGTTTATTATTTCTTGGAAGAATATTTTTGTTAGTCACCTTGTTTTTCATATGCTTATTTTATCTTAGGAGTTGCTTTATTGATCAGACCATATTTTTCTCATAGATTAGATAGTTTTTGATGGTGTTGGACCCGCCAACATTCAAGTGGATCCCCCCAGTAAGAAGTCCCAACTAGACCTTAGACCATTTGGAGTAGGTGTCACAACAATGGGTGGTAATGTAGTGCCTTGACCATGGTAGCAATCGGAGTTAAGTATGATAGCTTTCTTTGGAAGTAAGTGTTTGACCTTACAATATTCAAGTGAGATGCATGGGGGTTCTAACACAAAGAGGGGAAATTATGTGTGTCCCTTAGAATCCTGTAATAGTACGCAACTTGAAAGGAAGACATGAGTAGAATTACATCACAGGTTGGAAGCAGAATAGTCCACAAACCAAAGTGATGGGTTAATCCAAAAAAAACACCTTCAACAAGATTCATAAAATTGCATACAAAATAATTCATACACAAATGTGTATGTTAAACAACAAACATTTATAAGGAAACCAGAATAGTCCAAATACAATAACAACATATGCATGTAAATGTGTTGGCCCAATTCTATTATTAAGTGAAAGTTCCATCCATACATACACCATTGAAAACCACTAGACCCAATGGTGGAACATTACAATCAACACCACTTGCTCCTCCAAAGAAGCATACTAGCTCTATGATTTGGAGAAGCCAAGACTCATCACAATACTCTCCAAGCCTTCTCAAAGCCAAATCATAGCCAAAATCTTGGCTCCCAAAAGCCTATTCTATGGGCTATGAGGTTTTATTTATAACAAAGGGTGGGGTGACCCTTGACATTCCCCTTTGACTCTTTAACTACTCTCATGAATCTTCAAGCCCATTACAAACAACTCTTTACATAACATAGTGATTTTTCACATTCCACTAATGACACTTGGAATTTTACTTACAGCATATTTAGAAATAATATACAATTTTCACATATGCCCATGTGGAAAAAAATAGGATTGAGTCATCCTAACAAGAAAACCACCATCACTCAAAAGCTTCAAGAAAGACCAGCTTGGAAACATCCTCTTGATGATCTTCGGTGACGAACTGATACCAAGCTTGGTACTGCGCTTTGGTGTCCCCATACTTTTTGGTGATGTCTTTCTAAAACCAGACTCTTGCTTCTATGGCTTCTAGGTGTATGGTCCTAGAACCATTTTCCAACTCATCTTGAAGCATGTGCAACATTTTCCTGAGTGTGGTTGGACCACCGATGTACCTCTGTATTTTTTCTACGCTCAGCTGCAAGTCATTTCTGGTGGCCTCTTGCATCAACTGCTCCATGTACTTGTTGGCCTCCAGCCGAACTTGGTTCTTCTCAATGGCATCGGTGAGGGAACCAATTGAAGGGATCATGTGTGTCCTCACCATGACATCTAAACTATTGAACAACCATGCATAGGAAGCCTAAATGCTACTGATGAGTAGTCGAAGTTTCTCATAGTTCTGGATCAACATCCAGATCCGTGCTTTGTCTAGATCTGCCTACAGATTCATTATCTTGTGCAAGTAAAGTGGGAATCCCTTGTACTTCATTGTCCACTCATGTACGTGTGCAATAGTATCATGTATGCCTTTGAGAGTTTGGGCAATCTTCATACACGCTATAGAAAACCATATACATGGAAAAATGCCTTATGCATGGTGATAAATATTTCATAATGTTTCTACATGGCAGTCTGAAGAGTCGATACTTTAGAAAGTATCACTTTCCTCATATCTACCATAGCGGATCCTGCATATTGTTCTACCCTCTTCCTAGCCTCTTGCAAATCCTTTATCATATGATCATTCTCTACTAACAAGAACTTGACAGTTGAGCATGTGGCTTCTGCATAAACCTTAGAGGCATCGACCATGGTAGCTAGATGTTTTCTAACATTTGACACAATCACCATTTCCTCCATATGTGTAGGTGACCCGTGATCATTGGGAGATGATTTCTTCACATATGTACAATCCTCTATTGTGACTCATCAAATTACAGATTGTACACACCCATCACCATATCATCATCAAGGAGAACAACCTCTCCTTGCTCGCTAAAGACTGGTTCTGATTTTGGAGGTGGTGGAGGTTGAGGGTTGACCTAGGATGTTCTTGGAATGAGTTTAGTGTGTTGGTCCTATGGATCCTATTTCAACTCCATGTTTGTTGCTACAAACATTTTCTCAATATTTTGAGCAAGTTCCCAATCCTACACCTACTCACCCTCTTCTTCATCTGATGATTTTTCTAGCTCCTCAACCTGTATAGGCACATTTTATTCTATCATCATGCCTTGCCCTTCTTCTTGTTCATGTTTCTACTTCTCTTCCCTCTCTCTCCTTCTTATCTCCCGCTCTTCTTTCATCTTACCCTTTGTTTCTTGCAACATCCGTTCTACATCCTCCAACCTTTTCTTCTCTCTCTTCCTCTATTCTACTCTCTTTATGAATTTTTCCTCTTTTCCTCCACTTCCAAAGATACTTTCTAAATGAGAGGATCTTCTCTAAACTTGTAACTTTGCTCAACCTTTGGGTTCTCATTAATATTCCTTTTTCCTTTGTCCTGAACCTGTTTGATTCTCATTTCTACTATTATTGTTGCTTCCTTCGGTGTTGCTGCTTGCAAAGAAAATTTTTATTCTAGAGCCATGCTGACTGGTTCATTGAGCCTAGAGGAGTTGTAACAGTACCTCCAAGGATCTTCCTCTTCCCAATTAAATGTCTCATGGATCCTTGGATAATACACCTTCACACAGTGGTTCTTGCATATGCAGTAGGGATGCTATGGATTGTAGTTGTTGTTGCTGAAGTTAAACTTTTCTAAGTTCTTGGCCTCGACATATGCATCCTTCAAGCTTCAGATCTTGTATAATCCAATCCATAAAGGAAGAGACAGCCATGGTTCCTTCTTCCTCCTATGAAGTCCTGTTGATGATCTTGTGGAAATGTGATATGCAACGTCTTACATGACCAACTTATCCATGGAAAACCTTGGTAGCACATGCGGAGGCTTCTCTCCACCAAACATCCTGATGAAGGTGCCACTTGGCAAGACATACTAATCTGCAATGTTAAGTAATGCCTGCATCAATTCTTGAGACATGTAAGGTGGATCTTGCTCAAATATCAACTTGTAAACCGAGATGACGAAATGGTCAGATAGCCTCATCATGACTCCTTGGTAGCTGCACTTAGAAATCAACTTGCAATAAATGTTCACATCATTCTCTAATGGTGTCCATGTCCAACCAATGCCAGGAAACTGATGTTGGGCATACATTGCATCAAGTAGGTACGCAGAGATATAGAATCTCACTTGTTCATCCTTGGGAAGATTTTGGTCATTAGTCACATGCACTTTCAGCTAAAGAGCCAACTAGTCCAAGACAACCACCCAATTCGGCAGAAAGGTCTTCGTGCTCTCTTTATCGTACAAATGACATGCAAATATGATCAAGAGCTGGTATGCCTTTCTAAAAGACTTAATCTTATAAACATGATTGGGGTCAACCTGAACTTTGATGAATCTTTCACCCAATGCTTCATGATGTCTCTAGTGTTCACATTGCTTTTGGGGGTATAGAAAAGTGCATCCATGTGATTCATCAGTTGTGGTAAGTGATACATCTGATGATAGTTTTCCATCCTGAAGGTATCAAGTTATGTTCCACTAGAACTGATCAATGTCATCATCCCGGGATCAGTTTGTGTGACAATCTAGTGAATGATGTCAGCACATGGGAAGGCGGGGTACCGACATGAAATCTTATAAAAGCCTAACATATGGATGTTGACATAGACCTGCCAATCTTCTAGATCTTCCTTGAAGCTGCCTACAAATATATCCTTGATTTCATGCCATGTTACCTTTGTGTCCTTCTCTATGAACAATTATGTATCTGCATAGACTGGCAAGTTCATTGACACATGTTCAACAACATTCCCAGTTCTTCTTTGGACAGTATCGTTTGATGTAGCTCTCTTGGAAGGCATATTACCTGTATTGTTGAAGAGCTACTCAACAAATGTTGTACATGGAGACAGAGAGGACACTCATGGCATGAAAATTTTAGCTTGAAATCAAAAGCACTTCAAGGAAGATCAAGCAACAAACTGGGCAACTAATTGGCAAGATTGTGCAATTATTGGTTTTAGAGGTGAGGAACTATGAGATGGATCTACGCATTGTGCAATCCCAACTGTCAGTGAGGAGGTGATACTGACTGGAACTACACAATATGTAGTTCAATCTGGTTTGTGCTATTTGGGACTGCATATTGCACAATCCTAGTGGCCAAGACTCCAGGACTGGCTCATGGAACTATGTAGTGAACAACTGGAACTAGTCACTGGAAACCTTTATGTAATTCTAGGAGCCAAGGTAGAGCCTTGAACTCTAGAAATGCACATTGCATGACGTAAAGAGCTAGATCTAGGCGAAGGAAACCCATATCTAGCCAAGGGAAACATGAAAACAAGCAGATCCGAAATTTTGAGTGATGGTTGGTGTAGGTCTGGGTGAATGGTGATGCATGCAATCAAAACAAATGCAGGAATAATTCAAACAGAAGAACAATGAAGCTTATGGACAGAGTTTTCACAACAACGACCGTTAGTGCAAAAATTGAGTTATGCATGCAACACTTAGGAAAGGCAATGAAAAACTTAAAACAACACTTCTAGAAGCAAAAACAAATCAAAACACCAACGATTATTCAATAAAATGGGTAAAGAAACACCCTCACAAGCCAAGGAAACAAAAGCAATAAAAAAAGCAGCAAAAGACTGGAAAAGTAAGGCTTACCCAAAAAATATGTGTCGATTGTGCCAAAGGTTCATAAATCTCCTCCGGAATGTTAGGGCTCCAATATCGAATGTGAAAATGAGCATTGGCGGCGTCCATTAAATATATTTGGTTTATTTAGGGTTTATGATGCGAAGGGAAAGAATCTAGGAAAAAGAGACACGTGGTGGAAGTTTCCAAAAATAACTCAAGTGTAACTCCAACTACTAAAAATAGACCCCTATTTTTTAGGGATGCTTTTTCACTTTTTTATTTTTACATTTTCGGGAAATGCTGCCATGCATGCATGAAGAAATTGCTTAGTTTTGGGAAGAATTGGGCAACCTACTGGCACATGCATTGGGAAGCTGTTGATGGAATGCTTTTGCGCAATTCCTGGGCTGAGTGGCTTTGGTTGCCTCTCATGCTCTATGCAGTTTCCTAGCTAAAGGTAGGATACCAGCTCAATTTGTGCAATTCTGTAGTTTAAGGTCACTGTTGGCTTGAACTGTGCATTTCCTGAGAGAAATGTTGGTTGCCCTCTAAGATTGTGCATATCATCAAGGCAGTGCTAGAACCGGATTGCAACCAAGTGAAGACATCAGCTTGTGGTTAGACAACAAAAAAAGTAAGAAAACATAAGTTATGAATCCAAAGATAAAAATCAATGAAAGAACAAGTACTTGGGTCAATGCGAGATAAGCCGCTGGGATTTTAGTAGGGAGGCTCCAAAATGAAGTGTAGGTAAAATTTTGGAGGGTGATTGTAGCTGCTACAACATTGGTGATACAATGGTGGAACTCGAGCTCTCTATATGGACCTTCTCTCATGTAAAGCTAGTCTAAATTTTCTGGAAGTATTGTTCAATTCTTTGATTGTCATGATTCCTTCACCATCTTGAGTTAAATGTGTAGTCCCTACCATTCTTTTTTATCGTTAGCACACATACCAAGCTAGGTCAACTGAGTTCTTTCGATTGGGAACGAGCGGTATATTGATGTACAAGTAATACATATTGTGAGAGTTTAAGTTTCACCTTTAGTGTTGCTCCGCTGTCAGCGGGCCTATCTTGGCTTGGTTTGGGCTGACCTAGGTTCGATCTATATTGTGCACCAACAAAACCCTCAATCACTGGCCCTTTAGGCAAAAACCTACAAGTAGATCATAGTCTCACTCAAAGTAACTATGGGAGGATGCAGAACCAGGTTTTTGTAGCCTTGAAGGATATGAAGATGTGGTATTATTATGTTCTTTTATTCTTAACATTCATAAATAACTTTTCCGCATTAGATTATACACTTAAGCATGTCATATAAAAGCATAAACCATCACTGTGATGAAATAAGATGCAATTGTAAGAATTGCTACGCTACCAAAAATGATAAGAAATTATACACATGAAGGCACCAATTTACCATGGTTCACCCCAATTTGGGGCTATGTGCATAAGAAATGTTGCTTATAATAATGAATATTTGTACAACAAACAGTTCTTGGACTGCACGCTAAGTTTCAGCCTATCTATGCACTCAGCTATAGGCTCAAGCCTCTGCACACTCAGCTATGGAGCCTCTCCTTTACTACAGACTATGAATCACAATAATATAACCATAACACTGATTTGGATCATAAAATATGATTCTCTTATTTATTACTCTACCTTATATATACTATTACATCGAGGGTTACATCATAAAATACCATGGTCCAAATACCATGGACTCCCTAAAAAAAGCTACTATGGTAGGAAAACCATTGACATCTTACAAAATTAGTGTGCTTTTACAAAAATGAGGGGCTTAGACCCACCCCAAAGCCCTTATATCGCATGGTATATTCAAATTTCTCCACTTCGTGTTCCACGTTGTGCTCTGTTTCATTCTCCACTGCGCACTCCACTCCACAAAATGTAGAGTCCTTGCCAAAATCTAGGCGAAGTTAGGTTACGCCCACCAGGACCCCAACGCTCACATCTAACTCATCCCGAGTCACTCAATCATTTTACCTCTGATTTTTCTGTGATGTTGTTGTAGGCATTGTTGAACTACTGCGAAATTTTTGTGATGTGGTTCTCTTCATTGCGTACTTCCTCTAGCAATGCTTTTGTCATAGGTTCCATAGCCTTATGTACCATAATTGTCTCCCTCTGTCGAAGCTCTTAAAGCTTCTCATATACTTCTTGGGACAGTTGGATAACCTCATCCTGCCATGGCGGAGTTATCTCTATCAAAACCTGCTCTTCCTTCCTTAGTTCCTCAATATTCTTTTGGAGGGCATTTCCCTCGTTAATCTTGGTGAGCTTCAGTGAGATTGGTAGGGTCTTTTTAGTTTCTTGAATCTTTTCTATATATTGTTGCTTCTGCTAAATATATTCCTGTAGTTTTTGCACATTTGGATATTCCTAAATTGCAGTCAAAATTTGTAAACTCTCATTCAAAAGTTTCCCATAGTCTGCCACTACTGTAGAGATGCCGACCCTTGCAGCCTTTAGGTCAGTCTCCCTTTGTTCTTGCACTTCCTATGGTGTGGTTGGCTGCAGCGTCATTTGTAGCTCACTGATCTACAATTCAGATTTAAATTGTATTACGGCAATTTTTTCCTTATATCCTTTTACTGCAATGTCTAGCTTCATGACCTTGTCCTCCACTATCTCTTCTTCTTGGACATCAAGGTCCAAAATCTTTCTTCATGTTGCTTCAACCACCTCCTTGATCTTTTGCTGTTGCTGAAATGCCTGATCCCTTTCTTGAATTTCCTAGTTGAGCTTCTGTTGCAACGAAGCTCACTCTCTTTCTACCTGAATGTTCAACTATGAGGTGTGTTGTTCACGTAGCTTCAGCTCCTCTATTATTTCCATGTGTAGCTTTTTTAATCTCTCCAATGGTACTACTGTGATGTTCTTGTTGACATTCCTTCATTCTTTAGCTAGTTTTTGAACCGCAATTGAGTCAAACTACAGGGATCTGCAAGGTATCGATGTTATTCGCACTGCAAGTGTAAGCTCTTTTTGTCTCTCTTTTCCATTGTTCTTCATTACTTGCTATGGTTGCCTAAATATTTGTGCTAGTATTTGAAGTTCTTTGATGCACCCCTACACACCAGTTAGAAGTGTGTCATAGTGATCTTCTAACTTATACCATGATTTTGTTATCATCTCTTAAATCCTATCCCCAATCTGGCCCAAGTCCCTATCAATAAGGACCATTAGTGTGATATATTTTTTTTTGTCTACCTTCTATTTATTTTTTATTTTCATGGCAACTTTGCACTATGCCTTCCTCTTTTCTATGACATCTTGTTCTTCTTCTATCTTTTTAGACTCCCTATTCTGCTCATCTCCTTCAAGAGGATCCTGGTGACCCTCTTTATGGTTCTCCTCTTCCTCTGAGTCATGCTCATCCTTGTCTTTTTCCTTTCCACTCACTTCTCCATGCTGCGATATGTCCTCCCCTATCACACTATATTCTACCTATGTCTCTAGTGCATTCGTCCATTATGCTGGCCACTGTTGTGACTGTAATAAGAGGTTATCTTCTATTACCAAATATGGCAGGGGATACCACTTCTTCTTTGTGTCCCTATGAGCCTATATATACACTTTGTGGAAATCAGCCTTACACTTTGAAATAGAGTTATATCTCTTGTATAAGCTTGGTGAAAGGCGATGATGTTGGTTCACTAACATATGTAAGTCCATATGATATAATACAATGAACATCTTATTCTCCTATGCTCGTGATGGTTTAGTGGTATACAACAACGAGGCATAATGCATGGCTTCATAAACATCTGATGCTACCAGAGGGAACTATGAATCCTCCGACACTCTCCATGCCAACATCACAATTATTAAAATCAACCATGCATAATGAAATGTGGTACCTTTCTCCTAGAATTTGCAGCAATCATCCAAAAAATCCTAGCATAAATATGTGGCCCAGTTGTACTGAACCCCATTAGTGCACTACACAACTAACGGAACCACCAATGTGGGGACTTCATTAGACTGACACTTCCTCATGATCTTCTTGGCCAATATGTGTGCTGTGAAGTGAAATCCTTGGTCGCTGATTGAGTTTATGTAATACCCTCATGTTATAGACATTTTTGGGCACTGCAACCCCAATCATAAATGTCCATAAACCAAGGGCTCTTAAGTCCCTAAAAGTTTTGTTCCAACCTCTAAAATAACAAGGTCAACTGATTACATCTTCTCCTAGAATTTCTCCACAAAAAACTGTTCAGAACTAGTCAAAACTGGACCATCTCACCTGCTCCATGGTCAAAGTGCGCTACATCCCACCTAAATACACACAAGAGATGCGATTCATCTTGAAAAGCCCTTCTATGGGGTGAGATGGGCGAGAGTGGAAAAATGGCAGGGTCAATCTGCAAGGTGGAGGATCATGGAATCTTCTAGAAACTTCTCCTAAGACACTTGCCTCTCTGCATTCACCCAGGGATGAGTAAGAGATCATCAATATCCAAGTGGAATCAAGAACTATCAGAGAGAGGACACCAATAAAATCTCAAAAGCAGACTCACCCCCCTTGCAAACATCTATATATGGATCCCTCATGCCAGAGATCCAAAGGCTGGAATTTTGTATCTTGTAAGGAAGTGCTGTTGTTTTCTTGGTGCAATATCATAGTGTTGGGTGATCTAAGCTTTTCATGAGGTGAAGAAGGGCTCTCTTGCTGAGAGGATGATGCTGGGTCAAAACAATTGGTTGTAATCCTCTTTGCTATTTCTTGATTATCAATAAAGCTATTCAAGTTTTCCTCCACATTCTTGTATGATTGATGATATATGCATTTGTGTGGTCAATATATATCTGTTCCTATATTGTTTATGATGATAGATCTATGTTCTTGGATAGTGTTATGCTGCTTTGATTCTACATGTGCTCTTTGAAGCTGGGTAGACGAGGAAGCGAGTAGCAAAGATCTATCAGAGGGGAGAGGAATCAAGCAAGGAACCAAGCGCAAGACAGAGGTTGGTCTCCTTTATTCCCCTCTTATCTATTTCGCATAAAGGAAAACAAAAGTAGTTTTTGTTTGCTTGTTTCTAAGGTAGCTACCAGCCTTAGTAGGACTAGCAGCTTTGCATAGACACTAGATTTCTCGATAACAAAATGGTGACTCCGCTGGGGAGTGAATAGATTGTTTGTTTATCTACATTTGTTTACTTTATAAACTTACAGACGGAGCCTGAAGTTAAGCCAGCTAGCCTTCGAACTGCATTTGCTATGCAAGTGCAAAGTAGATCAATACTGCTTTAGTCTATCTCCGAGTTTTGTTTATGAACTGAACAATTGATTTACAAGCTCTCTAATTGCCCTTGTGGTGGCTCTAGCAACCTCTTTAGATCTACCCCTACGATTGATTTACTGATTACGACTTGCTCGGCCTAAATCCATAAACTGAGCTGCAAACTGTGACCCGGAACCCAGTTAAAGTCTCGTCCTTGGTCCAACGCACTGTCTCTTCTGTGAATTCTGGATGCATCGCAATTCCTAAGTGTAGTAGGTGCGCTGCATCTCTTTTTCACAGTGTTACAGGTGCGCTGATCAAACAAGGCCTTTCCTGCTCCTCGATTTTGGTTTTTGTGATCACTCTTTTCAGCTCTATTCAAGAGTTTTGATGCCTGTAGTTAGTACACCTCTGTTGAAACCCCCTTCCTTGCCATTATTCCACCTCCATTGTGCAAAGAACTGTAAAATTTTTTATGTATTTTGAGCCATTTTCAGTTCTCGTTTACAAAGAAGTAGCGTAATTGTACTGTCGTTTCTTGATTTTAAAGTGTTGCAAGTGTCGTTTTCAATCATAGAAGAGAATCCGATTGTTATTGATAGTCGATTACACTGTTACTCTTGTATTTTATTTGAATTAGTAGTTTTTCAAGTGTCGAAAGCAAGTTTTCAATTCCAAATCGCAAAGTGTCGTCATTGTCCTCATTTTGTCTTGAAAAGAAACTTGTTAGTAATGTCGCTTTGAAAAATAATTCAGATTTGTGCTTAGCTTTCTTTTTATCATTCACACATTAAGAAGGCCGAAACAAATACATGCACGTGCATTTGCATTTATACTGTTCGTTGTTTTGTTTTAGGACAATGCATATAGTGTGTGCTCTCTGCTCTATGTTGAAAGAATGCCATCTCTCTTTCCTTAGTAGCTAGGATTTTCATTGCAAAAAGAAGATTAAACGATTGTTTATCATCTTAGATTTCATTTTAGGAATTGTACATCTACATCACGTGGTGAACCTAAAAGGCAAATTTCTTAAGCAAGATCAACTGTAAAATAAATTTAATGAATCTAAAAACGCTTTGGAACCTGACGCACAACATTTAGAAGTCTAGGCTAGAGACGTATTCCGGCGTCGTAAAGCCTGGTAACTGTTGTTTTCATTGTTGGTTGGGTGATTCCTCCACTTTGAGACGATAAGTGCCAGTACGGACTTGTGCTCCCATGTACCATCGAGTATATATTGGGAGACCACAATAGGATTGATCCTTTATCCATAGGAAGCCATGTCTACCGCCCTATCGATCGCAATGCACTGAACACAACATTCGGGAAGATTGACTGTCGTACCGTAAAAATTATTCTGCAGTTTTGCGATTCGTTTGGTAATCCCTCTGTCTAGATTTCTAGAGCAGTCTCTTTCGTTCCTTTTCAGACTCCTTAAAGGAAAAGATCCATCTGAGCACTTGTCACTTCATGATCATTAAAAATCAAAGGTGACTAGAGTCATCTTTTGCTTTTTCTCGACTCTTAAAAATTGAAAAAGCAAGTTGTGTCAAAGCGTCTAAAATTTATTTTAAACAGAATAAATATCACCTTTCCTACGCTGGTCTTAGGTTGAGAAAAATGGAGTCCACCAAACAAGGAGTTCCCCTTGGAGGAAATCCTAGTCCTTTCTCCTCTTGGGGAGATGTTGGTGCACCCCATATGGCCACATTGTCACTTCCAGGATTGACAATCAGCTTTGACGTATGGCTCTTCTCAACTTTTGTCGTTCAGAACACCATGATTCCTAAAAAATCAAGTCAGCAACTAAACGATACCAAAATTACCCCCCAAACCTCTACTTCATCCAATTCTTCCTCTCCTCCTTCCTCTTCGCTTGATGAAGCTAGTAAAGCCAAAAATAAAGTAACTAAGAAGAAGAAGGAGAAGAAGAAGGAGCCAAAGGCGAAAAGGGGCGACCAGGCATCGTCTAGCGAAAATCCACACACTACACCATCCAGGCCTAAATCGCCATGTGTCATTTGCAAAGGAGACCACTATCATCGAGATTGTCCTTGCATCCCTCGGATCTTAAGGGACTGGTCTCCTCATTTGCACAATCCGGTGTCATCAACCTCTGATGGTCATGTTGAAAGTACACCGTCAACTAGTGAAAGTGAAGCCCCTGGACAAAAAGGAAGATGTAGATTTCCTTGTAAACTGTGTGAAGGGGATCACTCCGTCCACCATTGTCCCCTCTTAGAAGAGGCTAAAAGAGTTTAGACAACCATCTGGTTTCACCGTTATGGCTTCCTCCTGGATATAAGAAGCTCTTGCCAAGTCTGTCACTAGTTTAAAATCTGGCTGACACGCCCTTGTGGTCGGCCGAAGCATCTATCATTGAAGATAAACCATCTAAATCCACACCAGACGAAATTCAAAAGGTCGAGGTGGCAGTTGACCCGGTCTTGCCTTTGGAGGATCCATATTCAAATGATACAGTCACCGAAGAGAACAAGGATGACACCATCCAAATTCGCTTTGTAAGCACAGACTCCGATGAACATGGGGGCAGTCTACCCATTCCTTTACCGCAAGAAGTAAGTTCGCCAGAGTCGTATCCGGCCGTCTATTCGGTCCCACCTCCAAGCAACCTGGTTGTTTCCTTCGATTGGAATCTACTAGGCAGACCCCATTTACCGACTAGTGTACCATTTTGAATCATTACTCAAATATATAGAATGGTCATGGCCGGTACCATCATAGATGAAGGGGCTTCCGTGAGTATCCTTTCCTCAACTGCTTCGAAAGTGCTTGGTTCGCCATCACTTTTGCCTGAGATGAGAAATCTAATAGGCTTTGACAAAGGAACCAGTCGACTGTTAGGGATCCTTCCCAATGTGCCGATAACATTGAGAAGGAAAATTATTCACATGAATGTAATGGTAGTCCAAGGACCCCTAGATTATAATCTACTCCTCAGATGAGACTATATTTATTGCATGGGAGCCATTGTCTCCTCACTCTTTAGAGTAATGTGTTTTCCACATGAAGGGAGAGTGGTCAAGCTCGTAGACCAGCTTTCATTCCCCAGCTCACACATAGCAAATAGTCATATACCAACCCTCAATGGTATTTTCATGCAAGATATGTCTCATAAATCCCCATCCCGTCCTCCTGATGAGTGCGAGTGATTCGGAGGATATGACTAAAACCCAGGGGGCATGCACCCTGGCCTGTTTCAACAGGAAAACCTTGGGTATAGGGAAGGTTTCCGTGGAGGATATATGACTAGATGACACACCCGTTCATTTTGGAAAATGGGATTAGACCGGAATAAGATACCTCCATTAGAAGGTAGGCCTTTCCCAATAGAACAAATGTTTTGTCTGCAAATTGAAGGGTAACCTGGAAAAGGTAGGCCTTTCCTGATAAAACAAATGTTTTTTCTGCAAATTGAGGGGTAACCTCGAAACTCTGCTTCACTATACCTAGGGGCATGCAAAACTTTTGGCATGCAAGCAAAGAGCAACCATTTATTTTTTAAATTTATAGGTCCTCTAACCCTTTAAACTCGTACGATTGGTCATTTCCTAACTTGCATAAAGAAAGGATGCGGGGCAAAGCTTTGAAAAAATGTCGTTTTTATATGAGACATCCTTATTATACGACTCGATCGAGCAGTTTTAACGGAGAATTCAAGCTCGTTAAAAAATAAACATAATCAATGAGAAAATGTTCACCCAGAGTTTAAGCTCATTAAAAAATGAACCGATTTCTATTAAATAACCATCGTGAATGTATTATCATCAGCCTTGAAGCCTTGGTCATGTTCTCATCATCACCTCCACTCTATTTTGGCCAATCATTCACCTCCATTTGATTGTTTACCCTTTTTGAGGAACAGCTGCGAAGAGTGATCCTGTTAGCCATCCTTGTGACACTACCGTGATTGGAAAATTCCAAACCTTACCTGGAATCAACTACTACACAAATTTATCACTCGCTCCTCAAAAAACGAGTCTCCTTTAAGCTCTTTTCAACTGACTCGTAAAATATGAAAAGATTGTCGAGCCATTGGCCTCTCCAGCTCGTTAAAGGGACCGGAAGTGCTATCCCTCCTTTAGATTTTAATCTTTTTGGACTTGAGGGATTATTACACAAACATATCAAGTGCTTGTTTTGTTTGCCTCATTAAAAGTACCGAAAATTCATCCCTTTTGTATTGTTTTATACTTTTTCGAACTCAACGATTATATGACGAAAAATGATTATTGGATTTTTCTTTACGTCCCTTTTTTAGACTCTCTAAAATTGAAAAGGACTGAGTTATCCTTGTCATTAAACTCGTTAAAACCGAATAGCGACAAACTTGTCCATATAGACAAGAACGAGTTTCACTATCGCTAGGCTCGTTAAAACATAGCGATAGGTTTGCCCGAAGGGAAAATTATAGAACAAGCATATGTTATCCTCCTCAAGCTTGACAAAATTAAAGAGGTACTGGTTAGCAATGACTAGGGAAAAATTGGGAAGAAAACTTGAAGAAACTTTATCAGTAGCAAGTCGCTCTTGAACATGACACTTTCACTCCGCATTCGAGTCGGTTTGGGTTGTTCCATTCACTAGTCACATCACCATGGTTCCGTCACACCATCCATATTTTGGGTTAATGCTACCGATCCATCATATCAGTGTCGCCGATATGTTCAAGAGAAGTCGCTCAGAGAATTCACCTGTGTCTCACCCACTGCAATACATTTACGCTCCATTCTTTCATGACCACCACCCTGAACCTTATATCACCAGATCATTTTCACCTCCACTAAAATCATTTGCTCTGTTCCGTGTCATTGATGTGGGATTCACTAAGGCCCTCCTATGACGGATCGCTTCTTGTCAACATCAGCTCATTATCCAAGAAGTGGATCTAGGAACGACCCTTTTAGTACTTTGAAGCTTGCATGCCTCAATGGCAAGTTTCTCACTTCCGGCGACAGGTTTACATCAATGGCCTTCGACCAAAATATTTTGCGTGGTATTCGATGCCAAGTCCCTTATTCACACCATGTGAATTGTACTGTAGTACCTTGAGGGTCATCATCATTATCGATGATTCCTCTCACACCTGTTAGCATCTTACATCATTGGCTAGTAATCAGGCGATGTCTTTCCATGTTCGACTCCAGAACATCTCTCACATGGATCGACTTGTACTTTGAGTGAAGATTGAACGAGATTGAAGACCCCAGATCTAGTTTCATCCATCCGGGCTATGATATATATTCAGGAAAATAAAGACATCAAATGTACATCATTGCTGCACAGATAATCATCCAACCTAAGGGATGATGGCTCTACCAGAATCATCAGTCTACACTCAGACGATTTTCTGTCTTATGTACATGAAAATGAATTTATAAAGCTGAGCATGGGAATGCCCACCTCAGCTAGATCATGAAAATATTATGAAGATAATGTATTGTATTGTATCTTATTACAGGTCACCTTCCAGCTTGAAAGAACTTCAGATCCTCATGATAAAGCATTTCACCTGACATCAACAGATTAACGGCCTCATGCTTTAGGGGGCAACTGTTATAGACATTTTTGGGCACTGCAACCCCAATCATAAATTTCCATTAAAAAAGGGCTCTTAATTCCCTAAAAGTGTTGTTCCAACCTCTAAAAGAAAAAGGTCAACTGATTACATCTTCTCCCAGAAGTTCTCCATGAAAAACTGCTCATAACTAGTCAAAACTGGACCATCTCACCTGCTCCATGGTCAAAGTGCACTGCATCCCACCTAAATACACACAGGAGGTGTGATGCATCTTGAAATGCCCTTCTATGGGGTGCGATGGGTGAGAGTGGACAAATGGCAGGGTCAATTTGCAAGGTGGAGGATCATGGAATCTTCTAGAAACTTCTCCTGTGACACTTGCCTCTCTGCATTCGCCCAGGGATGAGTAAGAGATCATCAATATCCAAGTGGAATCAAGAACTATCAGAGAGAGGACACTAATCAAATCTCAAAAGCTGACTCAACCCCCTTGCAAACATCTATATATGGATCCCTCATCCGAGAGATCCAGAGGCTGGAGTTTTGTATCTTGTAAGGAAGTGTCCCTGGTTTCTTGGTGCAATATCATAGTGTTGGGTGATCTAAGCTTTTCATGAGGTGAAGAAGGGCTCTCTTGCTGAGAGAATGATGATGGGTCAGAAAAATTGGTTGTAATCCTCTTTGCTATTTCTTGATTATCAGTAAATATATTCAAGTTTTCCTCCACATTCTTGTATGATTGATGATGTATGCATTTGTGTGGTCAATATATATCTGGTCCTATATTGTTTATTATAATAGATCTATGTTCTTGGATAGTGTTATGCTACTTTGATTATACAGGTGCTCTTTGAAGCTGGGTAGACGAGGAAGCGAGTAGCAAAGATCTATCAGAAGGGAGAGGAATCAAGCAAGGAACCAAGCGGAAGACAGAGGTTGGTCTCCTTTATTCCCCTCTTATCTATTTCGCATAAAGGAAAACGAAAGTAGTTTTAGTTTGTTTGTTTCTAAGGTAGCTACCAGCCTTAGTGGGACTAGGAGCTCTTCATTGACACTAGATTTCCTAATAACACCTCACTTCCCTTTTGTCAGTCCAAACTTCTTCTTCATGCTTTTGGCTATGGCACAGTCTTGATATTTTCCAACAAATTGCATAGTGATTGTTCACATTGCATTAATGACACTTGGAAGTTAACTTACAACATATTTATAAATAATATACAATTTCCACATATACCCATGTGGGAAAAAATAGGCTTGAGTCGGCCTAACAAGACAAACACCATCACCCAGAAGCTTCAGGAAAGACCAACTCAGCAACATCCTCTTGATGGTCTTCGGTGATGAACTGATAACAAGCTTGGTACTATGCTATGGTGTCCACATACTATTTGGTGATGTCTTTATGAAAAAAACTCTTTCCTTCATGGATTTTGGGTATATGGCCCTCAAACCTTTGTCCAAATCATCTTGAAGCATGTGCAACATTGTCCTAAGTGTGGCAAGACCACCGATGTACCTCTACATGTTTTTTGTGCTTAGCTACAAGTCATTGTTGGCGGCCTCTTACATCAATTTCTCCATGTACCTGTCGACCTCTAGCTAGACTTGGTTCTTCTTAATGGCTTCGGTGACAGAACCGATTAAAGGGATCCTATGTGTCCTCACCATGACATCCAAAATCTTGAACAACTGTGCATAGGAAGCCTCAATGCTATTGATGAGTAGAGGGAGCTGATCATAGTTCCATATCAACATCTATTTTCGTGCTTTGTCTAGCTCTGCCTACGGCTTCATTATCTTGTGCAAGTAAAGCGGGGCTCCCTTGTACTTCACTGTCCATTCATGTACATGTGGAATAACATCATGTATGTCTTTAAGAATTTGGGAAATATTCATGCACCATTGCTAAAATCCATATAGATCGACGACTGGCTTGTACATGGTGAAAAACCCATCATAACATTTCCGCATGGTAGTCTCAAGAGTCAATACTTCAACAAGTATTGCTTTCCTCATCTCTGCCATAGCAGATCCCAAAGATTTTTCTTTCCTCTGCCTGTCCTCTTGCAAGTCCTTTTCCATCTAATCATTCTCCGCTAACAAGAACTTGATAGATGAACTCATGGCTTCTACATAAGCCTTTGAGGCATTGACCATGGCAACTAGATTTTTTCTAACATCTGACACAATCACCCTTTCCTTCATATGTGAAGGTGACATGTGATCATTTGGGTGATGGTTTGTACATGCATGTACAATCCTCTGCTATGGCTCATCAAATGACAAATTTTACACATTTTTTGTTGGTTCATCGGAGAACAACCTCTCCTTGCTCACTCGAGAATGATTCTAATTCTAGAGCTGTTAGAGACTAAGGGGTGACTGCAGATGTTCTCGGCATGAGGTTGGTGTGTTGGTCCTGTGGCTCCTATTCGAACTCCATGTCTGCTTCTTCAACCATTTTCTCAATCTGATGAGAAATTTTACGGACCTACACCTACTCATCCTATTCTTCATTTGCTAGTTGTTCTAACTCCTCAACCTGTATGGGCGCAGTTTTTTCTCTCATCAGACCTTTCCCTTTTTCCTTTTCTTCTTTCTTCTTCTCTTCCCTCTCTCTCCTTTTTATCTACCACTCTTCTTTCACCTTCTTCTTTATTTCCTGCAACTTTATTTTTGCATCCTCCAACCTTTGCTTCTCTCTCTTCCTCCGTTTTACTCTCTTTATGTGTTGTTGCCTCTTTGCCTCCGCTACCAAAGTTGCTTTCTTAATAAGAAGTCTTCTCTAAACTTGTAGCTTTTCTCAGCCTCTAGGTTGTCAACAATCATCCTTTTGCCTTTCTCTTGTGTCGATTTGCTGCTCATCACTATTGTTGTTGTTTCTTCCTACGATATTGCTACATGCAAAGCATCTTTCCATTCTAGACCAATTTTGATTAGTTCATTGAGTCTAGATGAGTTGTAATAGTACCTCCAAGGATCTTCCTCTACCCAATGAAATGTGTTGTGGATCCATGGATAATACACCTTCACATAGTGTTTCTTGCATATGTAGTGGGGATCATACGGATTGTAGTCCTTGGTGCTGAAATAAAAAATTTCTAAGTGCTTGACCTTGACATCTGCATGCTTTAAGCTCCAGATATCGTACAATCTAATATGTAAGGAAGAGCATGCCATGGTGCCTTCTTCCTCTTGTGAAGTCATGTTGATAACCTTATGGATATGTGATTTTAAACCTCTTGCATGACCATCTTATCCATGGAAAACATTGGTAGCACATGTGGCAGCTTCTCTCTACCAAACATCCTAATGAAGGTTCCTTTGGGTGATGCATACCAATCTGCAATGTTAAGTAATGCTTGCTTCTCTTCTTGGGACATGCAAGGTGGATCCTACTCCCATATCAAATTTTAACCGGGATGATGAAATGGTCAATTAGCCTCTCCATGAATCCTCAGTAGGTGCACTCAAAAAGAAACTTGCAATAAATGTTCACAACATTCTTTGATGGTGTCCATGTCCAACCCATGCCAGGAAACTAATGTTGGGCACAGATTGCATTAAGTATGTATGTGGACATATAGAATCTCACTTTCTCATCCTTTGGAAGATTCTAGACATTAGTCACATGCACTTTCAGCTGAATAGCCAATGGATCTGACCAGTTGAATGGACTTCCTTCATTTTCCAACTAGTCCAACAAAACCACCCAATTCTGCGAAAAGGTCTTTGTGCTCTCTTGACTGTAAAAGCGGCATGAAAAGATTATCAAGAGTTGGTAGGCCTTTCTAAGTGAATTAGTCTTGTAGACATGACTGGGTGTCGACTTGAACTTCAATGACTCTTTCACCCAACACTTCATGATGTATTTAGTGTTCACATTGTTGTTGGGGGTATAGAAAATTGCATCCATGTGGTTCACTGATTATGGTAAGTGATACATCTGATCTTATTTTTCTATCCTAAAGGTAGCAAGTTGTGTTCCACTGGCACTACTCAATGTCATCATCTCAAGATCGGTATGTGATACAATCCAGTGAATGTTTCCCACACATGGGAAGGTGGCGTGCCTACATGCAATCTTATAAAATCTTCACTTGTGGCTATTGATATATGCCTACTGATCTTCTAGATCTTCCTTGAAGCTGCCTGCAAAGATATCCTTGGTTTTCTGCCATGTTATTTTTACGTCCTTCTCTATGAATAATTATGTGTCTAAATAGACTAGGAATTTCAATGACACTTGTTCAACTACATCCCTAGTGCTTATCTCGACAATATCCTTTGATGCAACTCTCTTGGAAGCCATATTACCTGTACTGTTGAAGAGATGCTGAACAAATATTGTACTTGGAGACAAAGAGGACACTCATCACATGCAAATGTTAGCCTGAAATCGAAAGCACTTCAAGATAGATTAAGCAACAAATTGGGCAATTGCTGGGCAAGATGGAAAAATTCTAGGTTTCAGAGGTGAGGGACTATTAGCTAGATCTGTGCATTGCACAGTCTTGGTTGCAGTGATGAGATTTTGCTAACTATAACTGCGTAATGTGTAGTTAAGTTTGGCTTGTGGAGGCTAGTACTACACATTGCACAATCCTAGTGGCCAGGAATCTAGGACATGCTACTAAAATTGCGTAGTGCACATGATGAGTTAGTCACTGGCAACCTCTGTGCAATTCTTGGAGCCAAGACAAAGCCTTGAGATCCATAAATGTGTAGTGCATGCTGGGAAGAGCTATATCCAGCCCAAGGAAGCCTAGATTTTCCCAACGGAAACATGAAAATGAGTAGATCTGAATGTGTGAGTGATGGTTGGCCCGAATCTAAGTGAATGGTGATGCATGCAATAAAAACAAATGTAGGAATCAGTCAAATTGAAGAATAATGAAGCTTATGGAGAGAGTCACCACAACGATGACCGTTAGTGAAAAAACTAGGTTATGCATACGACACTTAGGAAAGGAAATGAAAAACTTAAAAAAACACTTTTGCAAGCTAAAACAAATAAAAATGCCAGTGTTCATTTAACAAAATGGATAAAACATCACTCTCACATGCCAAGGAAACAAAAGCGACTGAAAAAGTAGCAAAAGACTAGAAAAGAAAGACATACCCAGAAAAGTTGTGTAGACTACGCCAACAGTTCCTAGATCTCCTTGGCAATGCTAGAGCTCCAAGATGTAATGTGAATTTGAGTTCTGGTAGAATCCATTAAATAGATTTGGTCAATTTACGGTTTATGATGCGAAAGGCCAAAAATATAGGAAAAAGAGACACATGATTGTATTTTCTACAAATAACTCAAGTGTGACTCCAACTTCTAAAAATAAATCCCTATTTTTTAGGAATGTTTATTCCCTTTTTTCTTTTTTCTTTTTTGAGAAAGGCTACCATGCATGCACGAAGAAATTGTGCAGTTCCGGGAAGAACTAGGAAACTCACTAGAACATGCATCAGGTAGCTGCTAAGGGAATGCTTCTACGCAGTTCCTGGGTTGAGTTTCTCTAGCTACCTCTCATGCTCTCTGTAATTTCCCCATTGAAGGCAGGCTGCTAGCTGGGTCTATGCAATTCTAGAGCTGAAGCTCACTATTGGCTTGAACTACGCATTTCCTTAGAGCAAGGCTGGTTTCCCTCTAAGATTGCATAGATCATCAAGGCAGTACTAGAACCAGATTACAACCAATTGAAGAGGTCAGCTTGTGGTTAGATAAAAGCAAGTAAGAAAAAACAAGTTATAAAGAAAGAGATAAAACTCAATGAAAGCACAAGTTCTTGGGTTAGTGCGAGATAAGCTACTAGGATTTTAGTAGGGATGCTCCAAAATGAAATGTAGGCAAAATTTTGGAGGGTGGTTGTAGTCGCTACAATAATAACATTTAAATTCAACTCATCTCTCCACTAGTAATTGTCTCATTTTGTCAATGATACAATTTTTATACAAGTGATAACTACAGGGTTGTTTGGATCTATAGGCAAGGGCACCTCCACCACCTCCCTCTTGGACTTCCCCACTTTCTCTTGTGAACCCTAAATTTTGTTCTAAAAATTATGTTTTGAGATAATTTTCCTAGGATCACTGGCAACATCCCTCCTAGTAAAAAACATGACTTGAAAGGGCTATGATCTTGGCAAGAGGCCTTGGCTACCCTTCATTCACCTACCTCAACCTCCATCCACCTTTCCATACCTTGAACTCATCATTTCTACCTCTTAAACCTCCTCAACATCCCTCCTATAGCTTTGCAGGCCATTTTGTACCAATACAGGGTGTTAAGGGATAAAGTCCCCTAGGGCTTTGGGTCGAAACCCTAGCAGAGTAGGAGTAATCTACAGCAAGAAACAAGCATATAACTCAGGCAAAAAGCTTAAATGAGCAAACTATGTGAGGATGTACATACTCGGGGGTCCTTCATTCGAGTAGTTCAAGTCAGGGTTCAGACCCTCTACAACTCCTCACGATCCTTGAACCTGCAAAACAACAAATTCAAAGATGCACATTAGCATATAGATAAAGCATTATAGTGAAATCAACTTTATAACATATAGGTAGATGGTTAGTTATACATATAAATAGTCATTCACATATAAACCATAACAATAACATCAAATGCATGAACAAAGTTGATATCAGGAACAAGACAGTGTTTCTTTTTGTTGCAGATAACTATAACAAAACATAGAAAGATTTCACCTGAGTCTTCCTCTTCTGGCTCCAAGCGGAACCATCCTCCAGGTCCGTCCAGTCCCAGTCTTCAAAAGGCTCCTTCCATAACCAATACAAGGATATCTCCAACAAGTGAAAGGATATCAACTCTCAAGGAAACAAGGGTTTCCTGAACTTGGGGAAGTGCTTGAAGCATAGGGATCTTTAGACTTGATCAGGGGATAATCTCAGCAGAGTAATTCTGTATTCTCTCTCCTCCTTAAGGCCGTCCCATTGAAGTCTTTTTATACTTCTCCCAAAGTAGTTTTTTAGTTGGGAAACAGTTGGGCCACGGGCACTAATAGGTAATCAAAAGGTAAAACCCATGATCTCCGCCCATAATTGAGGAAATTTATTTTTTTTAAGTTTTTTAAGACATATACATGGGTTGGGTATATACTGACCCGCGTGTACAAGTGTTTAATATACGGAAAAGTCGCATACAGGGAATAAAACACTATTTTTTAAATATTTGGACCAAGTCTAGAAGGAGTGGTTTCCCTAGGCCATAAATCAAGCATCACAAATACATAAGGTGATATTTGGAGCTATAACAGATGCCCCCTAATATATGAGGTTAGAAGGGGAACATGATGACAGAAATGTATTAAGTATATGGAAAGGAAACCTGTCAAAAAAATGAGAAGGACTTCAGTAGATTTCAGCTTGCCAAACCAACAAAAGAAGATCAGAAAGAAACAACTGTTTGAGGTGGGCATACCCATGCTCAGATAAAGTAAAGCATGTCTGCATATCAAGTACAAGTGGATCCACTATGTATACAAGTATAAAGAACCGAAAGTACATAACGGATCATCTGATCGCGTTCGAACAAGTACATGTCTGAATATCACATATAAGAAGATGATCAATGAAGCTGAAGGATAAAGCTGATCATTGATGTCAAAAATTGATCCCAAAAGTACCAAATGAACATGATGGAATAAGATGGTACTACATCGCAACTCGGATGCCAGCATATAGGATTTCGCTGTGAAGAATTGCAACATATAATGTGGAATGGTGTCAACTAGCAGCAACAGGAGCAACTGACAAGTGAACCAAAAGAAATGTTGATGCAACCCGAGGTCTTCACCAACCGTCGTGTTACATTTCTACACAATGGGAATAAATGATCTGAAGTCGACCATGTGAGAAATCATTTGATTACAGGTTACTGATGTTAATGAGCCCCATAAATGGGTAATTATATGGGCTCATTTTGCCTCCTAACTTAGCTTAATCCACCATTATCTTAGCTTATTGTATGTTTTTTTATTATATTTATGCTTCTAGAGTGAGTTGGGTTGGTTATTATGCCATGGAGTCTAATATGTTTTTAATGCAGATTTTTGTTGAATTTTGGAGACAAAGTCAAAGATTTAATGGACAATTGGCAGAAAATATTTGAAGAAGACAAGGGAGAGGATTTATAGGAGAGTGTCCCCCTCATTTATGACTCCCCACTTCGAATTCTCCCTCATGAAGCTCGGAGCACAAACAACCACATCAATGCACTAGGAGGCAGCCGAGCAAGTGGAGGATAACTTCTACTTATCTCAAGTTTTGGGAGCCAAGCCTCCCTGATTCAAAGGAAGCTATTGGGAGCTTTAGTTGTATAAGTAGAGAGGCCTAGGGCCTCATTATGGAGTTGCTCAAATTTTTGAATTCTTGTTGCAGTCTTTCTCTACTCAACTTCGAGCTTACTTTTGTTGACAGTTTTATGTAATCCTATTATTATTTTGATAATGAAGATGAGATCCTTTTTGAGCTATCACTAAGTTACCTCAGAGGGATGAAGCTCTTAGTTTAGGGCCCAATTCAAGTAGCCAAGATCCTCTTGTTTTGTATTTATATGTTTTGTTTTAGTTTATGAATTAGTTGATGTTAGATAAATTTCTTTCTTAGTTAAGAATATGTTGCTTTTGGTGATTTAGAAGGTTGTTTCTATTTCAATTTTTTGTAGCAGGTTGAAAAGTGATAGGAAAAAGATACAAAAAGGCCATCAATAGAGCCTTGGCCTCCTTTCCTCCCCTTGGGACCATAAAATGAGGCCAAGACCCTATTGCTGCCACAAAAACATAGATTTTCCTTCTCCATAGGATTTTTAGTGTTGTAGTTTTTTATAAGGTTAATTCTTTGCTTTAGATCTATTTCACCATGCTCATTTATTTCTTTGCAATAAATTTCCTTCCATGCTTTCTTTCCATGTAGCATTTCTCGGCATTTACTTTCCTAGATCAGTGTTTAGACTAGCTTGATGCAAAGTTCTGTTTTTTTTATGTAGCTAGTTTCCTTGCTTACTTAATCTCATTGTTTGAGTTTTAGTTCTCATGTAGCAAATCTCTTCTCACAATAAGTCATCCAATCAGCCATCACCATCTCTCTTTGATCTATGTTCCATAGGTCACCCAAAGTCCCTCACACATCTGCCTTAGTTTTCTGCACTTTTCTCATAAACTTTTCTCTCTTTCCTTGAACAAGTACAACCATATTTCTCTCTCCTAATCCTTCTTGATGACTCTGAGACACCTTAACACATCATCCTAGCCTTTATCTACCCTTTCCACCCACTTTCCCACCTTCAAAATCTCCAAAACTTCTCTAGGCATCCTCCTGTAGACCTCCTGTAGATCCCCTGCAGCCTCTTGTAGATTTTCCTGTAGGTGTATTTTTGAAGTCTGATTGCAGGAATTGCCTCCAGGAGGCCACTTGAGACCTCCTAGGACCCATCCACACCTTCATACACCTTTGCAAATTCCAAAGGCATCCTCCATCGCCACCTAATCGCTGCCACACACACAAACAAATAAATTACATGCAAGAAAATTTCACCTAAAAACACATAAAAATCCAAAAGATGTTTTTTCTCATTTGCTTCTCGAAATAGATTGAGTAGATGTTGTTTACTTCTTAAGTAGGTAATGGCATTCATTTCATGGTTTTTCATCTCTATTTTTGCAAAAGTAGGAATAGTTGGTTAAGTAGGTTTTGCTATGTTTACTTTACATTTCAGGCTTCTTTCTCTTTCTGCAAGTAGAGTAGCCTCTATAGAGTAAGCTTTCCTTTATTTCATCACATAAGATTCTTCTGGAATTCATAGAAGTTGGCTTGAGCTCCCAGTGGTCTTGCGCCAGCTGACCAGCTGACAGCCTATAGTAAGAACTAGTACTTGTGCATACATCATCGTCGCTTCCAAGTTTGTTACAAGCTACTGGGTTGATAAAAGTAAAGTAGGAAGCTCAGGAGTTGCAGCATTATTGCTGTAATACTGGTGTTCACCACTTTTTGGCGCCATTGCAAGGGAAGCGTCAGAGTATTCTGTGATTACTGCTTTCTTCTATTTTCTATCGCAACATTCTACTAAGTAGTTTATTTCAGCAAAAGTAGACTAGTTGTTTCTTTCAGTTTTTGCATTTCCTTTTCACTTCTACAATTTCCATTTCAATAAAAGTAGATTAGTCATTTCCTTGATTTCTTTTCAATTCTGCAATTTCCATTTTAGCAAAAATAGATTAGTCATTTCCTTGCTTTCCTTTCAATTATGCAATTTCCATTTCAGCAAAAATAGATTAGTCATTTCCTTGCTTTCAGTTTTGCACTTCATTTGCTTTCCTCTTTAGCTCTGCAATTTCATTTCAGCAAGTTCATTTTAGTTAGTTGAAATTTGTTTGTTCAATAAATTTCAGTTTTGTAGGTACAAGAAGAAAAAAAAAAGGTAAAAACCACCAAAAAAAAATTATTTTCATGCCTCGTAGGAATAGAGATAATTTATGAAAATTCTTGCCAAACACCCCCACCACATCACATAGCCACCCTTCTCTCTTCTTCAATGGCAGTGATCAAGAAGAACCTTTAGGTGAGCAACCAGATATATTTGAAGAACCTATAGGGGAAGAAGAGGAACAAAACATCCCTCCTGACATAATGGCTGAAAACAGAAATGCTAGAGGGAATGGAGAAAGAGTAGAGGGTACCTTTCCCATCCGAGAGACTGATGGGGACAATAAAATGAAGAACATAATCCCTTCAGCCCTACTTCACTTCCATAGGTTGACTGCAGAAGATCCTAACACCTTTTTGTTTAATTTTTTCGTTATTTGTCAAACCTATGACTATGCAAAAGATGAGTAAAAGTTGAAACTATTTCCTTCTACTCTCAAGGATGCAACATTGCGCTGGTTCATGGGGTTACCTAGAAATATCATCACAACTTGGGCTCAAATGCAACAGGCCTTTAATAACAAATATCGAGACTATTGTAGGTCAAAAGACACTTAGGAAGAAATCTTCTAGATGACCATCGGAAGTGATGAATCCTTGGAAGATTATGAAGAGAGGTTCCAACTCAGTTACAAAAGGGTCAGGCGCACACTTGACCCAGAATCTCTGAAGTTGGTCCTGCTCAGGGGAATTCCGGAAGACTTGCTACACACCCTCCACCTACTCGCTGGGGAAGACATCTACCAACTACCTTATGAAGACATAAAGACTATTTTTAGAAACCATTCTAGAGCAGTCAGAAAGAGAGGTAGGGGGAGTCAACCCATAGCCAGTACCTCCCCATCCAATTCATCCATCAAAGGTGAACTTGCAAACATGCTGGAAGACTTCAAGAGTGAGATGATGCAGACTCTTTCCATGCAAATGGATACCTTGCATATCAAAAGGAAACAAGAGGAAGCAGAGAGAGCTTTGGCCATTTTCTGTCCTAGGTGCACCAGAAGGCATCCTAGGAATGAATGTCAATTGAACTCTATAGAGGTTTTCTCAGTCTGTGAAGAAGATCATTCTAGAGATAAGTGCCCTTCCTTGCCTGGACTTAAAGTTGTATACCACGGGGCCAAAGGAGCCACTAAACCACTCTCTTTCATAAACCAAAGGAGACCGCATGGACCTAGACCATGCCAGTAGGGGATGAAAGGGACATCTTAGGCATACTACAACCCCAACCAAGCCACTTCCATACCTTCTTGGGGCCCTCCTACTCATCCTTCCTAGACCACACCTCCTCCTTAATTCTATCCATCTCAATATCATGCCCAACCAGTCACTCATTCATTTCAATCCTATGCTCAGCCACAACCTAAGTGGAATGCATCTCACTAGGGGTGGAGGCCCTAGTACAACTCTCCTCCCACTCTTTTGCCTCGACCACCTACTCAACCACAACCATTGCCTCTTGCTCCACCAAGGCAAGCCCAAATTCCAACCGAGCCGAACCCGAACCCGAACAATAGACAAGCCCAGCAAGTATATAGTAGGGAACCATCATGCCTAACCTATGTTGTGGAGATTCAGGAGATTAACCTGCGATCTAGGAAGGTTGTCCCAGATAGCTAGCCTCCCTCTAAGGAGGTTGAGGAAGATAAAGAGGAAAGTGAACTTAAAGAAATTCCACCCTTTCCTGAGAGATTATCTGGGACAACACAACCCACCCCAGAAGAAACCTAACTTCTGGGAGAATTAAAATAGCTATGTGTAAAGATACCACTTCTCCAAGGCATAAAATATGTGCCTATATACAATAGGATGATTAAAGAGAATTTCTTTAGGCATCCAGGCTGGCGCAAGAGGGATGCCCCAAACATCAATGTCATAGGACAATTGTCTAACATGATGTTGGGGAAGGTAATCTATCTAAAATATCTGGACCCTGGAAGCCCAGTAGTTGATGTCCACATCAATGGCATCACGATCCCACATACCTTGATTGATCTAGGAGCTACCATTAATCTGATGATGAAGGACATCATGATCAAAATTAACCTCCAGGGCTCCTTGAGGATGACCACAACAGTACTGCAACTAGCAGACCACTCCACTATGACCCTTGAAGGGATTATGGAGGATGTGATGGTATCCATTGATTCTTGGGAGTACCCTGCTGATTTCTTAGTTCTCCAGCTGAAGGTAAAGCTCACTGGGTATCCTCTCATCCTAGGGAGACCCTGGTTGGCTACCACTGATGCCTACATCATCTGTCGAGCTAGGAACATGACCATCGAGAACAAGCATATGTCCATGCAGTTAATCCTATACCCTCCTACTCAACCCTTTCTAGAACATGATCTACCTTTCTGGTTGGAGTAGGAGGATGAGGATGAAGTCTATTCTGCACCACTGTGTGTAGTAGAAACTGTCATAGGGGGAAACCGAAAAATGAGGATGATATCATTGAAAATTTAATTCAAAATCCATCCCCCAGTATTTTGCCATTAGAAGATCTAGTGAAAGAAACCCAAGACAATCCCTTGACTAATCTCTGTGTGGCTGACCCAACCTCTCTCAGTGTTAAGAATATAGAGTTCAGCCTAGAAAGAATCTTGAAAATCAATCCAACCCTGTCCACTTCACAGGAGAAGGAGTTCTGTAGCCTATTGAGAAAACATTTAGATGCCTTCATCTGGAGTTACAAGGAGATGAAGAGAGTGCACCCTTCAGTATGTACTCATCATATATACCTTGAGGAAGATTGAAAACCAGTTAGGTAACCTCAAAGGAGGATGAATTTTTCCCTTAAAGACATTGTTAAGGAAGAATTGCAAAAATTACTTGATGCGGGATTTATTGACCCCATCTCTGATAGTGAATGGGTCTCTCCTTTGGTGCTAGTGCCAAAGAAAAATGGTAAGTGGAGAATCTATGTTGATTATCGCAAACTAAACAAAGTCACTAAAAAGGACCTTTTTCCTTTGCGTTTCATAGATCAAGTGTTAGATGGTCTGGTGGGGAAAAAGTTTTTCTCCTTCCTAGATGGGTTTAGTGGGTACAATCAGATTCAAATCAGCCTGGAAGACCAAGATAAGACCACTTTCATTTGTCCTTGGGGTACCTTTTGTTATAGACATATTTAGGCACTACAACCCCAATCATACATGTCCATAAACCAAGGGCTTCTAAGTCCCTAAAAGTGTTGTTTCATACCCTAAAGGAGCAAGGTCAGCTGATTACATCATCTCCCAAAAGTTCTCCATGAAAAACTACTTAGAATTGGTCAAAGTAGGACCATATAGACTGCCCAGTGCTAAAGGTGCGATGCATCTCACCTGCCACATGAAAAAAGTGTGATGCATACTAGAAAGCCCTTCTATAGGGTGCGATGAGCGAGAGCGGACAAATGGCACAAGCAGTTTGCTAGGTGGAAACCCGGAGAATCTTCTAGAAACTACTCATTTGATACTTGCCTCTCTAAGTTCACCCAGGGATGAGTAAGAGATCTAAAATATCCATGTGGAACCAAGAACTATCAGTGAAATGACACTAATAAAAATCCCAAAAGCTGACTCACTCTCCTATAAACATCTTTATATGGATCCCTCATCCAAGAGATCCAAGGGCTAGAATTTTGTAATTTGAAAGGAAGTTTTATTGGTTTCTCTTTGAAGACATTGTTGGGTGATCTTGCTTTGTATGAGGTGAAGAGGGCTTTCAAGCTGGGAGGATGGCGTCGGGTCATACCAAGTGGTTGTAATCCTCTCTTCTACTAATTTTACTAATAAATCTATTTGAGTTTTCCTCCATATTCTACTGTACCTCTAAATATTGTGTTGATATATGCATTTGTATGGTCAATATATATCTGATCCTATATTGTTTACAGTGAAAGATCTCTATGATTTGATGGTATTATGTTGTTGTGAATCTACAGGTGTTCTTTGAAGCGGGGCAAGTAAGGAAGCAGTGGCGAGATTCTATCAAAGTGGAATGGAAACAAGCAAGGAGCCAAGCGGAAGACTGAGGTTGGTACTCTCTGCTTCTTTCTCATCTCTCTCTCCTAAAGGAAAAACACGTGACTTTAATCTGTTTGTTTCTAAGATAGCTACTCGTCTTAGTGGGACTAGCAGCTCTGAATAGACACTAGATTTCTGGATAACAAAATGGTGACTCCACTGGGGAGCAATTAGTTTTATTTCTTGTCTCTATTTTTTTTATTCATAAACCACAGACGGAGCCTGAAGTCAATCTAGCTAGCCTTAGAACTGCATTTGCTATGCAAGTGCAAAGTAGATCAATACTGCTTCAGTCATTCTCTGGGTTTTTCATGAACTGAGCAATTGACTTGCAAACATCCTAAGTGCCCTAGAGGTAGCTTGAGTAACCTCATTAGATCAGCCCTATACCTTGTAGTTACTGACTATCATTTGCTCGACCTAAATCCCTGAACTAAACTGCAAACTCTGACCAAAAACCAAGTTCAAGTCTCATTCCTAGACCATCGCACCCTATCCTTTAGGCAGACTGGATGCATCACACCTCCCGTGTGCAGTAGGTGAGATGCATCCCTATTTCTCTATGTTACAGGTGCGATGATCAGGTAAGACTATTTCTGCCTCTAGATTTTGGTTTTTTCTTCACTGTCTTCAGTTTTATTCAGGAGTTTTGTTATCTATGATTAGTAGACCATTGTAGAAAACCCCTTCCTTTGCATCATTCAGCCTCCATTGTACAAATATTTGTGAATGTTTTTATGTATTTTTCGCCATTCACAACTCTCATTTACAAAATAGTAGCTTAATCGAACTGTCGTATTTTGATTTGAAAGTGTTGCAAGTGTCGTTTTCAGTAAAAGAAAAGAATACTTCTCTTTTTGATAGTCGATTACACTATTACTCTTGTATTTGATCTAAATTTATAAGTATTTCCAGTGTCAAAAGAAGTTTTCAATTCAAAATCGCAAAGTTTCATCTTGCCTTCCTGTTGTTTTTGAAAAGAAAATCGTTAGTGCTGTCGCTTTGAAAGAAGAGAGAATTCAGATTTGTATTTAGCATTTTTTTTGTCATTCACACATTAAGAAAGCGGAAAACAAATACATGCATGTGCATTTGCATTTAGACTGCTTGTTGATTTTGATTTAGGACAGTGCATCTAGTGTGTGCTGTCTGCTTTATGTTGAAAGGATTTCATTTCTCTTTCCTTAGTAGCTAGGATTTTCATTATAAAAAGAAGAGTAAATGATTGTTTATCATCTTAGATTGCATTTTTAGGAGTTTTATACCTACATCACGCGGTGAACCTTAAAGAAAACTTCTTAAGAAAGATCAACTGTAAAATAAATTCAATGAACATAAAAACTCTTTGGAACCTAATGCACAACATCTAGAAGTCTAGGCTAGAGACGTATTCCGGCGTCGTAAAGCCTGGTAACTGTTGCTTTCATCATAGGTTGGGTGATTCCTCATCTTTGACACAACAAGTGCCAGTACGGACTTGTGCTCCCACATACCGTCAAGTATATATTGGGAGACCACAATAGGCTATATACTTTATCCTTAGGAAGCCGTGTCTGCCACCCTATCGATCACAATGCACTGAACACAACATTCAGGAAGATTGACTACCATACCGTAAAAAGTATTCTGTGATTTTGCGATTGGTTTGGTAATCCCTCTGTCTAGATTTCTAGAGTAGTCTCTTTCATTCATTTTTAGACTCCTTAAATGAAAACGTCCATCTGAGCACTTGCCACTTCAGGCTCATTAAAAATCGAAGGAGAATACAGTCATCTTTAGTTTTTTCTCAACCCTTAAAAAGTGAAAAAATAAGTTGTGTCAAAGCGTCTAAAATTTATTTTAATCAGAATAACGTCACTGTTCCCTCATTGGTCTTAGGTTGAGGAAATGGAGTCCACCAACCAAGGATTTCAAATCCTAGTCCTTTCTCCTCTTGGGGAGATGTTGGTGCACATCATATGGCCACATTGTCCCTCCCCGGATTGACAATTGGCCTGCCGGTATGGCTTTTCTCGACCTCTATCGTTCAAAGCACCATGATTCCTGAGCAATCAAAGCAACAACTAGATGATACTAGAGTTACCCCCCAACCTTCTGCTTCGTTTGTTTCTTCCTCCCCTTTTTCCTCTTCGTTTGGTGAAGCTAGTAAAACTAAAAACCAAGTAACTGAGAAGAAGAAGAAAGGGAAGGAGAAGAAGAAGAAGGAGCCAATGGCAAAAAGGGGAAACCGTGCATCGTCTAGCAAAAATTCACACACTGCACCATCCAAACTTAAATCTCCATGTGTCATCTGCAAAGGAGACCACTATCATCAAGATTGTCCTTGCATCCCATGGATTTTAAGGGACTGGTCTCCCTTCTTGCACAATCCGGTGTCGTCAACCTCTGCCGATCATGTTGAGAGTACACCGTCAACTAGTGAAAATGAAGTCACCGGGCAAAAAGGAAAATCTAAATTTCCTTGCAGACTGTGTGAAGGCGATCATGCCCTCCACCATTGTCCCTTCCTGGATGAAGCTAAAAGAGTCTTGGATAATCGTCCTGCATCACCGCAGCGACTTCCTCCTGGATACAAGAAACTCTTGCCAAGTCCATTGCTAGTTGAAAACCCGACTGACACACCCTTGTTGTCGGTCGAAGCGCCTATCATTGAAGATGAACCCTCTGAGTCCACATCGAACCAAAGTCAACAGGTCGAGATGGCAATCGACCCCATCTTGTCTTCAGAGGATTTACCTTCAGATGATACAGTCACCAAAGAGAATGAGAATGACAATGTTCAAATTATTTTCGTAAATACAGACTCCGATGAACATGGGGACAATTTACCCTTTCCTTTACCGCAGGAAGGAAATTCGTCAGAGATGTATCTGGCCATTTATACAGTCCCACCTCCAACCAACCTAGTTGTCTCCTTCGATTGGAATCTACTAGGTAGACCCCGTTTACCATCTAATGTACCATTCTGAATCATAGTGCAAACTTACAAAATGGTCATGGTTGGTACCATCATAGATGAAGGGGCTTCTATGAGTATCCTTTCCTCAACTACTTGGAAAGCGCTTGGTTCTCCATCACTTCTGCCTGAGATGCGACATCTGACAAGCTTCAACAAAGGAACTAGTCGACTGTTAGGGATCCTTCCAGATTTTCCTATAACTTTGAGAAGGAAAACCGTTGATTTGAACATAATGGTAGTCCAAGGACCTTTAGATTACAATCTACTCCTGGGAGGCGACTACATTTATAGCATGGGAGCAATTGTCTCCTCACTCTTTCGAGTAATGTGTTTTCCACATGAAGGCAGAGTGGTCCAGCTCGTAGACCAGCTTTCATTCCCTGGTTCACACATAGCTAATAGTCAAGTGCCATACCTGATAGGTCTTTTTGTGCAAGGAATGTCTCATCAATCTCCAGTTCGTCAACTTGAAGAGCACGAGTGATTCAGTGGTCGTGACTGAAACCCAGGGGGCATACACCCTGGTCTGCTTCGCTAGGAAAACTTTAGGTATAGGGTAGGTTTCCGCAGAGGATATATGACTGGTCTGACACACCTGTCCGTTTAGTAAAATGGGATTAGACTGGAATAAGATACCTCTATTAGAAGGTAGGCCTTTCCCGATAGAACAAATGTTTTGTCTGCAAATTGAATGGTAACTTGGAAAAGGTAGGCCTTTCCCGATAGAACAAATGTTTTGTCTACAAATTGAGGGGTAACCTCGGAAACTCTACTTTGCTATACCTGGGGGCATGTAAACCTTTTTACGTGAAAGTGAAAAATGACCATTTATTTTCCTAGTTTGTAGATTCCCAACCCTTTAAACTTGTAGGATTGGTCGTTCCTAGCTTACATAATAAAATCAGTCGGAGCATAATTTCAAATGGTGCAAGCTCCCTAAAAAGTGAACCTATCAATGAGACATCCTCATTATATGACTGGCATGAGCAGTTTTACGCAAATTTCAAGCTCGTTAAAAATTAAACCTAGCAATGAGCATATGTTCCACCAGAGTTTAAGCTCATTAAAAAATGAACCCACCTCTAGTAAATAACCATTGTGAATGATTATCATCAGCTTTTGAGCCTTGGTCATGTTCTTACCATCACCTCCACTCTATTTTAGCCTATCATTCGCCTTCATTTGATTGTTTACCCCTTTTGAGGAACAACTACGATGAATGATCCTATTAGCCACCTTCTTTACACTGTCGTGATTGAAAAGTTCCAAACATTACCTCGAACCAGCTGTTATCTGAAAACATCACTCATTCCTCAAAAAACGAGTCTGCTTTAAGCTCTTTTCATCTAACTCATAAAATATGAAAATATCACCAAGAAATTGGCCTCTCTAGCTCGTTAAAGTGATTGGAAGTGCCATCCCTCCTCTAGATTTTAATCTTTTTGGACCTGAGGGATTATTACACAAAAATATCGAGCGTTTATCTTGTTTGGCTCATTAAAACTGTCGAAAAGTAATCCCTTTCATATTGTTTTATACTTTTTCGGACTTAAGGGATTATATTACGAAAAAGGAATATTGGAGTCTTCTTTCCGTCTCTTTTTAGACTCTCTAAAATTGAAAAGAACTGAGTTATCCTTGTCATTAAACTCGTTAAAACAATAGCGATAAAATCGTCCATTCAGACAAGAGCGAGTTTCACTACCGCTAGGCTCGTTAAAACATAGAGACGGGTTTGCCTGAAGGGAAAATTATATAACAAGCATATGTTATCCTCCTCAAGATTGACAAAAATAAAGAGGTACTAGTCAGAAATAACTGGGGAAAATTGGGAAGAAAACTTGAAGGAACTTTATTGGTAGCAGGTCACTCTTGAACATGACACTTTCACTCCATCACCATGATTGAGATGGGTTGGGTTATTCCGTTCACTGGTTATATCACCATTGGTCCACCGTACCATCCACTTTTGGGGTTAACGCTACCAATCCATTCCAGTGTCACCGATATGTTCAAGAGAAGTCACTGAGAGAATTCACTTACCCAGCTTGTGTCTCATCTACTACAATACCTTCACGCTTCATTCTTTCATCACCACCACCCTAAACCTTGTATCATCAGATCGTTTTTACCTCTACAAAATCATTTGCTTCGTTCCGTGTCATAGATGTGGGATCCATCAATGCCCTCCTATGATGGTTCACTTCTTGTCGACATCAGCTCATCATCCAAGAAGCTGACCTAGGAACAACCCTTTCAGTACTTTGAAGCTTGCATGCCTCAATGGTAAGTTTCTCACTTTCGGCGACAGGTTTACATTAATGGCCTTCGACCAAAATACTTTGCGTGGTGTTCAACATCAATTCATGTATTCACACCACATGAATTGTACTGCAGTACCTTGAGGGTCATCATCATCATCAGCGATTCCTCTCGCGCCTGTTAACAGCTCACATCATTATCTTGTAATCAGGCGATGCCTTTCCGTGTTTGACATGAAAACATCTATTCACATGGATCGACTTGTACTTCGGGTGAAGATTAAATGAATTTTGAAGACCCCAAATCTAGTTTCGTCCATCCGGGCTATGATATATTCAGGAAAATAAAGACATCAAATGTACATCATTGCTGCACAGATAATCATCCAAACTAAGGGATGATGGCTCTACCAGAATCATCAGTTTGCACACAGACGGTTGTCTGTCCTATGTACATAAAAATGAATTTATCAAAGCTGAGCATGGGAATGCCCGCCTCAGCTAGATCATGAAAATTATTATGAAGATAATGTATTGTACTGTATATTATTACAGGTCACCTTCCAGTTTGAAAAACCTCGGATCCTCATTATAAAGCATTTCACCGGACAACAAAAGGATTTACAACCTCATGCTTTAGGGGGAAACTGTTATAGACATATTTGGGCACTGCAACCCCAATCATACATGTCCATAAACCAAGGGCTTCTAAGTCCCTAAAAGTGTTGTTTCATACCCTAAAGGAGTAAGGTCAGCTGATTACATCATCTCCCAGAAGTTCTCCATGAAAAACTACTCAGAATTGGTCAAAGCAGGACCATACAGACTGCCCAGTGCTAAAGGTGTGATGCATCTCACCTACCACATGTAAAAAGTGCAATGCATAATGGAAATCCCTTCTATAGGGTGCGATGAGCGACAGCAGAAAAATGGCACAAGCAGTTTTCTAGGTGGAAACCCAGAGAATCTTCTAGAAACTGCTCATTTGACAGTTGCCTCTCTGAGTTCGCCCAGGGATGAGTAAGAGATCTAAAATCTCCATGTGGAACTGAGAACTATTAGTGAAATGACACTAATCAAAATCCCAGAAGCTGACTCACTCTCCTGTAAACATATTTATATGGATCGCTCATCCAAGAGATCCAAGGGCTAGAATTTTGTAATTTGAAAGGAAGTGCTATTGGTTTCTCTTTGAAGACATTTTTGGGTGATCTTGCTTTGTATGAGGTGAAGAGCGATTTCAAGTTGGGAGGATAGCACTGGGTCAGACCAAGTGGTTGTAATCCTCTCTTCTACTATTTTTACTAATAAAGCTATTTGAGTTTTCCTCCATATTCTTGTGTATCTCTGAATATTGTGTTGATATATGCATTTGTATGGTCAATATATATCTGATCCTATATTGTTTACAGTGAAATATCTCTATGCTTTTATGGTATTATGCTACTGTGAATCTACAGGTGTTCTTTGAAGCAGGGCAAGTAAGGAAGAAATGGAGAGATTTTGTCAAAGGGGAAAGGAAACAAGCAAGGAGCCAAGTGGAAGACTGAGGTTGGTACTCTCTGCTTCTTTCTTATATCTCTCTCATAAAGGAAAAACAAGTGCCTTTAATCTATTTGTTTCTAAGATAGCTACCCGTCTTAGTGGGACTAGCAGCTCTAAATAGACACTAGATTTCCCGATAACACCTTTGCATATCAGGTCCTTCGTTTTGGTTTGTCCAATGTTCCAGCCACTTTCCAGAGAGCAGTATTGAGTATATTTTCTGAACTGGTTCATGATGCAGTTGAAATATATATGGATGATTTTACTCTTGATGGTTCTAACTTTTAGGAATCTTTATCTAACCTAGGAAAAGTTTTCGACAAGTGTATTGAAATGAACCTGTCCCTCAGTCCGGAAAAATGTGAATTTTTTATGACTGAAGGGACCATGCTAGGTCATGCAATATCTCAACAAGGATTACAGGTGGACCCCAACAAAGTTTCCATCATCTAAGGGGTCCCACCTCCTCAAAAGGTGACATATGTCCAAAGTTTCCTAGGCCTAGCTAGATATTACAGAAGATTCATTAAAGATTTCAGTAAGTTAGCCTCTCTGTTGTTTGGTCTTTTAGGAAAAGATGTCAAGTTCACATGGATTGAAAATTGTCAGGAAGCCCTAGATACCTTGAAAAGAAAACTTGTGACTGGCCCAATTTTGAGAGGCCCAAACTGGGCCCTACCTTTTCACATTCACACAGATGTCTCGAACAAAGCAATAGGAGCAGCCTTAGGACAAATAGATGAAAATCTACCTTATGCCATATACTTTATAAGTAAAAATTTGTCAAAGGCAGAGTTAAACTACACGGGAACCAAGAAGGAACTCCTAAGTGTAGTGCATTCCTTAAAAAAATTCAGACAATACATCACAGGCTATCAAACCTTTATACACACTAATCATGTTTCAATTAGATATTTAATGAACAAACCAGATGTAAATGCTCACATTATTAGATGGTTGCCTTTACTAAAACAGTTTGATTTGACGATTGTTGATAAGCCTGGTAAAGAAAATGCTGTTGTTGACTTTTTGTCTAGGGTAAATCTACCTGCAGATGAAGAGGAAATGGTGGATGATCCAATTCCAGATGAACACCTATTTTCTATCTTAGTACTCTCTCTATGGTTTACTGATATAGCAAATAACTTGGTTTCAGCACAGTTCCCACCACACCTGTCCTCAAAAGGGAAGAGAATGATCGTGAGGAAAAGCACCCCTTTCACCTGGATTGAGGGCAATCTCTTCAAACTTGGCCTAAATAAGTTCTTGTGAAGATGTGTAAGGGGGGAAGAAGTTTTTGACATTCTCCTGACCTGTCATGACAGGCCTTGTGGAGGCCATTTTGTAGTAAAGAGGACTGCCTTCAAAATATTGCAGGCAGGCTACTATTGGCCCACTCTTCATCAAGATGTGAAGAGATACACCAGCCAATGTGATCGGTGTCAAAGGATGGGGAAACCTACTCCAAAGGATGAGATGCCCATGTAACCTCAAGTGACCTTTGAGCCATTTAAGAAGTGGGGCATCGACTTTGTGGGTCCTATCAACCCTCCTTCAAAACAGAAGCAATACATCATTGTGTGCCCCGATTATCTGACAAAATGGGCAGAGACCAAATCAATCAAGGCAACAACAGAGGGAAAAGTAGTTGAGTTTTTAAGAGAAAACATATTCTATAAGTTTGGGTATCCAAGAGAACTAGTCACAGATCAAGGTAGTCAGTTCACTTCCAATTTGATTGAATACCTGCTCACACACCATAAAATCAAGCACAGGACTTCCACCCCTTACCATCCACAAGCCAATGGGCAAGTGGAAGTCACTAATAGATCTTTGGAAGGAATCCTGACCAAGGTAGTGAGCAGCAGCAGAAAAGATTGGGTGGATAGACTAGTTGAGGCCACCTGGGCCTACAACACAACATGGAAGACCACCACAGGTTTCACACCCTATGAACTGGTCTATGGGAAGAAGGATTTGTTGTCAATAGAATTTGAATAAAATACACTAAGGATGGTAGCTCATTGGACCTAGACCTCAGCTATGCACAGAGGGAAATACTACTCCAGCTCAATGGATTGGATGAACAAATATTGCAGGCCCTTCTCCACATAGAGGTAGTTCAGCTTCAGAGGAAGATATGGCATGACAAAAATATCAAGGAGAAGCAATTCAAAGAGGGAGATTAGGCACTGCTCTATGACTCAAGGTATAATGACTTCAAAGATAAGTTGAGGAAAAGATGGCTGGGACCCTAAACTGTGGAAAAATGCAATGACAATGGTTCAATTCTGATTAGAACCATTGATGAGGAAGCCATCTGCATGCTTGTCAATGGACATAGGTTGAAAATTTACAAGAAGCCCTTATCTATGTAGAGTTCATTGAAGATCTGAATAAGACATTGTTTGTAGTGGAGTAGGTCTTAACCTCCACTAGACCCAAGTGAAAACCTCCATGAGGTGCTTGAGTCCCATCATTGGGTTGAAAACCTCTTTTGAGGTAGCCCAGTGATGAAAAAAACCAAAAAAAGAGAGAATAAGATCCCCTGGGTGAAAACCTCCCTTGGAGGAACCCTAGGTAGGCAATTAGGGTGAAAACCTCCTTGAGGCGCCCTAGTTGTCCTTCAAAAAAAAAAGAGAGATAAAAAACAAAGAAAAGAAGGAAGAGAAAATTGAATCTTAATGTGCATTGCAGGTTATAGGTGGACCATAGGGAGCAAGAGAAGATGCCACAAAGCCTATTTCATCTCATCCACACTCTTCTCCATCATTTCTAACCTTTTTTCCACGTCACTATGTTTTTTTTCTAAAGACTGTGTGTTCTACAGGAGGCCTTCTGTGTTCTACAGGAGGCTCCTGTAGAAATCACAGAGAGCCAGAAACGGTTCCAAAAAATAGTTTGAGGGGCTTGAAAGTTTCATGAAGAGCATGTATACCCTCCTATAGCTATCCACCCTCCTGGCCATCCATCCCACACCTGCACCACCTCATCATCATCATTTGTTTTCCCTTCCTGTCGAAAAACATAAAACCCAGTTTTTTTAGAAAAAACAAAAGAATATAGGGAAAAACACTTCAAAATCTTACTTGCAGCTTACCAAAAACCTCTCCATCTTCATCAGCATCTCTGGTACCATCCTCATAGCTCCTAGCACAAAAATCAGCTAAAAAATTTAAAAGGAGAAGCAGCTACATGAGCTCCTGTAGGAATCCCTGTAGCAGCTGATCCCTTTAAAATCAAGCCACAACAGCAAAACAAAAGTGCAACCATGGGATTGAAGAGCACATCTAAAGTTAGATCCAGCCAGAGAATTCCTGCACAAAGAAAATAAGCCACACATCAGACAGCAGAGGGCATGCAGCAAAGGAAACACATGCATGCAATAAAGGAAATACAAGCATGCAACAACAAAAGGAACCAAAATGCCACACATCACATCCATTCGACTCTCAGGTAAGTGATTAACCCTCTCCTCTATTGCATCTACATAATTGAAAAATATGCATAAGTGAATGGGATGGTTAGGGTTGAATGAGAAAAGGTGGCCAGTTAACTGGCCACCCTCATCCAGTTGACTGTGCTCAACTGGAGATGCCACCACAAGTGTGCCTAGTCAACTCACAGAAAAATCCAAAGGACAGGTAGTGGAGGGTATGAAAACTCTGAATGCAATGACGGGAAGTGATTGCAGGAAAGAGCCATGATGACAAGGCAGTGGGGACCAATGGTACAAATATGTCAACATACATTTTTGCTAGCTCACCCTGTCATCGGAAATATCTAAAAGAAGAAATAAGTATTCCTCCTTGAAACTCCTTCACCACCTTTTCTTTCATTTCACCCTCATCCACTTAGCTGAAAAAAGCTATCTGTCACAACCATAGCTTCGAAAACATCATTCTCCATCACTTTCATCCATCCTCCTACTATCGGCATTCTACAGGAGCAGTAACAGGTTCTACAGGAGCACCTACAACCAGTTCTACAGGAGGGGCAGTAAGTAGTTTTTAAGGAGAAAACATGGGGTTTTTGCTCAAATTCTGGCTTGAAGAGGTAGGTTCTATGCATACCCACCTTTATTATCAATATGTGCAAGGAATGATACAATTTTAAGGAGGAATTGAGTCTGTAGAAGAAGAGGAATTCCATAAAAAATTTATGCCTGTTTTCTTAAAAAAACACAATTTTTCTCTGTTTTCCTGTTTCTTCAAAATTCTTGTCTCCATCTCTACCTTGGGTGTTCCAAAGGGGTATAAGCACAATGACAGGGGGATTCATGAGGAAGGAGCCCACAAATTCAGTCAGGCTCCATGAACATCCCGAAGTAGTAGCCATTTTCACCAGAGCAAATTGGATGCCATTTTTTGAAAAATTCTGAGGGTTTGATGAAGAAGTGGCTCAGGAGTTTTCCCTTTCTTTAGTCCCTCACTCAAGGACCCATGCCACTATTACTTTTAGAGGTATCTCCATGGAAATTACCCCAAAATTTATCAGTAGGGTTACCACCTTTCATCTTGGAATACCTTGGAGCAAAGATGAAAAGCCAATTGGACAACCTACGAAGAAAAACTTCTTCCAACCCAATGAACATCCTGTAGAAGAAAAAAATGGCATTATAAGAACAAGCATACCTTACCCTTGGGATGAGGTCAGTTACCAAATTATCAAATATATTTCCTATGAAGGGAGGTATAGCATAGTTTATGGCTATCATTTCAGACTTCTCCATGAGCTAAGATATGGCATGGACACTTCAACACCCCAAAAACTCAACATCCCCTATTTTCTCCTACAGTCTCTCATAGACTCCAGCATAAGTTGAAGGCAGGAGGTCCAGATTAGTTGGATCACCATGGGTTAATTAAAATATTAGTGGAAGAAGCCGTCCATACCTTCACAATCCCCATAGAATGGGAAATATTTAGAAACGTGACAGGGGAAGATGATATAAAGGCCGTCACATATGATCTCAGTCCTTCTGATAGTGAGGAAGAGGAGCAACAAGGGGGATAAGAGGAGGAAACTAAAGAACATGAAGGGGAGAAGGATGAAACCAAAATAGAGGAGGAAGAAACCAAAACAGAACAAAAGGAAACAAAACCAGCAGAGATAGAGAAAAAGACAGAAGGAGAGGAAAAATGGGCAGAAAAGACAGAAGTATCCCCTGAGACCCTAGAAAGAGAGGCAGAAACTACCCTCACTGCCCTCAAGACCCTAATTAAACCAAAACAAAAGAGGAAGATGCAGGCATCAATGTATTTCAGGGCTCGGAAAAGCACAATGATGAAAATAGGAAAACCACAGACATCTTCAACAGTGCCTATTATAATTGAAGATTCACCCACTATAAAAGGGGAAGAATCTCCCTCTAAAACCCCCATCACATATGAAAGAGGAAGTCCCAGATCTTCCACCTGGAAGGAAAGAGTGCAACTACAAGACTCAAAAACAGTTTTATAGGAGGCATAGACTATTCTACAGGAGACCCTGACAAAGCTACAAGAGACCAAAAAACTTGAGAAAAGGGTAGAAGAACAGCCAAAGGGGAAGGAGGAAACAACAGAGGCACAAGAACCTGACCACTGTCCTAGTTTGGGCTCTTACTACAATCTTCTTGAGGGGGAGGAAATCATTCCATAGAAATTTGTAGTCCCGCTTTTCTTTGAGTTGGAGAAAGAAAGAATAAGGAGCCATAGATGGATGCAAATTGCCAAATCCAAGGGGGTAGAGGATATTGGCCTTATGGAGAATCAACTCAGAGAAATGGGCAGGGAACTAGGTGCTGTCAAACATAGAGAGGAAATCACAAGAAATCACCTTGAAACAGAAAATGAATTGCTGAGAAGATAGCTACAAGAAAAAGAGACACAATTGGCATGCATGGTCAGCTAGTCTATGGAGGCACTGCAGTGCAGAACACCAACAAAGTTATATGGATTATACCTCAAAGACCAATGGCTACAATTTTAGATCAAGACTTTGGCATAGAGAGGCACAATGTCTTTTCAGGATTACAGACAGTTCATGGACCTATGTGACCAAAGCTCTTCATAAGACAAGGCAAAAATATCAGAGTTCTATTTTCATAACATGGCCCTCATAGACATGAATGTCTGGGATCCCAATGCTAGGCTAGGGGACCTGCAACTAATGGCCATGGCATCATGGATGAATCATAAGGCATTAAGGGCAACAAAGATAAGGAAGTTGATGATAAAGGAGCAGAATGAGCCCTTAATGACCAGAGCTGAGCCATCAGACCCCGTGGCTCTCATCAGCACACACCAGCTGCTTCCAAATAATCCTTAAATTGACCCTAAGTATATCAATGATCAGGCTTAGGCCATTGCACATTTTGAGGATATGGAAAGATTACTTTGGGATGACTATATTCATACTTGTATGAGGAGGTGGAACAAACTACCACATATTTTGCAGATCAGGGAGTATCACTCCCCAACAAGGATGAAAGAAGCATTAACGAGAGTGCCACTGTACAAGCACTCTATGCAGAGTTTGAAGGTCAATTGGATTGGCCTCAAATTGAGTCCCCCACTATTGTTAGGCCTGCTAGAGGGAAGAAAAGAGGAAGAAGAGCAACAACAGTGGGAAGAGGTGGACATAAAGGTAGGATTCCATGACAGAGAAGAGGAACTCACATCAGAAGCATGGGATGTCAGGGAGGCCATCAGGGCCATCAAGGATGAGGAGATGGACTAGGTTGCTCAAAGGATGAGCAGCACCTTCAGTAGGGGGGTGATGATGAGCCCCATAAATGGGTAATTATATGGGCTCATTTTTCCTCCTAACTTAGCTTAATCCTCCATTCTCTTAGCTTATTGCATGCTTTTCTATTATATTTATGCTTCTAGAGTGAGTTGGGTTGGTTATTATGCCATGAAGTCTACTATGTGTTTAATGCAGATTTTTGTTCAATTTTGGAGACAAAGTCAAAGATTCAATGGACAATTGGCAGCAAATATTCGAAGAAGACAAGGGAGAGGATTTATAGGAGGGTTCCCCCCTCATTTATGACTCCCCACTTCGAATTCTCCCTCATGAAGCTTGGAGCACAAACAACCACATCAATGCACTAGCAGGCAGCCGAGCAAGTGGAGGATAACTTATGTTTATCTCAAGTTTTGGGAGCCAAGCCTCCCTGATTTTAAGGAATTTGTTGGGAGCTTTAGTTGTATAAGTAGAGAGGCCTAGGGCCTCATTAGGGAGTTGGTCAAATTTTCAAATTTTTGTTGCAGTTTTGCTCTGCTCAAATTCGAGCTTACTTTTGTTCACAATTTTATGTAATCCTATTATTATTTTGATAATGAAGATGAGATCCTTTTTGAGCTAGCACTGAGTTACCTCAGAGGGCTAAAGATCTTGGGTTAGGGCCCAATACAATCATCCAAGATCCTCTTGTTTTGTATTTATATGTTTTGTTTCATTTTATGAATTAGTTGTTGTTAGATAAATTTATTTATTGGTTAAGAATAGGTTGCTTTTGGTGATTTAGAAGGTTGTTTCCATTTTAGTTTTCTGTAGTAGGTTGAATAGTGATAGGAAAAAGATACAAAAAGGCCATCAATAGAGCCTTGGCCTCCTTTCCTCCCCTTGGGACCATGAACTGAGGCCATGACCCTCTTGCTGCCACAAAAACACAGATTTTCCTTCTCCATAGGATTTCTAGTGTTGCAGTTTGTTAGAAGGTTAATGCTTTACTTTAGATCTATTTCACCATGCTCATTTCTGCCTTTGCAATAAATTTCCTTCCATTCTTTCTTTCCATGTATCATTTCTCAGCATTTACTTTCCTAGATTAGAGTTTAGACTAGCTTGATGCAAAGTTCTGTTTTTTTTTATGTAGCTAGTTTCCTTGCTTGCTTAATCTCATTGTTTGAGTTTCAGTTCTTATGCAACAAATATCTTCTCACAATAATCCAACCAATTAGCCATCACCATATCTCTTTGATTTATGTTCGACGGGTCACCCAAAGTCCCTCACAAATCTGCCTTAGTTTCCTGCACTTTTCTCATAAACTTTTCTCTCTTTCCTTGAACAAGTCCAACCATATTTCTCTCTCCTAATCCTTCTTTATGAATCCTAGACACTTTAACACATCATCCTAGCCTTTAGCTACCCTTTCCACGCACTTTCCCACCTTCAAAACCTCCAAAACTACTCTCAGCATCCTCCTGTAGACCTCTTGTAGACCTCCTGTAGATCCCTTGCAGCCTCCTGTAGATTTTCTTGTAGGTGTCTTTTTGAAGTCTAATTGTAGGAAAAGCGTCCAGAAGGCCATTTGAGACCTCCTAGAACCTATCCACACCTTCCTACACCTATGAAAATTCCAAAGTCATCCTCCATCGCCACCTAATTGCTACTACACACACAAAAAAATAAATTACATGCAAGACAATTTCACCTAAAAACACATAAAAATCCAAAAAGATGTTTTTTTCTCATTTGTTTCTAGAAATAGCTTGAGTAGATGTTGTTTACTTTCTGAGTATGTAATGGCATTCATTTCATGGTTTTTCATCTCTCTTTCTGCAAAAGTAGGATTAGTTGGTTAAGTAGGGTTTGCTAGGTTTACTTCACATTTCAATCTTCTTTCTCTTTCTACAAGTAGAGTAGCCTCTGTAGAGTAAGCTTTCATTTCTTTCATGACATATAAAGCTTCTTCTAGAATTCATAGAAGTTGGCTTGAGATCCTAGTGATCTTGCGCCAGCTGACCAAGTGACAACCTGCAGTAAGAACTAGTACTTGTGCATACAACACCGTTGCTTCCAAGTTTGTTACGAACTACCGGGTTGATAAAAGTAAAGTAGGAAGCCTAGGAGTTGCAACATTATTGTTGCAATACTGGTGCTCACCAGATGTATACCGTTAACAAACGTGAGGCTACTCACTGATAATGATAATCAAAGTCAAGGTACCCAGTACAATCTAACAAGTGCGAATAGATAAGGTGAAGTCGAACACCTGTAAGAATCTATCGATCATGAGACAATGATGGTTTCCCATTGTCGATAGCGAAGGATCTGCCACTAATGACTACAAACTCCAAGGTACTACCAAATGGACTCTAGACCTTTGCCCCAGAGCAATGAGTCATAGTCAATAGGGAAAGATCCGCGAGAAGGAAGGCATTAAGGCATCCTTCATCAATCTAGCGCAAGTGTAACCCGTAGGCAAAATGTGAAAGGGATCAGATGAAAAAATATGTAGTAACCTGACCAAAGCACATTTCCGGCGTACACAAGATGTAAATAGCACATGAAAAAAACCCTCTGAACCAACCAATAATGAAAGCTGACACAGAGACGAGTTATCCACCAATAGGGTCAAATGGAAACCAAGGTACTACACAAATCCCAATGTGTGATAATGAAAGTTGATGTCGAATACAAGGGAAAACACTCATTCAAAGACCCATGATACTGATCAATGTTGAGCACAAGGTGACCTATCAATAATGAAAATAGGGCTAGGGAGCAGCTTTAGGCCTATCCTCAGAGCAATATGTCATCATCGATAAGGATAAGACCCACCAGAAAGAAGTCAATGGAGACCTTCTCAAACCGACATGAGTAAAGGACCAATATAATTGATGTGATGCCAAACAAGATATTGACAACCAGGGATGGCCGACTGAAAATAGGTCAAGAGACACCATAGAGAGGCTGACTCAGGCTTACTTCCCTTGAACAAAAGCACGACTCAAATGATGACTATGTGGCAGCATATGATAACTCTGTATAAGCTCGTCATGCAGGAGGCACGAACAAACTCTTCATATGATTGGAAGAGATAATCAATTGAAGGAGAACTGACTCAATAACAAGGTTGAGGCATACCTAAGTCAAGCTAAATCCCACCCAAATGGAGGAGATACTTTGTTCGAGTGCTTTGTTCAAGGTCTACACGGCTGACTCTAGCTACCAACAATAAATGGAAATGTTGTGCCATTCCCGCTCTTTTTGGAATATATAATATGTTTGCCTTTTTCTTTAAGCTTGAAAAAGAATAAAAGAATGTTATAGTACAGTGGAAAGAACAAGTGTCAGTGAAACAGATGATCTAGTTCCTGGGATGGGAACATTCCTATGCTCAATGTAGGGAGGCAAAGCTGGTCAAGGACACTCAAAGGAATGTTCTTTCCATGGTCTGAGGGCATGTCAAGTTGCAGAAGCTAAGGGATTGCAAGTTTGATTTTGCAGACATCATGGTCAAAAAGTGGCTTAAACATGATTCCAAGTAAAGTTGGCTCAAGGCCAAAATGTGCAAATGGTCAAAATACAATATCATAGTACAACTCAACACAAAGGAGCCTCTAGGATATAAGGCCAGAACGAAGCAAAGAAGCAAAGAGGAATGAGTCTTCAACGCACAAGTCATGGCGGGACTAGAGAGGACTCCTGAGCCTACTCAATGAAGCAGCATGGGCAACCAATGTCAGTGAGGTGCTAACTATGATTCCCATGAAAAGGATGGCTCTACCATTGTGTCATGATTTAAAAAAGTCAGCGAGTGAAGATGGTTTATGAACCATAACACGAGGGGATCGACCCTATGGAAAGTGTATCAAAAAATCTAGGCTAGTATACAAAATGCAACGAAAAAATGGTTTCCCTAACCTATATGCCGGTGAGTAAATGATACCTGCCATGATAGGTTAGTAGTCATAGAACCGACGTGAAACCTCCAAAGAAGCATCCAAAAATTCCTGAAAAACCACCTATTCTTGACAATCCTATTCCCGACAATCCAAGCTCACAAGTTAAAAGATTCATGAGACAGAAAAAATCAAGTTTTGAAAAAATTTGACATTTTGAAAGCTTATAAAATGACTTTTTGACTCACCATTGTTACCATTTGTGTTGAGAGAAAAGCTGTGGAGAAAAAGAAGAAAACTTTCCCCCCAAGGAATTCAACCATTCAAATTGTCTCAAAATCATAAGGTAACCCCCAAATCCATCTTGCATCAATTTGTGATTGTTTTTAGAAATTTTAATTGAGGTTTTATGGTTGGAAATTATGTTTAAAATTTAAATGCGGCATATACATGGGTTGGTTATGAGAAACCGACGTATACGCCGGCCCTACATGTGACTGTGTATGAAATGGACCTGCGTATACGTGGTTTGAAATTAAAACATAAAAAACTAACAGTTGAACTTGATTTTCTTTCAGGATGACAATCACCTAGAGGGAAAGGGAGCATGCTACTATTGATGATGAGGTTATGAATGATCAATAGGCCTTAGATGCATTGAGGGGATGTGGTTTATTAAAAATTTTCAAAATGCCAAATATGAAGGCAAACACCCGCTTGCTTGAAATGTTAATCCACTATTGGAGTATCGAAGATGATGCATTCATGATTGATCAAATGCCTTTAAGGATAGAGATAGAAGATATTTACTTTATCACTGGTCTCTCCCAGAGAGGAGAAGTTGTACATTCGACAGGCCAGTCACGAGGTAGTCTTTCAGTGGAAGACTACGTACACATATACTGTTTGAGGCATCCGGAGAAGATTGGAAACCAAATTCCAATCAAACATGTAGAGAGTTTATCCCTTAGGATCATACTGTTCACCATAGCCAGGGTAAACGGATCAGCCTCATTGCACCAAGCATCACGACTATCCATGAGCTTGGTCGTATATTGTCTCACTACTATGTTCGACTGGTGTACACCTCTTTTGACCAATATGAAGAGCCAGCTATCCTCCATTCAGAAAGGAGAGACCAAGAACTTCGAATATGGGACCGTTTTATGATCCTTCTTCTTCGACAAGGTTCCAGTGTTATGTCCAAGAGTATCAGTTTCTATCAGTAGCCCCCGAGATCCTTGGATGGGTAGGTGGGCCGACCTGATGAAATGCCTTGGAGGCGGAGATGTACTGAGGACTGCTTTTGATGATGATTTCTTCTCCTAGTGGGAGCATCAAATCATTGTTGTGGATGACTATCCCTATGCTGGCATGGATTTCAAGGGAGATCCGAATCTGGTGCTACCACCAGAAGAAACATGGGGAGAGATAGGTAACCATTTTTAAAGTTTATGATTTTTATGTTTTTCAAATATGAAAATGAACTTAAAGATATTTTTGATGGGATTAAATGACTAATATAATGATCATGTTCCAGATGTGGGTCCGGTACGACCAGACGGATTTCCATGGCACAAGCATCGTGGAAGAGGTGCCGAAGAGGCGGCTGCAGAGACTGAGAGAGTCTTATACGCAGTCCAGCGAAACTTGGTGAGGTTGACCCACTGGGTACCGATGGAGGCCATAGAAGATCTACCAGAGGATATGCAGTGCCACATGGTAGGAGTACCACGTGACTTGGTTCGCCTTTTTTGATGTGTGGCCAAAGCAGTGGTCACCTTCTTAGTCCCTCATCCTAAGCTGTGTCATTAGATGTACTGGACATGATTTTTGGCATTTTAGTCCCAATTTTGTATATTATTTTTGACACACTTTATGTACACACGGGCGATTTTATGATATATATATATATATATATATATATATATATATAGTTCTAACTTTTTGATGTTTATTTTTATCTTGATGAATGAATGATATGCCTAAATCTTAATTAGCGATATAATCTGCTAATGAATTGTCTGATCATGGAATGTTAAAATAAGTAATATAAATAAATGATATTTACAACACCCTCACTCTCAAATATTGGCGAAAAAAATAAGGATCCCAAACTCAATAAATATTATTCAATTGTGACACTATCAGTTGTGAGTCAAGATACACTACCAACGAATCGATTCCATAGGAAATAGATTCAGATAGTAAATTAATAATGGCAGTATACTCGGCCATATTAGCAGGGCTAATACATACTCTCCTTGATACCATCAACTAACCAGTTGGATAATAAATCACCCAAGTTGTGGAAGCGAGGCTTCGACTGTGCCGACTAGCACCATTGGCGAATCCGAAATAGACCAAGTCATCCATCAACACCTGCCAAAGCAGATCAAAAAGTGTTTCGATATCACAAACCCCCAGATAAGATATGTACAAAAAAAAATATACAAAGAAGCCATTGCTCGGTCGTAACCTAAGCAAGGTACTTCTTGAGGTAGAGCCCATCAGGGGGCTCCGCCAACTTTCTCCTAGAGATGTTTATAGGTACCGTCATTGAGCCAATCAATATATTACCTTCAGTAAAAAACTGTGTTGGAGCCAAAGGAACCGTACAAACATCGCTAGTAGGTAGATTGGAGGACCTAGACTCAACTTCATGCAAAGGAAGATGGAAATATGAGCGATGATGTAAATCTTCCAATGGTCGATCTATAGTCGTCATTGCTTCGAATATCGCTTCGTCAGATGGAAAAACTGTATCCAAGCAATCCAAAGCAGAAGTGGAATCAAGGGTCCAAGTAAGAGCCACATCACCATCTAACTCTTTTTCCGAGGAAGGAGTGAGATGGTCGTCTGTAGAGTTATCGATAGATTCATATCTAAGCTCTACTGCAGACATAGGAGATTCTATTCCACCCACCTTCCCTACATCCGATGTGATAGCAGATGAAGGTAAGGTCCCAAGATCTAAAAAATGGTGAGTTCGAACAAACTCTTTCCGTAAAGGGTTCTTAGAGGATGAAGTTGTATCTATTCTAGCTGTAGGAGGGAGAATATCAAATACATCCATCAAGGAAGAGTACATCCTGACTTCTATATTCTCAATAGGTTGATGAGGATTATATACTAAGGGAATGGTAGAATTTGAAGCTATCGGAGGATCACCTAGAGAATAATCAATTTGATCAACTTTAACAATTCTCCCCTCGTGAGGAAAACAAAGGACACGAAACAGAGTCGAAACTACGGCTTCCATTTCATAAATCCAATTCCATCCTAAAACGAGATTGTAATCTAGGTTGGCATCAACGATTTCTACTTTGACATTAAGGACCTTTCCTCCAAAACATATAGGAAAGGTCGGGATAATCTCGTGTGGCCTATGAGAATGACCATCAAATGTTGTTAAGAGGGTGGGTGAAGGAATAGCTGAAGGTGATCCAATGGCCTTCCAACATGACATAGACATGACACACGTGGAAGCTCCCTCATCTATAACCATCTGAAAAATATTGGTTTTCTGGTAAGTAGAATTTATCTGGAAAGCCATATGATGAGGAAGTCTCTTTTTGACATTATGCATATCAAAAGTGAGAGCTAAATAATTATTTGGATCCCCTGCCCCCATTGTCAAAAGCAAAGCACTTCTTCGAGCGGGACATGACTAGAGTACCTATAAAGCAGACATTGTGCAAAGAATCTGAGCCAGATCTTCTACAATGGAGTAGTTCTGGGCTACCCTAGAATTAGGGTTGATAGTTGAGCGTTTGGCAGAACCTTTCGATATTCGAGGTATAGACTCGATAGAGGGTCACCCAATATGATGTGGATCCATAGTTCCGAGAATAGATTTATCCTTGGATGTTTCCACTTCACCATAATCACATGACCGTGTAACCACATTGATGTGAGAGCCCATCATGAAAACATTTGAGGAATTTTCCCCCTCCTGGTTATCCCCTACAGAGGTACCAGGGTTTGGATTCGTGCCAGCAAGCAACTATTTACCTTGGGGGAAAGGCTTAGTTAAGACATCTTGGGAGCTAGAAGACCCTCTCTGCACTAACAAGTGTTGAGCATCTTAAATTTTTGGGCAGAGATGAGTCAAATGGTCTCCACTGCATAACTTACATGGAAACTTAACTTTCTTCTTAGACTCATTTCTACCCTCATCGACACCATCGGCAGGCTTATTTTCATTACCCTTCCCATCCTGATTCTTCTTTCTACCTCGTCCCTTCCTCTTCCCAGCAGAGTTTTGATTCCCTTTGAGGTTAGAAAACTGAACGACATTTACGGAATAAGGTTGAGAAGGTGGAGTAGTAGATGGTGTAGCCTGATTGGAAGAAGCAGTTTGTATAGAAAACTGTTGTAATTGGCTCAAAAGTTTCACCGCATTCGCATCAATCGGTCCAACAATACCATCAGCATGTGGGCCTCGCTTCAGTTTGGCTATATCAACCGTAGATCTAGGACAATCAAGCAAGATTTTATGAAGGGTCCCAGACTGAGAATATATCAGTTCTAACTGCTGGGTGTGAAAGATAGCCCGCTCTTAGGAAAAAACTCTGAACATAGAAACATCCTTGGAGATCTCACGTTGTAATGATTTTAAAAACCATTCAAGATATAATTTAGGTGGAATTTTGGCTCTAATGATCCTCTTTCTCCATCTCCATTCTTGGATATGATCCAAAATGTGAGTAGTCTTGTCCTAATGAACATTGGCCAAAAGTTCAGTTCCAGCCTCGTAACGTACAGGCAACTGGAAATGGTTAAAGAAAATGTTAGCTAAATCAGTGAAAGATGTAAAGGTGCCCCCTAGCAACTCTATATACCACTTAGTCACATTTCCAGTTAAGGTGCATTGAAATAGTCTCAACCTAATTGAATCATTGATGAGGGAGTTCGATGAGCACCATAAATGGAATGTGGTTACATGGTCACCCAGGTCTTCACCGCTCTTCCCTTTGAATTTCGGAATAGCCGATGGAAGTTTGGTTGGGACCAGAGGCCAAACTAGATTGCATTTGATCAGAAGTCTTGGAGGACCTTGGGTATTCCACCAAGATTGGGCGAGATTCCAAAAAGTATGAAAAGAATGACCTGGATTTTGAAAGGCATCAGGTTGCCCGAAGTAATCGATAGAACTTGCTAAACCAAAATATGACCCTTGTGGTCCAGCAAAACTGAGAGTTTGACCAACTCCAGCCGAAAAGACTCTGTAACCAGCAAAGTTTCCCCCTAATGAATTATTATAAGGAGTGGACAACCCTTGGTAAGGGTTCCAAGCATTAACTAAGGGTTCAAAACTTCGAAATGAATTGATCGAGGAGTATGGCACATTCCCTTGTTGGCCATAAAATGGATTTCGAGTTCCTGAGCCACTAACCACAAGATTAGTCAAACCATGAAAGGGATTGTTGCCTTGACTCATGAAAGAAAAAGGCATAGATCCTACCGTCGAATTGGAATGTGGTATATGACCACTTCCAGAAGGAAAACCCTAAAAATATTTCGATCCACTCATCATGGACGTGGAGGTAGTTAATGGTACATTAAACAAAGCTGAAGGAATACCCTAAGAATGCATTCCAAAAGGGAAGAATCCAAAACTGGATGCATGTGCTTGGGAACTTCCACTCGTCGACGGAATGGAAGTAGACCCAAACAAGGATGTGCTAGCAGTAGACCCAAATAAAGATATAGAAGGGATGGAAATAGTTCATCCCCCTTGTACCGATATAGGATTCTACATACTTGTAGCACTCATGGTGGATGTCATGCTTCCAGCAGTGGTCATGGAAGGGATTTGCATGTGTGGACCTGGACTTGAAGGTCTATGTGTCAAATTCCTAACATATAACAATACATCTGGATGATCAGAAGGCAAATGAGAATTCGGGGCCGCAAATGGCTCTGAGAGTTCTTCTACCTCAATATTATCCTCCAACTAGAAGAGGACTCGAGAAAGAACTGGGGTGTTCCTCTTTGGCTCTGTGGCAGTACTAGGCCTATCTTGTACACTAATGCCCCTAAGTGGAGGATCAATCTCTAATGCGCCAGCTGCCACTAGGCAAAACCCACTGGCAGGTGAAAGCCCAAGACGTGTACGAGACTGTCTAAGCGATCAGTTAGCCACTTTAAATTTTTTAATAAGATATACTTAAAGTCTCAAGAAAATTGAAAGCTAGGCCGACTAGGAGCACATAACACACATTAAAAATGTCCTAAAAGAATTCAGCAATCAAACAACTTCTAAGTATTTCCGCTCCGAGTGATTAGTACCAGACACCAAAATAGATTGGGGTAATTACGGCCCAGGTCTACTAGCGAAGGTATAGGGCATTCCGAAAGTAGACTGGGGTAATTACGACCTAGGTATACTAGCGAAGGTATCAGAGGAAGTTACGCTGACCTCCGAAGAACAACCTTTGCCAGAGCAAGCCCCCAATCTTCACAAGGGTGCCCTCTAGAAGTACCACTGAAAGTGATGCAACGTCAGCCTTAGGTGCAATGGGATTCCCCTCCATAGCCACCTGTGTAGATCCCTAGGGTAGGCAACTAAAGATACCAACTCGTATCAGAAGCCGGGAAGAACAGTCGTGAGGTAAGATCTAACAAGTAAGAGAGGGGGTATCTCTCGTCCTTATCTTCAAAAACCCGTGTGCTTAACTCCCAGTCACGGAGCTTTCCCGATCTCCCTAATGCTATTGGATTTTCACTCTTTATTCAGATTTCTACGTTTGAAAATTTAGTGTGCCCTTGGAGATTTTACTCTCCTCTCACCTAATCCAAGGCCCTAAATAACCTAAAACTTGTTGGTGTACTTATTGACAATATAAAAAGTTCTAGTTTATTTTCTTAGTTCTTGATTTTAAGTGGTTGTTCTTTTTAAGTCAAAGGGACAATATGGAAGTGAAATTGATGGTGTTCATTGATGCAAAAGAAATTAATGAAAAGCTAACTTATATGCAATGCACTTGTTTGTTCTTCGATGAAAAGAAACTTTGGTTCTAAGAAACTTCTATTAAAGAAATAAACTTTTTACTTTTTCTTTTCTTGTAACAGACTTCACACTCACAAAAACTAAAAGACTATTGATACTTTAATGATGCAAAACTACCCTAATGCAAGGTGTACATGATAATGCAAAAATTCTAGATTACTCTAAAAATAAAATGAAAATAATTTGTTTTATAATCCGACTTAAGTGTTTTGAAAGGAATAAGAATTTTGAGCACAAAATCTTTCCCAAAACAAGAAGGACTAAACACAAAGATCCCAAATCACTCTCAAAAACCAAAAGAAAACAAACTCAAATTTGTTAAAGAAAGCAAAAACAATGTTTTTCAAGGACTTTTATTTTTCGGAAAAGCAATAAACACAACTTTTCAAAAGTACTCAAAATGCTACCAAAGACTCAAAGACTGAAAGAAAACAACAAGGAAACTTTGCAAGTTGTCAATTCAACATGAATGAAAACTTAACAAAATAGGTGTTTCAAGATACACTAATCAAGAAATCAAGAAAGGCACACTCTCAAACTTGTCAATAAGAACTTTCGAAAAGCAAGAAGAAGTGAATGGCCACAAAATCAATGGGAAGACAAGCAAGCAAACCATAAAAATGAAGTTTGACACAAATATTGCAAGCAGTCGTCTGTTCCAGAAGACCAGAACATACAAGAACCTCTACAAAAAGCCTTGTGTGTTCAAATACAAATGATAAAACTCACTGTAAAGCAAAACGAGACCAAAAACTCTTCAAAGCAAGAGAGAACTCGAAATAGTAAGCTCACTGAAAAACTAAAATCTGAAAACAGAAACTGACCACTCAGGAAGCACACAGGCCAAGAAACAAATCTTTCCAAATAAAAAGGCTTGAAAAAATCATGCAAAACAAATGTATACATGACTATGTCTCTACAAAGCTGCGTGTACATGCGCTTCAACCAAGAGAAACCAACATACATGCGATTTCAGTTATAGAAACTAGTGTGTATATGCTTCTGTAACCCGACAAAGATGTGTATATAAAGGTTTACAAGAAAAACAAAAAATAAGGCCTAATGAAACAAATCACACTTGAAGTCTAAGTTCCTACAAGAGTAGATATTACAATCACAACAAGAAAACTGAAAGCCAACCCCTGATTAGCAATAAATAACCCAAACTAGCAACAACAAGATTGTTGTCCCCAGCAGAATCACAAATTCTGTTAAGGGATAAAGTCCCCTAGGGCTTTGGGTTAGAACCCTAGCAGAGTAGGAGTAATCTACAGCAAGAAACAAGCATATAACTCTGGAAAAATTCTTAAATGAGCAAACTATGCAAGGATGTACATACCTGGGGGTCCTTCATATGGGTAGTTCCAGTCAGGGTTCAAACCCTCTGCAACTCCTCACGATCTTTGAACCTACAAAACAACCAATTCAAAGACACACATCAGCATATAGATAAAGTGTTATAGTGAAATCAACTTTATAACATATAGGTAGATGGTTAGTTATACAATGAAATAGTCATTAATATATAAACCATAACAATAACATCATATGCATGAAAAAAGTTGATATCAGGAAGAAGATAGTCTTTCTTTTTATTACAGATAACTATAAAAAAACATAGAAAGAGTTCACTTGAGTCTTCCTCTTTTGGCTCCAAGTGAAACCGTCCTCCAGGTCTATCCAGTCCCAATCTTCAAAAGGCTCCTTCCATAACCAATACAAGGATATCTCTAACAAGTGAAAGGATATCAACTCTGAAGGAAACAAGGGTTTCCTAAACTTGGGGAAGTGCTTGAAGCACAGGGATCTTCAGACTTGATCAGGGGATAAGCTCAGTAGGGTAATTCTCTATTTTCTCTCCTCCTTAAGGCCTTCCCATTGAAGTCTTTTTATACTTCTCCCAAAGTAGTTTTTTAGTTGGGAAACAGTGGGAATAGTTGGGCCATGGGCACTAATAGGTAATCAATAGGTAAAACCCATGATCTCTGCCCATAATTAAGGAAATTTATTTTTTTTAAGTGTTTTAAGACATATACACGGGTTTGGTATATATTGACCCATGTGTACACGCATTTAATACAGGGAAAAGTTGCATACATGGAATAAAACATTGTTTTTTAAATATTTGGACCACGTTTGGAAGGAGGGGTTGCCTTAGGCCATAAATAAAGCATCACAAATACATAAGGTGATATTTGGAGCTATAACATAGGGCACTTGTAGCAGCCTTCTATAGCAGACATATAGCAACTTGTTTCTTCACCAGTTTTGACCTTTGCTGCAATTTGGACTTAGTTTAGAAGGATTTTGACCCCTAGTTGTGACTTCATGATCAAGGGAAGCTTCTAGGCCACTCCAAACACTCATTTTCGTTGACTGCCAAAAACGAATAGAGTTAGTTTCCTTATCACGGATTTGGTACAAATAGAACATTGATTTAAATGAAAGTGTGACCTAGTTAGATGGTACATAGAATCTTAAGTTATGGTTTGGTAGGTTAGCTTCTGGTCTGAAAGTAGATTTGATAACTAGATGGATGATTACAATATAATTTAGTTTCCTTTTTGCAAGTAGTTTAGCTCTTGTCTTTACATGAATTGATTCAATATCATTTGCGAGTTGAAGTTAATAACATTTCCCTTTTCATAGTTAGGGGTAGCTTCTAAATTTCACCTTCATTAGCTAATCTTCCTTCTAATTCAGTAGGAGGAATGGTCTTGGAGCACTATTGATCAAATGTCCTAGTTGAGAGTGGCATGAGTAGAATCCTATCTATTGTGCATATAACACTATCACCTCGAAGTTTCTACGAACCCTGGGTTGATAAATAGAGTTGAGGAGTCCTTGGGAGTTGCATTAGTCTTAGTGCAATCCTAGGGCTCACCAAGAGCCATAACTCAAGTCTGTCATAAACCATGCTTATAACCATCATACAACTAGAGAAATATCAATGATAGAGTATCCATTAAAGCCACATAATAAGTACATTTACACATAATACACAAAAGGAAAATAACTCTTATTAACATATGCAAAATCCAACCAAGTCAGGGACTTCCACATACCACCCAACCATAGATTGGGCTGAACCAAATATTTCTTTTAGCCAATCACCCCCATTCCATATTCCAAGAATGAATGTGTAACTTGTAAAGAAACAACTAGGGCTTCCTCAGGCTTTACCATAATTCTACCATATACCATTCAAGGATTCCTAGGCCTAAACCCTCATCTATAAAACCAAGATTTATCACAATCCTGACACATACCGGTTAAGGATTCGTAGGCCCAAAAAAGAAATATACACTGCCATACTTTACCGTAATCCAACCATATACCAATCCAGGGATCACTATGCCTATACAAGCATGGATGCCTTCGGATATCTCCACCTCAACCATGAGGAACTTTCCCATCTCCACCCTTAGACTTTACCGCATATCCCACCATTACCAATCCAGGGATTTCTAGGACTTTGGGAATTTTCCCAAGACCACTCCACTCAGTTTCAAAACCATCCGGTAATCCAGCTCAACCAAGCAAAAGAAGGCCATCACACCATGACTATCCAAAAATGGAAAGGTAAGGCTAAAAACAATTATCACACCTAGAAAAACCCATGCCAATGATAGCAGGAGAAACAAATACACACATCCATATAGAATGCATGCCAAAAATAGCAAGGAAACCATACATGCAACTTGATACTTGCAAGTAATCCCATTGTAGCCACTAATCTAACTTTTCCTTGCTTGATATTTTATTTTGTTTGATTTCTTGTCCTTTCTTTTCCTTCCTTCCTCTAATGCTAGAGTGCTCCAATAATGGTCTAAGTGTGCAAGAGCATGAGAGAGTAAAGAGAATAGAGAGAGAGCTCCAAAACTAAACTGACAAAAGGTTGTGAACTGATCCTCAGAATCATTTTTATTGACAAGGCCTCTAATTTATTCATTTCTAGTATTTTCCTTTAATTTCCTCCTCACATGAAACATGTGACCTTTCATCTTCTTTTTCTTCTAATTTCCTTTATTTCCATAAATAAAATGACAATTAATGTCTCTCTGCATTTTCCATTGCCTTTTCCAATTTCCCCTTTAGCCATAATAAACTAAATGAACACCCACTAAGATTATTTTCCCAACATTCAACTTGGAATACATGTTCTGTGACCCTAGTCTTATTTTTCCTTTATTAACTTTATTATATGGATTTTTAATGAGGGGTTGTTACACAAACTAAGTAGTTTCATATCCCAAAACAAACTAAGTAATTTTTTTAAGATACCACTCCTAATTTGCGTCTAAGGTACTCAAATGGTTCCTTAGGAAGAAATTTTGTCAAAATATATGCAATCTACTCATTAGTAGCTAGATATTAAATTCTACAAACATGGTGAACAACCTGATCTCTCAAGAAATGATACTTAATTGGAATGTGTTTAGTTTGTGAATGCATAAAAGATTTCTTGGAGATACTAATATAACTAGTATTATCGCACATGATGGGGATTGGATCAAAAAATTTATCTTTGATATCCTTTAGTTTTTTCTTCATCCAATGGATTAAGAATAACATGTAGTTGCAGCTATGTATTTAGCTTCAACTGTAAATAAAGAAAATAAATTATGTTTATTCCTTACCCAAGACATTATGAAGTTGCTCAAAAATAATGTTTCTCCACTTGTACTCTTCCTTGCATCAACGTTGCTAGCCCAATCTGCATTAATATATGCCTTCAAATTGAGCTTTTTACCTCTTTCATACCTTTTGACGCCCCGAAAATCGGGTCTACAACAAGGGGGATACCCGCCCGGTCCAGACCTTGGTTGGAAGCTCCTTATCCGTTTGGTATAGCGGGTCCGACTGGGGATATGGGACCAGTTTCCCAATCTATGAGTGTGTGTGTGTAGAATTTGATGTTCCTGGTCTAACAGTTCCTAATTAAGATATTCTAATTCTAATTTTAATCTAATTCTATTCTATTGTAATCTAATAAGCAGCAACATCTAAATCTATACTAACCCAGGATGTAGATCTTCTATTATGCGATCTAAAAAGATTTCAAATAACAACTGGTAATAAAGATCATTCAGCTATTATAAGAAAGGAAATCAATAAGGATAAACCACTTCACATAAAAAGTTAGACGAAACAGTTGTGAAAAACATATCGCATAATGAGCTATTCATACATTAAGCATAAATAAATAGCTATCACCGTACAAAAGTGCCAAATGATAACTCAGGCATTCATGCAATAATACATAAACAAGTAAAAATTGTATATCACTTTAACACATAAGCATAAATGGTCAAGAGATAAAAGTACCATTTATGACTAGTCCTACTCATAAGCTTCAAGCGACAATGATTTATCTCTCCTTGCTCTAACATCCACTAAGAGTATAGAAGTGCAACATCAGTAGCAGATATCAAATGCAAACATCAACAAATCTTGTTCCATTCATTCACCAAAACCTCCTCTGAGCATGCCAAAGTGCATGTTCTGAGGACAAGTGTTTTATAAATTTCTGGACCCTTCTCTAAATGCATGAGAAGGGTTTAAATACTACTAACTAAATAACTTAATTACACAGATTCAAGATACGGTTTAAATGACCACCATTTTTCTAAGCAAAAATAAAACAAAACTATTTCTAAAAATTAAATCTAATATCTAACTATTTCTGCATTTGCTCCTTAATGTTGCAAGCATTTAGTATTTGCTTGGGTAGAGTCGGTTGATTGTCTTCTGCTTTTGATTGAGCTAAGAAAATAGAGTTGGTAAGAGCTAGCACCATCTTCTCAGCAAAGTCGATGATATACTCGAGAGTCATCCTCTGATTATGTGGATTTACTGCGTATGCCCAGTAATAATCTCAGTTTGTTTTTTACCATTGCTTTCTTGCACTTCTGGGGCTTACAGGTGACTAAGCAGTTAGAGGCTTTCCTTCTCGAACAATTTTCTCAGTGATGCGCAATTAGTGCTTGGCGCTAATTGCGCATCGGAAACTGCCTCCGTTCTTTGATCCGGGCTTCTCTGATGCGTTTTTCGCCTTTTGTGCCTCTTCATCTTTATCGGGTATAAAGCTTCAAAATTTGTAAAAATAATGTCCTTGTGAGCTCTTGACCCTGAGCATTAAACTTCTTGTTGATCAGCATCCTTCAGTACTTATTCAACCATGGCTGTATATGAAAGATCTGTAATGGATGGCTCAGCAACATTCTGTGAATCTGCAGCTCTGTTGCATGCGGTATCTGTTTATGAGGGCATCTTTTCTCTGTCTTTGAACATTGGAGCTCTACCCTTTTTCATCATAGCTTCCTGCATATTGCTTTGTATAACTTTTGTTTTTCGTTCCTACTGTTCACAGGTGAGGAGAGAGTAATGATAATAAATAACGATAGGAAAGTTTTAAATGCTACGGATATGAAAAAACATGCCACCTGATGTGAACTGGCTCTTTGAACAACACAAAACCATATTTTATTAATAACTGGCATATAATACATTAATTATCATTAAAGCGCGTAACCAGTTCTTAGTTTATGGAAAACTTTTTCTTGAATATTGAGCCAGGAAAATTTATGATGGAATGTTTATTACCGCAATTTCATCGTGTTGTGCTATTGCAAGGTTGCTTGATCGTGCCATCACAAGATTGTAGATCACAGTAACACAAGATCGCAGACAGCAGTATCGCAAGATCGCAGATCGTTGTATCGTTAAATCGTTATGTGTCTTTCATGCAATTTTGCGAGATGCGATATGCGATATCGCATATCGGCGATTTTTTAAGGTTTTCCAACGTGAGCTTTTCTTAATGCATGCGATGCGATGGAGTTCGCATCACGATCTCGCATTTTACCATTTTGACTCATAAGAAAATACCCTATCATTCTTTGCGCGATGCGATGTTTCTTAAGGAGTAACATATATGAGTTGATTCTTTGAATTTTTTGACTAAGGGTCCCCACTTACATAGTCTTATTGCTAATACTAAATAAGGAGGGGGTTTGTTGGTGGCCACAACAATTGGCGATTCACTTGGAAGAACCAGTTATCTCTATTTTTCTATTGAATTTTCTAAACTTCCAAAACAGAAAATTTTTCAGAAAATTAAACTTTATTATGGAAAGATAAAGTACATTATGCTCTAACCAGTCAATGATATTTGGTTTCAACTATTTTCCACTTTGATTATTTGCTTCCTCAGGCTAGTCCTTGTATTTACATCAGTCATTACTTGGTCTTGTAAAGATAAAACAAAATCTTCTCTGTAAACCAGTTTTAAATATGCTCATTTGTCATAGGCAGAGCCTCTGCTGCCAGCAAGCATTTATAGCCTCTGTTAAAGTCGGTCTAGTAGCCCTCCATCAGCGATCAAAGCTCTTTGCATTTGCATAAGTAGGTGTCTCATTAGTGTCTTGCATTCCATTAGGCATGCCATAACCCTGATGGAGGAGCTGGTATTTTATTCCCCTCTTGGCACTGCTGGATCAGGTTGCTTTAGTCATTAAACTTTTCCAAAGTTGTTTGTCTTGTCTTGAGGTCAAAGCCTTAGGTCTAGGGTTTAGGTCCATTTTGTTTTCAAGGTCACGTCTCTGAAGGTCAATAAGTGCCCAGCAAGCCAGAGGGATGATTTTCAAAGTGTTTCTTCGAAAAATTTCATCTTGTACAGTTAATTTTCACCTTGGATTTAAAAACCTTGTTTTTAAAGCCAAGGTCATTTCTCAAAATTTTGTAAAAATTGTAAAAATTCAAAATGATTCAAAGGACAGCATGTAACCCTGGCTCCCTTGTCAAGATCCCTCAGATGCTATCCCTGCAAAAAATTATCAAAGAAAAGCATCAAATCAATCAATTTCAGGACAAAAGGAAACCAAAAAAAGTCAAGTTTATAAAGTGTCATGAAAAAACATTATAAAGTGGGCTATGACATGAAATTAATTCAAACAAGGCTATAAAAGCCCTAATCTCCCTCCATCAAGCCTCATTGTGCATTCAAGTGATAGAGCAATTGTTTCCAAGAGAGTTTGAGCGAATTGTGTGAGTTGGGAAGGCGCGCGACCCATTGGAGGTGCGCGACCCGTCAGGCACCCTGTGCCAGTGTTAAATTATAACGCATGCGACCCTTTGAAGGCGCGCGACCCATTGGGCAGTGCGCCCGACCCATCAGGGTTTCCTCCACAAAAAATTACCAGCAAGCTGCCAAGCGACCACAAATTGTTCAAGCTTGTCCGGTAGGCCTTCAATCATATAAATTATGGTTTGCTAAAGCTTGAGAAGATCATGATAATATTTTAAAAGCCTTCATTTGCAAGTAAAGACTCCATGTGCTTTTGCTTGAAAATATCAAAGTTGCTAGGGTTTGTTTTGCTGTTTTAAGGTATTCCTTTTCATTCCTATTGTTCCTACATTTTCCCACCTCCCATTTCTTACTCCCTTATCACTGTTATTTAATTTCCCTACCAAAAATATTAAGAAATAAAAAATCAAACCCTAAACCCTACCTCTCATAACATCCTTGCAAATGAAATTGTATGATGATGTTGATGTCATGATTCCTCTCTTTAACCCCTGTTTCATATATTTTTCCCAATTTCCCTTCCAAGTCTCCCTTCCCTAACATTTCCCTTGTGCTACTTGTCCCCTTGAAACAGCATTTCAAAACAGTTAAAACAACAGATTTCAAAGCAGAAGCAGCAGTACATTTCAGCGACTTTGCCCCTAAAACCATGTCAGAAACCCAAACTGACTATGAGCAAAGTGATGACCGTGAGTCAACACCAGAAGTTGAGCCTGCTTCGGAATATGAAAAATCATTATTGGGCGCGGATGCATGTATGCAAGGCGAAAATGAAAGTGCTCCAAAGGAAGTTGGCCAAAGCACAAAAACGAAGGAAAAGGCCCGACCCCCTCCACATCTTGGCCAAGGCTTCCTTGAAGGAGCATGGCACTAAATAGCTCAGCCCCAGCACAAATTCCAAGAAATTTTGAGCATTTTGGGTCATTTTGGTTTTTTCAGGCAAAAAACAGGTTTTGTCCCCTCAACGGGTCTCACCCCCCTGCGCGACCCTTTCATTTGGCTACTCCGTTCTGGGAAAACTCAGCATTTCTAGATTTGTCATGAAAAGTTACACATGCTCACCCATTTCCAAGAGATTTTATGAAGTTTTGGGCCTCCTGAAAGTCAAAAAACAAGCAAAAAATGACTTTCTACCACATTTTTGACACACAGAAAGTAGTCTTGGGAGATTGCAATTTTGGAGGGGCAAATGACAACCCAATTCAGAAATTCTAGTTGGGTTGGAAATTAGACTCACAGACCTTTCCAACAAGCCTACTCTTGCCTCATTTGGACACCTGAAAGTGCCCCAAAAGTGCTCTCAAAGGCGCGCGACCCGTCAGGATTTGGCGCGCGACCCGTCAGGCAAATTGCTCAGGATTTTAGCCTACAGCTCAGCAAAACGCAGTTTTGACTATGTTTGACTTTTTGGAGTTGATTTTTATCCTCCTTGTTGTAAATGATGTAATTTTATGACACTTTTACACTTATGTATCTCTTCTAGAAGATTCATTCATGAGATAGGTGAAAATTAAATGAATGAATTGGTCTCCTAGCTTATAGAGGCAAGTTGTTTTGACTGCCTAGTTTTCAGTGCTTAGTTTAGAATTGGTTGAAACAGCTCCTAGAAGGATGAGCTTGAACCCTAGAGGCAAGGAAAGGTGTTAGCTTGCCTATATTATGTATTTTCTTAGTCATTTTCAGGGGTTGGAAGGTTGGACTCTTGAGGGAGAAGCTCTGATTGTATTATTCACTGTATCTCTGCAATTTTTGGCAAAGGAAGACCAGGGTTTTGCAGTCCTTTTTGGGATTCTTGTGGTCACATGTATTGATGGTGTGTTTATCTTTGTACTTGTCAGTGTGTTATGTGAATCATTTCCTTACTTTTCCTTCTGCAAATTAGGCAAATGAAGTGTTAAAGTAGAATTCATGACTTTCATGCTCTGCTTTTAAGTTTGCTTGATATCAATGTTTTCAACTGTTTAAGGGGAATTCAAGGTTATTTCTTGCTCTCCTTAACTCCTCACCAATCATTCTCATCCATCCATCTCTATCAAAGGCATCAATATTGTTTCCTACCTCGCCCCAAAGAACCCCCTACGAAAACTGTGTCCAATCCCCACACCTAAAATTGCCATTTCCCCAATTTTCCACCAAAAACCCTAAAAATCCCAAATCAACCCTTTTTATCAGTTTACTAGCCTAAAATCAGTGTTTCCCTATTGGTCATCTCTCCCATTGAAGATCTTTACTGAGATAGACCGAAGAGAGCCCTCTCCTGCCCCGTAGGGCTAGCTACGAGGCTAAGTGGTTTGATGTTGCCTTAGAGTTTACCTTTCTCAGCCTGAGGTGAAATTTCAAGCGCTAACATATTGGTGACCATACTGGGGAGAAAAACTTGTTTGTGGATTGATGTTTTTGTTTCATAAGTCTTAGACGGAGCCTGAAGTTATGCCAGGTAGCCTTCGAAACGCTTTTGCTTTGCATAAGCGGAAGTAGATAAACGCTGCTTCAGTCAATCTCCGTGAGCTTGTGGATACAACACTTCATTTGTATTTTACCCCAGTACATGTATCAAGTTCAGATCTGATTGTTGATTGTGGACAATGATCAGACACTTGAAAGGCTGAAACCATTCACTTGGCGACGCTAAATCAGTTTCGAGATCAGATCCAAAGACTCCACTGGAGGATGATCCCGACCAGCAAAAACATGAAAGGACAACATGGACAGATCAGGTATTCAAGTTGGAATTTCATCCAAGACATTTTGTTCTTTGTCATAAATTATTTCTTCTCTTTTCCCAAGAATGTCAAGAAGGCTTTGCAAAGTATATTGTATTTGAGAAGATATCCTCGGCCTGCAATTGATTCTTTCCCTTTGAAGATTGTGAATACCAAAGATTTGCATACCTTTGAGCTTGATCAAGATATTTCTTCTAAATTTTGTGACGACCATCTTCAAATTGATGAGCCCCAAGTAACCAAGACTGATTCTATACCTGTTGTATATACCCCTACACCTTGTAAAATTCGAGATCGGTATAAACCTCTTGTTTTACCTTCTGTTCTCCATGCTTCCCCCAAAAGCTATGATCTATACTTGCCGAGGTTTGATGGTGAAAGTAAGAATGTCAATGTTGAGCAACATGTGCAGAATGTTGAGAATTTTCTAGACCTTTTTGAAGTTGATGAAGAAGATGTCAGTATTAGGCTTTTTGCTCTTTCTTTGCAAGCCAAAGTTAAGAGTTGGTTCAAAACCCTGCCTGATGCAAGCATCTCAGATTTCCAGTAGTTTGTCAAAGTTTTTCTCGACAGGTGGATGATCGGGCAGAACCTTTTCTTGATTATAGAAGAGTATAACCAGCTGAAAAGATTGCCAGGGGAAACAGTACAACAGTTTTCAGCCAGATTTAACCAAGTTTATTATTCAATGCCAGTTGATATAAGGTCTACTACTAGATCTGCTCTCTTGCACTACCCGGGTGTCTTTGATCCGGAGATGGAGTTTCAGCTGAGAGAAAGGGATATTGCAACACTTCACGAGATGCAAAATAGTGCAGTAAACATAGAGGCGCATCTGCTGATCCAACGGGCAAGGTTGAAGGAAGAAGAGATGAAAAACATAAATCCGGAAAAATCGACATCTCTAGAGGTGAAGCTTGACATTTTGGTAAGTGCAGTAGAAAATATGATGGACAAGATCACCGCAGGAAATGCTTATGATGTTCAAGCTCATGGCTCGCTGATTGAAGAAGAACAAGTTGCTAATCCAAAACATTTTGTTTCTTATCCTAGTCGTCATAGATCTGATAATGATTGTTTTGTAGATCACCTTGGCGAAGAAATAACTGTTGACATGACCTGCATGCTTGATGATATGTTTTATACCGATGATTTGCCTCAGTATGATCAGTATGATGATGATTATGTTCTCCAAAAAGAAGCTAATCTTACAGACAAATCAGCAGCTAGTTTGTGGGAGGAAGAAGTTCATTTTCAGCAGTTTGAAAACAATGTTTAGCCATCACATATCAGCTATGACAGTGACGAGGAAAGTACAACAAAGTTTGAAGTAAGTGAAGGATCTTTGCATTTTTGTTTTGATTCATTTCAGTTCATCAGAGATAACTACCATGCAATCAGAAATCAATTGTCAACAAGTCTTGATTTGAATCATCTTGAGAGCAATGAAAATTTTGTTCAAGACTTCTCATATTCAGATTTGCAACCCCCGAAAGCCATTGATTTTCAAGTTGCAGCTGAAGACTTGGAAGTGGACACACATGGTTTAATGATTCAAGGTGACTCCGTACCATTCTGTTTTGAATCATTTCAGTTTTTGAAGGGTAGATTGCATAGTAAATCTTCAAATGAACAGCCTATAACAAATCAGCAATCTCTCAGTGTTAATGTTGAGGATGAGACAGATAACAAAATCCTTGAGAAGCCTGTAGCATCAGATTTGCAGCCACCAAATGAAATTGAAGGGAAGATTACAGATGAAGCAGTGGAAGATGAAATGCATGATTTGATGATGCAGGAAGATTCTATACCCTTTTGTTTCGAAGCATTTCAGTTTATAAGGCAGAATTCTCGTAAAATCTCTCAAGAACAAGATGAACAACTAGAAGGATGTCATACATTTTCAATGGATACATTACAGCAGTCCTTTCAAGTTTTTCATGATCCAATAGCTGATGTTTTGGATGAGGTTTGCAGTCAAAGTCTTTCTACATTAACATGTGAGCTTGAAACATGTGCTGATATGAATTTGATCGTGCAGCCGGTTTCTTTGTCATTTTCAGCAGAGGTCTCGTCACAAGGCTCAGATCAAAGTTTGCATTCATGGTATGAAGAGAAGAGAAGTAATCCATTGGATGAGCTAAGTTCCAGTGTGCTTGAATTTCAAGATCCTTATGCAGTGTTTTTAGAGGTGGATAGAGAATTCATATCTTTCAACGGATCTGTTTCTAAGTTATCATGGAAGTTGCCTTTCAGTAGTTCTCTTTTGTTGTTCATAACTGAGCACTTGCGGAGAATTCGAACAGCAAACGGGATACTTACTTGGTTACATTGGTTGTTTCATTTCACTTGATCAGGTGATGAATGAAACTATTAGAGTAGGTTTTGATGAATAAGCTCCACTTTGAGCATCATTTCCAGTTTGTCGGTTGTGTTTAAGTATTGAGTCAGTTTTTAGTTGAGTGAGAGTCAATTTGTGTTGTCAAGTCATCAGTTTTTAGTCATGCATTTCAGCTTGATTTTTTGACTCCATTGCCCAATGGATGAAAGCACTGGTCTGCTCTCCCAGAGGTCTAAGGTTCTTGGTATCTCCAAGGAGCTACCATCCCCATTGGAGCCAATGTTAGAGTTGGTCTAGTAGCCCTCCATCAGCGATCAAAGCTCTTTGCATTTGCATAAGTAGGTGTCTCATCAGTTTCTTGCATTCCATTAGACATTCCATAACCCTGATGGAGGAGCTGGTATTTTATTCCCCTCTTGGCACTGCTGGATCAGGTTGCTTTAGTCATTAAACTTTTTCAAAGTTGTTTGTCTTGTCTTGAGGTCAAAGCCTTAGGTCTAGGGTTTAGGTCCAGTTTGTTTTCAAGGTCACATCTCTGAAGGTCAATAAGTGCCCAGCAAGCCAGAGGGATGATTTTCAAAGTGTTTCTTCGAAAAATTTCATCTTGTACAGTTAATTTTCACCTTGGATTTAAAAACCCTGTTTTTAAAGCCAAGGTCATTTCTCAAAATTTTGTAAAAATTGTAAAAATTCAAAATGATTCAAAGGACAACATGTAACCCTGGCTCCCTTGTCAAGATCCCTCAGATGCTATCCCTGCAAAAAATTATAAAAGAAAAGCATCAAATCAATCAATTTCAGGACAAAAGGAAACCAAAAAAAGTCAAGTTTATAAAGTGTCATGAAAAAACATTATAAAGTGGGTTATGACATGAAATTAATTCAAACAAGGCTATAAAAGCCCTAATCTCCCTCCATCAAGCCTCATTGTGCATTCAAGTGATAGAGCAATTGTTTCTAAGAAAGTTTGAGCGAATTGTGTGAGTTGGGAAGGCGCGCGACCCGTTGAACCAGGCGCGCGACCCGTTGGAGGCGCGCGACCCGTTGGAGGCACGCGACCCGTCAGGCGCCCTGTGCCAGTGTTAAATTATAACGCGCGCGACCCATTGAAGGCGTGCGACCCGTTGGGCAGTGCGCGCGACCCATCTGGGTTTCCTCAACAAAAAAATACCAGCAAGCTGCCAAGCGACCACAAATTGTTCAAGCTTGTCCGGTAGGCCTTCAATCATATAAATTATGGTTTGCTAAAGCTTGAGAAGATCATGATAATATTTTAAAAGCCTTCATTTGCAAGTAAAGACTCCATGTGCTTTTGCTTGAAAATTTCAAAGTTGCTAGGGTTTGTTTTGCTGTTTTAAGGTATTCCTTTTCATTCCTATTGTTCCTACATTTTCCCACCTCCCATTTCTTACTCCCTTATCATTGTTATTTAATTTCCCTACCAAAAATATTAAGAAATCAAAAATCAAACCCTAAACCCTACCTCTCATAACATCCTTGCAAATGAAATTGTATGATGATGTTGATGTCATGATTCCTCTCTTTAACCCCTGTTTCATATATTTTTCCCAATTTCCCTTCCAAGTCTCCCTTCCCTAACATTTCCCTTGTGCTACTTGTCCCCTTGAAACAACATTTCAAAACAGTTAAAACAGTAGATTTCAAAGCAGAAGCAGCAGTACATTTCAGCCACTTTGCCCCTGAAACCATGTCAGAAACCCAAACCGACTATGAGCAAAGTGATGACCATGAGTCAACACCAGAAGTTGAGCCTGCTCTGGAATATGAAAAATCATTATTGGGCGCGGATGCATGTATGCAAGGCGAAAATGAAAGTGCTCCAAAGGAAGTTGGCCAAAGCACAAAAACGAAGGAAAAGGCCCGACCCCCTCCACATCTTGGCCGAGGCTTCCTTGAAGGAGCATGGCACTAAATAGCTCAGCCCCAGCACAAATTCCAAGAAATTTTGAGAATTTTGGGTCATTTTGGTTTTTTCAGGCAAAAAACAGGTTTTGTCCCCTCAACGGGTCTCACCCCCCGCGCGACCCTTTCATTTGGATACTCCGTTCCGGGAAAACTCAGCATTTCTGGATTTGTCATGAAAAGTTACACATGCTCACCCATTGCCAAGAGATTTTATGAAGTTTTGGGCCTCCTGAAAGTCAAAAAACGAGCAAAAAATGACTTTCTGCCACATTTTTGACACACAGAAAGCAGTCTTGGGAGATTGCAATTTTGGAGGGGCAAATGACAACCAAATTCCGAAATTCTAGTTGGTTTCGAAAGTAGACTCATAGACCTTTCCAACAAGCCTACGCATGCCTCATTTGGACACCTAAAAGTTCCCCAAAAGTGTTCTCAACGGCGCGCGACCCGTCAGGCAAATTGCTCAGGATTTCAGCCTACAGCTCAGCAAAACGCAGTTTTGACTATGTTTGACTTTTTGGAGTTGATTTTTATCCTCCTTGTTGTAAATGATGTAATTTTATGACACTTTTACACTTATGTATCTCTTCTAGAAGATTCATTCATGAGATAGGTGAAAATTAAATGAATGAATTGGTTTCCTAGCTTATAGAGGCAAGTTGTTTTGACTGCCTAGTTTTCAGTGCTTAGTTTAGAATTGGTTGAAAAAGCTCCTAGAAGGATGCGATCGACCCCTAGAAGCAAGGAAAGGTGTTAGCTTGCCTATATTATGTATTTTCTTAGTCATTTTCAGGGGTTGGAAGGTTGGACTCTTGAGGGAGAAGCTCTGATTGTATTATTCACTGTATCTCTGCAATTTTTGGCAAAGGAAGACCAGGGTTTTGCAGTCCTTTTTGGGATTCTTGTGGTCACATGTATTGATGGTGTGTTTCTCTTTGTACTTGTAAATGTGTTATGTGAATCATTTCCTTACTTTCCCTTCTGCAAATTAGGCAAATGAAGTGTTAAAGTAGAATTCATGACTGTCATGCTCTGCTTTTAAGTTTGCTTGATATCAATGTTTTCAACTGTTTAAGGGGAATTCAAGGTTATTTCTTGCTCTCCTTAACTCCTCACCAGTCATTCTCATCCATCCATCTCTATCAAAGGCATCAATACTGCTTCCTACCTCACCCCAAAGAACCCCCTGCGAAAACTGTCTCCAATCCCCGCACCTAAAATTGCCATTTCCCCAATTTTCCACCAAAAACCCTAAAAATCCCAAATCAACCTTTTTTATCAGTTTACTAGCCTAAAATCAGTGTTTCCCTATTGGTCATCTCTCCCATTGAAGATCTTTACTGAGATAGACCGGAGAGAGCCCTCTCCTGCCCCGTAGGGCTAGCTACGAGGCTAAGTGGTTTGATGTTGCCTTGGAGTTTACCTTTCTCAGCCTGAGGTGAAATTTCAAGCGCTAACAGCCTCGACAGGGTTACCTGTTACCCAGCAATGATCTTGTATCCTAATTAAGGAGCCTACAACTTTCAAAGAAAAATCCATATCCACACTTATTTCTTTGATTTTCTTTTTTAATATTAAAGAACAATGTCTTGGTTTGGTAGCCAGATTATGACACAGTCATTCACTTGATTTATAACTTTGTTGAACAAGCTAGCTCGTGATGAGACCCATTGTCTTTTGATTGCAACAATCTTGAGTCATTGCCCTGTTGTGGTGTACAGTATTGGAAATGTCAGCAAGTTATAATATCTGTGATTATGATAAGCCGACTCATGATGAGACCTCTTATTCTTCAAGATAAAGTGGATCCTTGTGTTGTTCCTCTGAAGGTTGTGATTTCCTTAGCAGGGAGGAAGTCATTGTTTCCTTAAGATAGCTCTGGACGACAATAATAGAGTTTTTGGAAACAGCTGTTCTATAGATAATCTTTATTTTGTTATTGATACCTTTCATTGTACTGAGATAAAACAATTTCTTCACTAAAGGTTGTTTTCATCAAACTTTTTTGAAGTTGAAACTAGTATCATATCTAGGCTAGAGTTTTTAACTGTATCTATCAATAATAAAGATTAGTTTTCCAAAAGATTTGCTATTTATACAAGCGAAAAGTTCAAAATCTGAAAGAGAATTGGTGTCTTTTTCGTAAATGCCTAATGTAACCACTCACAACTAGTTTTATTATGAAAAGAAAAATAACTACTCTACAAAAAATAGAAGAATAATCTTCTATGGAAAATATTTCTTGAGAATTTGTCCGTTAACAGGCAAAGAGTCTCTCTTACCTGCTAAATCCTGTAACGCAAACGTTGATGGACCTATGACTTCTACAATTTGAAAAGGACCAAGCCACATTCTTTGAAATTTTGTATGTTTGCCTTTCTCTTCATGAGCCTTGTCCCATTTTAAAACTAAGTCTCCCATCTGAAAATCTTTTCTGGTCATTATGTTTGAATCAAAAGAGGATTTTACTAGTGCTTGATGATGAGCATGCATTTTCTTAGCCTATTCTCATTGTTCTTCTAATTTGATTATTTCCATTTGTCTTAGCTGTAAGGAGGAAGTGGGTACTTCATCAATGTATTGAACTAGAGATAAAGAGGGAATTGATAAATGAGTCGGAAGAACCACTTCTTTCCCATAAACTAAATTAAAGGGAGAAGTGCCGATAGAAGCTTTTTGCATTATTCGGTCTGCCCATAAAGCATATATCAAAGCCTTATGCCAATTTTTATGATTTTGGTCAACTGTTCTTTTGATAATCCTGATTAGGTTTTTATTTGTGGACTCAGCTAACCCATTGCCTTGTGGGTAATAATTGGCCGAATATTTAAGTTTGAATCCTCTTTTAAGTGAAAATTCAGTCATTGCATTTCCAGAAAAGTATGATGCATTATCAAACATTAAAGCGGAAGGCAATCCAAACCTGGTGATTATAAATTGATCTATGAATTCAATGATATTTTTAGCATTAGCCGTCTTGAGTGGAATTGCTTCTACCCACTTAGTAAAATAATCTGTTGCTGTGAGGATGTATCTATGTTGCTTAGAAGATTGAGGAACGATATCACCTATTATGTCCAATCCCAACTGACTGAAAGGTTGGTCAATGTTAACCAGCTGTAGTGGCAAGGATGGCTTCTTTTGTCTTCCAACAGTAGTTTGGCAGACTTGACATCTCCTCACGTAACTGTGCGAGTCTTTAAATAACATGGGCCAGTAATATCCTGCACAATATTTTATGTGCAGTAGCATCTCCAACATAGTTTCCGCCTGTTGGCCCATCGTGGAGTTCCTGCAAAACTTTTTCAGCTTCAGATTTCTCAAGACACCTAGGAAGAACAGAATCATAATTTATTCTAAAAAGAATATCATTTATGAGCTGATATTGTTTGGCTTTCAACCTTATATCTCTTTCCTTAGTATGATCGAGGTGTGAAGGATCATACCCGTTCTTAAGATAATAAATGATATCAGCGTATAATGACTCTACATCATTTAGGCTTACCTCGCACATTTGTACCTCTGCAGATGTAATTTCAGAAATTTTCGACGCTCCAACCAGCATTTTGCAAAAGCCTTGACCTCTTACAATGTTTGCTGGTTTAATCTCAATGTCATATTCCTATAAGGCAATAACCCAATTGGCCCTTTTCTCACCCACATCCTTCTGTACTAGAATATTCCTTACCGCTGGAAACGGTACTATAATTTTAGTATGGGTTTTGAGTAAGAAAGGTCTGAAGTATTTGACCGCTTTGAAAATAGCATAAGCCTGTTTCTCCATGTCTGAATAATTTAATTTAGCACCCTGTAAATTTGAACAAAAAAAGCAATTGGGGCTTCCGCTTTTTCTTGATTTGCTTGAGTGAGTATCGCAGCATATGACCTATCTGAGGCAAATGTATATAAAATAAAAGGTTCTGGAAAATTCGTAGTTGTTAACGATAGATCATTAATAATAGCTTGTTTGATCAGGTTGAATGCTTCGTGTTCATCTTGGCCCCATTTAAAATTTGAGTTCTTTTTAGTCATGGATTGCAAAGGAGAGACGATTCATGAAAAATCTGGAATGAATCTCTTTACAAAGTTGATATGACCAAAGAAAGATTGCATGGCTTTTTTGTTATGAGGTAAGGATATTTCAGAAATCTCTTTGATTCTGTCAGAATTGATGTGAATAGCGGATTTTGACACTATGAATCCTAGAAGTTTCCCTTCACTTAATGCAAAAAAATATTTCTTTGGATTAAGTGAAATTCCATACCTTAAACACCATTGGAAGATTTTTTTCAAGTCTTTAAGATGGTCGCTTCGTTTCTTTGAATACATTGTTATATCATCCAAATAAATTACTACAGATTTATTGACTACACCTTTGAATGCGATGTCCATGGCTCTCTGAAATGTGGCACCATCATTAATCAAACCAAATGGCATCTTTCGATATGCGTATATGCCCCATTTAGTTCTAAATGTGGTTTTCAATCGATCATCAGGATGTACCAACACTTAATTATATCCTGAAAATCCATCCAAGAAAGACATTAATTCTGAGCCCGCCACTGCCTGCAATATTGTTCCATAGGTGGTAAAGGAAAATTATCTTTTTGGCAGGCCTTGTTAATATTTCGAAAGTCAATGCAGATCCTAATATCTCCGTTTTTCTTTCTAACAGGTACCATATTGGAGACCCATTTGGAATGTCTGACGGGAAATATTATTCTGGCTTTCAGTAACTCATTAAGCTCAGTTTTTATTTGATTTTCTAAATTGGGATGGATCTTTCTCAGCTTTTGTTGGACAAGTTTTTCATTATCAATCATGGGAATAGTATGTTGGATGATGGAAGTGTCGTATTTTTTCAGTTCATCATAATTCTAGGCAAAAACATTTTTATATTGTCTCAAAAGACGAATATATGCTAGTTTTTCTTCAGGGGCTAGGCCGAGACCTAGATTAATGTTTTTTGGTTTAGCATTGATTCCTAGGTTTACTAATTCGTAGTTCAAGGTTGAACTTTGGAGTTTTGAATTGGCAGACCTTTTAAACCGATCCTTCAAATCGTACAAGTCTTCTAACTTTACTAACGACTTAGGTATAGCATTGTTAGTGCTATCTTGTTGTAATTGTCGATCATGTTGGTCTTCGTCAATTATTTGATTGGAGTAGGATCCTTCAGATGTGAGTAAATTTACAATATTAGGATCGTCATTGAATACTCTCCAATTTGTGATGTTATCAGGAATGGATGGTCTAAAGATTAATTCTATTGAGAATCTATCTGGACTAAAATCTTCTGAAGGAATAAGCTTAGAAGCTATGTTATGAAACCAGCTCAAGAAAAGATAGAAAAGATAGATCAACGCCTTAGAATTCAACCTCTTCGAGGGGGCAACCTCCTTTACATTACATAAATGTACAATTCTTGGATGATACAAATGAAAATACCTCCTTTCTATATATAGGAGTCTAAGGGGTCATAATATAATCAAAGACGACATAACAATAATAATGTAAGGGCACAATAATAATAATAATAGTGGGCTTCTATGGGGCACATTAGTAACAATATGGGCACTACATGGGTACATCAATATAATAAGTGGGTTGTACTAATAATAATAACGGGTTACACTAGTAGTATAGGGGCCTAACATGCCCCTCTCCTTCAAAAAGCGTTGTCCTCAATGCTTGAGTAGCTCTTGATGCTTCTGTATAAAATTCTTGTCCTCCCATGTGGAATATTCAGCGGGTAAGTTCTTCCGCTTGATGAGATACTCTGAAATTAATCGATTTTGTAGCTGTTGGGTTCTTGTTTCTGTGACTGCTCCAGGTTCCAATATGATTTTTCCTTCCTTTTCAAATCTAGCAATATTGTTTGAACTAGTATCTTTTTCAACTTTTGAATAAGTGGCCATACTTCTTTGTCCTTCTTCCATTCATCCCTTGCTTCGTTTATCCAATCTGGTTGGATAATAGAAATAGCACAAAACAATGCTTCCACATCCTCATCCTTGAAGAGTCTTCCCATTCGGTAAGGTCGCCATTTATTAAGTGCATGTAGTATTGCCAACATTTCCTTCTCATAAATAGCTTGCTTTAGATGTAGCAGTAAAAATACCCAATCGCCTACATCAAAACATTTTTCACTATGATGTTGATCTACCTGTTGTTTCATTTGATTTTGCATCGAAGTGGCATTATCCTTTAAAAGTTGAAAAACTTGTTGTTGATGCTCGATGTGATCTTTCACTGCTTGAACCTTTTTCTTCTTGATATGTCCTTCTATCTTTAGAGTTTTAGGATTGGTAATTTCTTCCAATCCTTTACAAGATATGGTCAGATTCATTTCTTGATGCTCTATGTGATCTTTCACTTCTTGAACATTTTTCTTCTTGATATGTTCTTCTATCTTGATAGTTTGAGGAGTGGTAATTCCGAGCAGTGAATTACAAGATATGGCTGGATTCATTTCTTCTTTCTTGCTGTGATCTTTCACTTCTTGCACCTTTTTCTTCTTGATATGTCCTTCTATCTTGAGAGTTTGAGGAGTGGTCATTCTTGCCAATAGTTTACAAGATATGTTCTGATTCATTTCTTCTTTCTTTGGCGTCGGGTCCTAGCATATATCCTCTTCTTTTGATGTTTCTTGATCCTTTTCTTCCTCCTCTTCATATTCTATGTAAAATAATTTCTTCTCAGCACACTTATGACCTTTAGTGCATTTTCTATCACAATTGTAACAAAGCCCTTTTTCTCTTTTTTCTTCCAATTATTGTGGTGTAACCCTTGTAGGTTGTGGAAGGCTAGGAGAAACAACAATTCCATCTTTATAGTTGTGAGGGGTATGCTTCCTAGTTTCCATAATTTTTCTTTCCAATATGTCACAAAGCCCTTTTACTCTTTCCAATTGTTGTGGTGTTGCTCTAAAGAAGGTGTTGCTCTTTGTATCCTCGTAATGTGCTATCATTTCCTCCGTGAAAATTGACCACATAACAAGTTGTTTACGAGAACAGAACCCTTCATACCATAAAAATTGATCTGGTTCTAAATATGAAGATGCAATACATACCTTTTGTAACAGTGATACACCATGTAGATCAAAATATTGCTCCATCTGAAGTATCCAATTTACCAGATCCTTGCCATCAAACTTCCTCATCTTGTTTTTTCTTGATTTTAGGAGCTTCATCTTCAAACGATTGTAACTTTGTACTTTCAGATCTTTAATTTCTGAAATTGAAACTTGCCGTAGCCCTCTGTGTCCTCTTTCCAATGCCACAAGTCTAACCAAAATTGGGTTCTCCAACGAAGAGTTATGTGAAATCTCCCACAGTGACTTGATTATAGACTAGTTCAGTAGAGCGAACTGGTACGATGTGCCAAGAGCCACTGTTTCAACCTTTGGAAATGCATACAAGAAACTAAAGTCTATCCTCTTTCTATACCTTCTTATGAAATTTCAATCTGATCCCCAGAGAGAAAGTTATGACGATTTTCCCCAGGTCACCTGTTTGGAATGTAATTCAGGAGTCTGCAAAAAGACAAATTTCCTCAGATCATATCTCCGCCAATATAGCGCAAAAAGCTCTGAACTTCATACCCGCGGTTTACCGCAATTTCTTCTCAAATGGGTTTTTTTTGCAACTTCTGAAACATCGCAGAAAAAAATTTATAGCGAAAATGCCACGATGACCTGTTTGGAGCAGCGAAACCCTAGAATCCAAAGCTCTGATACCAAATGTTATGAAACCAGCTCAAGAAAAGATAGAAAAGATAGATCAACGCCTTAGAATTCAGCCTCTTCGAGGGGGCAACCTCCTTTACATTACATAAATGAACAATTATTGGATGATACAAATGAAAAGACCTCCTTTCTATATGTAGGAGTCCAAGGGGTCATAACATAATCAGAGCCGACATAACGATAATAATGTAAGGGCACAATAATAATAATAATAGTGGGCTTCTATGGGGCACATTAGTAACAATATGGGCACTACATGGGTACATCAATATAATAAGTGGGTTGTACTAATAACAATAAGGGGTTACACTAGTAGTATAGGGGCCTAACAAGCTATGTTAGCCAAAAGGTCTACACTTGCATTTTGGAGTCTGGGAATTGAAGAGATATTAAATGCTATGAAATGCTCAGTCAGATCTTGAACTAAGGATTGATAATGTTTTAAATGACCTGATAAGCAATGTATAGTGTTACGTACCTGTTTAACCACAATCTCAGAGTCTCCAAAAACTTGAAGATACTTGACGTCTAACCCGATTGCTTTGTACAACCCTTGGACCAAAGCCTCATATGCTGCTGTATTGTTGGTGCAATCAAATTCTAGTTTGCATGTTAGCATGATTTTATCTCCTTCTAGAGTAATCAGAATGCATCCTGCTCCTGCTCCTTCGTTAGATCTAGAACCATCAAAAAATAATTTCCAAAACAAATATTTATTTACAGGTTAATCTAAAAAATTGATACTTTTTGAACTATCAATTCGAGAAAAAATTTCGACTTGGGACAAAATAGAGTCTTCTAAATAGGGTGACACATGAGCATTGAAATTTTTGAGGAAAGAATCTACCGAGTAATTGCCAATAATGCTATTGTTGTATGCTACTGGTTCATTTTCCCCCTCTAGCTCTGTTACTATGTATTTCTGGTGTAGTTCTCGTTCAACTTTTATTTGATTCGGTTTACCGTTGTAGGGCAGCCACATGTGCGTCCAGTCAGTTGCGAAGTACCCATAAAGTTTTTCTAACCAATCCCTGCTAAGAATTAAGCCATAGAATTCTGGAATATCAGCAACTAGAATGTCAATCACTTGACATACCTTTGGGTTTGATGACAGCCTAATGGTTACTTGATTTAGTTCGCCAATCACTTCAACTTGAGATCGATCTAGCTGAACTATGCGCACAGCGGATTTCTGCGGCTGAACGTTTAACTTGGCACATATGGACTTTGGTAAAATATTGGATGAAGCACCAGAATCTACCAAACAATTGTGCACATTTTTATTGAAAATTTCATAAGTAAGGAGAAACGGGGGAGTATGAGATCTCGATCTTCCTCAAATTAGAGCAATGTCATTTGGATCAATCTTATTGATCACATTAGTTGGAGGTCTTCCCATGTTATGAGAAGCTTGAGAAAGTACAGCGGTAGGCAAAGGTGCAACTGGCACGGCATGTAATTCTTTCATCATTATCTTCTGTTGATGCTTTAACTTGCTCAGTTCGTAAAGGGTGATGTTGGCCCTAGTTTTTTTCATATCTTCTATAATATTGTACTCCATTTCATCTGACACGATCATTGTTTTAGATGGAGTTGATTCATCTGTTTGGACTGGGATGGTTTGAGTCGCTTTTGATGTCATTTTCTTTGTTGCGACTTTATCCTTTATTGCAGAGCTTGCGCTCTTTGGCTTAGGGATAGTTTGTGGAGGATCAAGCTAATTTTTGCTTCGTGTGCTAACTGGGAATATTTCTTGATCTTCTTCTTGTGGGAGGATGAAATCCCACATTCCTTGTAATTCCACAACCTATTCTTCATCAGTTTTCCCTTTGGTGGCAATTTCCTCTTCCTCTTCTTTGGATTCAGCATTTGAAATAGAATTGGGTGGCTTTGAATCCGTTGAAGGGCCTCTTTTGAAAGCTTTGTAGGGATTTTTTGAAGAAGTTTCTGCTACTTTCTTTTTGATGTCGACCATTTCATTGGAAATGGTCTTTAGAACTTTCCGCAATCCTTCCAAATCGAATGGATCTTTTGCTTGTTTCTTCTTGGAGTCTTCCTTGAAGGTGACTTTCTTGGATTTACGTTCCTCTATCACGGATTTCTTTTCCAGGGCTATTATACATTTTTCTACTGCTATTGCTTCTTTCACGTTTTCGGCTAAGGTTGTTTTATTAGCCCTGTCCATGAAGATTGTTATGTTTGATGGTAGAGCGGTGATATACCATTCACTTCGTACTTCTTCGCTAGGCTGGGAAGCAGTAGGAATTTTGTTTAGGATTTTATTGAAACGTAAATTGAAATCTTTGATAGGATCTCTAGATCCGGCCCTAACATTGGATAGGTCATTGATTAACGTAGTCGTAGACCTGTCATCACCAAACTTGGTCAGGAATTGCTCCTGGAAGATATCCCAACTAGTGATAGATCTGGAGAGTAATGAAAAATACCATGATCCGGTTGTTCCTTGCAGAGTATAAGGAAAAAGCCGAACAACAACATCTTCATTAGTAACCCCATTGAGATTAATGGATAGCATAAAGTTGTTTATGTGCTCCTCTGCTAGCATGCCTGCCTCGGGATTAAATTTAGGAAGCCATTTCTCAGGATGGGCCGATATTTAACTCAAGGGTGCAGGCATTAAGACTGCCCCAGGGTTATTCCATGGAGACTGGACCATTGTTGTACTACTAACAGTGGAAAGTGCAAAAGATGATCCCTGTGGCTGGGAAGATGAGGATACTACGGTTGTAGATGATTGAGGAAGAGTTGTGGGGGTTCCAGTGGATGGATGGACGATGATCTGGAATGGAGGAGTGGATGGTTGACTTCACGGTGAAGAAGTTGAGATGGATGATGTTGACGAAAGAGTCTCACTGTCGGACTCTTTAGGTGATTTCCTTGCTCTTTTCCTGGTGGGAAGAGGTGATTTGGTTGGCTGAACGCCAAACTTTTCACTCTTTAGCCTGGTCAGGGGATGAGAAGGGTTATATTACGAAGTCACGCTGCCTTGAGATTTATCAGACCTTTGAGGAGAAATGGAAAATCGCTGAAGTTTGTGAATCAGAGATTCGACTTCAGGAAGTTCAACTGTAGATTGTTCTAAAATGTTAGGGTTTGTAGTAGCGGTTGAAACTCGAGCGACTTCTAACTCTGGATTTTAGTGTAATGGAGAAGTCGAGGGAGATGGTGAGGGCGATTTACTCTCAAAATGGTATTCAGATTTAGATTTACTTTCCATTCATAGTTCAGGCCCTCCTTCTAGCGCCAAATATGTTGAAGCCCCGAAAATTGGGTCTACAACAAGGGGGATACCTGCCCGGTCCGGACCTTGGTTGGCAGCTCCTTATCCGTTTGGTATAGCGGGTCTGACTGGGGATATGGGACCAGTTTCCCAATCTATGAGTGTGTGTGTGTAGAATTTGATGTTCCTGGTCTAACAGTTCCTAATTAAGATATTCTAATTCTAATTTTAATCTAATTCTATGCTATTGTAATCTAATAAGCAGCAACATCTAAGTCTATACTAACCCGGGATGTAATTCTTCTATTATGCGATCTAAAAAGATTTCAAATAACAACTGGTAATAAAGATCATTCAGCTATTATAAGAAAGGAAATCAATAAGGATGAACCACTTCGCATAAAAAGTTAGACGAAACAGTTGTGAAAAACATATCGCATAATGAGCTATTCATACATTAAGCATAAATAAATAGCTATCATTGTACAAAAGTGCCAAATGATAACTCAGGCATTCATGCAATAATACATAAACAACTAAAAACTATATATCACTTTAACACATAAGCATAAATGGTCAAGAGATAAAAGTACCATTTATGACTAGTCCTACTCATAAGCTTCAAGCGACAATGATTTATCGCTCCTTGCTCTGACATCCACTAAGAGTACAGAAGTGCAACGTCAGTAGCAGATATCAAATGCAAACATCAACAAATCTTGTTCCATTCATTCACCAAAACCTCCTCTGAGGGTGCAAAAGTGCATGTTCTGAGGCCAAGTTTTTGATAAATTTCTGGACCCTTCTCTAAATGCATGAGAAGGGTTTAAATACTACTAACTAAATAGCTTAATTACACAGATTCAGGATACGGTTTAAATGACTGCCCTTTTTCTAAGCAAAAATAAAACACAACTATTTCTAAAAATTAAATCTAATATCTAACTATTTCTCCATTTGCTCCTTAATGTTGCAAGCATTCAATATTTTCCTGGGTAGAGTCGGCTGACTATCTTCCGCTTTTGATTGAGCTAAGAAAACTGAATTGGTAAGAGCTGGCACCATATTCTTAGCAAAGTCGATGATATACTCGAGAGTCATCCTCTGACTATGTGGATTTACTGCGTATGCCCAGTAATAATCTCAGTTTGTTTTTTACCATTGCTTTCTTGCACTTCTGGGGCTTACAGGTGACTGAGCAGTTAGAGGCTTTCCTTCTCGAACAATTTTCTCAGTGATGCACGATTAGCGCCAGGCGCTAATCGCGCATCGGAAACTGCCTCCGTTCTTTGATCCGGGCTTCTCTGATGTGTTTTTCACCTTTTGCGCCTCTTCGTCTTTATCGGGTATAAAGCTTCAAAATTTGTAAAAATAATGTCCTTGTGAGCTCTTGACCCTGAGCATTAAACTTCCTGTTGATATCAGCATCCTTCAGTACTTATTCAACCATGGCTATATATGAAAGATCTGTAATGGATGGCTCAACAACATTCTATGAATCTGCATCTCTGTTACATGCAGTATCTATTTATGAGGGCATCTTTTCTCTATCTTTGAACATTGGAGCTCTACCCTTTTTCCTCATAGCTTCCTGCATATTACTTTGTATAACTTTTGTTTTTCGTTCCTGCAGTTCACAGGTGAGGAGAGAGTAATGATAATAAATAACGACAAGAAAGTTTTAAATGCTACGGATATGCAAAAACACGCCACCTGATGTGAACTGGTTCTTCGAACAACACAAAACCATATTTTATTAACAACTGGCATATAATACATTAATTATCATTAAAGTGCGTAACTAGTTCTTAGTTTATGGAAAACGTTTTCTTGAATATTGAGCCAGGAAAATCTGTGATGGAATGTTTCTGCGATCTACATCGCAGTATCGCATTTCACTGTATCGCATTACCGCAATTTCATCGTGTTGTGCTATCGCAAGGTTGCTTGATCGTTCCATCGCAAGATCGCAGATCACAGTAATGCAAGATCACAAATAGCAGTATCACAAGATTGCACATCGTTGTATCGTTAAATCGTTATGTGTCTTTCATGCAATTTTGGGAGATGTGATATGCGATATTGCATATCGGCGATTTTTTAAGGTTTTCCAACGTGAGCTTTTCTTAATGCATGTGATGCAATGGAGTTCGCATCGCGATCTCGCATTTTACCATTTTGACTCATAAGAAAATACCCTTTCATTCTTTGTGCGATGCGATGTTTCTTAAGGAGTAACATATATGAGTTGATTTTTTGAATTTTTTGACTAAGGGTCCCCACTTACATAGTATTATTGCTAATACTAAATAAGGAGGGGGGTTTTTGTGGCCACAACAATACCATATACCAAAATCAATTGTACCCTCTAGATATTTAAAAATGTGTTTGAATACATTTACATAGCTCTCTTTAGGATTTGATTGAAATTTGGCAACTATAACTATTGCTTGCATTATATTAGTACTTGAGGTAATTAAATACAACAAACTTCCGATCATAGATCTGTAGATCATGTAATTTACATTGGGAAACTCATATTCTTTACTGAATTTGTAACTAGACACCATAGGTGTGATAACAAGCTTGCACCATTCCATTCCAAACTTTTTCAAACTTTATTTTAAATATTTGGAGTGGGAAATAAATATACCTTTTCCTAATTGTGTGACTTGCAATCTAAGGAAGAATGATATCTCTCCCAACATGGATTCTTTTAATTTCTTTTGCATTGCTTCAACAAACTATTGACCCATTTGCTCCAGATCACTCCCAAAAATGATATCATCTACACATGCAAAAATTATTAGGAAGTTATCAATTTCAGATTTAATTTATAGGTTGTTATCTATTGTCCCATGTTTAAATCGTTGCTGCTAGAGGTACTTTTCCATCCTCACATACCAAGCTATGGGAACTTTTTTTAGCCCATACAATTATTTTCTCAATCTTCACACTTGATGTCTATCTTCTGAGAGATGAAATCCTTTCGTTTGTTCAATGTACACTTCCTCCTCTAACTCACCATTGAGAGAGGTTGACTTGACATCCATCTAATAAGCTTTAAATTTATTATGACTTGCAAATGTCAAAAGCATCCTAATAGCCTTTATTCAAGCTATAGGGGAATTTTCTCCAAAGTCAATAACTTCTACAAGAGCATAAACTTTGCACACTAGCCTGGATTTATTCCTTATCTCTTATCCTTCTTCATTCAACTTGTTATTGAACACCCACTCGGTACCAATTATGTTTTTTTTCTTTTGGTCTATGAACCAGTATCCAAGTTTTTTTTTCTCTATGTAATCCAACTCTTCATCTATTTCCTTAAACCATAATTTATCTTCACTTTATTAGCTGAAGTTTTTGATTTCTATTTGAAACAACAGATAAAAATCCGTGTTTAGGACTACCTATGAAACTTTGTCTTGCTTGAAATCCTAATTCTCTGCCTCCAATTATTTGACTCATAGGGTGTTTCTTTTGTAAATACCTTAATGGTGTTTTGTGCATCTGAGTGTTCCTTCATTCTTATTCTTGTTCTTATTCATATTCTTCTTCTTCTTCTTATTTAAAAACATTGCCCCCATCTGATTTCTTATTCTCTAGATGTTTTGATGAATGAGGCAAGGATTCATCTACCATAACATCAACACATTCCTTGATCTTCTTGATCGTCTTGTTTAGCATATTTATCCCCTTATTTTAAATCAATAGACTAGAAAAATACCCTTGTTTTCTCAAGAGTCAAACTTACCCATTTTCTTGTCATTCCCTTATATATAGCATTTTCTACCAAATACCTCGAGATGTTTTATTGAGGTTGGCCTTCCTTTCCATAACTTGTATGGGGTTTTTTTCACTATTAGGTCTGAGGTAAGTTCTGTTGGAAAAATAAATAATAGCTTGAGATTCTTCTCCCTATAGGGTGTTTGCAAGATTTCCTTCATCCATCATTTCTCTAGCCATTTCTTGAATGGATCTATTCTTCTTTCCACTACCCCATTCCACTAAGGGGTTATAGCAACTAAATATTGCCTTCTTATCCAATGTTCTTCACAAAATTCTTTGAAATCCTTTGAAGTGTATTTTCCTCCCCTATCTAACCTCAAGAATTTGATCTTCAAGTCTTACTCATTTGATACGTGGGCCTTGCATACCTTGAATTTACTAAAAGCTTTTAATTTTTCTTTGAGAAACATAATCTAGGTTGGTTTAGTAAAATCATCAATGAACAAAATAAAGTATTTCTATCCTCTTGGGTTTTGTGGCCTTGTAGGACCACATATATTAGTATGAACCTACTCCATGGGTATAGATGATGACTACTCTAGCATATTGAAATGCACCCCTATCTTTTTCCCAAACTAACAATATTTACATATGGAATTATCTAGTTTTGACAGTTTTAGCATACATGTTACTGCCATTGTCTTGTTGACCTTTACTAAATTATCAAAATTCACATGGCCCATCCTCTTGTGGCATAATTAGGTTTCGTCTGTCTCACTCAAGTAGCAGTTTACTCTAGAATCATAAAAAACATACACATTGTTAGGGTTTTGATTGCTTTCTCTACCAACTTATCGTTATTTTATTTTCTTGTTTCAAAATATTTAGATTGAAAGGTCACATCATATCCATTGTCACATATCTCGATGACACTTAGAATTTTTTGCTTAAGAACATCCGCATATATAACATTATGGGTTCTGTTCTTCTCATCCAAGTTAACTGTGCCTTTTCCTTTTATTTTGGATGAAGCATTATTCCCAAATGTGACACCACCCTTCCTATCTTCTCTTAGAAATAGGAATATACCCATTGATGTGTTTAGAAAACCCACTATAAACATACCATTCCCCTTATTGTTCATGAGTATATAGGGAAACACCACATTCTTCAATCCCTTCTAATTTATTTTTCCATTTCTTCATATTCCTTTGAGGATCTAATTATTCAAAAGTATGTTGTCTTGAAGGATTAAAATGTTTAATTCAACATTCAGTAGATTGTGACCAAAGTTGTTACAATTGAAACATTCAATCTCATTCAAGAGAGGGGAGAATTAATTTTTTTCTTCTATAAAATGAATTTATAGATCTAGAGTTTTGACAATAGTTAGATCTAACATTTTCATCTCTTTCAAATTTTATTAGATCTACAAATAAAACCATTACATCCAAAGTTATGAAAATAATAGAAATTACCATAAAATAACTTTGGGTACTGAGATAGTGCATTTGTTGGGAATGGATAGATCTATTAAAACTTGATTATCTTCCTTGCTAGTGGAGTGGTCTGTGTTGAAGAGTATTTGCAGTCTTGATAGGATTAACACCTTCCTATTTTCTTTGTTGATTAGTTATTCTTTTATCTTGCTTACGCTTCCCTTTGAATTCTTTTACATGGCTTTGAGGACCTTCATTTCGTAGGGACTTGGTGCTAAACTGACTTTTTGTGGTATGTTGGGAATATTTGTATCCCATATGTGCTTTAATTGAAGGTGATCTTTGAGCATTGATATGTGATTCACAGTCTTTGAACCTTTATCAAGTTTCAAGTTTAAATCGATCTTGGCTTTGGATTTCTCCATATTTATTCTTAGATATAAAACTTGTGCCTCTAAATTTTGGTAATTCCTTTCCCATTCATCCATGTGATTTAAAAGAACCTCTTGTTTTCTCCCTGCTTCTCCAAGCTCAATTTATAGAGATGTAATGCCTTCTTCATATGAATCTAAACCTATATTTTCTCCCTTCTTGGAAAAATCTATCTTTAGAGCCTCATTTTCACATTCCAATTTATCATGACTCTTTTGTTTTTCTTTTAATTGTTGTATTAAATTGTCTTTAAGTTTGATATCTTCTTCTAAATTTACTTTCTAAATATTAAATGCTTCAATATCAGTGATACATACCTTCTACTCTCAGTAGTTATTCCTTTAGTTGTCTATTCTTATTTCAGGTCTTCTTTAGTTCATCTAGAGCACTGATAAGTTCTTCTTCAAGACCTACCATGCCTTCAAATTCTTATTTAAATTATGGACCATCCTTAAAATTTGACTCATAGTCCAATCCCATAAGCAAGTATTCATCATTGTCTCCTTTAAATGAATCTTCACTGCTAGCTTAAGATGAATTGGTGTCTTCTTTAGAGTAGAATATTTTTCTTCCTTTGGGTCTTTCTCTTATGATATTTATGATATATATATCTTCTCTTCTTCTCTTTCATGTTCTCCTGCTTCTTAGCTTTAGTATATGGGAATTTTGATGAAAAATGACAAACTCTTCCACAATCAAAACATATAGAGTAGCTAACCTTTACACTTGCATGAACCTTGTTTTAACTTCCTTACAAATTAGGTCATCTCTTAATCTGATTCATAGTTGGAGCAATATTGATCTTCTTTATTTTCTTTAAACTTCTTAGAGGCTTTCAATTCTACCTCCTTTAGTTCTAACCTCTCCTTTCCAACTCTCATCTCATAAACAGTGAGAGTTCCATGGATTTTTTCCATTTCAAGAGATTTTAAGTCTTGCATCTCCTCTATAGATGAGATCTTAACATTCAATCTCATTGGAAGATATATTAATACTTTCTAGATAACTACTTCATCATCAAGTTTCTCATTCAATCCTCTAATCATATTAACCACCTCATCAACTCTAAGAAATTATTCAAGAATGTTTTCGTCCTCATTCATTTTTAAACTTTCAAATGTCATTCTATATTAATGAAGTTTATCTTTCTTTACCTTCTCATCTCCTCCCTAGTTGTTCTTGAGAATTTAACAAACTTCCTTAGCATATTTGCAATGCATTACCTTCACTAGATCAGAATGGTTATGATTTAGATCTTGGGGGGAGGCCCCCAAATTTAAAAAAAATGAAATGCCAGAAAAATATGAAAGCACACAACAAACAAAACCACCAATAAACTTTTTATTAAAATAAAGAATAATTGTAAAATCTACATTGTGGTGGACAATCTGTCCTTTTACAAGATGTGACTTGTTACTTATAACATTTTTTAGTTACAATACCATCATAGATAAATTCCATGGGTGGGTAAACACCATGGGTAAATTCCATGGGTGGATAAGTACCATGGTTGGATTAATACCATGGGTTGATGCCACTTTCCATTCAGATCATTCCTCCCTCATTAAGAAGAAATAGTCCCCATTGTGTGAAGTTCCCTAAGAATATGTTTTTGAATATAAAAGGTCACTAAAGAGAATGGTTTTGTGTGGTTAACCCATAACTGTGATGAACAAAGATCTGAGGGATACCCTGTAATTCTTGTGACCAACTTTGATACTAATTGTGCGTGGCCTAGCAAATGGACTAGATGAAGCATGGTTTTGTGGATCACCCATAACCATGACAAATGAATATCTGAGGGTAGTGATGCCATGTAATCCTTGTGCCCAACTATGATACTAACAGTGTGTGGACTAGCAAATATAATTTCATGACATTTTTTTTGTGTGGTTGACCCATAATATTGGGTTTGTGGATGACCCATAACTGTGATGCTTGTCAGTATGATTGGTAAAAGTATGGTGGCTTGTTTGTTGGATTCCCTATCCAATGAGATGTTGTAAATGCTTCTTTCGCATTATTTTCTCTAGCAATAGACCTATTACTATAACTTCTTGTCAATATGATTGGTAAAAGTATGGTGGCTTGTTTGTTGCATTCCCCTATCCAATGAGATGTTGTAAAGGATTCTTTCACATTATTTTCTCTAGCAATAGACCTCTTACTGTAACTTTGTTGATAACTTTTGCTACAGGTAATGAAATCGAATTCCATCAAAGACCCATTTTAGGTATTCAAGATATCTCTCCATTGATATGACACAGTTGAAATTTAATGAAATTTGGAGTGAGAAAATGATTCTTGAAACTCATGGTACATGTAGTAGCGCAATGGCCTAGACATATGTAACCTCAATTTCACATATCTCTTAAACCTGGAAACAAAATCAAATTATGTAAAAATCCAATTTGACATAGTAAAAATTCCTTTCAAATGGGTTATTTGCACCTTCTGAAATTCTCTGTGGAAGTCATGGTTCTCGGAAGAATTTTGTTGAAGATTGTTTCTTTGCATTTCATCCATCATTATGCCTCAAACCCTCATTCCCTTGGAGCCGTAACCTACTATGATACCACTAATTTGGATCTTTGGGGGAGGCCTCCAAGATTTGAAAACTTGAAATGCCAGAAAAATATGAGAACAAACAATAAACAAAACCACCAAGAAACTTTTTATTAAAATAGAGAATAATTGTAAAAGCTATATTTTGGTGGACAATCTGTCCTTTTACAAAATGCAACTTCTTACGTAAAGCCTTTTTTAGTTACAATACCATGAATAAATTCCATGAATGGATAAATACCATGGGCAAATGAATACCATGGGTGGATGCCACTTATAATACCATAGGTAAATACCATGGGTGGATGAATACCATGGATGGATGAATACCATGGGAGGATGCCACTTACAATACCATAGGTAAATTCCATGACTGGATAAATACCATGGGTGGATGAATACCATTGGTAGATTCCACTTACAATACCATAGGTAAATTCCATGAGTGGATAAATACCATGGGTGGATGAATACCATGGGTGGATGTCACTTTCCATTTAGATCAAATTATGACAAAATATGATTGCATTAATAGCCTTCACATTATTTAAATAGGCCCTTCTTTCATCTTGATCTATTAGAGGAGTTGTTAGAACTGTGTATCTAATTTCTACATAGCTCCATACATGGAAACCAATATATATGATATAAGTTTCCATTATAAATCCCTAGAAGACATAATTGGTTCCATCAAAGAATTGTACTCTGCTTAAGAAAGAATCTTAACTTTCTTGACCTCACATGGTTCCCTGTAGATATACCTACCAATAGTTAAATTGTTCCTAAAGGATCACACTCTGATATTAATTTTCATGAATAGGAGGTGAATCATTATTCTACATATTTTACTCTTATTTAACTAATAACTCAATCAATCGCAATTTACAAATGGAAAGAAACCATTCACTTGACACTTGTACACAGAGATTCAATGTCGAAACCATTTTCGGAGAGAGACCACAAAACCTTGTTTCTATTATGATGTGAATATAAGCCACTACTTTAAATTACATCAATATTTGTGAGCACCTACTCACAAGAGGATCCAACATGTAGAAATTTGATAGGAATCACAGCTGGTCAAGATTTCAAACTGAAAAAAAAGAGACACAATTCTACTCTACTGATTTACAGAATGGAAATCACAATTTAGAATATCATTCATAGACATGCAATAATCAAAATGAAAAATACATAGTGATTTCTAAGGAAACACAACTAGTTTAAAACCCACAAATCCTATTTTTATTAATCAGATGAACAGAGAAACTATTACAATTTCTTTCCCTAGCTTTGAGTACAACCTGCAAAATAATATTTGTTCTCTCTACTAAATGAGAGCCTCTAGCCAATAATTACCCAAATTCTAGCCCATCCAACATCCTATTTCCTTGTGTAATCCTAAGTAAATTTGAGCTCCTAAAAAATAGGGAAGTTCCTAATTCCTTGTGCAATTCCCAATGAATTGATCTCCTAACTCATGCAACAATTGTACACTCAACTAGTATACAACTCATGCTACATTGGCCTTAACTCCTCCACCTCAACTGAGCAATTCAAAATACATGAATGCATGGGCTATTTTGGGCTGATTCATCAGTTAATTGATAGATCTTTGAGTTAGACTGTCATCCCACTACACAACTAAAATTCAACTAACTCTATCAATAGTTATAGGTCGGTTAACTAAATACAATTGAAAATAACTAAACTAGATTGCTAAAATTTAACAATCAACACATGCATAACTAAACTCCAAGCCCCTAACTTGAATTTACTGAGCTAGATGAGTGACAAGAGGCATGTCACACTAGTTATTTGCCTCCAAGTTGTCGTGCCGATGTGGAAATTCGATTTACTTAATTTGACTAAGGCTAAAGTCAAATTAAGCCTATCTTGCTACATTTTTTAACACAACCCCCTCATGTCAATGAGCACCAAATTACTAGAGGCACCAACCTCAAATCTGTACAAGATTCATTTTCATACTGATATATATATATATATATATATATATATATATATATATATATATATATATATATATGTATGTATGTATGTATGTATGTATGTATGTATGTATATATATTATTCATTTTCATACCGATATCTCTAGCACTCTTCTACATTCAACTTTATATTTGCATGTGTGCCTCTCCCTCTCTCTGTTACAACTCTCACTCATCCAAATATATCACAATGCAACTAACATACTTATACTCTTTACCTACTTTGAAATTTTCTTCATTTTCTTCAATTGAATTCACTTTGTCACACATATGCAATACAAAAGCTTCACCTTCACTTCATCTCAATTTCACTAACATAACTACACAACATGACACAATGAATTTTTTTTCAATAATTCACACACAAATAATAACAAACGCTTCATTAATTCACACATTTCTCAATGAGAAACTTTATTTATTTTAACACAACTCGAAGAAAAAAATCCATAATTCTCTCACATCTCAAGGAGGAACTTCTCATAATGAATGAAATCAATTTTCATCTACTGCATTAGTTTCACTCGTACCATTCTTCTACTAATTTCTCATAATTAAATTTATGCTTTGTCTCAACCTCCAAATTGTGTTTAAATCTAATGATCTTTCATTCATCTTGTTTGCTCTTGAATTACCATGAGAATTAGATTGCCTTTTCTCCCCAGGAAATTTTTGTAATTTACTGTACCTTCTGGCTTGGTCATCACAACCCAAAACTATGGTTTCCCTGTAGGTACCACTAAACTGAATTTGGCTCCCAGAATGCCAAATTTTAATAATAGAGTCCCTCAATCTTTAGCACTCTTCGCATCAGACCAAGGCCTTAAAATCATGTGCTAAGCATCGAAGTCATTTCTTGTGCTAGCATCATGTTGTTTCCATCCTACCAAAACATTCTTTGAGTGGTGCAATGTCTTATAAATAGGATACTTGGCTACTGAATAGGACTATTTTTGCCTACCATGTGTCACTTCATTAGTGATTCACATCATCACTTAGCCACATCACAACCACTTGTATAATATTATCACTCAAAATTTTCCTTAGAAGTTATCAGAAGAAGGAAGCATCGGAGGTAAACACAAACCAATCTTTTAGGCTTAGGCTCTACCTAAGCTAAGTCCAGAGAGGGCTCTCTCTTTATAATTTAGCTTTGTTTTATGGGATTTTAGGCTAGTTCTTAGTGTTCATGGGGTTTTCGTTTTGATTTTGAGGTTGGGTGGTGGAATTCTTGGAGCAGATGGATAGAGCTAAGCCTTCAAGCCATTAGGTTATGGAGTCAACAAATGGATAGCATAACTGGATCAGATCATTAAAGGGAATGTTCACAGGGCAGGCTAGCAAAGCAAACTGCAAATCTTTAGGCCTAATGGGTGAAGTAATTCTAACTAGGGTGAAAGGGAACTTAATAATCCTTGGACCAGGATCAGAATGAAGAATAGAGGATGATCATGAATAGAGGGAAATTAAGAATCCTTTGCTATAGATTAGAGGAGAAACTACGAAAGCTAAGGAGCAATTAAGAATTCCCTAGCTAAGATAGTTTAGGAGAAAACATTCAGAATGTAAAATAGTCAAGACAAAGTGCATTTAAGTAATTTCTGAAATATTATTCGATGCTATACATTTAGATTTTAGAGATACAAATAAAATTATGGAAAAAACATAAGGAAAGACAACATTGAATATGAGAGAATACTTATTTGTATTTCGCTTTACACAAGAATCCTGTAAAATATCTTATCTTTATTCCTTGATCTAGCAAGCCAATCTAGTCATTGATACAATAGAATTTTGATTTGAGAGAAAATTTCTATAGAAATATATTGGAATCCACCCTACATACTTCGAAATGTGAAGTATTTATACAAAAAATAATTAAAAAATATGTCATAACAATTTGTGATTTAATATAGGGAATAAAAGATCTTCATGCATGAAGATAGAGATAGATGTAGAACTACTTCTTGTTGTCCCTTTTATTATGGTGCCGCTAGCTATTTCTATTGAGTTTTGAGACCTTTAAGCTGGCTAATATTTGTAGCAATTCTACGCCGGAATCTTCTTTTCTTTTACCTTTCAACTGATACTCTTTGACCGTGCTACTCTTTGACCCTACTGCTCTTCTTTTACCTGTTTCAGTGGCTATCTTTAGATTTACTGTGTAGTAACTACCTGATGTTAATTTATCATAGTAAATATGTCATTTTTTACCACCATTCTGCATCAGGTAACTTTATTTTTACCATCCTTATGTATATTTCTTTTTCCTCTGTGTATTTTTCAAAATTTGGTTTGGTGAGAAACAAATGTTTCACCTCATGCTCAATGAAAAATAAGTTCTCAAAAGTATCATATAATAATTTTCCTATTGGCAAAGCTTTAATAGCCGAAGGGCTGGCTTGTTCCTTGGCCAATCTCCTAAGTCTATCACTATAGTCTAATTGGGTCATGATTTTTTCATTGATGACCATAGGACTGGGAAGACCTTTGTCCCTTAAAATTTGAAACTTAGCCATGAACCTGTCAATGGCTACCTGCATGTTATGGCACTTCTCTTCTAAGTTATGCATGAGGTTTCTTTTGGAAAGAACCTTTCTAATCTCCAGAATGGCTTCAGTCCTATATTCTATGTTAAGCTCTTGGAGCTCATATTTGTTCTTGCTATTTAGGAAGTGGATGAGTCGATTTGCATCCTCTAGTTTATCTCCCAATTCTTCCTTCACTTTTTGGATAGCTTCAGTGGCTATCTTCACTAATTCTGTCTGCTCAAATATAACTTGAATTGATGGCCAAATATCATTGATAGAGTCAATGATATTGGCCCAAATAATTTCTTTGGTTTGTCCCAGAGGTTTCTGTAATGTTAAATCCTTCTCCAGGATTTTGATTCTTTCACCCATTCTCTAGGCCTTCTATGTTTCTTCTTTCTACTGGATTTGGGCAAGTTTGTAGTCAATTTCCAGACCTGCCACTTTTTCCTTTAACCTCTTTAGCTCTGTAGCCTGAATAGACATATCTTTCATAGCTTTAACAATTTTTGTTGCTTTATTTGTTGATGTACCTGTTACTGTAGTAGATTCTGTAGCTACTAGCAATGTTATGGAAGGTGGAGTTGTGGGTGTCAGTGATGCTTCTAGTGTGGAAGGAACTGCTATAGATACTGTGGGGATGACAGTTCTATAGTTTGTGGCCAAGTCACTTTGTTTCGACTGAATTAAAGTGTCCAACTCCTTCCCTGTCTCCTTGAGTTGATCATTTAGCTTTAGGACCAAGTCCATGAGCTCTTCATGTCCTTATTGTGCTTCTAGGACTTCCTGTGTTTGTGGTTGATGCATCTGGGGTATTTTTAGTTGCTTCTTGAGTGCAACATTGTCATCATTTTTCTTCTTAATCAGTTTTTCTGCAGCTTTTACATCTTTGGGATCGTGTCCCAACTCAATCACTAAGTCCTCTAAGGACTTGATTCTATTATCTTTAGCCTGTGAGGAAGCCTTCTCCAACTAAAATTGGGCTGATATATTATTCAGGGAGTTCTGTAATTGGTGGGCATCAATGGCCTTCCCTGTTAATGTGGAGTAAATCATCTCCCCTGTTTTCTTGTGCAGTTCAATCTGGTCAATGGGATGAATATCCCTTGCCAGTACTTCAAAGTCCACTTTCTTAAAATCTAATGTTGTTCTTGGTTGCTGAGTGGTTGGCTTGATGAAAGTCATCTACATTTTCCCCTCTTTAACATCAAAGGCTGACATTAGCCTTGTTTGATTGGTAGGGGTCATCTTCAGATACTGTGCATATGTTTGGGCCTTAAGCCTTTCATTCCTAGCCTTGATTTCTTTGTATCTTTCCTTAATGTCTTGGTCCTTATCTGCAGGTATCCTGAAGGAAGATACCTCAATACTTTGTTGCCTTTCCAACATCTGAGTTTGTGATGTGGAAGGCTCTGGCATGCCTCTAGATGGAGTAGCAGGCCTGCTCCTATTTCCTTTTGTACTAGTGACCTCTGCTGTCTCCTTTGTGTATTCTTGTTCAGAGATAGGATTCACTCTCTGTCTTTTGGTTTGGCTTGTTTCTGCATAAGTTTGTGAAGTTGCCCTTGCTGAAGTGGTGGCCCCTTCCCTATTTCTCTTTAGGCCTTTCTCCTCATTTAGAGGAGTCTGTATAACTGGAGGGGTACGAATGGTTGTCTTTGGTATTTCTGATTTGTATAGCCTACTTGATTCCCTTGGTATGTCTGATTGGTCTAGCCTGCTTGATTCCCCTGGCACTTGCAGGAAAGAACCTTCATCAAGTTGTTTTTCCAGATCTATTAGAGCATTCTCTATATCTACCCTGGTGCTATCCTGATCAACTAATGTCCCTTCCACCCACTCTGATTGGTTGGCATAAGCTTCAATCTTAGGTATGGGATGGTGGATGAAAGGCCCTAGCTTGACCTTTTGTCTCTTCTTGGTAATGAATTCCAAAGGGTCATATCTCCAAACAAAACTTCTTTGGAATTTCATGCTCTGCAATATTAAATCTGCTTCTCGGCCTGCTTCCCTAGAGTTACATATGAAGGGGCCTAGTTGGTCCTTTATTTTGAAGTTAGCCTTCTTCTTGGCATTGACAAAGTTTGTTTCATCTACACTGATAATATGCCTGTAGTACTCTAAAGCAAATAACCTCATTGGGAGGATTTTTGGGAGTTTGTATGCCAGCATGCAACCATAGATTTTGATCTCGGTATGGTTTTGGTACAAATACCAATCGCCTACCTTGACCTGCTTTGACAATTGCAAGACCCTTTTTATGTCTGAACTGATTCTTGGAGGAGGGCTTCCTATCAACATTGTCATAATTGGATGCACAAACAGGTCAATAAAGTCAGCATATGAATATGGGGAGTGATATTTATGGACCAATGGGGTCCAGAAAATGACTAATATGGGTTGACCTTTTGTATCAAGCTTCTGTAGGGTGAAGGGAAACTTGTCTGACTGAAAATATAGAAAAGGGTGGTACAAAACATAGAGGTATTTGAAGACTCTCTCATTGCTCATCCTGAGAAACTGATCATGCATCCTATCAGCTATAAATTTGGCATAGTCATAGATAACAGTAGGAGGCTACTCTGGAACGTAGATGGACATGAAAGCTAGGATAATTTCATCAATATATTCATTGGTGGTATAACCTAGGACACTGGATATCATGGCTACAATGTCCTGACCAAATGGGGAAAAAAGGCAGTTACATATGGAGGACGATCCTTTGGGATATGTCATTCTTCTCTGATGAACGTTTGAAACATCTTAGCCAATTTTGTAGTGGTAAGTTTGGGGAACTTCTCTAATAATCTTCCAATTGAAAGAGGAGTTAGGTTTTGCCCTGGTTGGAGTTGTAGCATTTCATTTATAAACTCAGCAGTAATGGTGAACAATATGGTTTGGCTTAGGGACATGACTGCTCTTTGACTAGTAATGTAATTGGCATGACAGTAGTGGACAATTTCTGTGAAAATGTGGACTTTTGGGAACTGGTACTTGGGCAAATTGGATTCCCAAAGACCAATTTCATTAGCATGGATCAAGTATTTATCCTTGCTTTGACAGTGTACTTTGAGTGGGGATTCTAGGACAGAGGTTTCCTTTATCTTGAAATCCTTATCAGCTAAGGGAAGGTGGTCCAAGTCTAGATCGGGGGTGGTGTCAGGTCTTACATCCATGGAAATTGGGGCGGCCATTCTCAGTTCTTGTGGATTTGAGTATGGAGGAGGTGATTTTCAGTATTTTAGGGCAATGGTGGTTCAATACAGAGTAGGCTTAAGTTTCTTGAGTTTCTTTAATTAACTTTTTACTTTAACTAAGAAAACTCAGTAACTAGTTCTGAAATTGACAGGTTTTCCAGTGAATTATGGCTTAAATACCTAGAATTTAAAGAAAAATAGCTTTGAACAGGGCGGATAGAAACTGCGAATGGTTGAAAAGGCTCTGTGTAGGCTAGAAAGTGAACTGGGTGCTCTGTGGCATCTTTTGGGTGCAATTGGATGTAGGTTGACAACATCGACGTTCACAGGTGTGGGTATGGAGGTTTATAGTTAAAAAAATGGTAAAAACAAATGATTTGGGGCTTTTTGGCTTTATGCGCAAAAGTCAATTTTGGTGGGTACAAGCGAATAGTGGTCATTTTGTCGTGTAGCGCGGTGAACAGTACCCATTTTGTCGTGTAGCAGGCAGGCAGTAAATGGTTTCCATCACATCAAATTTGGGTGCTCGGTGGTATTGGCGGGAGGCTGCCTAATTCCATACTTTGAATGACTCGTTGCATTAGGGGCCCGGTGGAAAACATATTTTTCAGGCAGGTATTGTTCGGACGTCGGGTCCGCTCGATATGGATAAGGGCCGTCGGATGTAAAGGAATATGATCACATAGTGATCGGGCGGGGAAGCTGCACGGAGGCTAATGGGGGGGCCTGACGAGTGATTAAGTGCAACGGTATTTTGGTTAATGATGGATTAAGGCGGGGTTAAGGTGTCAGGGTCATTAGCGGAGGGATTAATTGGGTTTTTGCCTAACTTAATCGCAAATTCATTAGTTAGTGGGTTTTTAGGGTTTGGGTGAAATTATAGTTTATATTTAAACTAAGGGTAGGGCTAATTTAAATGTAGGAGTTAAATATATATGGGGAAATGGGTTTTTATCAGGATGTAATAAATAAAATTAATAATTAAAAAATTGGTGGAAAGGGGAAACCACACACTAAGTAAATGATTTTTCACATTTTAATTCTTTTCCAATATTAACATAAATACTTAGGATAAGGTGTTTTTGTGGGTTTTTTGGGAAAAAGGGGTTTTACATGGGGGTGATTGCTTTTCCTAGGTAAATAGTGTTTAACCTTAGAAAAAGGGGTTTTATTAGGGAAATGAGGGGAAATGAAGGGGGATGAATGAACTGAAGGGGGGGATGAATTTTTATGAGGGGGTTTTAGTACTTATTGCATATAAGTCATTGAGCCGAGGGTTCGGTCCCTCCAAAAGTCAGAGAAATGCTCTGAGCCTCTTTGACTTAAAGGTGTTGGTATTTTGAACTTTATTTGTGGGAAATTAGTAAAGTGAAAGGATGAAATGGATGAGGGAAGTTAATTAATTGACTTTGTAAACCTTATGCATGCTTAATTGCCCACACACATTTGGAACTTTTATGATGAGAATGATAAATATGCTTTTTGTCTAACCAATCATCATAACTTCTGCAACCTTTCTTCTACTTACCCATCTACTCATCCTACCATTTTTACTTCTCTTTATTAGGGTGCATTTGAGCTAGCAAACACTTATCAAAAAATTTTATTTTCTCTTTACAATAGTAAACTAACTAAATCTAACCTTCTTACCTCCAAGGGCTCAGATTAAATAGTTGAACTCCTTTTATTTACTCTACGTATCTAAATATTTGCCATGGTTACACTGTTTGGCCATATTTTTCTTCTCTATCTATAGACATGAGATTGAAAACATGAAATAGTCAAGTTTAAACATTTTGACCATCATGGATTGTGGCAAGGATTACAAGCTGCACACAATCATTTATTCTACACAAAAAGTAAATAATAGTGGCATTTTGGCTTGCTCACTTTCATGGTCTTTTTCCTTTTCTTAGGGTTTGTATTTCCCATATTTTTTTTTAACTTTTTATTCTTTTTGTCCTTTGATTATTCTTTTAGGACATACCCTCTTTACATTTTTTTTTAATTTATCAATATGGAAAACATTTGTAGAAAGCAAAGGTATGTACATATTACAAGCTTAAATCTCAGCCATTCAAAAATTATGACTCCTATTAGTATAGGAACCTAATAGTGGCTCCATTTGGGGATGGCATTTCCTAGTTAAATGTCAAAAAACTCCGTAGATCAATGGCCTTCTAAATTGTTGTGATATAACCCTGCAACATTCCCTTTTATGCTTCTGCATTATTACTATTTATGACAAACTTTTAAATCATAAGGCCTTCTCTTCGGGATTTAACTTCAAAAATCACCATCTAATGAAATCTAGACTTTTGAAAGTAAAGTATGTTCAAATGATCAGTGAAATCAGTAACTAGGTTCAATATAATGTTTGAGCATTCAACCATTCACTGGTCTTTCTTCTGCTTCTGTGCCATCCATTTCTCTGAGGAAAAAAGCATTATTACCTATGAAAGCATATATGATATATGGGCCTTTCCAAAGGAAATCAAATTTCCCATGTTTACCTTTATCTTCTCTCCTTGAATCCCATTTTAGAAATTTGTCCCCTAGGTAAAAATCTTCTGCTTTAGTCCTTTTATCAAAATTCTTCTTGATCCTTTCCTACACAACCTGAGATCTGATGTACACCTCTTCCCTGGTTTGTTGCAAGTGAATTGTTTGATTGATTCTTCTTTGGATGTCATTTGGTTCAACCTGTAATTCTTGGAGTAGCTTCATTACTGGTGTTCCCAAGGAAGATGGGAAAAAAACTTCCATTCCATAAACTAATTGATAGGGAGAAGTACCAATTGGTTTCTTTGTGGTTAGCCTGTCTGCCCATAAGCCATTTACTAGCTTTTTGTTCCATGCTTTCTTGCTATTCTCTAACAATTTTTTGATGATATTTACTAGACTTTTGTTTGGACATTCTGCTAGTCCATTTCCATGGGGGTAATAAGCTGTGGAATGGCCCAAACTTAAATGATACTTACTACAGAAGTCTATAATTTTTCTAGATTTAAAAGATGTTGCATTATTAGTGATGATTTTAGTTGGGCACCCAAATCTAGATAGGATGTTGGCCTCAGGGAAGGTTATTATAAAAGTTTCAGTGGCTTGCCTTGATGGTACGGATTCTATCCATTTGGTAAAATAATCTGTAGCAGTGAGGATCCATTTGTGTTGGGCAGAGGAAGGTGGGTGGATTTCACCAATGAAATCAAGACCCCATTGTTGAAAAGGTGCTTCAGAAGAGATTATCCTTATGGGCAAGGGTAAAAGTTTTTTATTCCCTTCAAAAATTTGACATTTATGACAGGAGGTTACATATTTATTTACATCAAAAAACAAAGTAGGCCAATAGAAACTGTCTCTAAGAATTTTGTCAGCAGCGGTTTTCCAATAAAGATGTCCTCCACAGTCACCTGCACGAAACTCTTCTAACACTTTTTCATGTTATTCTTTTAATAAACAGTTGAGAAGAATACCCTCATAATTCCTCCAAAATAAAGCATTATATACTATGAAAAATTTTAAGGATTTCATTTTTTAAAACCTGCCTTTGGTCCTGAATAATTCAGGAGGAGCTTGTAGATTTAGTAAAACAAATATGATGTTAGCATACCAAGGTGATTCGATAAAGCCCTGGCTGATTGGTGGAGTCGCCATCTCCTCTCCATTATCCATTTCTACAATAAAATTTATATCTAAGGCCTGATAGTTCGATTCAGCCATGAGCTTGGCTAAACCTTGGCCTTTGATTAACTTTGTTGGTTTGATTTCTAGGTCATATTCTAATATGGTAGCGATCCATTTCCCTCTCTTTCCATCTGGACCTTCCTGAGTTAGGATGTCCTTGACTACTGAATTAGGGACATAGGCTATTATATGAGAATATAAAGTGTAAACTCTAAAATCTTTGATAGATTTTACCAAAGAAAAGGCTTGCTTTTCCGTTATGCTTTATTTTGAGGGGGCATCTCTAAGGGCTTTGCTAAGAAAGGTAATAGGTTTTTCATAACCCTGATCATTTTTCTACAGTAAAACTGTAGCAATTGTATGTTCAGAAGGAAAGGAAAATAAAATGAAGTCCCTGTCAAATTTTGGACTGATCAAAACTGGCATTTTAGTTAAGGCTAGCTTAATGTCTTCAAAGGATTTCTTAGCCTCAATGGTCCATTTTAAGTTGGAATATTTTTTCAACATATTGTTCAATGATCTAATCAATTCTACTAAGTTAGAAATAAATCTCCTAAGAAAGCTAATTTTCCCTAAAAAGGCTTGTAATTCCCTAATGTTCCTAGGATGTTGTATCTATAATATGGCTTCTATTCTTGTAGGATCTATTTGGATACCATCTTTTGAAATTATATGGCCTAATAACTTTCCCTCTTCTAACCCAAATAAATATTTCTTGGGATTTAAAGAAATTCCATACTTCCTGCATTTGATGAAAACCTGCCTCAGATGATCTAAGTGTTGATTATAAGATTTTGAGAATACAGTGATGTCATCTAAATATATTACTAGGAAGTCATGAATTTCCTTGCCAAAATTTATGTCCATGGCTCTTTGGAAAGTTGCCCCTGCACTCATCAACCCAAAAGGCATCTTCACATACATGAATGTGCCCCAAGGAGTAGTAAACGCAGTTTTGGCCTGATCATGTGGGTGAACTAAAATCTGATTATAACTAGAAAACCCATCCAATAATGAGATTCTGGTTGATCCAACTACCCTTTGTAAGAAATGATCCATTTTATGGAGAGGGTAATTGTCTTTGAGTGAAACTTTATTAAGATTCATGAGATCAACACAAAGTCTGATCTCACCAGTTTTCTTCCATGTTGGCACTAAATTTGAAACCCAATTAGAGAATCTGATCGGTGCTATTATGTTGGCCTCATGTATCCTTTAGATTTCCTTTTCAATAGAAGGTAATAGGATGGGATTAATCCTCCTAAGCTTTTGTCTGAAAGGTTTCTGGTTTTCTTTTATGGGGATGGTGTGTTGTGTGATGCTGGTGTCATAGGACTTGAGGTCCTCATAACTCCAAGCAAAGACATCTTGGAATTCCTTTAATAGTTTGAGGTATTTCACTTTTTCGGTAGGAGGTAATGACTTTGAGAGTTTGATTAATTTTGGATTTTCCCTAGTGCCTATATTACATTCCTCAATATCAGATTTTAAGGGCTCCATCTTTGGTTTTCTAGGGACATCATTTGATTCAAACAAGTCTTCCGAAGGGGTTAATCCTTTGGGTAAAAAGTTGTCTTTGAGACTAATGACTTCAAAGTCCTCATTCATTGTTTCATAAACCTGAGCTTGCTTTAGGTTTTCTACATCTCATTTTGCAAATTTAGTGGGGTGAAATCTATCTATCTTTTCATTTTCTATTTCATTGATTTATATCTCATCTTTAAAATCAGGATCTAATGTTATGTCAGTATCTACATTACAATTTACAAATTCCTCTTCTAAGGTTAAGAAATTATTTATCTGTTGGTCATTAGTAAATACTTGCCAATTTTTCAAGTTATCTAGGATAGCAAGTCTGTGTCTGACCTCAGTAGTGTACTAATGGTTAGGTTGAAAAGGTAACTTACAAGTGTTGGAAAACATTGCTAAACTATGGGCCTGCATATTATGTTTCCTTGGGATGGCTACAAGCTTAGTTTCTAGGAAAGTATTCATTATTTCTACAATTGTTCCTCTATAAAAACTTAACCTAGGATCTATAGTCATATATACAGCATTAATTTGTTTTATAACCAACTCAAAGTCTCCCAAGACAGAAGCTCTTTTGGCTCCTAAATTCATAACTAGTTTGAGACCTAATATGAGGGCTTCATACTCAGCCATGTTGTTAGTGCATTTAAAATTAAATCTGTAAGCATGGCCCTCTGAGTGATCATTCTCCAGATTATATATCCACACTCCTGCTCCAGCTCCACACTTATTCATTGATCCATCAAATTCAAGGTGCCATAATATCTCATGTTCATAATTCTCACTGTCTCGGGGAACAAAAATTTCTTTGCTTGATGTGTTTTGATCATTCTTTTCATTGGAAAGCTCTTGAATTTGGACAGTTTAATTTTTAGCTGTAACTGCAATTTCTTTTGGTTATGAAACAATGCTATTTGAAGCAGTTTGTTGTGTTTGTTTAGCATTATACAAAATAAAAGAATCAATGTCAGAATGCATGGATTATATAGGGAAGTTTTAAGGCCTATCCTAGCTACTCACTACATATTTAATTAGGGTTTCTCTATACAACTTTTTGGGTTGTCTAAAAACTGAGATTGTGGCTATGACATGTCAAGTTGTAAAGATCATTGGAGTTTAGCTCTCCATTAGATAGTAGCATGCCATATTTAGGTGGGATGTCGGCGACTACTATATCCATGAGAATGATCTTAGTAGGATATTGTACTAAGGTAACACACAGGTCTTTGATTAACCCTAGACACTTTACTTGACTTGAGTCAAATGAAAATAAGTCCTTGTAAGGTCTTGTTATGTCTAAGTTTAATTTTTCCATAACTGATTTGGGCATTAAATTGTGTGAGGCCCTAGAATCTAACATTGCATTATGTAAAATTTTATCATGAATGCTACGACTAATATAAAAGGGTAGTATCCCTCCTTCTAGTGGTTTTCCATTAACATTAGGACCAAATGTAAGCTCAGGCTGATCATCAAACAAGTTGACAGAATATCCATTCCCAACAATGTCTAAGGTTTGGTTTATTTGAGACTTATAGGTTTCATTTTTAATCAGATCTGTTAAGGGAACTGAAATTTTCAATTTAGCTACCTCTGCTCCCAAATTGAAAGGCAAAGGCAATTTTTCTATTTGAGTGCTCACTGCTTGGAATTTTCATAGCAGGGATTGGAGTAGGTTGCTCATCTTTTTCTGTATTTAAGGTCTTTTTATGTGGATTTTCTAATATGGTGCTTGGAGATTTTTCCACTGTCTCCTTGGAGGGGATTGAAGTGAATGGTTGATCATCAGGGGGTTGGTCATGGGTTACATCTACAATGGTGGGGCCAGGAGGGTTCTAATTTGGTCTAGGGAGGATTTGGAGAGTTTTAGTAACTAGAGTTGTTTTTATTTTCTTGGGTTGATTTGGAACTATTTTCTTGGTTTGGTCACGAGTATCAGTAATTTTTTTACTCCCCAAGTTTTATTTTTTGTGCACTTCAAAGATGGTATAATCATATCCTTATTTATAATTAAATGATTCTCTAGATTGGGTCTGAAACTACTACAACATATGCAGTTCCTGCTCATCTTGGGTCAAGAAAATAGTTTCCTCGTCATCTAATCCCATCAAGTTAATGTGTGTGTCTTGTTTAGGGTCATCTGAATGGGATGTTTCAGCATCGTTTTCTTGAAAGGGAGGCCTAATATTCTGGTCAGGTCCATTCTTTCCAGTATTTTGATTCTGATTCTTTCTAAAGTTTGGGTTTCTCAATGGAGGTGCCTATTGATTATCCCATTAAGGATTCCTCTCAATGTTGTCTATCGTATCCATCAGTTTTTTCATACCCTTGGTTAGGAAATCTATTTTAAGGTTAGAGGGTGAGGCTTCATCTTTGGTAGATCCTCTCCTTTCATTCCTAGCCCTATTTCATTTTGCTAGCAAGTTGGCTTCTACACTAACTGCTACACTCTGCATATCTTCTAAAGTTCGGGGATTTCTCTCTCTAAGTTGGAATGCCATATCAGTATCAAACTCATCAGGGAATTTTATCAGTGCTAAGTCTAGTGCGGGCTTAAGATTGACTAGTATTTCATTGTATATATTGTTAAATCTAGTATAGTAATCTTTGACTATTTCATTTGGTCCACTTTTGATGTTTCCGTATTCTAAAAGGATCTGCAAAGGGCTCTTTTTCTTTTCCCATCTATTTAGAAATTGCTGATAAAATATATCTAGACTATCTATGTTATTAGCAGGTAAAGCTCTAAACCATTTCCTAACATCACTAGCTAGATTCTGAGCAAAAAGTCTCATTTGAACATCTCCAATATCAATTTCGTGCAATTCAAAGTAGTCTGTCATTTTGTTTACATGATGCTATGTTGTATAAGGTCTTATGCCATCAAATTAGACAATTTTGGTCTGGTAGTCTTGTGACATGGGACCCAGTGGGGAAGTAACACTAGAGGAGCATATCTATTTGCCATGGCTCTAAGTTTGGTAGGGCTAAGAAGTGGGGTTGGGGTACTAGGACATGATATAGTAGTTGATGAAGAACTAGGAGTAATAGGTGATTGATGGGTAATGGTAGGTTGGTAAGGAAGTGAAGGTATAAATGGAGGTGAGGAATGAACTTGAGAGGTGCAAGGGAATAATGGTGAACTAAGGGTAGTGGACATTGCTTCAGAAAGCTCAAGGATCTTAACAGTAGTAAGGGATGATTCAGGGGAATTTAGAATATACTCATCAATTGACTGGATTTCCTTTTGGACTTCGAGATATACAATAAACTTTGGATCTAGAACTATGTCATCAAGTGCACTTTTAGACCTGGTTCTAAATATGGAAAGGTTAAATGACTCATCAAAGGGGAGGTCTTCTAAAAACAACTACTCACCAGGGCACGAATCTGCTTTGATTGAAGGTGTTGGACGAACTGAACTTTCTTGTCTTTTGGATCTTCTCGAAATTAGGTTGGGATTATCCACTACTGGGGCAGGGTTTGGATCTGGATTAGCCCTAGTATAGTGAGTTCTCCTTGAAGCCATAATTTCAAGCTTTTCTAATTACTTTCTTTTTCTGGAATTTTGAAAATAACTTATAATAAACCCTTCAAGAGGCTTGAAACAAAGATTTGAAATTTTCTCAAAGGTTTATTAAGACTGAGGATTTGAGTCCCCAGTCGAGTCAGCACTATGTTATCACTCAGAATTTTCCTTAGAAGTTATCATAAGAAGGAAGCATCTGAGGTAACCACAAACCAATCTTTTAGGCTTAGGCTCTAGCCAACCTAAGTCCAAAGAGGGCTCTCTCTTTAAAATTTAGATCTATTTTATGGGATTTTAGGCTAGTTCTTAGTGTTCATGGGGTTTTGGTTTTGATTTTAAGGTTTGGTGGTGGAATTCTTGGAGCAGATGGATAGAGCTAGACCTTTAAGCCATTGGGCTATGGAGTCAACAAATGGATAGCATAAATGGATCAGATCATTAAAGGGAATGTTCACAGGGAAGGCTAGCAAAGCAAACTACAAATCTTTAGGCATGATGGGTGAAGTAATTCTAACCTAGGTGAAAGTGCACTTAATAATCCTTGGCTCGGGATCAGAATGAAGAACAAAGGATGATCATGAATAGAGGGCAATTAAGAATCCTTTGCTATAGATTGGAGGAGAAAATATGGAAGCTAAGGAGCAATTAAGAATTCCCTAGATAAGATAGTTTAGGAGAAAACATTCAGAATGTAAAACAATCAAGACAGAGTGCATTTAAGCAATTTCTGAAATCTTATTCCATGCTATACATTTAGATTTTAGAGATACAAATAAAATTATGGAAAAAACATAAGGAAAGACAACATTGAACATGAGAGAATACTTCTTTTTATTTCACTTTACACAAGAATCCTATAAAATATCTGATCTTTATTCTTTGATCCAGCAAGCCAATCCAGTCATTGATACAATAGAATTTTGATTTGAGAGAAAAGGTCCATAGAAATGTACTAGAATCCACCCTACATACTTTGAAATGTGAAATATTTATACAAAAAATAATTACAAAATATGACATAAAAATTTGAGATTTCATCTAGGCAATAAAATATCTTCATGCATGAAGATAGAGACATATGTGGAACTACTTCTTGTTGTCCCTTTTATTGTGGTGTTGTTGGTAGTTTATGTTGAGTTTTGAGCCCTTTAATCTGGCTGATATTTGTAGAAATTCTATGCTGGAATCTTCTTTTCGTTTATCTTTCAACTGATACTCTTTGACCCTGCTACTCTTTGACCCTGTTGCTCTACTTTTACCTATTTCAGTGGTTCTCTTCAGATTTACTGTGTAGTAACTGTCTGATGTAAATTTATCATAGTAAATCTGTCATTTTTTCCCACCATTCTGCATCAAGTAACTTTATTTTTACCATCCTTCTGTAGATTTCATCTGCCTCTATGTATTTTGCAAATTTTGGTTTGGTGAGAAACAAATGTTTCACCTCATGCTCAATGAAAAACAAGTTCTCAAAAGTATCATATAATACTTTGTCTATTGGAAAATCTTTAATAGCCAAAGAGCTAGCTTGTTCCTCGGCCAATCTCCTTAGTCTATCACTATAGTCCAATTGGGTCATGAGTTTGTCATTGATGACCATAGGACTGGGAAGACCTTTCTCCCTTAAAATCTGAAACTTAGCCATGAACCTGTCAAAGGCTACCTGCATGTTATGGCACTTCTCTTCTAAGTTATGCATGAGGTTTCTTTTGGAAAGAACATTTCTAATCTCTAAAATGGCTTCAGTCCTATCTTCTATGTTAAGCTCTTGGAGCTTATATTTGTTCTTACTGTTTAGGAAGTGGATGAGTTGATTTGCATCCTCTGGTTTATATCCCAATTCTTCCTTCACCTTTTGGATAGCTTCAGTGGTTATCTTCACTAATTGTGTCTGCTCAAATATAACCTGAATTGATGTCCAAATTGGCCCAAAGCATTTCTTTGGATTTTCCTAGTGGTTTTTGTAATGTTAAATCCTTCTCCAAGATTTTGATTCTTTCAACCACTCTCTGGGCCTTCTGTGTTTCTTCTTTCTGTTGAATTTGGGAAGTTTGTAGTCAGTTTCCAGACTTGCCACTTTTTCCTTTAACCTCTTTAGCTCTATAGCCTCGATAGACATATATTTCATAGTTTTCACAAGTTGTGTTGCTTTATTTGTTGATGTACATGTTATTGTAGTAGATTCTGCAGTTACTGACAATGCTGTGGCAGGTGGAGCTGTGGGTGCCAGTGATGCTACTAGTGTGGAAGGAACTATTGAAGATACTGTGGGGATGATAGTTATAGAAGTTGTGGCCAAGTCACTTTGCTTCAACTGAATCAAAGTGTCCAACTCCTTCTCTATCTCCTTGAGTTGACCGTTAGCTTCGGGACCAAGTCCATGAGCTCTTCATGTCCTTGATGTGTTTCTAGGACTTCCTGTGTTTGTGGGTGATGCAGCTGGGGTATTTTTAGCTGCTTCTTGAGTGTAGCAATGTCATCATTTTTCTTCTTAATCAACTATTCTGTAGCTTTTACATCTTTGGGATCGTGTCCCAAATTAATCACTAAGTCCTCTAAGGACTTCATTCTATTATCTTTATCTTGTGAGGAAGCCTTCTCCAACTGAAATTGGGCTGATATATTATTCAGGGAGTTCTGTAATTGGTGAGAAACAATGGCCTTATCTGTTAATGTGGAGTAAATCATCTCCCCTGTTTTCTTGTGCAGTTCAATCTTGTCAATGGGATGAATATCCCTTGCCAATACTTCAAAGTCCACTTTCTTAAAATCTAATGTTGTTCTTGGCTGCTGAGTGGTTGGCTTGATGAAATTCATCTGCATTTTCCCTGCTTTAACATCAAAGGCTGACATTAGCCTTGTTTGATTGGTAGGGGTCATCTTCAGATACTATGCATATGTTTGGGCCTTAATCCTTTCATTCCTAGCCTTGAATTATTTGTATCTTTCCTTAATGTCTTGGTCCTTATCTACAGGTATCCTGAAGGAAGATACCTCAATACTTTGTTGCCTTTCCAACATTTGAGTTTGTGATGTGGAATGCTCTGGCATGTTTCCAGATGGAGTAGTAGGTCTGCTCCTATTTCCTTCTGTACTAGTGACCTCTATTGTCTCCTTTGTGTATTCTTGTTCAGAGACAAGATTCACTCTCTATCTTTTGGTTTGGCTTGTTTCTGCATAAGTTTGTGAAGTTTCCCTTGCTGAAGTGGTGGCCCCTTCCCTATTTCTCTTTAGGCCTTTCTCCTCATTTAGAGGAGTCTATATAACTGGAGGGGTACTCATGGTTGTCTCTAGTCTATCTAATTTGTCTAGCCTGCTTGATTCCCCTGGTATGTATGATTGGTCTGGCCTGCTCGATTCCCCTGGCACCTACAGGAAAGAACCTTCATCGTTGTTTTTCCAGATCTATTAGAACGTTCTCTACATCTACCCTGGTGTTGTCCTGATCAACTAATGTCCCTTCCATCTACTCTGATTGGTTTTCATAAGCTTCAATCTCAGGTATGGGATGGTGGATGAAAGGCCCTAGCTTGACCTTTTGTCTCTTCTTGGTAATGAATTCCAAAGGGTCATATCTCCAAAAAAAACCTCTTTGGAATTTCATGCTCTGCAATATTAAATCTACTCCTCGACCTACCTCCCTAGAGTTACATATGAAGGGGCCTAGTTGGTCCTTTATTTTGAAGTTAGCCTTCTTCTTGGAATTAACAAAGTTTGTTTCATCTACACTTATAATCTGCCTGTAGTACTCTAAAGAAAATAACCTCATTGGGAGGTATTTGGGGAGTTTGTATGGTGCCAGCATGCAACCATAGATTCTGATCTTGGTATGGTTTTGGTACAAGTGCCAATCACCTACCTTGGACTATTTTGACAATTGCAGGACCATTTTTATGTCTAAACTAATTCTAGGAGGAGGGCTTCCTATCAACATTGTCACAATTGGATGCACAAATAGGTCAATAAGGTCAGCATATGAATATGGGGAGTGATTTTATGCAGGGTGAAGGGAAACTTGTTTGACTAAAAATATAGAAAAAGGTGGTACAAAACAGAGGATTATTTGAAGACTCTCTCATTGCTCATCCTAACAAATTGGTCATGCATCCTATCAGCTATAAATTTGGCATTATCATAGATAACAGCAGGAGGCTACCCTGGAGTGTAGATGGATAGGAAATCTAGGATAATTTCGTCAATATATTCACTGGTGGTATAACCTAGGACACTAGATATCATGGCTACAATGTCCTAACCAAATGGGGAAAAAGTGGCAATTACATATGGAGGAGGATCCTTTGGGATATGTATTTCTTCTCTGATGAAGGTTTGGAACATCTCAACCAATTTTGTAGTGGTAAGTTTGGGGAACTGGTCTAATAAGCTTCCAATTGAAAGAGGAGTCAGGTTTTTCCCTAGTTGGAGTTGTAGCATTTCATTTATAGACTCAGTAGTAATGGTGAACAGTATGGTTTGGCTTGGGGACATGACTGCTCTTTGAATAGGAATATAATTGGCATGACAGTAGTGGACAATTTCTAGGAAAATGTGGACTTCTGGGAACTGGTACTTGGGAAAATTGGACTCCCAAAGACCAATTTCATCAGCATGGTTCAAGTATCTATCCCTGCTTCGACAGTGTACTTTGAGCAGGGATTCTAGGACAAAGGTGTCCTTTATCTGGAAATTCTTTGCAACTAAGGGAAGGTGGTCTAGGGCTAGATGGGGGATAGTGACAGGTCTTACATCCATGGCAATTGGGGTGACCATTCTCAGTTCTTGTGGATGTGAGTATGGAGGAGGTGATTTTCAGTCTTTTAGGGCAATCGTGGTTCAGTACAGAGTAGGATTAAGTTGCTTGAGTTTCTTTAATTAATTTTTTACTTTAAATAAGAAAACTCAATAACTGGTTCTGAAATTGACAGGTTTTCCAGTGAATTATGGCGTAAATAACTCGAATTTAAGGAAAACTAGCTCTGAATAGGGCAGTTGGTAACTGTGAACAGTCGAAAAGGCTCTATGTAGGCTGGAAAGTGAACTGGGTGCTCTGTGGCATCTTTAGGGTGCAATTGGACGTAGGTTAACAACTTCAACATTCGCAGGTGCGTGCATGGAGGTTTACAATTGAAAAAACAATAAAAACAAATGATTTGGGGCTTTTTGGCTTTATGCGCAAAAGTCAATTTTGGCGGGTATGGGTGAACAGTGGTCATTTTGTCATGTAGCAGGGTGAACAATAACCATTTTGTCATGTAGCGGGTTGGCAGTAAATGTTTTCCATTGCACCACTTTTGGGCGCTCGGTGATATTGGGGGGAGGTCGCCTGTTTCCATACGTTGAACAACACGTAGCATTGGGGGCCTGATGGAAAACAGCTTTATCAGGCAGGTATTGTTCAGACATTGGGTCCGCCCGATATGGATAAGGGCCATCGGATGTGAAGGAAGATGATCGCATGGTGATCGGGTGGGGAAGTTGAACAGAGGCTAACAAGGGGCCCGGCGAGTGATTAAGTGCAGTAGTATTTGGGTTAATGATGGATTAAGGCGGGGTTAACGCATCAAGGTCATTAGTGGAGGGATTAATTGGGCTTTTGCCTAACTTAATCGCAGATCGATTAGTTAGTGGCTTTTCGGGGTTTGGGTGAAATTATAGTTTATATTTAAACTAAGGGTAGGGTTAATTTATATGTAGGAGTTAAATATATACAGGGAAATGGTTTTTTATCAAGATTTAATAAATAAAATTAGTAATTAAAAAATTGGCGAAAACGGGACACCACACACTAAGTAAATGATTTTTCACATTTTAATTCTTTTCCAATATTAACATAAATACTTAGGATAAGGTGTTTTTGTGGGTTTTTTGGGAAAAAGGGGTTTTACATGGGGGTGATTGCTTTTCCTAGGTAAATAGTGTTTAACCTTAGAAGAAGGGGTTTTATTAGGGAAATGAGGGGAAATGAAAGGGGATAAATGATCCGAAGGGGGGATGAATTTTTATGAGGGGGTTTTAGTACTTATTACCTATAATTTAGTGAGCCGAGGGTCCAGTCCCTCCAAAAGTCAGAGAAGTGCTATGAGCCTCTTTGACTTAAAGGTTTTGGTACTTTGAACTTTATTTGTGGGAAATTAGTAAAGTGAAAGGATGAAATGGATGGGGGAAGTTAATTAATTGACTTTGTAAACCTTATGCACACTTAACTTCCCACTCACATTTGGAACTTTTATGATGAGAATGATAAATATGATTTTTGTCCAACCAATCATCATAACTTCTGAAACCTTTCTTCTACTTACCCATCTACTCATCCTACCATTTTTACTTCTCTTTATTAGGGTGAATTTGAGCTAGCAAACCCTTATCAAAAAATTTTCTTTTCTCTTTACAACAGTAAACCAACTAAATCTAACCTTCTTACATCCAAGGGCTCAGATTAAATAGTTGAGCTCCTTTTATTTACTCTACCTATCTAAATATCTACCATGGTTACATTGTTTGGCTAGATTTTTATTCTCTATCTATAGACATGAGATTGAAAACATGAAATAGTCAAGTTTAAACATTTTGACCATCATGGATTGTGCCAAGTATTACAAGTTTCACACAATCATTTATTCTACACAAAAGTAAACAATAGTGGCATTTTGGCTTGCTCACTTTCATGGTCTTTTTCCTTTTCTTGGGGTTTATATTTCTCATCTTTTTTTTTTTGACATTTTTATTCTTTTTGTCCTTTGATTATTATTTTATGACATACCCTCTTTACATTTTTTTTTAATTTATCAATATGGAAAACATTTGTAGAAAGAAAAGGTATGTACATATTACAAGTTTAAATCTTAACCATTCAAAAATTATGACTCTTATTGGTATAGGAACCTGACTTGAATTTACTGAGCTAAAGGAGTGACAAGAGGCACGTCACACTAGTTAATTTCCTCCAAGTTGTCATGCCGATGTGGAAATTCGATTTACTCAATTTGACTAAGGCTAAAGTCAAATTAAGCCTTTCTTGCTACTTTTTTTAACACAACCCCCTCATATCAATGAGCACCAAATTACTAGAGGCACCAACCTCAAATTTGTACAAGATTCATTTTCATATTGATATATATATTATTCATTTTCATACCGATATATTTGACACTCTTTTACATTCAATTTTATATTTACATGTGTGCCTCTCCCTCTCTTTGCTACAACTCTCACTCATCCAAATATATCACATTGCAACTAGCATACTTAAACTCTTTACCTACTTTGAAGTTGTCCTCATTTTCTTCAATTGAATTCACTTTGTCAAACACATGCACTACAAAAGCTTCAGCTTTACTTGATCTCAATCTCACTAACATAACTACACAACATGACACAACGACTTTTTTTTCAATAATTCACGCACAAATAAAAACAAAAGCTTCATTAATTCACACATTTCTTAAGGAGAAACTTCATTTATTTTAACACAACTCGAAGAAGAAAATCCATATTCTCTCACATCTCAAGGAGGAACTTCTCATAACGAATGAAATCAATTTTCATCTATTGCATTAGTTTCCTCGTACCATTCTTCTGCTAATTTCTCATAATTAAATTTATGCTTTGTCTTAGCCTCGAAATTGTATCTGAATTAGCAAAAAAAAATTGATCTAATGATCTTTCATTCATTTTCTTTGCTCTTGAATTACCATGAGAATTAGATTGTGTTTTCTCCCTTGGAAATTTTTGTAATTTATTGTACCTTCTAGCTTGGTCATCATAACCCAAAACTATGGTTTCCTTGTAAGTACCACAAAACTGAATTTGGCTCCTAGAATGCCAAATTTTAATAATAGAGTCCCTCGATCTTTAGCATTATTCACATAAGACCAAGGCCTTAAAATCATGTGCTAAGCATCGAAGTCATTTCTTGTGCTAGCATCATGTTGTTTCCATCCTACAACAACATTCTTTGAGTGATGCCATGTGTCACTTATAAATAGGACACTTGGTTACCAAATAGGACTATTTCTGCCTACCATGTGTCACTTCATCAGTGATCCACATCGTCTCTTAGCCACATCACAACCACTTGTATACCACATGTCTCTTCGTCAATGCGCTACATTGTATTTCTTTCTTATCACCACCAATTGTCTAACACTTGTCAAGAATATAAAGGAGGCCTCCAAGTTCTATGTTTTACAAATGTTTTCTTTGTTATTCAAAATGGGCCTTGGGCATTCAATTCATGTTATTTATCATTGTTGAAGATATCTCTATCCAGTTCCTTCTGCCTTTTCATTGTGCTCATCCCACCATGTCTCCATGTCCTCATCAACCTAAACCTAGTGTAGCATGTAGTTTGTAAACTACAACTATCTTTATTTGCAAGCTTTTGTGGTTGTCAAAATTTAAAGAATTTGTTTCAATATTTTTATCCATAATGACCATTTTTAATTGACATGTAAATTCCATACCAAGATCCATCATCAACACTAATTATCTTTATGTATAGTACCTTCCCGTTTGGCATTTTCTATTAACCACACTACAGTGCCAACACACTAGTGCACCAAAAATATACGATCTATTCAACATAAACTTGGCATGATGTGATGATGTGTCACATTACATCATTTCACTGCCATATGTAACCTACATGAGTGGTGCCACATGTCACTTGAATTTGGCCCACTTGGCTACCCAAAAACTCTAAAACTACTTACCACATGTCACCTACCACATCATCATCATGATCATACTACCACATGTATGCAAACTCATCTACATCATCCAATATCATTTTTCCATCTGTCAACACTTCCACTTGTATTGGTATGGAACTAAATCTAGAGTTCAAGATGTTTCCTACTTTTTTCCTTTATAAACATTATAGAGGGTTGGATGTTGGATTCTATGTATGGAACCAAATAATGTTGGAACTATGAATTGTGAGAAAATATATCCATATTTAAGGTTTTTCCTTCTTTGAACTCGTGTAAATATTTTGGATTCCTAGATACTCCTTCCTCTACATGGAACCCTTGCTCCAAATAGAACTCTACCTCAAGCCAATCTAGATTCAAGAATTTTCAACTTTTACATATTGTAAAATTTTCCATATGGGAAGATTCCCATATGAGTCTAGATGTTCTATGCCTCCTGGATAAGTTTAAGTTAATTTGGTATCTATCTCGTTCATCTATGTTCCACTTTGCTTGAGCCTTGAATTTCCCAAATATTTGGATGCCTTGTAACTTAACTCACTTCTAACTTTCAAACTACTTTTTCTCATCAATCCTTGGGAGTTTCAATAAGTGTCATATATTGTTAGCAAGGTATTTGAGAGGAATATCCAACTATACACTTTACAAGAGTACCTAACTTGATATATTGTAGAAAAAATGCCTTCAAATATAGGCCCTTAAATCATGTAATCATCAATCTATAATAACTACATGACTCTGCATACACCAAAAACACATCAGCAACAATATCAACCAACTCTCAAATAGAGTCCTCTAAAATTGTGAGCCCTTGACATCGATGGCCATGTTGACATGAATGATAACCATCTTACAATTTTCTCAACATCCACCTAGGTCAAAATCCTGAAACCATCCATTCACCCACCTAATGTTATATTGCATAAAAACCACATCCGAGAAGATTAATCTCTCATACTAACCTCGTGTTAGTATATTTGAGTGTTATAGCACCAAGAACACCCATTTTATGAGTCATTTCTTTCTCAAAAATCATAATAATAACTTGCATCACTTAAACAAGTATTTACTTTTTAATCATGGGATTGAATGAACTCATTTTTCATAATGATAAATTTTATTTGATTGAGATACATGGTTATTTTTTTATTAGAAGAATCATTAAAAAAATTATCATTATACCACAACTTTAATGAAGCATTGGTATATAATATAATTAATATTATCACTCATACCCAATGAAAAATTTAGAATTAGAATCACATCTAAGGAAAAGCCCCCTTAAGCTAGGAAAACCACACATCAAATGTAGAAATGAAAGGAAAGGCCATCGACGTGATAGTGGGTGGATTTCCTACTAGTATCCTTAGGTTCTCCCCCATGCGACGTCGGGACATTTTTCTCTAGGGAGAACCAAAGTTCTAAGATGCTCCTTTAGGGATGATTTAGCTCTTATGGACTCTTTTATAGATTGATCTTCTCTTAGAAATAAAAAAAAACACACTTCTTACTAGAAATGATTAACTTTTTGGTGTGGTTGGTGCTCACCAATGACATCACATCCTTCACGTACTTATAAGGACTCCCAAATAAAATTCAATGTACATCAAGTGGAACTAAATCCAACTCTACTTCATCAATAAAATCAACAATAATAGAAAATTTGATTCTACATTGTTTTTTAACCTTATCTTTGCCTCCTTGTTGACCCATCCCAAGGGATATGGGGTAGGATGGGCATTAGTCTCTAGTCCCAATTTCTTGACCATATATGTTGCTATGATATTTACCTATGATTCTATGTTGAAAAGAGCATCGATTATCATTTTATTGAGCTATACCTTTAGATGGAGCAATTTGGTCATATCCTTCTCTTTTTGTTGTTGAAGGCTACTTAGATTCACCCCCTTATATAGTGATGTACAAAAATATTCATATCCACTTTTTAGTTTCTTTCCACCTAATTACTCAAATAGGTGGCCATGAAATTTTTCTTCTTATCATCCTTCTTTTGGTTCTTTGGGTTGATCTCTCAATGTAACTTCCAGCACTTGTCCTCTATATGATCATTAATGTTACAATGGTTGTAGTGGTTCCTGGGACCTTTGCATTGGTGTGTTTTTCCAGCTATTATATTTTTTTCTTTTCCCCACTTCCATTTCTTCTCTCCCACTTGGAATATTCTTGGTCCTCCTTCTACTTTGATCCACTTGAATACCCTTTCTTATATCCTATGTTCTCCAAGTTTTATGCTTGTACACAAGCTTCATCCACCATTTTGGGTTTGAATAACATCACTTACATATACAAATGGCTATGTAAACCCCCAAGATACTTCAGGAGTACCTCTGTATTTTTTGGGAATATGTCAAGAATTATTTCCATCTTCCTAAATTCTATGGAGTGCTCCTATACACTCTACCCCAGTCCTTTCCTGAAGTAATGTCACTAGATCCAGTAGTCATATATATACTACATAGGATATAAATATGAATTTATGAGGATTTTGAAATCCTCCTACTTAGCTACTAAAGGATCTCCCTCTAGTCTCAACATTTCTAAGTGCCTTTCCCACTAGGTTAGTGTAGAAATTTTGAATAATATGACACTTATTCATAGAGATTATCCCGATTATACACTATTATGGAATACATGCACAATACATAACCTCCTCTATGTTGATCATCAATTTAGCAGCATTAAAAACAATGAAACATCAATTACATGCACACATTAACACAGTATGTAACCCGGGGGAAGCATACAGCTAAAAACCCCACACTAGCTGTATATTATAATGACTGATAACATGTAACAATACATAGTACAACACTCCTCACAAGTACTCAGTACTATCTCCACTTGTTACACACAAAACTAGCTCAAATCCGAACAAGTCACAGGTTCAAATCTCCTTCGCTGCTTTGCCTGCCTCCACTGCGCAATCTGCAAGAGAAATAACGTGAGCACAAGCTACAATTGCCTTGATATTGACCCATACTGTGCAATCCTCATTGGCATAACTCAATCCCATGCATGTGCAAATCTCATGCACAACTGATAGTCACAACTCACCCTTTCACTTACCTCTAACACCTGTCTCTGTTGAACTGTCCATGCACTGAGTTAACTGATGTATTATTTATTTGCTTTATGAGTTAATAATTAGTGAATTAATTAATAGTTAATTCACACAACTCATCACTAGTGTATTCTTTAGTTAGACTAAAATACAACTAGTTCAACCAAGTCAAACTGAACACAACTCCATCAACTCCACATCCAACTCCACGGAACTCACATGCATGAGTTCTAACTGAATTCCTCCATGCAATAGCTCAACTAACACATAAGAAACCACGTGATAACTTCTCTCAGCTGCATGTGCCACATCCGTAGCTCGAACTGAAGTGATCCAAGAGAATAAGATAAAGTTTATAGTCCAAATATTACTAAGGGCTAATAATATTTGATTGTTTCTATTTTTAGCTTGGCAGTCTAAAAGTAGACTTCGATCACTCCGCTGTGAACCAAAAATAGAATTCCATCTATTTTTCCCAACATGGCCAATCATCCATAAACAACATCCTACAACTCATAGACCATAATCCATATGTCTAAAAATAGACATAGTCTAAAAATAAACTTTGCGCCAAAAATAGCCTGCGGACCCACTTAGTGAAGGCGACTCCTTTCCACTAAGCTCCATCATCTTGTTGCATTTTCAAAACTCCCTCTCAACAAGATATGGATTATCTGCAACCCCTATCTTGCAACTCTGGAATGTTCTGCATGCAACACATTTGCCCGGTCCACTTGCTCCAACAACACTTGGAACAAAAACACTCCCAACTAACCACTCTGTTGGGTTAGGAACATACTCTGATGCTGAAGCTCTACCTGCTGCTAACAAGTGCTCCCTCTCTGACATCTCCGCTACTGCAACATCTCCATGCATCTCGCACCATTGCACACTTCTCTATGCCACCTAGCACTATGCAAAACACTTGTGCCTCTCGCATTGTTGTAGCCAGCTAGCTATGCACTGCCTTGGGATTCCCTACACTATCACTCTCTCTTCCACTCCATCCGCATTTGTCTCTACCCAATCAATCAGTTCCTGCTACTCCACATCGGGGCTCCCATAGCAAGTTCTCATCCAAGAGGCTGGGTACCTCAAGGATCCTGCCCCTCCTCCTTGGGACGATCAATCCACATCACCCCACCTCCTACCTGGAGGTATGGTTGCATGCAATCCCTCAGCCCACCTGGCTCGAAGTTTCCCCCTACTGGAGGTCTCTTCATAATTAAATGTCTCTACTCAATCTCCTCTTAGCTTCCCTTGTTGTGGCTACTCCACAACCTCCTGAAGCTGTTGCACCAATCGTGGCTCCTCCACAATCATCTGAGACTTCTTTTGGCTCTGCATGTTGAGAGGTAATATACGCTCCCTCTCAACCACCAAGTCTCCATCAGTTGCCTCACTGCTCAAGGCTTTGCATGCATCTACATGCAACTGATAAAGGTTCCTGACTCGAACCCCTATCTTCCGGGTTTCTCCAGTTGTCTTGCTACGCAGGAAAGCCTTTCCCTCGGTGAAGACAACATCATATCCCTTGTCTTCTAACATCGCCACAGAGATAAGATTCTTCTTCAATCCTGGAACATGCATCACTTCCTTCAATCTGAAGGGTTTACCAGACTCCCTCTCAAAGGACATGATACCGATACTGGTTGCACTGTATCTACCATCATCACTCATCTCGATGTGCACTCCAAGATCTTTCTCATCCAGATCAGAAAGCAAATCTCGATCTCCTGTCCTGTGAGAAGACGCACCACTGTCCAAGAACCATACCGATCCCATCACACTTTATACCAAGCATGTGATCAGTGAAAAATCCAGCTCAAACTGCGAGGCTAAGGCCTCTCTTGCTGCAGATCCAACAGCTTGCTTATTTTCTTCTTCTGCAGACAATTTGTGGCATCTCCATTCCCAACTTTGATGTTTTTGAGTTTATCCTTGAGCGCCATTCCACCAGCTCAAAACTCAACCACTTCTGATCTAAAATTTGTGAGAACAAAGTATTTCTTGTACAGAGATCGACTGTATGGGCATTCACCGGATATCTCACCTTCCAAAAGAAGGATGAATCCAGAGGCTACCTGGCCCGATTACAGAATCGACCTGAAGAAATAAAATGTAAACACTTTCTGAATAATAGATCTGATGATCAATCCTCGCTTTGATATCTTGTAGAACTTTTTCTACAAATCAACCAGCTCTGATACCATGTAGAAACTTTTTCTACAAATCAGCTAGCTCTGATACCATGTAGAAATTTTGAATAATATGACACTTATTCACAGAGATTATCCCGATTATACACTATTGCAGAATACATGCACAATACATAACCTCTTCTACGTTGATCATCAATTTAGTAGCATTAAAAACAATGAAACATCAATCTCATGCACACATTAACACAGTATGTAAACCAGGGAAAGCATACAGCTAAAAACCCCATACTATATGTATATTATAATTATTGAGAACATGTAACAATACATAGTACAATACTCCTCACAAGTACTCAGTACTATCTCCACCTGTTACACACAAAACTAGCTCAGATCCGAACAAGTCACAGGTTCAAATCTCCTCCGCTGCTTTGCCTGCCTCCATTGCGCAATCTGCAAGAGAAATCACGTGAGAAAAAGCTAAAATTACCTTGATATTGGCCCACACTGCGCAATCCTTATTGGCATAACTCAATCCCATGCATGTGCAAATCTCATGCACAACTGATAGTCACAACTCACCCTTTCACTTACCTCTAACACCTGTCTCTACTGAACTGTCCATGCACTAAGTTAACTGATGTATTATTTAGTTGCTTTATGAGTTAATAATTAGTGAATTAATTAATATTTAATTCACACAAATCATCACTAGTGTATTCTTTAATTAGACTAAAATACAACTAGTTCAACCAAGTCAAACTGAACACAACTCCATCAACTCCACATCCAACTCCACAGAACTCACATGCATGAGTTCTAACTGAAGTCCTCCATGCAATAGCTCAACTAACACATAATAAACCATGTGATTCCTTCTCTCAACTGCATGTGCCACATCCGTAGCTCGAACTGAAGTGATCCAAGACAATAAGATAAATTTTATAGTCCAAATATTACTAAGGGCTAATAATATTTTACTGTTTCTATTTTTAGCCCGGCAGTCTAAAAATAGACTCTGATCACTTTGCTGTGAACCAAAAATAGAATTCCATCTATTTTTCCCAACATGACCAATCATCCATAAACAACATCCTGCAACTCATAGACCATGATCCATATGTATAAAAATAGACTTTGCACCAAAAATAGACTGCAGACCCACTTAATGAAGGCAACTCCTTTCCACTAAGCTCCATCATCTTGTTGCATTCTCAACAGTTAGGGCATAGCCCTCTAATTGTAGATGAGAAAATGAAATTTTCCATTCTTCCTCTATCCAGTGAATATCAAAATAAACCTCTAACGACTACAACTAGTGATTTAAATTCAAAGCACCAAACTTACCTTGATATGGTTTGATGTCTAACTTCACTTCCATCTTGAACGAGGACTCTAAATGGTTCACACCACTTGAACTAGGCTTTTAATTTTCGAGTTATTTCTTAGACTCCCTCAATTTATCGTTTGATCTGATGTCTGAGTTGGAATTTCCATCTTCTCTGATTTGTAACTTGTTCACCAGAGCTTCAGTAAGGAGATTCATGTTATGACTGATATATGTGACATGTTCTTCCAACCTTGAGCTCTTCTATGTCACATCTTAAGGTTTATTAATAAATTTGTCAACCATGGCTTGGGTTTCACGACTTTATTCTTAAATCAATCTACTTCCACTGTGACTTCCCACAAAATACCCAAATAAACCTTCTTTAATACCAATATGATATGTAAATTGTTGTAGATACTTCACCAAACAATTCATCACAATATATCTACTAAAATATATTTGAAAATCCAAAATCTACACTATAAGGGTTAATTTTTCCTTAGATTTCTAGATTTGTTAATTACTATGTTATGCTTATGCATGCAATAGATAAAATGTGGGAAATAGAGAACAATGAAATAAAACTCATAAGGTGCAATAAACAGGAGATATGATATAGGAAACCCTTATAGGAGAAATTCCAACTAGAATATAAGGCCACCCTTCTCTCTCTTTCTTTGATTGTAAATAAATGCAACTACAAAAAGTTAGACATGTGGTCCATTGTATGCTACAATACAAAATCTCTCTCTCTCTCTCTCTCTCTCTCTCTCTCTCTCTCTCACACACACACACACACACAGACACACATATATGGAACAAAATGCACTCCAAGGAGATTCATGTTATGACTAATATATGTGACATGTTGTTCCAGCCTTGAGCTCTTCTATGTCACATCTTAAGGTTTATTAATAAATCTGTCAACCAGGGCTTGGGTTTCACGACTTTATTCTTAAATCAATCTATGTCCACTGCGACTTCCCACAAAATACCCTAATAAACCTTCTCTAATACCAATATGATATGTAAATTGTTGTATATATTTCACTAGACAATTCGTCACAATATATCTACTAAAATATATTTGAAAATTGAAAATCTACACTATAAGGGTTCATTTTTCCCTAAATTCGTAGATTTGTTAACTACTATGTTATGCTTATGCATGCAATAGATAAAATGTGGGAAATAGAGAACAATGAAATAAAACTCACAAGGCACACTAAACAAAATATATGATATAAGAAACCCTTATAGGAGAAAATCCAACGAGAAGATAAGGCCACTTTGCTCTCTCTTTCTTTGATTGTAAATAAATGCAACGACAAAAAGTGAGACATGTGACCCATTGTATGCTACAATACAAAATCTCTCTTTCTCTCTCTCTCTCTCTCTCTCTCTCTCTCTCTCACACACACACACACACACACACACACATATGGAACAAAATGCACTCCAATATAATGGAACCCCATTTCCTCTTAGTGGCCTGATTATAAAAAAGATTGATATCCTACGAGTGGTTATGTTTGACTCCTTCAACCCTTAACTAGAGTTAGAGCATTAACTCCTCTAGGGTCTTCCTCATCGTGTTCATGTGGATAGCCATTTTTTCATGAATAATGAGAGTTTATGTGGCATTCTCTTGAATCATGGTGGATGAAAAAGGAAGGTTAACTTCCGAGTGGAAAAACGTTTTTTCATATAGGCTCTATTTGAGATCTTTCTTGCATCATTGTAAAGGTATCTAGGTGTAGAATAATAGTAGAGGTGTAGTACTTGAGAGGAAAATTTTCACCCCTCAAAAATGCTATTTAATTCTTCAAACTTCTTCCAGAAGACTTCAAACCCCAATTTTCCAAACTGGGGCCTGCAGATAAAAATGATCCTGTGAATTGATTCCTCAATTTTTCCTTCTCTGAAAGCATCATGCTAGATGAAAAATAATATAGTGATCCAATCTAAATCATCGTCCCTCTTTGCGATTATTATTTTTATTTATATTAACATATTAGATAAGGCCTCTCTATTCTCTAAAGATATATCTATATGTCATTTGGGTAGTGGTTTCCATGTTCTCAAATTAGCTCATAATCCTTCTTAGTTGATTATTTGATATAGATTAATGTTCTCCCAAAGATTTTCTAGGAATATATTATAGCGTTATGAAGAGAAGGATTGTTGCTCAACTTTGGGTTATCCTATCAAGGGTCATCACAAAATAGTGTTGAATTCCCATCTCTAAATTATCAAAAAGAAATGTTGTTTTACTAGAATTATATTTTTCCAAGCATTATTTTAGATCATTGCTCCCAAAACTGTACTATTTTTTTTAATGAGCCTATTTTGTTCAATGTTAGAAGCATATTTCTTCTCTAAATACCACCCCCTAAAATCATTTTAAGCTTTTAAGCATCACCGCCAAATTTTGTTACAATTTCTTTGCTTAGAACTTAGAGGCCTAAAATTTTGAAACCGCTAAGATACTTAGGGAACTAGATGTTATTCCAAAAAACTTCATACCCCCAACTCTTCTCCTCCATTAGTATAAAGGACCTTTATAGGCCTTGATGGAATTAATGATCATGGAAGGAGTTATCTATAATAAAAAGAGATAAAATGACATGATTTGCAATGTTATTTTTATTATAATAACACTTCATTGTTCTATAAGTTGTCATAGATATTGACATAGTTTATCATAATATATTTTTTAATATTCTAAAATCCTAAACTATGAAACTAAATTTCTTTTTAAATCTCACATTAGTTAATTACACATATTTAAGTCAAATGAATGATAATTAATCATCAATAAAATCCTTTATATGTTGAGGTTCACATCTAATATTTGAATATATTATTTTTTAATTGTTCAATAGAAAGGTATTTAATAACATGTATGTATGTTAAGTTTTGCAAGTTTTACATTGCTTCACATATATTGAATTTTACGTTACCACAATTAAAGTTGTCAAGTTTTATATTAAAGACTAAAATTGTGAGATGTTTATCAATTACTTATTTGAAATTAATGTGTTTAATTAGCACAACCATATAAATTAAATGACTTGGCATAAACTCATAATAATCATAAAGACAATTACTTCAAGTTACTAAAATTAAAAAAATTAAAAAAACGAAAAAGAAAACCATAAAAACTAATTAAAAATTATAATTTTATTTTAAACAAGCTTAGATCCATCTAACTCAGGGTTTATCATGCGCCAAGAGGGATCAAATCCCTTGAGGTGCAAACCTTCTTTTTGGAGTGTAGAATTTGAAGAAAGGTTTGCACATCGAAGGATTCGATCCCTCTCTACGCATGATGAATCTAGGCTGGTTCCAACTGAGGGCAGCAATGTCATATTTTTAGATTATCATTATTATGTATATGTTCGAGATAAAATTCATACTTTGAAATTTGCATTATGTTTTCTTTGCCTAAAATGACCATATAATTATGTTCTTTGGTTTAGACTATCTTGCTTTCCTTGATCAATCTCAACTATTTTCTTCTACTATTCTTATTGTCACCCCTGTTAGTTTTGCCATATTTTCATATAGATTATATGAAAAATGCACTTGAATCATAAATCATTCAATTCTTTAGCTCGATCTATTGTAGTAAAAATCTTACCTTTTCTCTCTTGCTCTCCAATATTAATAGGTTGAAATACTATAACAAAAAAATCAATGCATGTTGTCAATAATTTTTTTGTGTGTACACTAAAAACAATCACATTGTTAATCCAATCACTTTAAAAATAATGTACCATCATACATCCAATTACATCAAATCAGAAATCAACACCTACACTTAGTTCAATGCATCTAATGCAAGTAATCAAATACGATTATAAATCAACATCTACTCAAAAATTGGTGCATCTAGTGCAAGAAATCAAATATAATAAAAAAATCAACTACATTGAAATCAATAAATCTAGTGCAAGCAATCAAGTATAATTAGAAATCAACATCTACACTAAAATCAATGTGTCTAGTTCAAGTAATCAAATAGAATTAGAAAACATCTACACTAAAATCAATGCATATAGTGCAAGCAATCAAATAGGATTAGAAATAAAATATACACTGAAATCAATGCATCTAGTGCAAGCAATCAAATATAAATAGAAATCAACATGTACATTGAAATCAGTGCATCTAGTGCAAACAATCAAATAGGATTATAATTCACCATCTACAATGAAATCAATGCATTTAGTGCAAGCAATCAAATAGGATTATAAATAACCATCTACACTTAAATTAATGTATCTAGTGCAAGTAATCAAATAGGATTATAAAATATCTACACTGAGATCAATGCATCTAGTGCGAGAAATGAAATAGGATTAGAAATCAACATCTACAATGAAGCCAATGCATCTAGTGCAAGAAACCAAATATCATGAAAAAACAACATCTACACTGAAATCAATGTATCTAGTGCAAGCAATCAAATAGTATTAGAAATCACCATGTATGTTAAAATCAATGCATCTAGTGTAAAAAATATTCATCCCTCTCTCCCTCCTCCATCCATATCTATATCTCCCTCCATCTCTCCTTCTTTGTCTCTCTATCTCACCCAAAACATACTCTCTCTCTCTCTCTCTCTCTCTCTCTCTCTCTCTCTCTCTAAGTCTTTGTTCTTCCCTCCCTCTCTTCCCTTCCAACTCCATATCTTCATTCCTCTGTCTCTCCTCCTCTCTCTCCCCCTTCCTCTCTATCCATTTCCCCCCATCACTCCTTCTCTCCCTTTGCCCTCTAAACCTATCACTCTCTCTCTCTCTCTCTCTCTCTCTCTCTCTCTCTAACCCTATCACTTTCTCCCTCCCTCTCTCTTTGTATCTCTCCTCCTCTCTCCCCCTCCATCTTTGTGTCTCCCTCTCTCTCTTAACCTTCTCTCCCTCTCTCACTCCTATCCTTCTCTCTCTTTTCATTCCTCCTCTCCCCTTTAGTTTAGTTTATCTTCTTCAGTGCAAGCAACCAAATAGGATTAGAAATAACCATCTACACTGAAATAAATGCATCTAGTCAAAGGAATATTCTTCTCTCTCTCCCCCCTCCATCTATATCTATATATCCCTATATCTCTCCTTCTGTGTATCTCTATCTCTCCCTCTCTCCATTCTTCCCTCTCTCCCCCCTCCATCTATATCTATATATCCCTATATCTCTCCTTATGTGTATCTCTATCTCTCCCTCTCTCCATTTGTCTCTTCTTCCCTCTCTTCACATTCCATCTCTATCTCTATCACCCTTTGTCTCTCTTATCTTTCTATATCACCATCAAAACACACACACTCTTTCTCCATATCTATCTATCTCTCCCTCCCTCTTCCTCTCCCCCACTCTCTCTCTTCCCCTTCTCACCCTCTCTCTCCATCTCCATTATCACTCCCTCTCACTCCCTCCACATTTCTCTCTATGTGTCTTTCTTCTTACATTCCTCTCTCCTTCTCTCTCACATCCTCGCTCTCTTCCTTACTCTCTCTCCCCTTCTCTCTCACATCCTCGCTCTCTTCCTTCCTTTCTCCCCCCTTCTCTCCCACCTCCCTCTATCTCTCCCCCTCAACTCTCTCTCTCTCTCTCTCTCTCTCTCTCTCTCTCTCTCTCTTTTCCCTCCAATTTTGTCACTATCTCCCTCCTTCTCTCCCCACTTTCTCTCCATCTCTCCTTTGTCACTCTCTCTTACCCCCAAGCATAAACATTATCTTTCCATCTCTTCCTTGTCACTCCCTCTCTCTCTCTCCACTTTTCTCTCTCTATGAATTTCTACTTCCCTCCATTTCTCTCCTTCCAACTCCATCTCTCTATCCCTCCCTCTCTTCTTCTTTCTCTCACTCCCTCTATCTCTCCACCTCTATCATGCTATGTCTTTGTTCTTCCATCCCATATATATCTAGAGTTATTATATATCATTATAATACAAAAAAATTAATATTATATTAAATTTAATATTGTATTAATTAAAATTTATTAAGTTGAATAATATTAATAATATAATATATTAATATTAATATTAAATTTAATAATAATATCAATATGAATATTAATCTTTCAATATTAGTGTTAGATATAATGGTATTTTTTACATGGCACGATAGCAAAATTTATAATAAAACTACATCAAATGAATATTTTTGAATATTACAACTTTGACATGGAAATATTTATGTATATAGAAATTTTAATATATCCCTAAGATATGGTTTTCTTTTAAAGATTCATTTTATAGATAAATAATTAAAAGAAATATTAAAAGATTTTGGTTCTTTGTGTTGAATTAACCTTTTTACTTTGATTTAAGAAATGGTAGTGGGAGTGAAGATGTTTAAAATTTTATCTAATTTGGAATTCTAATGTAGTAAAAAATTTTGTTGAAAGTAAATTTATGATCCATTCAAATTCAACATATATGATAAAAGAACTATTAATGCATGACATAAGTGTGTTGTAATTTTTTTACCTAAATGCACGAGATAATTGTATTGTAGTCTTTTTTATCTATATGATTATTTTTTACTATTTTCATTATTATTATTTTGTGGAGAGACTAACATAAACATTATTTAGATTCCTAATTTTTTATTTTTATGTCGGCCAACATTACCTAAAATTTAACTTTGAACAGTAACATACTTACACATCACGGTCATAGTCGGTTGTAGCTCAATTATCAATATTAATAATTATTATAGAAAAGAATTAATATTTGAATTTAGACTTTTGTGATCCATATGAGGAAAAGTAAGAAAACTTTAGGTAAAAATCACACCATCATAGTTTTGTCGAGGCATTTCCATAAATTTGACTAAATAAATAATATTTTAACATAAAGAAATAATTGTTAGAATATGCTTGTTAATATTAAATTAAGGAAAATAATTAATAAAAAGAAAAAATTAATGAAATAAATATCTAAAAATAAAAATGATATTTACATCAAACTTAAATAATCAAACCAATAAAACAATTAATAAAATCAATATAATAAAATAAAATTAATATTTAAAAAATATAATACATAAAAAAATTAATATAAGTTAAAAGATATATACCTTTTAGAACAAAATTTAACCATAAAAATTACTTTCACATAATTAGATTAATTTGTTAAAATAGGATGGAGGAATAATATGAGTTAGGAATACTTGGTGTTTTTTTCCAATTGTTATCGAAATTTGTGATGAATACAACACAGTCTGTTATTGAGTCGATAGATCGAGTGAAAAGACCAGCAAACTCGTGTGAACACTGAAATTGAAAGGGCAGACAAGTGGAAGAAAGCTTTAAACAAGGCTGTACAAGCCATGGTGGCGCTTCGAACCACTTTCACCAGGACTTTTGATACGGAGGTTGAGGTCACCAGAAGTGACACCGGTTTCATTGTCGATAGACAACGAGGGATCATTCTCACCACCCGGCGTGTGGTCAATCCCAGCCCTATTGTTGCTGAAGCTACGTTCTACAATCGAGAACAGCTGCCAGTTTATCCGATGTATGGTGACCCTGTTCACGATTTTGGATTTTTCCATTTTGATCCAGCAGCGCTTCAGTTTATGAAATGTGAGGAAATCCCCCTTGTGCTAGAAGCTATGGTGATTGGATTGGATATTCGGGTGGTCGGTAATGATGACTGGGACAACCTTTCAATTATGGCAGGGACCTTGGCCCGATTGGATCGACAGGCCCCTTATTATGCGAAGGATGGACACAATGACTTTAATACCGTTTATATGCAGGCAACTTCAAGGATAAAAGGAGGGTCAAGTGGGTCACTTGTAATTGACTGTGATGATCGACTAGTTGGACTAAATACAATTGGTGGACGAAATGCTGAGGACAGAAATGAAAGTAGCGCTGCATTATTTCTTCCACTGGATCGAGTGGCAAGGGCATTGAGAATTATACAGAATTGCAAGGACAGTACAGCAGTCCATATTCCTCGAGGAACACTTCATATGACCCTGCTTCACAACGGACTTGATGAGGCGCGTGGGTTAGGTCAGGTCTTCAATGCGAGACTGAACAGTTAGTGAGACAGACCTTTCCTGCTGAGATGGGAATTCTGGTTATAAAATCGCTGGTCCCAGGAGGTCCTGTTAGTTCTCACAAGACGCCTTGAAAGTTCAGGGATATACTTGTACATCTGAACGATGAGTTTGTAACAAAATTCTTAAAAACAGTGCTTGATAATAATGTTGGAAAGAGGGTCAACCTAGAAGTTGAGAGAGAGGGGTGGTGTTCCTGGAAAAGTTACATTGGAGGTCCAGCAGTTGCGTGAATCATCCTCTATCCTACCAACAGGTTAGGAATTTTCGCTTTGAGTGTGGTCTACCCTATGTTGAGAATCACGGGGATATGTTGAGAAGGGCTTGTGTGCCTCGCCATGCCATCATTCGAAAACTTGCATATAAGAAATTCACAAGTGTTGGAGATTTTATATCTATCTTGTCAAAATTTCCTAGAGGCGCACGGGTTCCGCTGGACTTTGTGACACATGATCATCGTCATCGACCCGAATCTGTTCTGATCCCTATAGATAGAAATGAGTGGTATCCAGAACCTCAACTCTACACTCGACACGATGTGACTGGATTATGGAAAACGAACCATGCCATGTCATCATTTACATCTTCGACAATCCAACCACATGGAGATAGACAAGGGGATAATTCATCAGAAGTAATTGCCAAGAATGTGTCAGATTATCGAAGTATTTTTTCCAGTGGTTTCGATGCAAGCCTTGTGATGGTTGTGGCGGGTATACCATCATCTGACTTTTTTGACGGTGTGCGTGATAAGATTTTTGATGAACAGGGGTGGTGATTTATCATTCTGAGACCATGGGAATAGTTGCGGATGACAAAAATACAGCCCCTACTTTTTTAGTTGATGTCATCTTACGAATTTTTTTTACGGTTGGGAATTTCTGATAATTCCAAATAAAACTGACCAAAACAGAACAATATTCTATTTTAACATAGCGGAAAAAAATCATTTACGGAATACGGTGTTTCAGCAACGCAATTTCGTCAATTGTTGAATGTAGTGTTTCAGCAACGGTGTTTCAACAACGCTGAAACTGGTGTTTCAGCAACACTCTCTTTTGACGTCTTGTAATAAAAAAAATATTTTCTGATTACGGTGTTTCAGCAACACACAAAAAAAAACTTCTATTTATAAACAGTAAACCAACTGATACAAATTCGTCTTCCTCAAATACAGGGATTTTCACAATTGCTATTACAAAACATCTTTCTCTTAACAGAGGGATTCACCAATTTACGCTGAAGAGCATCTTCCTCTTGACAGAGGGATTCACCAATGACTATGCTGAAAAACATCTTCCTCTTAATAGAGGGATTCACCAAGGAACGCTTCAGTTCCACATAAATAACATCCTCCTTCTAAGAGAGAGATTCTCCAACATGCCTTCTTTAGAGGCACTTCAATCTATGTCTTACATTCATTTAGCACATACGCGCTGTAGCGTATTGCCTTTTTTTTCTCAACAGAACAACTGCAAATATTTCACGCTGCTCTGTTTTCTTTGCATTACATTTCACTTGAGCTACTGCGCATTCCCTTCCTGTTGTTTTCACAATGGACAATAACCAAAACTTCACACTGTTGCGTGCTCCCCTTCATTGATTAGTGCTCCCCTTCATTTATTAAAATCGCACTGCTACTGTGCCTCACTTGTATTTCAAATGCAAACAACAAAAATTGTGATGCTGCGTTTCTACCCTCTCTCACAGTAAACAATCACAAAACAAATTACATTCAAATCTGCACTGCTGTGCATTTCACTATTCTGGAAGCATTTTTCTTCACGTCGCTGTGTGCTCTCCTATGCTCTCTATATTATCTACAATGCTGTGTCTACACATATATAGTGCAATAGGGGTCATAACAGTCCATCAACCGCTTCAACTCTCTGACAGAGTCTCTGCTGCAATCTGCTGCTCATAATGAACGAAATCTGATCTTTCTGACATTCTGCTGTACTTCTTGAGTCGGTTGTGTGGAAACCCATAGCTGATAAATGCTGCAGCCGGCTCGAGGCTGGTTCTTTTCACTTTCGGCCATTCTGCTCTTTAATGCGGTTGTTTAGAAGTAATGGCATAGCGGTGGATCTGATCTTCCTCCTTCGGGAACACAAAAAACAATTAAAGGGTGAAAAGATGGTAATGATAGTGGCCCTTTTTTTAAGTAAAGTAGCTGCTGTAGTTCAACTGTTCACTGCAGTTGAAATTATAATTTCAACACTCCCCTTTAATTTCAACTGTTGGGTTATCACTCATACCCAGACACTTCATTAAAAACTCAAAACTTTTCTTCCTATTTATATCAACTTCCTTTCATCACTTTCACTGTTGTGCTCAAGCGCTACATTCATGTAATATTCTCTTTCTCTCTACCTCAGGCAGGATTTCCAATCTTTGCATCTCCAAACTATCCCGCAACCTGCATCTCCAAACTATCCCGCAACCTTTTCTTCTCTGCTTTTATGGCGGATTTTAATTTCATATCCTTCCCCTATAAGAAGATCTTCATCAAAGAATAACTGTTAATATAATTCAGCAATAATGATAAAAAATTACAGGCTCCCCCTAACTGTATGCATTGTCTCCTTTTGGCAGAGTTTTCTCAAAAGAAACTTAGATTGGTTGGGGAGCTCGAAGGACTTTCGGACTGTATTTCCTTCCTTCTCCATACTTGTATAACTTTCTTCTTTTGCATGGGTCTAGCTTGCGTAGGAGCCCATGTTAAGTTACAATCACATGCGATATGCCCAATGTTATGACACTTGAAACATTCTACATTGTTCATGAATAAGATTTCATGATTTCTTCCTATAAAATTGTTTCTTGGAGGTTGTCGGAGACCATAACATCTATCTCTATGAAATGCTCTACAGTCTTTTGCCATATGACCAAAGTTTGAACAAGAATAACAATAACCAAAAAATGAACTTTGGTACCTGGTAGATGGTGGTTTCCTTGATGTACTTCTGAAGCCTTTCTGCCTTGAGATCCTTTGATGATAACCATTGCCTCTTGCCTCTTTGACATCATCAACATTTCTTCTTGGAGCTGGTTTTCTACTTGGAGTAGGATTTCTTCTATTGTAGCCTTGATTTTTCTCCTTGCCTTTGCTGGAACTAGGAGCATCACAATTTCTTTCTGCCTTCTTCACATCTCCTTTGCTTAAAGCATTTTCATTCTTGTTTGAGGGTTCACCTACATACCCGAGTCCTGATTTATCAGATGGAGATCTATGATAGCTGAGCAAGTCATCCAAGGCTTGAGAGCTCTTCATGATTTTGTTCATCCCTTCAACCTTTTTCCTGAGGAGGATAATCTCTTCTTCCAATCTTTCACACTCATTATTCTTCTTTGCAAGTTGTTCCTCAGTTTCTTCCTTGCTACGAGTAGCTTCAACTGCTACTATTTTAAGGGAGATGATATCTGACTTCATTTTGGAGATTTCTTCATTCTTTGCTTGACTGCTCTCCATTTTCTTTTCAGCTCCTTGTGCCTGCTTCCTGGCTTCTTGTAATTCAGACTTAAGGGAGGAGACCTCTACCTTGTACTGTCCAATCTCTTCTACCAGTTTGTTCACTCTCTTGTGCCTTTGTTCAAGTTGACTTGACAAGGTATCTTCCTGCTTCTTTGCTTTATTCAATTGATTTTTCATGGATATGACTTCTTCATAATGCTTCCTTTTGCTTTGATCAAGTTCCTTCTTAAGCTTGGCGAGCTCTTCATCCCTTTCTTGTACTTGAAGCTTGATGAGGTCAACCTTCTCATTTTCAGCTTCTATGATGGGTTCAGAATTTCCTTCTTGACTGATGGTCATGGTCAGTGCTCCTTTTGCATGAAGGTCATGAAGTCTATCCCATATATCCTTTGCTGATGAATATTTTCCTAGATTCTTCTTTACAGAATCAGGCAGCCCATCCAAGATTATCTTTGCTGCTTTTGCATTGTACTCCTTGGATTCTCTATCCTTCCTGCTATCATCAATCACTGATTCCCAGATTTCAATCCCTTGAGACTATAAGACAGTCCTCATTTTTACTTCCCATATATAAAAGTTCCCATTGAACCTTGAAGCCTCAAATAAAATGTTTTCAGGTTGATTGTCTTCTATTTTAGTAATAGAGGGAAACACATTTTTAAGAGGATTGGTGACTTTCTTCTTTGACCTCGCCATTTGACTGAGTATCTAAAATAACTGACTATCTTCAATAGTAACACAAAAAAACTTTGAGAAATACCTTTGAATCTTTCTTGACTGAGTCTTCACTCTACTGGATAATTTGTTACAGCAAGAAACCTTCCTTCAACTTCTTTGACGCCTTCAAAGAGCCTGGACACTCTCTGATACCATGTTGGGAATTTTTGATAATTCCAAACAAAACTGACCAAAACAGAACAATACTCTGTTTTAACACAACGGAAAAAAAATCGTTTGGGGAATACAGTGTTTCAACAACACAGTTTCGTCAATTGCTGAATGTAGTGTTTCAACAACGGTGTTTCAGCAATGCTAAAACTCGTGTTTCAACAACACTCTGTTTTGACGTCTCGTAACAAAAAAATTATTTTCTGATTACGGTGTTTCAGCAACACACAAAAAAAACTTCTATTTATAAACAGGAAACCAACTGATACAAATTCATCTTCCTCACATAGAGGGATTTTCACAATTGTTATTACAAAACATCTTCCTCTTGACAGAGGGATTCACCAATGACTATGCTGAAAAACATCTTCCTCTTGACAGAGGGATTCACCAAGGAATGCTTCAGTTCCACATAAATAGCATCCTCCTTCTAACAGAAGGATTCTCCAACATGCCTTCTGCAGAGGCACTTCAATCTGTGTCTTATATTCATTTAGCACATACGCGATGCAGCGTATTGCCTTTTGTTTTCTCAACAGAACAACTGCAAAGATTTCACGCTGCTGTGTTTTCTTTGCATTACATTTCACTTGCGCTACTGTGCATTCCCTTCCTGTTGTTTTCACAATAGACAATAACCAAAACTTCACGTTGCTGTGTGCTCCCCTTCATTGATTAAAATTGCACTGCTACTGTGCCTCACTTGTATTTAAAATTCAAACAACAAAAATTATGCTGTTGCATTTCTACCCTCTCTCACAACAAACAATCACAAAACAAATTACATTCAAATCTGCACTGCTGTGCATTTCACTATTCTGGAAGCATTTTTCTTCACGCTGTTGTGTGCTCTCCTCTGCTCTCTATATTATCTACAATGTTGTGTCTACACATATATAGTGCAATAGGGGTCATTAAAATCCATCAACCTCTTCAACTCTCTGATAGCATATCTGCTGCAATCTGCTGCTCATAATGAACGAAATCTGATCTTTCTGACATTCTGCTGTGCTTCTTCAGTCGGTTGTGTGGAAACCCATAGCTGATAAATGTTGCGGCCAGCTCGAGGCTGCTTTTTTTCACTTTCGGCCATTCTGCTCTTTAATGTGGTTGTTTAGAGGTAATGGCATATCGGTGGATCTGATCTTCCTCCTTCGGGAACACAAAAAACAATTAATGGGTGAAAAGACGGTAATGGCGGTGGCCCTTTTTTTAAGTAAAGTAGTTGTTGCTGTTCAACTATTCACTGCAGTTGAAATTATAATTTCAACATTTACGTACCCAATTGAGATACCCGAAGATGTTGTTTCTCTACACCTTCTACACAATTATGCACTAGTAGCATATAATCCTGCTGCACTAACTCCATCTGGGCCTGCAACTGTACATGCAGCTGCCCTCCTTCCTGAACTCGCCTTGCGTGAAGGTGATGTTGTATCTCTTGTTGGCTTGAACGGGTACTTACAAACTTCAACACTAGTGCATTGTCAAAAACCCGGTGAAACCCTTGAATATTTATTTGGCTGATTGTCATCCCCGATATAGAGACATAAATGTGGATGTCATAGAATTGGATGCAGATTTTGGACGTATATTTTCTGGTGTACTAGTAGATGAGCAGTGGAGGGTTCAGGCAGTATGGTGTGGAATAATGATATTTACTGCATGAAAGGAATTCCCATTTATGTTGTTAGTGAAGAGATAGATAAGATTATAAATGGAACTCATCAAGGGTGACCTTTGCTTCTAAATGGAATCAAATTGTGTATGCCTCTTGTCCGCATTTTTAGAGGTTGAGCTTGAGACCACTTTACTTTTAAGTGCCCGTAGACTTGAATTAACTACGGAATGGATTAGAAAGTTGGCACAAAGGGATCCCATCAGACTACAAGTGTTAAAAGTTATGAGTTGTTGGTCTGGATTAAGGGCTGAGCATACCTTGGAGGAAGGGGACTTGCTATTAGCAATAGACGGGGAGCCAAATACGGGTTTCCGTGATATGTAAAAATCTTGCCAGCATTTGGATGCATCCAAGGATGATCGAGGAAAATTAAGAATGACAAATTTTCGGGAAGGTTCGGAATTGGAACTTCTTGTAGGCACTGAGGTCAGAGATGGCTTTGAAATTAAACAGATCGTGAATTGGTGTGGCCGAGCCAAACGTTCCCGTCCATGCGTTAGGCTTTTCGCGGAATGTAGGTCACTATATATTTCAAATTCATATTTTAGTGGTAACCCTCTGTTTAGAGATGTAGGTATTAGAGGGAGCAGATGGATCTTTGAAATTTACAGAAAGCCGATCCCCGATCTCCAAACATTTAAACATGTTACAGAGAAATTGGAACACGAAGAATTTGTTCGTATCGAAACTCTAAAGTTAAATGGTTAACCCCAAGTGTTTACATTGAAGCAAGATTTTCATTATTGGCCTACCTGGGAACTCACGTTTGATACCGAAATTGTATCATGGCATCGAAAAACCATTAAGATTATGAATAACGGGTTTTGACATTCCATTGAGGTGAAATGATATTCTCTTACCTTTGATACCGAAACTCTATCACGGAGGTGAAAACCATTAAGATTATGATTAACGGGTTTTGTGACATTCCATTGAGGTGAAATCCCTCTTTGATTTTGGCTGGGGAGCTGTGGGGACAATGTGGGGACAATCTAGGGTGGTAGGCAAGATGGAACAGAAGCTAAGAGACATTATTTTCTCCTACAGCTTAATAGATGTTTGTCCACCTAAAAATGTTCCTACTTGGGACAAAGGAAGAAGTGGAAACATATATATAGCAAAGAGACTTGATAGATTCCTTGTCCAAGAAAATATGGTGGATAAGATGGGGGATGTAAGATCTTTTATTATTGAAAACTATGTATCAGACCATCGCCCAATCACTCTTTTCTGGTGCAACACTGATACAAGAGTTGGATTGCCTTTCAAGTTCAATAGAGTTTGGCTAGAAGACTTAAATTTTGATTCTCTTATCCGATTATTCTGGAAGGAAAGAAGAAATACAGAGGAAGGCCTCTCGTGTACTGAAAGCTTTATGAATAGGCTTCGAGTTCTTAAAGCAAAGGTAAAAACATGGGAACGGAAGAAGAAGGAGGGCTTGAGAAGGGAGTTGTCAGATATTGAGGAGGAATTAAAATCCCTGCATAGTCAAATGGCCACCCATTCCCTTCCTGCCAAAGTAAGGGAGAGAATCCATGCTCTTGAATTAGAAAAAAAAGAAAATTCTTCAAGTTAGAGAGACGACTTAGAGATTGAAAGCAGAGCTTTATGGATTAAGGAAGGGGATAAAAATACCAAGTTCTTTCATTGCTTTTCCAGTTGCAGAAGGAAACAAAATACAATTTGGCAGATGAATGCTGGAGAAGGAAATTGTTATAACAAGCAATCAAAAATTACAGCCTTGGTGGTTTCATATTTTAAAAAAGCATATAATAGACTGGAAGTGGAGGATGCGGAATCACAGATATGGGCAGTTGATGAATATCATATAGTGTTTAATGATGAGGACAATGTGGAGTTGTTTAAGGAGGTTAAGGTGGAAGAACTGAACTAGGCTATTAAATCAATTAAAGGAGACAAAACCCTGGGTCCAGGTGGATGTAGAATTTTTTTCCCACTTCATAAACATTTTCCAGGAGGACCTACTACATATTATTGAAGAATCAAGGATGAAAGGCTTCATACATCCTCATCTAAACTCAACATATATTTCCCTTATTCCAAATAAACCAGAGGCAGAAACCTTTGTTGATTATCATCCAATATCACTGTGAAATCTAACATACAAGATTATCTCTAAGATAATCACCAACAGATTAAAAGCATCCTTATCTAAATTCATCTCACTTGAGCAATATGGTTTTCTAAATAACAGAATAATCCATGATGCAATGGTTGTTGCACAAGAATGTATGCACAATATTAAGTCAAAAAATATGAATGCAGCAATAATGAAGGTAGATCTAAAAAAAGCTTATGACTGCTTAGATTGGGGTTATCTGAGACTAGTATTGCACAAAGTTGGAATAAACACAAATATGGTTGAATGGATCATGGGATGTGTGTCTATAGTTCGTTATGTTGTAATAATTAATGGATACCCATCCAAGTTTTTTGTTGTGGGAAGGGGACTTAGATAAGGATGTGCCTTATCCCCCCTTCTTTTTATACTGGCGATGGATGGACTAAGTTTGAAAATTAAAAAAGTTGTGACCACAGGTGAATTTGAAGCACTTAAAATCAGCAGTCATGTCACTATCTCTCATAGCTTCTTTGTTGATGATATCTTGCTGATGGGTATGATAAACATAATTAAATGGTATTCACTTTCATTAATCCTAAAAAAGTTTTGGAATGCCATGGGTCTTGTACAAAATGAACAAAAATCCATCATTTTATATGGATCATGTAACCAAGATGATATCAGATATATTCAAAGGTGCTTTGGGGTAAATGCAGAAAATTTAGATAATGGTATGAAATATCTGGGGTATCGCCTAAAACCAGGAAGCTATAAAAATGTTGATTGGTTGTGGTTGGTGGAAAGATTCTACTCCAAGATTAAGGGATGGGAATACAAATTTTTATCAATGGGAGGACGTATCATCCTCACACAGTTAGTTCTTACACAGCTGGGGATTTATTGGGCACACTTGTTCCGCATTCCACAAATGATTATAAATCTACTTAACCAAATAATGGCAAGCTATCTTTGGTTTGGTGCTAGAAGGAGCTGTGAATATCACTTGGTCAAGCTCGAGAAGATCACTAAACCAAAAATATTAGGTGGATGGCATGTTCTAAATCTAAAACGTTTGGATGGGAACTAATTTTAAAATTTTTATGGAGGGGCATCAACAATAAGTGCATATGGGGAAAGGTGATCCAGTTCAAATACATGAAGAATAAGGATTTTTCCTTCTAGATGAGACAAGAAGAAATCAGGAAAAATGTGGTTCATAGATATGGAATAGTTTTAACAGGGTCAAGAACATCCTCCTCCAGAACATCTCGTGGTTTTTTGGATCAAGTAAAAGTATTATATTGGGAAAAGACTGCATTATAGGAGCAGGTGAGGTTCCACTTGGGACGGTGGAACTAATAAACCATCTGAACAGAAAAGGCATTTTCATCCTGAGCCAACTAATCAGTGACTAGAATGGTAGCATTCCAATTTTTCTTGACTCCACCCAACTGAACCTTACTGAACAGTAAAAATTTGGTTGACTACAGCTTGTTAAATCACTAAAAGTGGTAGGGATATGTTATGACAACAAAGGGGATTGCATCACATGGGCTGGTAAAAAGAAGAAAACACGAGAGATTGAGGTGGTGGACTGCTATCTCAAATTATGTCTGAAGAGCTACAGAATATGGAATATTGTTGGTTTCACAAGTTCTGGAAAATTAATATTCCTATAAAAATTATCATTTTTATTTGGCTTACTGGGCAGAATAAGGGCCTTACATGGGAAAACTTAAAAAGAAGAATCATCATGGTCCTGGGATATGCCATCTGTGTAGGAATAATGATGAGGATAATGAGAACTTATTCTTACATTATCCTAGATCTGTAAGCATCTGGAAACACTTCATCACCAAGTTGAAGATTCCATTCATACAATTTAATACAATTGAGGAACGTTGAAAATGGTGGAGTACTCAAAGCAAAAGTAGGCGATTTCTCACTTTGGTCCTCTTCTATGAAATCTAGAAAGGTCAAAATCAATTGATTTTTGGATCCAATAGATGGGGAGAAAATGTAATCTATGAACTCATAGAACAGTGGGTTATATCGGATCAGAATGATGACACTCAGCAAAAAAGGAAGGCAAAAAAGGGGAGGGTACAAGTCACCAATTACCAGCGCGGAGTTTTTTGATGGGGCAGCACAAGGAGGGAGATGTGTGTGCGAAATATGGATAAAGCTATCAGAAGAACAAGAGTTCCATATTCACTGGAATGTGGGATAAGGAACAAGTATGAAAGCAGAAGCAATAACCTTATGGGGGTTACTATGTTTTATCAAATATTTGGATATCCTTCGAATGCAAGTTTATGGGGATTCCAAATGTATGATAGATCATATTATGGGGAAGAATAACATCCAACAAAATTCACTACAAGGCTGGCTGAGGCGTATACAAAGTCTATGGAATACTCTTCATCATCCTTCCATTCAACACATTAGCAGGACACACAACAAGATCACGGATGAATTTTCAAAGAAAGGATTACTAGCCATGGGAGAAGGTATGCATATCATGATAAAAGTACGATTAGATGAGACAAAAGTAGAAAATGTCAAGCTACCAAGATAGACTACTAAATATCATCACAAAAAAGAAGAACATCAATGCAGATAAGTTCCTTGAAAATCTTTGTATCTTTTTTATTAAAGTTTTATACAATTTTTGTATTTGGTTTTGTATAGAAAAGACAGAAGAAAGACTACTTTAAAGTAGTTATATATAGAACATGTAAATGATCTAAGATGCATTTTAGTCTTATAGATTCCCATAGTGTGAATCTGTGATATATTGTGGATGGGGCAAAGCATATATAGATTCAACATTTCTGTTTTGTATTAGTATACAGTTTCATATGTTCGTATGAAGAGTATTTACTCCTCCCTGTAGTCAAATTGTGATTATCTATGGATTTATGAGGACGACTGTCCATCATATGTATGTACTATTTTAATCATAATATAAAACAGACGTTTTTTTTCCTGTTGGAAAAAAGAAATGGTATTCCCTTAGGTTTTTTGAGTTTATTGCAAGTGAAAAATTCTTCAAAATTAGCTACTTTGATACTAAATGCAATAGAGAAGGTTTTAGAATTATTTTTTTTCAAAATTCCAACAATTATTTCCTCATAAAAAGTTACATGTTCTAATTATTTAAAGCTCACTTATATGGTTATTTATGAATGTCCCCTGAGTTATTTTGCATGGGTGTAAAATTAGCTTATGTGGTTGTTTATGAATGTTCTTGTATGGATTTGCAAGAGTGTTGATTATGTGGGTGGTAAACATAAGGCTTAAATGTGTTACATAATATTTTATATGAGTGCATCAGTCACATGTATGGGGTAAGTGTGTCATTATATTGCTCATATATAAAAGCATGGTTTATGCATGTAAAAATATGACTCATGTATTTGAGTGTTTTTTTAATATGTATTAATTTGTTGTTGTGTCTTTTGTATGAATGTGTATTTTAGATTAGATGTTTCAATTTTTCTAAATTCAATGACGTTTAATGCTACAATTATAATTTTGGATTATTTGTGTGGTTGGGGCACACACAAATAAGTAAATGAATGACAAAAAAATTTGAATTTGTCATTTATTTTACTCTATCCACTTAACTAGGGGGACATGGTGAATTGGAATGAAAATGGGCTTTGCAATGGTTGGAAGTGCTATTTTGGCTAACATTGGGATTTGAAAGAAATAGTGTGGACAAGGGAGGAGATATTATTCAGCATCATATGATATTAGAGTTCAATGTTTTGATAGAAATGGGCTAAGTTTCATTGTTAATTAGGAGAATTGTCAATGGCTGGGATTGATTTAGGTTCAATTCTAGTTTATTTGTGGAGAGGATTTTGGAGTTTTAACTAAAAATGGTGTGGGGGTACGGGTGATAAATTTAGTGAAGGGGGTGGTCTTCCAATATAGTTAATTTTCTTAAATTATGTGGGAATGGTAGCAATTTATTGTTTTATGTATGTCTCTTTATACTTTGTTTTAGGTTAGTTACTTTGAGGGTTTTATTGTGTATAATATTTTCTAAGATGGAAGTGTTTCCACCGTTTAGAAATATTGAAAAGAAGTTTCCTTTCTTAGTAAATCTACCTCTAGAAATGTCATGAAAGCTTATGTAGTTCCTAGCTTAGTCTTGGAGCATTTTGGATCTGAGGTCTCCAAAGAATCAACTTTAATCATTCGTCATAATGATAATTGTTCAATTTCTAATGGCATAGATAATAAGGTGCTAAGAATAGATAATTAGGTTTACATATGCATGAATTGCAACAAGAAAAGTTGAAATGGAACATATTTTCTTTATCTTTTATATTACTTTTATGGTCCATGCATTATCCTTTCTTTCCCTTCAATATTGTTACAACTATGCTCTAAGATCCTTCATTATCGCTATAGTTTCGAATTTATCCCTATAGTTGCGTTGTCACCATCATGCATGTAACTTTGGCTTTGCAACTACTGAAACGCCTCCTTTATTTCCTCATCCTTTGTGTATGCCTCTTTGTATACATCATGGGAGAAAGGATCCATGTGCATAAGAGTTCCCAAAGTTATGATCTTTGATGCGGGTGGTGTTGAAAGAATGTCGACCAACTTGTTTGTGCTACCCTTATTGTACTTGATTATTAAATGAAACTATTGTAGAATCCCCATCCACTTGTAATGTTCGGTCTATTGTAGCTTACTCTAGGTTTGCAGGTTCTAGAGTGTTGTTCTCCTTTACCATGAGATAGTGTTTCTACTTCTACATAACTTGCACTAGTGCATACAACTTATTGTCATAGGTAGGGTAGTTGAGAGCTACACCATGGAATACTTCAAAATGGAAGCATATAAACCTTCTTCCCATCAATATAACTCCCATAATATTTTTTCTCGCATCTATCTCCATTTGGAGGGTTGTTGCAAGTTCAATAATGTAGAATTTTTTCTTGACTAGTATTCTCCTTTAACTCATCAAAGGTCATATACTAACTCTTTCCCCATTGCAAAACTCTTTTCGCTCATTGTTATGGTGTGGAGTAGTGTTTATACTACACAAAATGAGGCTATGAATTTTCTCGAATACTCTTCTTACCCATTGATACTACTATCCTCATAAACATTAGTAGGAACTAGCCACTTCATGGTGACCTCCATATTGGAGAGATCTATCATTAGCTCTCCTTCACCTATATTGTACCCTAAATACACCAAAAATTGTTGTGAACAATCACACTTCTTCATGTTTACGATACTTGGTACTTCTTTAATGCCTTTAGCACCTACATCAAAATTGATATGTGCTTGTCCCTGGTAGCACTATATGCTAGTCTATCATCCAAATAGAAAATAACAAATGAATCTATAAAAGGGTGCAATATATCATTAATTAATGTCATAAACATAGGTAGTGCATTGCATACACCAAATGACATGACTAACCACTAATACAAACCTTGCATAGTTTTAAAGGTTATCTTCTAGGTATCTTCTTTCGTGATCTCAACATGGAAACATCTTGGCTTTAAGTCTATATTCATGAAGTATTTTTCTTGCTACAACTAATCTAGCAAATCATGTATCCTAGGAAAGGGGTGCATGTCCTTGAGGTTTCCTTTTTTTAATTCCCCATAATCAATACACATTAGCCAAGTCCCATCTTTTTTTGGCACAACAATGATGGATGACCCACTTGGTTGAATGACTCCTTGTTCTAGTAGCCATTACATTCTCTTCTTCATCTTGCTTGCTTCTATAATAGAATATTTGTATAGCCTAATGTTTTGCAACAAGGAGTCAAGAAATAATTGGATCTCATGCTCCACTTCCCTCCTAGGTTTTATCCCTATAGCATCTTGGAAAAAACGCTTATATGCTTATAAAAACTCTTCTAGTTGTTGTTTCTATCCTTTAATACACCTCTCTAGGGATGAATTTTCTCTTACTAAATTTTCTACATACTAAATTTCTCTTAAAAATAGTAAAGCATACTCATTGCTAGAATTGTTTAGTTTCTTGGCTTGGTTGGAACTTACTAGTGAAATTCTAGACTTTCCCTTATGTGCATTGAAGGTGAGGGATTTTCCATCCTTGATGAGTTGGTAATAGTTGGATTTCTACATGAATATTGCATCCTACTCATACATATAAGGACTTCTAAACAACACTCCATATACATCAATGCGAACTACATCTAGTTGTACTTCATCAATAAAATCAACATTGATAACAAATATGATTTCACATTATTTGGTTACCTTTATTTCTTCTTCCTTATTTCCCTACCCAAATGGATATGTTCTTGTATGATCACAAACTTCTAATCCCAATTTTTCCACAAACTCTACTACAATGAGATTGGCCTATGATACTAAATTGAACAAAGTATCAATTTGTATCTTCTTGAGCTATATATTTATATGGAAGGGATTGATCATTTCCTTCTCTTCCTGTTGTTAAAGAATACTCAAATTCACCACCTTCTACATTGATATACTTACAATATTCTCATCCTTGTCTAAGGTTCTTTCCACTTGGACATTTAAAATAATGGCTATGAAATTTTTCTTATTAGCATCTTTCTTTTTGTTCTTTAGGTTAAGCATTAGATGCAACTTTCAACATTTCTATGTATGACTATCAATGTTATGATAGTTGCAGTGGTTTCTGAGCTCTTTTCATTGGTGTGTTATGGATGTTATTTTTTTATTTTTTCTCCCTTTCCACTTCTTCCCCTTTTGGGAGCTTCATGGTGCTCTTTATACTTTGAACCAATTAATTTCCTTCCTTCTAGCTTATTTTCTCTAATAATTATGCTTGTACACAAGCCTCCTCCACCGATCTAGGTTTAAACAAAATCAATTTATTTTGAACATGGTGATGTAGACCCCCCAAATACTTGAGTATGTTTGGGTTCCTTGGGGAGATGCCCAACATTACAACCATATTTTAATTATATGATGTATTTTTATACACTCTACCCTTGCTTCTTCTTGAAGTAATCCCATCAGATCCACTAGTCTTCTAAATAGTTGATAGGGTGTAATTGTGACTTTATGAAGGTATTGAAATCCTCCCACTTTGGTCACTAGAGGATCTCCCTCCAACTCAAGGTCCTCGTGTGTATTTTCCACTAGATCAAGGCATGCCCTCTAATTTATGTCGAAAAATTGAAATATTTTTTTCTTCCTCTATATGATGAACACTAAAATAAACTCTCAATTTTTGCAACCAATTATTTAACTTCAAATCATCAATCTCACATTGATATGGCTTGATATTGACCTATGCTACCATTTTGAATAGGAACCTTGATAATTCACTGTAATAAAATCATGTGGATGTTGTTTTATTTCTTTCTTAGACTCCCTCTCTAGTTCTTATGATCCCCTAATATCCCTTATGATTTGGCATCTACATTAGAACCTCCATATTCTTCGAATAGCTCAATCTTATTAGTCAGTGTTTCCTTGAGGAGACTCACATTACAATTATATATCTGACTTGTGCTTCTAGACATGCAAACCACTCCTCTACGAGACCTTGAGGATTATTCAAAAGTTTGTTACCCATGTGTCAAGCCTTATAACTTTCATATTAAGAATTATGGATCCCATGTAACCCCCATAATATATTCAAAGAACCCTTCTCTGATACCAATAAGATCCATAAAATTTCATGGATATTCCAATAGAAAATTCATCACAATAATTTTGATAAAGTTATACTTAATAACTAAAATCTATATTATGAGGGTTATTTTCCCTTCGAATTCTAGATTTACTAAGTTACTATTTTCATGCATGTAATATACAAAATGAATAAAATAGAGAAGAAACAAAAATAAAATCACTCACAACCATAATAGCACAAGACATGACCTAAGAAACCCTGATGGGAGAAAACCCACTAAAAGGTGATGTTTCTCTCTTCTTTCTTTCTCTAAATGGAAATAGACGCATATGCAAAGAAATGAGACATGTGGCCCATGGGATTATATAGTGTACAAACCATTTATGTTTACTCTCTCCATATCCACTCTCAGTTAATTTTTTTAATTATGTGATAAAATAAACACTTGAATAGAATGGAACTTGTTTTCCTCCTAATGGCCCGGTTATAACACCACCTAGTAGCCTACTAGTGGTTAAGTTTAACTCCTTCAACTCTTAAATATAGTTAAAATATCAACTCTTCTAGAGTAATGTTCATCAAAACCATGTGGTTATATCCCTTTCCATAAATAATGGGGGCTCACATGACACCCTCTCGAATCATAGTGGTTAAAATGGGAAGGTCATCTTTTGGGTGGTAAAACTTTTGTATACAAAATCTGATTAAGGTGATTCTTGTTGGAAACATATATGTGTGTAGGATAGCTCTAATGAGTGCATGCTTAGGAAACAAATTTCCATGCCTCAAAATACTTCTAGAAGGTTTCAAAGCCCAATTTCCAAAGTGGGGCCCATTGGTAAAAATGGTCACTTGAGTTAATTCCTCCACTTTTTCCACTCCAAAAGCATATATATGGACGAAAAATAATGTAATGATTCAATATGAATAAAATAAATAAGGAACTAGAGCACGCGATTAATACTCTAATATATTATACTTTAAATGAAATGTCTTTTGGATTAATCACATCATTAGGATTTGGTCGATGTTTTGAACCAGCTAATGTAGTTCATCCTCACGACAAAGGTGAAAAAACCAATCAAGCCTATAGAATAAATAGCAAGGATGCATCAAGGTCCAGAGTTAGTCATTAGGAATTAGTTATTAAATTAATTAAAATAATATATGTTTATAAACTAGTTGTTGGGAATTAGTCATTATAGTTCTATATTAATTAAATAAATTATTTTTTCATAACATTATAAAATTAATTAAATAATTTATATTTTTTTAATACAATTGTCAAAATATTTTATATAGAATATTAGAATATTTATAAGTTTAATTATTTTATTAATATAAATTCATTCATAAAAAACAATATTAAGAACTTAAAGATATTAAAATAAGTCATTATTCATATTGAATAAAATAAAATAACTAATGAAAAAATAAAAAGAAAATAAGGTAATATTTGATACCTAATATCTAATTCCATTAAAAACAAAAAAAGAGAGAAAGATGAATCAGGGGACAAAATCACGAGAAGGCTGAAATCCATCTCTTACTTAATTTCCAACCATCATCCTTGTTGACATTGATTGCATATTTCTCAATTTCAATCGCCTCTCTAAGCTTCCTATGGTCGAAGTGATCAACCCTAGCAATGAATTTGGAATCCTCAATGCAGACATGGTGTTTGCATTTCTCCACATGCTCAACTAGAGCTTACGAGCGGGAACGATTGTGCCTAATGTCAGCAACATGCTCCTAGATTCTTTGGTTAAAGGAGTGACCAGTTTCTCCAATGTAGGGGATCCCATAGGAACAAGGAATCGCATATACCCCTTTCATTTCTTTAGGGTCCAACAGACCTTTAACATACTTAAGATAACTTCTAATGGTAATAAAGGATTTGAATGAAGCAGAAACTCTATTATTTTTAAGAATATGGGAAATCCTATCAGTCATCCCTTGGATAAATGGAAGTTGAACCTTAGAGATAGGATCATCACAAGAAGTCTTAACCCTTGACTCTTTACAAGATCTATGAAAATCCTTCAGGCCTTGAGTTACGTTATACAACCTAATTTATCCCAAGTTGAGATTGTATGAGCCTATAATGATTGATGATCATGAAGAGAATGTTCAAATTCCATCTATAGAAGATTATTCTCCTGAATATTTAATTGAGTTGCAAGAAGACTCAATTCTTGACAAGAGGATAAGGACTTCATGCAAAGGCAATGTGGAGTATCTTCGAGTGGGGCTCAAAGGTGCCAATCCAAGTAAAGTAAGATAGATTGAGATCAAAAAAGTGATGGAGATATACACTCACTTAATTGTTGAGTGAAAACAGACTTTCCGCAGTCCAAAGGCTCCGAATGGGGAGGAATGATCTAATGGGTCAAAAATATGCTAAAAAATAATACTTAAATTATCCCAGCTCCAATTTCAAGTCATATATCTCATGATTTTGATTCAAACAATACTTGAATCGCCTAAATCTGACACTATATGACAAAGTTATTGCATTTTGAAGTTTTTGGAAAAAAACTAAAAAGTCAACTTACAGGGTTGATTGGGAGGCTAACCGGGTAGGTCATGCAATGACGTGGCATTGATGTCAGCAGATGAATATGCATTATATTTGTCAGAGGACCAATCTTGACATGACAAGTGGCGAATTTCAATTAGCTGTGGTGTTTGTGGTTTTTCCAACCATAGGCCACCATGTGGCCTAATGAAAAGGAGGCCACGTGGCCTATGGGAGGCTGCCACATGGCTTTGGCTTATTAGTCAATTTTTTTGTTAACTAACTGACTGACCTCAGTGGGGTTTTACCCCAAGGCCTTTCGTGAGCCAACCATCTGTCTTACCATTACACCATGCCATGACTCTTGTTATATATCATGGGCCATTTTTATTTATTGTATAATTGTTTGATGGTTTGAGGGGGGACCAGGTCGACAGGATCACTTGACTAACCCATCCCTAGTCATATATTATACCACATAACTAAGGAGGCTAGGCAGAAGGGGCATGGAATTGGTCCCTAGCCCTGGTCCCATGATTATTACCATAACCATTGGTAGAAACAATGGAGGGGCGAGGCATGTGGCACTTAGCTTGCCCCCCAGCCCACAGACGTATTACCACCTAATAATCCCAAGAGCAGAGGGTCATCAGGTTCATGGTATCTATCTCAAACCTTAGTCATATTGACTGCCACATGATCAACAAAAGGTGGAATTTAAGGTTGTAGATGTCAAATTAATTATCCGACAAATTGCACCTATTTTTATGGGTGTGTGCCGGTTGTTTTTGTAATTTTTTCACTGTACAAGGCTGCCAAAGGCATAATTCATTACCATTTTTGATAGAGGGTCAATTTTATAGGACAATTAGTAGGGAAATGGAAGGAGGCCTAACTTGGCCATTTTTCAACCTTTTTGAGCCCAAGAAGATCCTACATAGGGATTTTTTGGTGTTTTGGACATAATGGCAATGTTATTTTTGTGATTTTAGCATTGTATGTTTGATGTATTTGACATTTTTAGAATATAGCTTAAACGACCAACATTGGAAATTGGACCCGTAGATGTAGTCCCAGAGAGGTGAACTCCGTCATCAAATTGTTGTTTTGTGATGTTGCATGTTGTCTATTGTTCACTGTTAAAATCTTCAAAACTTAACTAAGTTTAATAGGTTTATGTGCTTTTGAAATTTCGATCCACTGCCCACAAGACATAAACTAGCTTGCAATTTTTTATAAGAAACCTTCAATTTTTAATTTCATATCATAAGTGGTGTCCTGCCTATTGACGATAGGATATATAGGGTTGTAGATAACTCTCCCTTATTGTTCGTGGATATAGGGTGGTAGCTAGAGCTTGCCTATGATGATTCTTCTTCTTTATATTGAGACATCATTGTTCAATTGATGATTAAAAATGAGACAAATTTAATTAATATATGATGTGATGGATGCCTTGTTGATGTAGTTGAGGTGAATTTCATGGGATTTGACATGGAGAATAGTAGGGTTTGGAGGATCAATATCCCCTACTGTTGATTGTGGATTATTCTTCTTCTATATGAGAACAAATCCAATGATAATAGAACTACCTACCTTCTTATATTGAGACATGCCATCTAAGATGAGACTTATAATGTAGATGGAAATTCCTCCCTAGCTGAGAGGGAGTGTTGAAAATTTGGGTAGCTTAAAGATGAATTTCCCCAAGGAAAACCCTAAGGCCCAAATGAAGCCCATTCTTCCCAAAGAATAATTTGATTTGGATGGAGGTAATTATTAAATTTATTTGGTTTTAATATACATGAGAAAGTATTTATTTAAAATGGAACATATATTTAAATATTACTAAGCCAGTTCGAATTTCATGTTTCACTCTAATTCAAAGTCATCTTCAAAAAAAATGATACCCCATCGAGCTATATACATTAAGTCTTGAATAATCACTTACATAACATCAAATGATTGTATGGTTCATATACTTTATTAAAAGGCATGTTTATTCTATCATATGGTTCACATATCACAGTAAGGCATGTAGATTCTAAGTCTCACTTTCTTTATGGAAACTTGCACTACAATAGCCAACACTGAGGCCAACATCTCAGTGCCTCGCTTCTCTTTTATGAACCATATCTATATAGTGGCATCTCATACCAATTGTATGACTATAATTTGATGACATTATCTGTGACCTTGCACCATATGTCAATTCACACAGTGGCATCACTACATGGTGTGGGATCATATTATTTGAATAGTTGTTTGATTATCACATTGTATATATTGTATTTCTGGATCACATACTCATCATTTCTATGACTTGATCATATATATATATTTATGGTTCACACTTTTATGGTTCACTATATATTTGCATTGGTTTGGGGTTAGTATATCTAGTGGCTCAGATCCACTATTTGTATAGCTTGTGCTCTCTCACAGTGGCTCGGTTCTAATGTTAGTGATTCGAATATGGCTCAACCTATGGTAATATGTACAGTGGTCCACATATGGCACAATTAATGGTGGTTTTACAATGACCCGCATATGGTTATATTTCTAGTCTATGCAGCGAAGCATTGCTTATAGTGAGACATCACATATAATTAGTGGCATCACATTTTATGATACAATGTTCTGCATAGTGGCATCAATATATCTTTTGTATGTATAGCAATGTTTTCATACATGCTACCGTAATATATGGATTACAAACCTAATGTGAGATAGTGAATTATTTAACAGTAATGACAGTAACCTATCTAACTTTGAGCCTCATTATGGCAAGTGTATTTGTGATGGACAACTTTTCTAATGATTGTGACTTGGATGTATGTAATAGTAATCCTTGATCTATGAAAGTAAGCTTAACAAGATAGTGATGGAATAAACCTTGATAAACAACATGAAAATGATCTATATGTATAGTAGTGACTTTGATGAATGTCTTAGCAGTAACATTAATGAGTGGCATGGCAAAGAACCTCATGCCAGTGACCTTTGTTATAAGGTAGTCTCCTTCTTATTGCACATATTTTGATGACAGTAATAACATGATGGATGGAATATGTGATAGTGTCTCTATGGTATATGTGACAATGTTTCTATGGTTTATGTGATATTATTCTCTATGATTTGTTTCATTCAGTTCACAAATGAAGTTGTGAACTAACTAGAGTTGGCCCTAGGATGTCTGATGTGTTTGATATCTCATGATTATGGTACTTTGTATCTCAGGTGAACAATTTATGAATATCTAGTAGAAGAATAATTTTGATGGCTTTTTCCCCTTCTGGGGTTTTTCAAGGTCAAAAATGGTCCTCAAAACAAAAAAGTACAACCAAAATCAAATTTCTAAGAACTAATAGGATTCAAGAGGATGATGTCAACCATGGAGGATGATTCACCATTTTTGGATTAAAAAAGTAAAAAAATTAAAAAATAAATAAATTACTTTTTCAACTCATATTTTCAATTTATCTCCCTATTGTTTTACTCAAATTTCGAGTGCATGAACTCCATGGGTGCAAAATTCAATTCCTCGTCTAAGGAGTACCCATGTTGCATATTTCTCATTTTTTGTGTAGTGGGCACCATTGAAATCATGCAACATGGGTACTCCTTGGATGAGGAATTAAATTTTTCATTCAATGAGCACTCTCACTCGAAATTTGAGGAGAACCATAAGGAGATAAGTTGAAAATGTGAGTTGAAAATGTTTTTCCTTTTTTTCCCTCTAAAATTTGATGATGTAATCTAATATATTTTATTATTTCAACTATTATTTTGTAATATTCCTTAGGAACCCTAGTTTAGACCCCAATTTGTTTCTAATGGGTCTCTCACCAAAATGATGGTGTCTCTATTGTCAATGATTTTCTTCTATTGTTCTTTAGTGTTCCACTGCATTGTTAACGTTATTGTTCTTTCTACATATTTGTTAATGATGTTATAATGTTATGGGGTGAATGAAACATGTAAATGATGAAAAGTTTGTAAATGTAATTATCTAAAGAAAAGAACAATATATCCCTAAAATTTAATAGGATGGTATGGGTTTGCATTCATATTTGATGGCATCTTCTCCCATGGTGTCCTTCTCAGTGCAGTGTGAGCCTATTGATGGGGTTCCCTTATTTGTCTCAGTCTCTAAAGGGTTGTGGCCTGAGTATGTTCCTTCAACTTCCTTGCCTCGATAATTTAACGGTAATTCATATAGTCCTCTCCCTTTGATTATACGTTTTGTCTCTTTAAATGATATCACATCTTCTCCATGTGCTTCTTATTTTATTTCCTTTATTAAAATATATCCCGGTGGCCTTGCCTCCATGCCCTTTATAGATTTACCCTTGTATTTCTTCAACCCTATGTCCTTTTTATGGCCTTGGGAGATTTATCCTTGCCATCCTCGTCTTCCACTTTACCCTCCTCTTAGTGCCTTCACTTGGATGATATCCTTTATAATATTCATTCTAGGATTGTTACTCCTCATAGGGGATTTTTCTCTTGTGTTTCACGTCAAATGGCCCTTTCATTCATGGAAAAGAGAGGTAGGGGGTGCAAATGTTTATTTTCTATCACTCAATAGAAAGAAATGTGGGATATCATTGCTAGCAAGAAACAATCCATTCAAGGGAGCCTTAGAGAAAGCTCAACCATGTCTATCATCCCTCAATAAAAATTGTCCTTCAATTACTGAGGGTTGGTATGTCCCTCTAAAAGATAAGCATATAAATGGTTGGTGGAATCCTTGTAACAACCCCTGGTTGATTTTCAATGTAAATAAAATAAGACCAAGGTTAGGGTACACATATTCCAAACTGAATGGTGGGTAAAACATTATAGTGGGCATCACTTATGGATTATTAATGGCTATGTAAATTGGAAAAGGCATTGGCAAAGGAAAAAGGTAATAATTGGCATTTTAGCTATGAAAATAAAAGAAAACATAGGAGAAAAGGAAAGTGAAGAGACACTGTTAGGTCCCTATAATACTAGTGATTACCCCATTACTATTGTAGTTGTATCCCTTATTAATATTGTTGTGCCCCTATTGTCCCCATATTGTTATTACTGTCCCCCATAGAATCCTTCTATTGCTATTTTTGTGGCTTTATATTATTATTGTTAGGTTGGCTGGGTTATATTGTGACTCCTTAGACTCCTATATATAGAAAGGAGGTTTTGTCATTTGAATCATTCAATAATTTTTCATTTATGTAATTTAAAGGAGGTTTCCCCCTCGAAGAGCTGAATTCTAAGGCGTTGATCTATATTTTCTATCTTTTGTAGGCTGGTTTCATAACATTTGATATCAGAGCTTTGGATTCTAAGGTTTCGCTGCTCCAAACAGGTCATCATGGAATTTTCACTATAACTTTCTTTCTACGATGTTTCAGAAGCTAAAAAAAAACCCATTGGAGATGAAATCACATTGAACCCTGGATTCGAATTTCAGAGCTTTTCACACTATATTTTTGGATATATGATTTGAGGAAGTTAGTCTTTTTGCAGACTCCTGAATTACATTTCAAATAGGTGACTTGGGGAAAATCATCATAACTTTCTCTCTGAGCATCGGATTGAAATTTCATAAGAAGATAAAGAAAGAGGACAGACTGTAGTTTCTTGTAGATATTTTTTAGAGCCAAAGGTCGAAACAGTGACTTGTGGCACGTCGTACAAGTTCGCTCTACTGAACTAGTCTATAATATGGTCACTGTGGGAGATTTGGCATAACTCTTCCCTGGAGAATCTAATTTGGATCAGACTGGTGGCATTAGAAAGAGGACACAAAGGGCTACTACAGGTTTCAATTTTAGAATTGGATGAACTAAAATTACAGAGATACATTAGATTCAATATCAAGCTCCTACAAAGTGAAACAAGGTGTGTAGTTTTTTTTTTAATTTTTGCATAAGATTGGTTTGAAAAATTAATTTGAAGGAATTTGAAGGGCATAGTAAAGCATTATTATTGGTAATTGATGCCCCAAGGAAAGAAAATGAAAACACCTAGTAAGCAACCTGAAAGCTCTATCATGACTCATGAAGAAGAGAAAGAAATGCAACATGATATATCAAAATTACGAGACCAAGTGAAACAAGTGTCACTTGCACAAAAAGTAACAGAATCTAAGATGGATGGCTTAAAGAAAGATGTAGAAGCTAATATGGATGGTTTAAATAAAGGCGCAGAAGCTAAGATGGATTGTTCAAAGAAAGACATAGAAGCTAAGATGAATGACGTGGAAGCTAAGATGGATTATTTGAAGATAGATTTAAAGACAGGATGGAAGATTTGAAGAAATATTTGACAAATTTTCTACAAGAAATGCTTACTAATGGTGAAAGGGTAGTAAAGGAAACTCATGATGAGAACAAAAGAAATGTTAATCATGATTTCATAGACTCTAATGTTGGATCGAAGACCCACCATATTCCAAAAATCGATATGAAGAAGTTTGATGGCAAGGATCCCACAACATGGATATTACAGATGGAACAATTTTTCGATCTCAATAATGTGCAAAACACACAAAAGGTACATATTGCAACTTTATATTTGGAACCAAATCAGTTTGTATGGTATCAATGGCTTTGCTTTCGTAAACAAATTATCACTTGGGCAATTTTTACAGAAGAATTGCTAACAAATTATGAGGATATAAAAAGCAACACTTTTTTTAGCCAATTGGTAAGTCTCAAACAAAAGGGTTCAATAATGGAGCACATTGAGGAGTTCCAAAAATTGAACATAAGGGTAAAAAAATATTCGAGAGGAGAATAGGATTGATGTGTTCATAGGGACTTTAAAGGATAATATCCAACATGATGTTCGCCTTTGGGAACCTGATTTGTTAGAGAAGGCATTCAAGTTAGTAAGAAAAATGGAAAGCAAAATTATGGCAACCAGGAAGCATACCACTCACAACTATAAATATGGAAGTGTTGTTGCCCCTAGTCTTCCACAACCTATAAGGTTGACACCACAACAATTGGAAGAAAAAAGAGCAAAAGGGCTTTGTTACAATTGTGATAGCAAATACACTAAAGGTCATAAGTGTGCTGAGAAGAAATTATTCTACATAGATTGTGAAGAGGAAGAAGAAAAGGAGCAAGAAAGGTCAAAAGAAGAGGATATACTTAGGGAACAAAGCCTAGATAAAGAAGAAATGAATCCAACCATATCTTGTAATGCATTGGCTAGAATTACCACTCCTCAAACCATCAAGATAGAAGGACAAATCAAGAAGAAAAAGGTAATAGTGTTGATTGATTCAGGAAGTACCCACAATTTTATTCATTGTAAGATAGCAAAATAATTGAATTGCTTCTACTATATCTAGCACCAGAGTGTCAAGTGATGGTTGCAAATGGAGGAACGATAAATTTATCTGGAAAGTGCCATAATATCAATCTATCCATGGGAGAATATGTATTTACTAGCCCAATGCTTTCCATTCCAATGGAAGGTGATGATGTTGTACTAGAAGTCCAATGGCTACAATCCTTGGGTACAATAGCTTTTAATTTTCAAGAACCTTTCATGAAATTTTCTGAAGAAGGAAAGGAAGTTGAATTAAGGGGTATTGCAGGGAAACTAGGAAAGATAATCAGCTCTAACGATATGAAAAAGCTTCTAAAAAAGGAACAAAGAGGTGTAATTGTACAATTATGTTCACTAGATGTTTCCACATTGGAATCATCTATTTCTCCAGATCTCTAAAAAGTCTTGGACAATCATTCCAAGGTATTTGAGACTCCCAAAGGTCTCCCACCTATTGGTGATCATGATCATGCTATTCATCTGATTCCAGGAAGTGTTCCTCCAAACATCAGGCCGTACAGATATCCCTATGCCCAAAAAAGTGAAATCAAATGTATGGTTGCAGAAATGCTAGAGACTGGTATAATTCAACCTCGTCAAAGTTCTTTCTCTACTCCAGTAGTATTGGTGCACAAGAAGGATGGATTATGGTGCATGTGTACGGATTATAGGGAGCTCAACAAGCTCACTATTAAAGATAAGTTTCCCATTCCTGCCATTGATGAATTACTGGATGAATTGCATGGATCAATTTACTTCACCAAGTTGGATCTTCATTCAAGATATCATCAAATTAGAATGAAGACTGAAGACATTCTGAAAACAACATTTAGAACTCATGAGGTTCATTATGAATTTTTGGTCATGCCTTTTGGCCTTACCAATGTGCCTTCTACATTTCAAGGTTTGATGAATTCCATTTTCAAACCCTTCCTTAGAAATTTGTGTTAGTATTTTTTGATGATATACTAATCTATTGCAAGTCTTGGAAGGATCATGTTGAACATGTTGACAAGGTGCTACAACTATTGGAGGAGAAACAATTATATGCAAAAAGATCCAAATGTTTCTTTGGAGTACAAGAGGTGGAATATCTGGGTCATATTATATCTCATGAAGGAGTTAAGGTAGACCCTAGCAAAATTAAAGCCATTAAGGAATGGAAAATCCCCACATCCATAAAGCATCTGCGAGGATTTCTCAGTTTGACAGGGTGTTATCGCAAGTTTGTTAAGAATTATGGGAGAATAGCAGCACCTCTAACAACATTATTGAAGAAAGATGCATTTTCATGGATTCGAGAAACAAAAAAGGCCTTCAAACATCTTAAAGAGGCAATGTGCCAAGCACTGGTCTTAGGTACACCAAACTTCACAAAAACCTTTATTGTGGAATGTGATGCTTCAGGAAATGGAATTGTTGTTGTTTTAATGCAAGATGAAAGACCCATTTATTTTGAAAGTCATCCAATCAAGGGAAAGTTTTTACACAAAGCTATTTATGAGAAGGAAATGTTGGCAATACTACATGCACTTAAGAAATGAAGACCCTACCTAATGGGAAGACACTTCAAGGTAAAAACTAATCATGATAGCCTTAAATACTTTTTAGAACAAAGATTATCCTCTGAAGAGCAACAAACGTGGGTCACAAAGATGTTGGGTTATGACTTTGAAATCATCTAAAAAATAGGGAAGCAAAATGTGGTGGCAAATGCACTCTCAAGAAAGGATGAGGATGTGGAAGCATTGTTGTGCGCCATTTCTATTATCCAACCAGATTGGATAAACGAAGCAAGGAAGGAATGGAAGAATGATGAAGAAGTGTGGGCACTTATTCAAAAGTTACAACAAGATTCCAGTACATCTTATACATTTAGCTGGCAAAATGATTCATTATGGTACAAAGATCGCTTATACCTCTGTAAGAATTCCGAAATCAAACAAAAGATTCTTATGGAATTGCACACTTCTCCCTTAGGAGGGCACTGAGGATTTTTAAAAACTCACCACAGGGTTAAGAAGGAATTTTCTTGGGATGGCCTTAAATCAAATATTCAAAGGTTTGTTGCGGAAAGTTCGTTTTCCAACAAAATAAAGTTGAAACAATTAAGACCCTGGGTCTATTACAACCTTTATCCATTCCAAGCCAACGTTGGGAGGAGGTTTCAATGGATTTTATCACATGTTTACCCAAGTCTAAGGGAAAGAGTGTCATCATGGTGGTAGTTGACAGACTTACCAAGTATGCACACTTTTGTGCATTATCACATCCATTTAAAGCCAGTACAGTTTCTACTGCATTTATGCAAACAATTCAAAAGCTACATGGAAACCCAAAGATTATTGTAAGTGACAGAGATCCCATTTTCATTGGAAATTTTTGGATAGAATTATTTTCTTGTCTTGGTACTCAGTTAGCTCATAGCTCATCTTATCATCCTTAATCTGATGGGAAAACTAAGATAGTAAACAAATGTTTGGAAGGATATCTTCATTGCTTTGTATCTGATAAATAGACACAATGGGTCAAATGGTTGCCTCTGGTTGAATGGTGATATAGCACTTCCTTCCATACAACAACAAAAATGACCCCATTTATGGCACTTTATGGATATCAACCACCAGCCATCACATCATATTTAAGAGAAAATTCTAAGGTTCAAGCAGTGGAACATCACATCGAACATCAACAACAAGTCCTCCAACTCTTAAAGGATAACCTCGTGTTGGCATAGAATAGAATGAAACAACAAGCAGATCAACATCGTAGCGAAAAAAGTTTTGATGTAGGTGATTGGGTATTCCTATGGCTACAACCATATAAACAAATGTCCCTCAAGCAAGCTAAGAAGGAAAATAAATTATCACCAAAGTATTATGGTCCGTATAAGGTGTTGCAAAAGATTGGTACTATGGCATACAAATTGGAGCTTCTTGCAGCTTCTCGAGTGCACCCAGTTTTCCATGTTTAATGTTTAAAGAAGGTTATAGGCAACAAGCTCCCAGTTCAAACAATATTGCCAGAACTTGATGAGGAAGGAAAAATTAAATTGGAACCAGAAGCAGTCACAGAAACAAGAACTTGATAGCTACGAAATCGATCAATTTCGGAGTATCTCATCAAGTGGAAGAACTTATCCGCTGAAGATTCCACATGGGAGGATGAGAATTTTATATAGAAGCATCCAGAACTACTCAAGTGTTGAGGACAACACTTTTCTTAAGGATAGGGGCATGTTAGGTCCCTATAATACTAGTGATTACCCCATTACTATTGTAGTCGTATCCCTTATTAATATTGTTGTGCCCCTATTATCCCCATATTGTTATTACTGTGCCCCATAGAATCCCTCTATTGTTATTTTTGTGGCTTTATATTATTATTGTTAGGTTGGTTGGGTTATATTGTGACTCCTTAGACTCTTATATATAGAAATGAGGTTTTTCATTTGATTCATCCAAGAATTGTTCATTTATGTAATGTAAAGGAGGTTTCCCCCTTGAAGAGGCTGAATTCTAAGGCGTTGACCTATCTTTTCTATCTTTTGTGAGATGGTTTCATAACAAACACAAATTTGCATGCAAGGGAAATTAGAGGAAAATGAAGAAAAGGGAGACATCAATAATATAAAGGCATCAAAGAATCAGTTCACAACTTTTGTGAGCTCAATTTTGTCTATCTTATTTCATTCTCTCATTCTCTCATACTATTACACGCTTAGAGCATTCTTGGAGCATGCTTGAAGCACTCTAGCATTCACTTGGATTTGAGAAAGAAAGAAAAGGAAAGTCAGGGGGCATAAGGGAAAAAGTTGGATCAATATCTATAGTAGGGAGTTTTGTAGGTAATAGGTTGCATGTGTGATTTCCTTATTGATTTTTATATGCATGGTATATGCATGTGGTTCCTTTGTTGTGTGTTGTCATTGACATGGAGAGTTGCCTAGATTGATAATGGTTTTAGCATTGCCTTTCCATTTCCTGGATAGCCATGGTGTTGTGGGTTTCCCACTTGTTTTTTCAAATTGGTTCTTGGGTTCCTTATGGTTGTGGGTTGGAACAAACGCTCTAGTTCCCTCGAACAACTTGGGTTGAGTTACTAGCTCCTGGAGCCTGTAAGTTGGGACAAACACTCTGGAGCCTTGGGGTTGAGTCACTATTTCCTGGATCCCTAGACAACTTGGGTAGAGACCGATCTGGTTAACATTAGTGATTTTTTACTGTAGAGGTGAAATCAATGTGGTTGAAGGTTGAGGTGGTTTGGCCTCTAGAATCCCTAGTTGGTTTTGTTTTGGTTTAGCCCTTAAAACCCCACATTCATGCTTGGAATATGGCACGAGGGTGATTGGTTGAAAGAGAAATTTGGTTCAACCCAATCTATGGTCGTGTGGTAGGTGGGAGTCCCTAACTTGTTTGGCATTTTCATATGTTAATATGAGATATTTCCTATCATGATCTATGAACACTTTTAGTGATTATGTTGGTGATTTTATGGCTAATTTACCATATTTTCCATTATGTTTATATGTTGGTTATATATTGTATTCTATATATGGCTCTTGACATGTTTTGATAATTTATTGAATGGTTGATGAATGCATGGTCTAACAAGTGTTATTGCAATTATCTAGAGAAGGCTTGGAGCCTTCTTGGTGATTCTCAGATGAAATTCATAAGTTTATGATCAGATATGCATTCATGATTTACAAATTTCATGTTTACCATATGTTTAACAGAATGTATATCATGGTTTCGGCATGTCTAGTTCAAGTTCTTTCTTGAGTTTTGATCAGTTGGCCTTTTCAACATCTTGTTTATGGTTCTATAAATTTGCAAGCCATTATGGGTAGTGACCTAGAGGATATCCTGAAAAGGTGGCTCGAATCTCGAAACAGTTGGCACATAACTTGAGTTTTTGGGTCATAACTGCATGGAAGTAGGTCGATGCATGTGGTTGGGACCTTATAACATCATTGATGTTGTGTTGTGAGTGTGGTTGGGGAGTTTCCCTAGTGAAAAAAAGGTTCCATCTTAGGGATTGATCGATTGGGGTGGTTTGCAGGCTTCTATGTAGTCTATAGTCCCTGAGGGATGTTTGTAAGTTGCCAGTGTGTCAGTGCCACTTCCATAACTAGAACTTGGAGGTAGAGTCATATCATAACGACTCTCATCTCATGTTTACGCTAGTGAGCATGTAAAAGTCAGTAAATGTGGGGTGGTGTGTTACAAGGTGCTATCAAGACGAGGTTTTAGTACTGGACCTTGGGGTAGATGTGGTTTTTATGCACGCATGTTAGTTGTCGATATGTTTGTTATGCATGAATTGTGATGGTCATTGTTGCAGTTTTGTGTCATTATGATGTTTATGTGTTGATGTCATGATGTATGTATATGTATAGTGCTAATCTAGATATATTTTTGCATATGTGATAGCCTCCCCTAAACTTCACTAAGGTATGATTTTATCTTGTTTTCTATTTAGTTTATCTAACATGGCATGTTTCCAGGAAGAATAAGATTAGATATGATGAGTAGAATGGTGGATTATAGTTCATGTGACTCTCCTTACAGATCAACTAAAAAGTAAGGATATGAGTATTCTCCTAACATAGTAGATACATTGAGAAGTTTTAAGGAAGAACTCAGAAGTTACAAGGCAAACAATAATAAGTTCATTGAGTCATAGGAAATACTTTCCAAAGATATGGAAAATCAAGAAGAAGTTAAAACAAACATCCTTTAGAGCCTTTCATATTTGCAAAAGCAAGGATAACTAAGGATTATTCATGGACAGAAGGAAAGGATTAATGGGGCATATGGTAGCATGTCTCGATAAGGATACAGGTTGGATAAATATGATATAATCAGAGGTGGCAGATGGTTGGATACACCTGAAAGAAGAGGTAGTGATCATGGATTTTATTCTAGTTCCATTTCTGAGAGACATCATCATCAGTATTGCCAACATCATTATAGGAGGAGCGAGAGGCAACATTTCCTAGAGGGGTTCAAGAAAGCCAAGCCTCCCACTTTTGATGAGGATGTGAATAAACCAGAAGATGCAGAAGCATGACTGCTTGGGATGAATAAGTTATTTGGATTACATGATTATTCAGATAATATGAAAGCCAAGATAGTGATCTTCAGTCTCAAGGGAAGATCATATATTTAGTTGGAATATGTGAAATGTTTAGAGGCATCAAGATAGAGGAGTTGAGTTGGCATGAGTTTAAAAGACTCTTCGAGAAGAAGTACTTGTCTGAGATATATTATGTTGGAAATACCAAAGATTTATATGAGTTGAAGATGGGTTCCATGATAGATGAATAATACATGACTAAGTTTTTGGAGCTACTAAGGTATGTGTCATATCTTAAGAATGAGAAAACAGAGGTGCAAAGGTTCATCAGTGGATTGCCTTTAACATTTAAAGATCGAATTGAGTATGATGAGCCTCGGTGATTAGAGGAAGTCATTAGGAAGTTGAAACATTGTTATGAGAAGTCAAAGAGTAAGTCTAAGCCTAAGAGAGATAGAAAAGGTAATGATAATACTAAAGGAATGTGGGCTAAGAAGTAAGGAAATCCTCAGGATGCAAGTAATTAGGAGAATGTGGCACCATATAAAAATTTCAATGCACTTGACAGAGGACATGAGTCTCAACCTAAGGAGCAGAAAAAAGGTGATAGCAGGAAGCCTTTGCGGTGTTGAACCTGTGGTGGAAAACATCATATGAGATATTTTCCTTTGCATCGTGGTGGAAAAATTGAGATTTACAATGCTAACAATGTAAACTTTGAAATGAGAACTATAAACTCAAAACGGGAACTCTCGCCAAAAAACCCTGTAAAAACATCAAAAACAGTGCTAAGAACAAAAAGTGTTGATGTTGGAATAATACATTTTTTTTCTAGGGTAAATTTTCAACATGTTTTAAAAATGGCGGTGAAAACCAATTTTTTGTGCAAAAATTGTCCAAAAAAGACCCTCAAAATGAAAAGTGTTGATGTTCAAATAACACTTTTTTTTTCAATGGTGAATTTTCTACAAAAAACACCCTCAAAACAAAAAGTGTTGACGCTAAGATAAAACCTTTTTTTTCAAAGGTAAAATTTCAACATTTCGAAATAATGGCGTAAAATATTTTATCATGACCCCAAAAAACATTAAAATTTCAAAAAAAATAATGAAAACATAAAGTATAATAGAACCCACTGGACTTTGAATTGATGGTGAATGGGTGCATTGTTAAGGCATTCCTTGTGATAGGTCACTAGTTCAAATCCCCTGTGGGTGCTTGCCTACCAAAACAAAATTAGTTAAAAATAGAAAAATTTTAAAAACATTAACAAAAGACTAAAAAAAATGAAAATTAAAAACAAACTAGATTTAAAAAGAATAGAAAATTAACAAAAAAAAAAACTACTAAAATTAAGATTAAAAGGTTGATTACTTAAAAAAAAAATAAATAAATAAAATAATGTTAAAAAAAATTATCTCATAAACCATAAAAGAAATTGGAAAAAAAAAACATATATATATATATATATATATATATATATATATATATATATATATATATATATAAGTAAGTAAAAATAGAAAAATTAAAAAATAACAATAACAAAATCTAGACAAAAAAAAAAAAAAAAATTTAAAACAAACTACATTAAAAAAATAAACAGAAAATTAACAAAAATAAAAAATAAAAACTAGTAAAATTAATATGAAAAATATTTTTAAAAACACTGAAAAAACAAAAATAAACTAAAACTATAAAATAAAAAAGCCTAAAAAAATATGAAAAATTTAAAAATATGTATGTCTTTTCAGATTAAAAATAAAAAATAAAAATAAGAAACATTTAAAATTTATAAAGAAATATGTATTTTTTATTTTAAAAGAAAAAAAAAAATATTTTTTTATTAAACTTACATTTCTTTATTTAAAAACAAAAAATTTAAATTAAAATATTTTAAAAAAAAATTTAAACAAATTTTTTTATTTAAAAAAAAATTATTAAAAATTAAAAAAAAAAAATTAAACAATTCTTTTTTTTTATTTAAAAAATATTAAGAATTAAAAAAAAAAATTAAACAAGTTATATTTTTTTATTTAAAAAAATATATATTATTAAAAAATAAAAAATAAACAAGTTTATTTTTTTATTTTAAAAAATATATTATTACCTTTTTTTTTTAATTTTAAACAATTTTTTTATGTAAAATAAATAAATAAATAATATTAAAATGTTATGTTTTTTTCTAAAACAAATTATTAAAAAAAATCCTCCGATCGCCCGTGGTGGCGCAGCGCTAGGCGGAGGGTCTGCATGCAGGCCCTCCACGTAGGGCCGCGCAACCACGGGTGGTTGGGTGGGCGACAGACAGAGGGCCTAGGGCCGCGCCACCATGGGTGCCTAGAGGAGTTTTTTTTTATATTTTTTAATTAAAAAAAATTCTTTAAAGATACATTTTAATAAATTTTCTTAAAAAAATGTTTAAATTTTTGTTTTTATATTTTTTAATAATATTTCTTTTTATAACAAAAAAAAAACTACAACAACAACAAACAAACAAACTTGTTTAAAAAATAAATAAATAATTTTTTTTAAATAAAAATAAACAATTTAAAAGATAAAAATAAAAATAAAATAAATAAATAAAATAAAATTTAGTTTTTTTTTTTCTTCTTCTTCTTCCTGTTTTTTTAATAAAAAAATTAAGTTTAATAATTTTTTGTTTTTTAATCAAAAATACATATTTCTTTATAAATTTTAAATGTTTTTTAATTTTTTTTGTTTTTTAAATGTTTTTTCTTTTCACACACACATATATATATATATATATATATATATATATATATATATATATATATATATATATATTATTATTTTTCCATATTCTTTTATGGTTGATGAGATAATTTTTTTCTAACATTTTTTTGTCTTTTTATATATGTTTTTTTAAGTCATCAACATTTAAAAAATAAAAAATAAAACAACTTATAAATTTTAAAGTGTGAAAAATAAGTTCTCTAAAAAAAGGTATGTTGCACAACACGTTGCATCAACACGTTTCAAAATCAACATGAAAATCACTAACATTTAAAAACAAATATTTATATTTTATACATAAGAAAATTTAAATTGTCATAAATATGCTCCCAAAAAAAAGAATTGTATTCTACATCACCACTTTTCAAAATTGGGTCACGTTTTTACTACCCCTACAAAATGGGTAATCGTACCGGTTATTTAAAGTATCAAATACTATGCTCTAAAAAAAATATGTGTGTTCTGCATCGCCCCTTTTCAAAATCGAGTCATTTTTTGATATCTCTATCAAAAGGATAATAGTATCAGTGCTCATTTCAAAGTTTACATTGTTTGCTCAAAAAAATGGAGATGTTGTTTAGAGTATTCCTCAGATCTATGCAGTAGTGGATAATAGGAAAGATGATCATCAGACATCCATTATTGAGATGGAAGGTAAGCTTTATGATAAATTTGTTTCCATTTTGATTGATCTTGGATCTAACTATAGTTATATTATTCCTGACCTAGTGGATAAGTGTTGCATGAATAAAGTTCATGAGAAATCTTAGTTGGTGCAGTTGGCTAATGGGACTAAGAGAAGAGTTCATCATTAGGTGAGATATTTTTCATTTGAGCTGAATGGTATGCCAACATCATCACATCTAAAAGTGCTCCCTTTGGGTTTAATATAGTGTGCTTTTAGGCATGGATTGGTTGTTCATTTGGCATATATTTGGTTGTTCCTTTGGGTTTATATAGTATGATTTTGGACATGGGCATGACAAGGCTATTGAGTGCGTAGATGATGATGGGGAAAGGAAAATATTGTAGGGATTAAAAAAGAATCCGACATCAATGAAAATGGTTACAACTATGTACAAAAATCATAGTTACAGGAAATGATGTGTATTGTTTGCAATTCATATTTCTAGTAACAAAGGGAAAGAATATGAGGGTGATGAAGTCTGAAGAGGTATCATGTTTTGCAACAGTTTCGAGATGTGTTTCCTACAAAGATTTCAGAGTTTCCTCTTCATAGAGAAGTGGAATTTTCTATTGAGTTAATGTCAGGAGAAACGCTAGTATATAAGGCACCGTACAATATGAGCACTCTAGATTTCGTGGAATTGAAGTTGAAACTTAAGGAAATGCTTGATAAAGGATATATAAGGCCAAGTCTATCACCTTGGGGTGCACCAATATTGTTTGTAAAGAAGAAGGATGGTAATCTGAGATTGCGCATTGATTACAGGGAGTCGAGTAAGGTGAATATCAAGAATAGGTATCCATTTTTTCGGATTAATTATTTATTTGATTAACTGAATGGATAAATATTGTTATCAAGATTGATCTAAGATCAGATATCATCATGTGTCCATCAGAAGAAGACATTTACAATACTGTATTTTATACCAGGTATGGGAATTATGAGTTTGTGGTGGTTCCTTTTGGTCTTACTAATTCTCCAACCACTTTCATGTGTATGATGACTAGTGTGTTGCATCCTTATCTAGACAAGTTTGTGATAGTTTTTATTGATGAATATTAATATACTCCAAGAATGAGGAAGAGTGTGCAAAGCACCTAATAACGGCATTGAGATTGTTGAGAGAGCATCAATTGTATGCCAAGCTCAGCAAGTGCAGTTTCTTTTAGTCTCAAATCATTACTTGGGACATGTTGTTTCCAAGGAGTGAAGATCAGTGGACCTGGAAAATATTAAATCTATCATGGAATGACTAGCTCCTATGAATGTGGATGAGGTCAGATCATTCATCGGACTAGCATGTTATTACAGAAATTCTATCAAGAACATCTCATAGATTGGTTATCCTATTACATCTTTGCAAAGGAAAGGAAATAAGTTTGAATGGATTGAGGAGTGTGTAACTATTTTTGAGAAGTTGAATAATTTTCTTACAAATCCTCCACATCTGAAGATAGCAAATCCTAATATGGAGTTTGTGGTATGTATAGCTTGCAAGGAAGGACTTGGTGGAGTCCTGATGTAGGAAGGGAAGGTGCTATGTTATGAGTCAAGGAAGCTGAATGAACATGACAGGAACTATGTGAATCATGTTCTTGAGTTGGCATCTATCATTCATGCATTGAAGATGTGGAGACATTATCTTCATGGTAAGAGGTTCATCTTGATGAGTTATCCCAGTGGGTTGAAGTAATTGTTTGACTAACCCAATCCGAATGTTAGGCAAGCCAGATGGTTGGCTACCTTTAATGAGTTTGACTTTGAGATCAACCATATCAAGGCCAAGCAAAACAAGGCTGCAGATGCTCTTAGTATAAGAATGCAAGTGAATCATATTTAAGCTATGAGTTCTTATGGGACAAATATACAGGAGTGGATCTTGCATGCAGGGTAGCATTATGACAGGTACTAACTACCAAAGTAGAGATTGCAACAGCAGAGTGAAGGTGATAGGCATGAGTATTTCCTTACGAAAGATGGCTTCGTCAGATTTGAGAACATGATTTATGTGTCAGATAGAAATGAGCTCAAGAAGCTTATCATGAGGGAGTTTCGTGTCAAGATGTATTCTAGTCACCCAGGATATCATAAGACTCTGATAGCGGTCAAGAAGTTCTACTATTGGACAAATTTGAAGAAGTAAGTGGTTGAGTTTATTGTTATATTTTCCGACTATCAGCAGGTGAAAGCTGAGTGTAAGAACCCAACATGTCTATTATAGCCGATTCTGATTCTAGGATGGAAATGGGAGGTCATTTCCAAGGAATTAATTACATGTTTTTCAAGGACATCGAAGCAACATGATTCCATCATGGTTGTGGTTGATAGGTTGGGTGAGGTAGCTCACTTCATTGCAGTGAAGTCTACTAGTTGAGCCAAGAAACTCATTCTACAACCTAGTATGAGATATGTGTAAGTATGTTCATGTTCAACTTGGCATTGACATGTGTCTCTTTTAAAATAAAAATAATTATTAAAAAAAAATCTTGATATAAAGTAAAAAAAACAAAAATTAACATACGTGTTTGGTTTGTTTAATTAAAAGTATTATAAAACATAAATAGCCTCACTCTTAGTGGCCATACTAAGTAGAAATGGTAATAATATTTCACTCACTCTCAATCATAAATAAAATATTTCACTTTGGATATAATAAAAAAATTAAAATGTTTGGTTTGTTTAATTAAAAGTATAATAAAACATCAATAATCTCACTCTTAGTGGCCTTACCAAGGGGAAGTGATAAAAATATTTCACTCACTCTCAACTATAAATAAAATATTTCACATGGGATATAATAAAAAAATAAAATGAACATATGTGTTTGGTTTGTTTAATTAAATTTATTATAAAACATAAATAATCTCACTCTTAGTGGCGATACTAAGGATAAGTGGTAAAAATATTTCACTCACTCAAAACCATAAATAAAATATTTCACATGGAATGTAGTAAAAGAACAAAAATGAATATACGTGTTTAGTTTGTTTAATTAAAATTATTATAAAACATAAATAATATCCATACTAAGAAGAAGTGGTAAAATATTTCACTCACTCTCAACCATAAATAAAATATTTCAGGTCGGATATAATAAAAGAATAACAATGAATATACATGTTTGGTTTGTTTAATTAAAGCTATAATAAAACATCAACAATCCCAGTGTTAGTGTCAAAATTCTCACTCTAAAAGAAGTTTTCACCTCAATAAATTTGATCCCACTTGGCTCTTACTTGATCCATGGTTAGCATAGATCTATATTGTTTTAGCTAGTGAGGTAGCTCGAGCCTTCATTAGGGAGATTGTGAGGTTGCATGATGTTCCCAATAAGAGTATATCAGATAGAGATGCCAAGTTCACTTCAGATTTTGGAAGGAGTTGTTTGTAGGCTTGGGGACTGAGTCAAATTTCAGTATAGTTATCATCTGTAGACAAATAGACAACCAGAGAGGGTTAATAGGATTCTTGAGGATATGTTAAGGATCTATGTCATGCATTAGAAGAGGAAGTGGGAGGAGTATCTTCAACTAGTATGTTTTTCATATAATAATGGATATCATAAATCCTTGAGGATGAGTCCATTTGAGGCTCTTTATGGGAAAAGTTGTAATACTCCAGTTGGAGTGGTTTAGTGAATAGGGAACTGATTGGACTGGATATGTTAGCTGAGATGGAATAAGATATGAAAGTTATCAAAAGGAATTTAAAGGCAGCACACAACAAACATAAGAGTTATGTAGATCAACATAGAGCATTCAAGGAGTTTCAGATTAGGGAGAATTTTTACTTGTGCATCAACCCCAAGAGGCACTCCTTAAGGATTGGGCCATGTCCCAAGATGGAAACTTGGTATTGTGGGACTTTTGATATCCTTGAGAGGATTGGACCAGTGGACTACAGATTTGCACCACTGCCAACAGTGAAAGTCCATGAAATTTCCACATTTCATTTCTTAAGAGATTTGTCTAGGATATTCATCATGTGATTGATTGGTTTGTATTGTAGGTGGAACGAGAGGGAAATTTCTAGCTAGATCCATAGTGTATTTTTCAGTGGAAACAACTCATGCTCTGGAACTTAGCAATAGCGCAAGTTAAAGTGCAATGTAAACACTTTGGGCCCAATGAAGCTACATGGGAAATGGTTGATCAAATACGGGTTTTGTATCCTTCCTTATTTACAATTTGAGAATATGTTTTTGGTAAATGTTTTTTGGTTTATATTTATATGTGCATATGTGTATTGTAAATTCTGCAATGAGTTGTGTTATAAATCTCCAAAAAGCAACGTGGTGTTCATGGTTTTAGTAGTTTGGTATGATGTAAATGTTGTACCGGGCTATGTTATAAAGCTCCATGGAAACATGTTTTGTTAGTTATAAGTGTCATTGAACACCGGGGGTGGTGTTCCCAAAAGGGGGAGGGGTTTGTCACAGTCCCTGGTTGATTTTCAATGTAAATAAAATAAGACCAAGGTCATGGGACACACATTCCAAGATGAATGGTGGGAGAAACATTATCACCGGCATCACTCGTGTTTTATTAATGGCTATGGAAATTGGAAAAAGGTATTAGCAAAGGAAAGAGGTAATAATTGGCATTTTAATTATGAAAATAAATGAAAACTAGAGAAAAATAAGGTGAAGAGACACAAATTTGCATGCAAGGGAAATTAGAGGAAAAATGAAGAAAAAGAGACATCAATAATACAAAGACATTAGAGGAATGGTTCACATATTTTTTCAATTCATTTTTTGGCTCTCTCCTTTCATTATCTCATTCTCTCATATTCTTACACACTTATATCATTCTTGGAGCCTACTTGGAGCACTATAGTATTCACTTGGATTGGAGAAAGAAAACAAAGGAAAGAAAGGGTCGTAAGGGAAAAAGTTGGGCCAGTAGCTACAACAGGCATACTTTGCAAGTAACAGGTTGCATGTTTTCTTTCCTTATTGATTTTTGGATGCATGTTATATGCATGTGGTTCCTTGGTTATGTGTTTTCTTTGGCATGGAGAGTTTCCTAGATATACAGTGGTTTTAACCTTGCCTTTCCATTTTCTAGATAGCCATGATGTTGTGGCTTTCCCACATTTTTTTATGATTGGTTCTCAGGCTCCCTACGTTTTTGGGTTGGAACAAACACTATGGATCCCTAGAACAACTTGGGTTGAGTTACTAATTCCTTTACCCTGCAGGTTGGGAAAAACACTCTGGAGCCTTGGGGTTGAGTTATTAGTCCCTAGACCCATGGGTTGGAACAAACACTCTGGAGATATGATTAGTTTTGGGTTAAGTTACTAGTTCCTAGAGCCCTGCAGAGATTAGGTAGAGACCGATATGGCTGATGTTAGTGATTTCTGGAACGTAGAGATGAAATCACTATGCTTGAGGGTTGAGGAGGTTTGGCCTCTAGAATCCCTGGTTCGTTTTTCTTTGATTAACCCTTATGATCCCACATTCATTCCTGCAATATGGCGTGGGGTTGATTGGTTGAAAAAGAGATTTCGTTCAACCCAATCTATGGTTAGGTGAAACGTAGAAGTCCCTGACTTGGTTGGCATTTCCATATGTTAATATGAAATATTTCCTATTATGATCTATGAGCATTTGTAGTGATTATGTTGGTGATTTTATGGCTGATTTTCCATGGTTTTCATTTTGTTTATATGTTGGTTATATGATTTATTATATCTATGGGTGTTAACATGTTTTGATAAGTTATTGATTGATAAATGCATGGTATAACAAGTGTTATTACAACTAGCTAGAGAGGTATTGTAGCCTTGTTGGTGATTCTAATATGAAATTCATAATTTTATGATCACATATGCATTCATGACCTATAGCTTTCACATTTACCATATGTTTGATGAAATTTATATCATGGTTTAGGGATGTCTAGGTCATGTTCTTGCTTGGGTTTTCATTGGCTGGCCTTGTCATCATCTTTTTTATGGTTCTCGAAAGTTATCAGCAATGGTCTGGAGGCTAGCCTAAAAATGTGGCTCAGATCTCGAAATCATTAGCACATAATTGGAGTTTCTGGGTCATAATAGCAAGGAAATAGATATATGCATGTGATTGGTACCATATAACCGCACTTGTGTTGTGTGTGCAGTTGGGGAGTTTCCCTAGTGAAAAAAGGTTCTAACTCAGGGATTGATCACCCAGGGTGGATTACAAGCCCCTGAGTGGTCTGTAGTCCCTGGCGGATGCCTGTAAGTTGTTGGTGTATGAGCCCCGCTTCCATAACTAGAACTTGGAGTTCGGTTCATATCATCGTGGCACCCAGCTCATGTTTACCCTGATGAGTTTATAAAAGTGGGTAAAAGTGGGGTGGCGTGTTATAATCCACTTCTCCAAACATCACCTTTCCTCAAGAAAATTTAGGCAATGGTGTGTCCATTTCATCTGGTTTGAAATCCATTTCTAAAGTATGGTCCTTCTAAGCTATCAACACTTCAAGGCATTCTGAGATCTAATTATGGAATAGTTAATGTAGTGAGTCATTATTTCGAGGCTAATGGCTTTTTATTTTATCATGGGTATGGATATTTCTCCTCCGATCTTATGTCAGGTCATTAGCCTCATTAATATTTAGGGCCCTTCACAAAATCATTATACTTTTTGGGAGGCCAAATTAACCAAATCTTTTTTTCATTCGAACAAGGTCATTGTTGGTGAAAACCTTAACTTCTCTTTGGGATTTGGTCAATATTGGGGTGCTCGTGCCATCCTTGATCCTTAGTTTGATTTTTTTCATAGTCTATTTATGCAAAATTCGTTGGTTGATGTGGTTCCTACAAATCTCTGACCTGTCGAAATCATCGAGTTGGGGAGGAATGGATTAGAAAAATGCTTGAAACATTTCTAATAGCAGAGGATCTTTTGGAGTTTGTCCATATGGTTAAGCAGTGGGTGGGTGAAGATGGCCTTTTGGATCATTCTCCTATTTTTTTGGACGTTAAGGGTTTCCCTCAAAAATCGACAAGCCCCTTCAAGTTTAGCACCATATGGATAGCTGAGGAGGAACTTTTATCTCTAATTAAGGATTCTTGGATTCCTTTGAATCTAACCTAAAAAGGTCAAAATGTAGGTCGAAGGAAGGTGGAGTTTTTTTTCTAACGTCCTTCAATTTTGTGGGTCTAGACTTGCTTGGATTTATTTAAGAATCACGTCGAAAAGTTTCATACTACTTTCTTTTAATTCTACCTTTATTTCCCTCATCATGAAATCAAGTCATCCCTACTCCTCAGAATTCAGACCTATTTCACTTTGTAATGTGATCTATAAGGATATTTCCAAAGTTATTGCCCTCCATCTCAAGCTAATTATTTTCTGGTTTATTTATCCTCGCAATTTTCCTTCCTGGAAGGTTCTCAAATTCATGAGGCCATCTTAGGAAGGCCTGTGAAACCACAAGGTTCAAAACCTAAAGGGGTCTATCATAAAGCTATATTTATCTAAAGCATATGACAAGGTGAATTGGGCTTATATCATGCTCTTCTCATTCGTTTGGGCTTTGGTCTTGATTTCATCAACTAGGTGATGGCATGCATTCACTTGGTTTCTTTTTCTATTTTGAGAAATGGTGTGGCCTCCCCCTTTTTAAAAGAACAACGGGGCTTAAGACAAGTTTTTCTCTTGTCTCCTCTCCTATTACTTCTTGTGGCAAAGAATTTAAGTCAGCTTATCAATGATGTGAAACATATGGGAACATTTAAAATTTTATGTGTGGCCATAAACTTCTTTATCTCACATTTATTATTTGTCAATGACATTTTAATTTTATGTTGTGGAGATGTTCAGGATGTCTCCAATCTCACAAATATTCTCTCCCTCTTTGGGCATTCCACTAGAATTTCTATAGATGCCCAAAAGTCATCCATCATTTATCACAATCTATCTGAGTTGGAACTTCATCATATTTCAGTTTCTCTCCACTTTCCTGCTAATCACTCAGACTCCAGTATTAAATACCTAGGTTTTTTCTCAAGCCTAACTATTATGTGAAAGTGGATTGGGCATGGTTGGTTGGATAAGTTTGATATCACATCAACCATTGGTGCAATGGGTGGCTTTCTAGAGTTGGTCGACTGATGTTGATTAAGTTAATCTTGGAGACAATCCCAATTAATTGGGCATTGTTGGCATGGATCCCAAGTGTATCTTAGAAAATATTAGAAAATTATGCACATCCCGTGGTCAGTAAAAATGAAGAAACATGTGCTTCCATGTGTCGAATGGGACTTAACTATTATACCAAAATTGTTAGGTAGTTGGGTGCTCAAAATTCTTCCATTGTTTTCAAATGCTCTTGTTACAAAATGTGGGTGGAGGCTTTTATCCACTAATACCTTGTGCATTGTGGTGTTTATTTGTGAATACATAGCTCCATTATTAATGGAGGATTGGTTGAGTTTTACAATCAAACATGAATCAACCATCTCTCTAATTTGTTGGGTCATCCTTAACACTTTCGATATCATTCAAAATGCGTTGGCATGGCATATCGGGTTTGGTGATATGTTATGTATAATCTTGGACCTATGGCTTGGTTGTGACATGTATTTTAGTCGAACTGCTCCTTTATTTAATTGGTTCTGGTTCCATGACTTTCACAACTTGGCCCGTGTTGCAAACCCAAATGCGACCTCAATGTGGCATCACGATCATCTCTCAATGATTGAACTAGATATTGGGGAGGAATTATATGCTCTCTGGAATGCCTATATCAAATGTATCAAGGATTATCGCATCTTCTTTAGTAATAGAACAAATGATTTGGTGTGTTTTATCACTCCATCCAATGTTTAAACGTTGAAAATGGGTTATATCTTTCTTACCTCTCATCATTTCAACTTGGAGGAGAGATGGTGGTGGAAATCAATATGGAAGGAAAAATGTTTGTCAAAAGAAAAAAAATCATGTGGTTCTTGTTGATGAATAAAGTTCTTGCTTGGGATATCCTCTAGTGGTATTTCATGGTTGGCCTAGGATGGTATTATTTATGTCAAAATAGTGAAAATCATTTCTCATCTCTTTATGGAGTCCTATTTCTTTTAATCAGCCTATAAATTATGTGGGGAGACCCTCAATCACAACATTCCAGGGTTCAATCCCACAGTGGAGAATCTTGGAGGTCATGAAACTCAAACCCACATTATCATTTGTTTCATTCTCTTCTTCTTATCATTTTCTAGGGCATTTGGTTATCATAGACCAAAGCAATATTTGTTGACAAAGTTTTTGTCCCTTCCCCTATTTCCTCTAAAGTTTTAGGAATTCTTAGTCATTTTCCTCAAAAGAACATGTGGCTCCAAGGGTTATCCTAACTAAAAAAATTTCAAAAAAACCCATTTAAATAAGATAAATTTAAATTTCACCTCAAATTTACAGGGTGCTAAATCCACATATAGTCAAAAATCAATTTAGATAAGATAAATCTAAATTTCACCTCAAAATTTTCACTGAATTTCAACACCAAAAAGTTCAAAAAATAAGATAAATCTAAATTTCACCTCAAATTTTTCTAGAAAACTTTAACACCAGAAAATTCAAAAATTAACATTTAAAACAACTCCTTCCCGTAAGACAACTACTTTAAATTATTAAAATTTAAAGAAATTTACTTTGTGAAAATTTACTCAAAGAAACAATGGTCAAAACATTAAATAACTAAATACCCAGGTGATTATAAAATGGTTTGAAATAAATGCTTTCCTAGAAAGCAGCATCTAGTGAGATCAATAGAAAGCAGAATCTAGTGAGATCAATTGTGAGATCTTTAAATAGCTAAATATTCTAAAGTAATTATAGAATGGTTTTAAAAAAAATGCTTTCCTAGAAAACAGGAGCTAAATAAAAGCAGCATCAAAAGAGCTACTTTTGATTTTTAATCCCCTACTTATTGATTATTAATCCCCTACTTATTTATTAGTAGTAGGAATTTAGTACCCTAATTAACAACATTTAAAAGGAAGTTTTAAGTATCAATATATTTAAAGCAGCATAAAGAGAGCTACCATTAATTTTTAATCCCCTGCTTATTTATTAGCAGTAGGAATTTAGTACCCTAATTAACACCATATAAAAGGAAGTTTTACATATCAATAAAGGGTTTTAACAAGGTGGATTGCCGGGAATTTGGTTTCAATTTTCCCTAGTGTCTTATTTTAATGGTGGTATTCAAACTACTTATTTATTAACACGGAATTTAGTACCCTAATTAACACCATATAAAAAAAAGTTTTGCTACCAATAAAGGGTTTTAACAAGGTGAATGCACAGGGACTTCGTGTCAATTTTCAGTAGTGTCTTATTTTAATGTTGCTATTCAAACTATTTTTTGCTTGGTTTTTATAGTGTTTTTTTAAGTAATTTAAAATAAATTCTAATTTCAAAGAAACAAATCCAAGATATATTTTTAATTTACTCTCTGAATAGCAAATATAACTTTTTTCCCTTTAAAAATATGTAAAACTTTATTGAATAATTATCAGAAATTTATTAAGTCACAAAAAAAAATAAACAATTCTTACCCTCTTCCGATGTAAAGATGGAGGATGTAAAGATAAAGACAGAAAGACACAAAATGTACTGAAATTTAATACTAGTAGCCATCGCATAGAGCACTAACTGTTTTGCGAATCCATGTCCCAGAGTCGAGGTCAAAAATAAGCTCCCATGTAGGCCAATAATGTAAATCGTGTTGCAATGTTACCACGCTGGGTTTGCCGCTCAAGTCTATTGTCTTGACAACAAGACACTCATCGTGCTGCAGATTCTTCGTTACATTTACAAGTGTCTGCAGATCAGAAATTGCTGTTCCATTTACTTCAACAATCCACAGATTATCCCAAAGCTCACCTTTTTCGGCGGGGCTGCCAGACAACCATATTGCCACGTAAACAACACCCCGTTCTATGGGCAAGGAAGGCAATAGACGGACAACTGAGGGTGTTTCCTGAACTATACATCCACACCAACCCACTATATGAGTGGTTCCGAACCCATCTCTCAACTCGGTGCCTACTTGAACGTCTAGCTCAGATTCATTTCGAAAAATTTTCAAACTTAGAAGATCACTGTGCTCATCAAGACGTTCGCAGGCATCCTCAATATCAAGGAAATTGGTAATGGGCTCGCCATTTATAGTTAATATGATGTCAGGGCGCGCCAACATAGTTTCTCCTTTCGATCCAGTGAAGCAACGCTCTACCATTACCACCTGTCTTTTTATAGGATCCTTTTCCTCCAACTTTCGAACCCACTCCGCACTTAATCCAGAGATACGGGCTCTGTTAAGTGAAAGTGCAGAAAGTTCCGCTTCCAAAATACGAATAAGTGGCATCTGTCTTCTAATTCCATTTATAAGCAACGGCCCCCCTTCAGCTCCATTTATAATGTTATGTAACACCTTGCTAACAATATAAATTGGAATACCTCCCACATAAAAACTTATTTTACGGCTATCGTTACTTTCGTCACTAGCCCCATCCTCGTCACCAAAATCCTGCACCTTGGGATTCTGGTGCTTAGAGAATCTGCTCCATAATGCCTGAACTCTCCCCTGCTCATCTGCTAGTACACCAGAATATTTAACACCGAAATCTCTGTCTACTTTGACAACCTCCATATTAATTTGTCTGTAACAGGGATTACGATCAATTGAAGGAAGCCATAAAGTGGCACTTGGATCTGTGACCTTGCAATTGCGTGATGCAGCTTGCAAGTCCCAATCCAACCCAACAAGATATATTGCATCACCTTTACGCAAAGCAGGTTCAGGAAGAAGAGTAGCTGCACGCACTGCTGCAGCCCCAGATGGACCTAGTGCCGCAGGATCATATGCTACTAATGCAAAGTTGTGTACAGGGTGCAGAAACAAAACATCTCCAGGTATCTCAATTGGGTACGCACGAAACCTTATGACAATATCTGATACAGAAATGGGCACTGTATTTTTGTCAACCGCAACTATTCCAAGCGTCTTAGAATGATAGATCACAACCCCTGTTCCAGTACAATCATTACTTTCAAGAGCATCAATAAAAATACTTGGTGGTACTGTAACCGAAACCCTAACAAGGCTTGGTTCAAGGAGTTGCTCCACAAGAGGAGCTTTGGAATATGGCATATTTAAAACAATGCTATCAATGACTTTAGATGCATGCCTAACCTCTCCATTTGATAATGACAGCTGTGATTGTGGTTCTCCATCCGATAATGGCAGCTGTGGCGCTTCTCCATCTGATAATGACATCTGTGGTTGTGTTTCTCCATTTGATAATGACCTTTGTGGTTGAGCATCCCAAGACGTAATCGCAGGTCTCCTTTCCCACAGTCCAGTCACATTATCTCGAGTGTAGACTTGAGGGGCTGCATACCATTTATGTCTATCAACAGTAACCAAAAGAGACATAATTTGATGGGGATCTTTAGGGTTCACATATTTCAACGGAACCCGCGCCCCGGGTGATAGCTTAGACAAAACAGATATAAAATCTTGAACTTGTGTAATTTCCTTCCCTGCAAATCTTTTAATGATCGCATAACAAGGAACACTTGATAGCATGTGCCCTTGTTCAGCAACATATACTAGACCACAACTTAAGTTGAAATTCCTAGCCTGCTGGTAGGATAGAGGATGAATCACGCCACCACTAACTTCCAAGAAATAATTAGGAGTTATAGATTGCAAGTCTTGGACCTCCAAAGTAACCTTTAGAGAAACACCACCCCTCTCAACTTCCAAATCGATATTCTTTCCAACATTATCATCCAGCAATGCTTCCAACTTCACAAAATGGGTCACAATCTCATTATTCACGCGGACAAGTATATCCCCGGCCTCTAACTGCATCTTATGAGCAGGACCTCCAGGCACTACGAAATCTATAACAAGAATTCCTGTTTCCTCACGAAAAGTCTTTCTCACTAATTTCTCAGTCTCGCGTTGAAGTCCTAACTGACGTGCCTTATCAAATCCACTGTGAAGCAGGGTCATCTGAAGTGTTCCTCGAGGAATATGGACTGCACTGCTGCCTTGGTCTTTGAACTCTTGTAAAATTTTCAAGGCCCTTACCACTCGATCCAGTGGAAGACAAAATGAGGTAGAAGTAGCCGTATCGACCCCAGCATGCAGTCCGACTGCTTGTCCATGACAATCAATTACAGGTGACCCACTTGACCCTCCTATTGGTCCTACAGCTTCCTGCATATAAAACGTATTGAAGTCATTGTATCCATTATCAGAATAGTGGCGGGCATTTGTATCCAACTGGGCCAAGGTCCCCGGAATTATTGAAAGCTTCTCACCGCCGTCATTTCCTACCACCCGGATCTCCAATCCAACCGCTGCAGCTTCTGGCGCAAGCTTGATTTCCTCACACGTCATAGACTCCAAGTCTGCAGGGTCAAAACGGAAAAATCCAAAATCGTGAACAGGGTCAACGTAAAGAGGATAAACTCGAATCTCCTTGCCGTTGGCGAACGTAGCGTCGGCAACTACAGGCCCAGGATGAACGACGTGCCTGTTGGTCAGAATGATCCCGCGCTGTTTATCCACTACGAAACCGGTGCCACAGCCCACACCTGCAACTTCCGTATCAAAAGAGCGAGTGGCATTAACTCGTAGCGCAACCACGCCTTGAACAACTTTGTTTAATGCCTGCTGGGCTTTATCAATTTCCATTTTTATTTTTTCTTGCAGCTTCAACAACTCTCCTCACTGTGAAATACTACGCTGCAGAGAATTCGATAAAAGATTGACAAATTCTCTATTATATATAGAACGCGCAAGAGGTACTCCTACAGAGCCTATTCAAGACACCGTTTCACGTTTAATATTTAAACTGTTTTTTTCCTAAAGTGTAAATCAATATTTAAGTCCATAAACATCAAAACAAAAACAAAACGAAAAATTTGTTTATTAATATATTGTATTATATTTAATTATATTAAGCTATTTATGGATTATTTTTGGAGAGGTTCTATAATTTAGAAAGAGATGTTGTAGTGTTGTAAATGTCGGTTATATTTATTATAATTTTACATTATAAAAGATAATAATAATTTTATTTATAGATACAATATTTTTGGAATAAGGTTTTTAAATTTTAATTAATTTAGTTATTAATAACAATTAGATGGACAGTAGGGATTTATCCCTCCACATAATATCTTAAATATATTTTTTGATATTCATAAATTGAAGATTGAGATTTATCTCCAAAGTGACTATACTTTTTTTACCTTTCTAATTAAATGTATTAATTAAAAAAAAACATAAACAAGAGTGATATGAAACAAGTGTTACCTGGTAGCTTAGTCTCTTAGTCCTTGTCATTCAAGTTTGAAACTAGGCTTTGAGAAAAATTAGGGAAATTTGCATGAAAAATTATAACCTATATTGTTCAATGCTAAATTAAAAGCGGTGAATGTGCAAATCAGTAGTCAATATAATGCCAAATTAAAAGTGGTCAATATGCAAATCAAATATGTGTTTTGACAGGTCGTAAGTGTACATCTTATTACTATCCATTTTTTATGCCAATAGTTGCTTAAATTTTGGTGGAAGATGATTGATGATAACTATGTTATTTACCTAAGTTTGAGCTATTTTCAAGGATTTATTGCAACTATTTCCATAAATTATGGCTTAAATAAGTGAAGCAGTTATCTACGTGGAATTTTATTATCAAAATATACAATAAGATCTTCAAGTTATGGTCTAATCCAATGTTTTGAAAGATAGTTTTTCTAATAATATTGAGAAATAAATATTTATTTGTCAAAGTTTAGCATTATAAGTGGTTAACCAGCAAAACGATTATAAGGGTCATGCGTTCTAAAGGACTAATAAGTTATGGTTTTTGGACATGTGGTATTGATAAACCATGGTATTGACTCATGATATTATAATAATGCCTATTTATAGATTAGGAATCTCCATGATATAAAAAATTAATAGTTTTTCCCTTTTTTATTGTATATACATAAGTGGAGTCTAACTTGAGATGAAATAACTTTCAAGTTTTTTGTTTTGTTAATTTTAACTAAAATTTGGCAAAGATTTTTAAAAACTTGAGTTCAAGTTGTTTGATCTGTAGAATTCAAGTTCCTCATTGGTTTTTCAAGGTGTCTAATTTATTTATGCATTAAAAAAATTATTTTAAACAACAAAAAAATGTTGGTAAAGTTTTCATTAATGGAAATTAGAGTTTGAAGCAGTTGAGCATGTGTTGCTTTTCAAAGGTATGGCCACCATTGGTAGATATTGTAATGTTGTGATGCGATGTGTGATGTTAAGGTTGTTGATGTATTGTTGAGGAGTAAGAGGTATGTTGCAGAAGTTCTTGATGAAGTTTTGATGTAAATGGTTGTATTATTCCTGTGTGAGCTGAAGGTTTCTTGCTCAAATAGTGTGATTCTTATTTAGCTAGTTTAGCTCCTATTCATATGTTCATTAATAGTATCCTCAATTTAACGAGTAATTTGGTCATTAATGTTGTTGAGTATGTATTATTGAGTAATATATTGATGTTTTTATGTTGCTTAGTGTGCCATTGAGTATGCTTCTAAGTATGTTGTTAAGATACTTTGACAAAATGTAGTTACATCAACTAGTAGTTTGTGGGACATTAGTTTATCCATAGTTTAGGCTTTCATTAGATTTCGTTGATGTAAATATTTTAATATTATTTGGAGGATCATTTTGTTTTGATATTCAAATTTGAAAGTATGAAACGAATAGGTGGAATACAAAGATGAAAGAATTATATTTCAGATTCCCTCTTCGAATACAAACAATCAACAAAGTTGTTTATAAAAGTATATGCTTTTGGAAGGCATAAATTATTGGTAAGAGAGTTGATTGAGTTGTGGCGAGATAGTTCATGAGTCACCTAATACAAAGAGAAAGAGGAAGAGGAGTATGTGTGATGCAGAAATAAGAAAAAGGAGCTAGAGATAAGCATTTGTAAAGAGGATAGAAACATAGTTTAGAATATAATTGATTATATTATCATGCTTTATATATTATATTATATAATTGATTATGAAGTGTGTGAAAGAATATAATTGCATTGGGAAATTCATACAAGGATAAAAGCATGAGAAGACATAAGCATTTTCCTTCATTTTTAAGTCACGTAATATGCCATAAATGTGACAACCTTACTGCATGGCCAAAGATTCCAAGCTACCTTGTAACTCAAAGAAATATAGATGAAATATGGAGGTCACTCAAAGAATACCAAACCATAAAATAGAAGGAAATACACACAACAGAAGGTAGCCCACCAAATTTTAGAAAAGGAATAAACAATAGGTCTCACTTCAATAAAGAATTGAAGTGAACCTTCCCTTAGAGTGAGCTTCTCAAGAAAACAAAGAAGGATTTGGTCAATGTTATAGCAACAACACCTTAGGGGGAGAGAAGCCACAAAAATGTTCTTTGAAGACATGACAAGCCAATAGTTGTTATTCAGAGGTTGTGTTTTTTGTTAGCAAGATGTTTTATTTCTATCCCATAGGAAACGAAATGAATCTTTCTTAGAGAATTGTCATTGGTTTCCAAATATTCTAGAGTCAAAAGTCAAAGAATGAAAGGATATAGCTAGTATAGGTATATGCTATGGAAGATATGCTATGGAAGACATGCTGTGTGAATTCATTAATTCATTCACTAAGGATCATTGGAAAAAATAGATGGATGGTTATGGCATGCATTGGTATAATCACTATTCGACAAAGGTCCAACTTAGGATTATGATATTTAGCTATGTCAGTAACTATTTCTCGACACATTATTTATTCATAGTTCTTGGAGCATCATACACATTTATGTCTTCGAGAATGAATAATGTTCCTCATATGATCTTTTTGTTGGCACAAGCATGTTTTTTGTTCTACCACATTACATCCAATATCACCCTTCAATGGCTACGACATGTTATTTCAAAATTACCAAGCTATTCAATTTGTCACATAGGAATTTTGGATATTTTCACTTTCATATTTCGTAGAATTTTTAGAAACCTTTTCCATCACCAACTTCTCTTATTATGACTTTGTGGACCAAATAGCGATATACAAAGTAGGATCTATATTCTATGTTATCTACCTCTTTCTTAGATTCCCAAAGTTCATAAGGTTGGATGAGAAACCAAATAATCCTTGGTACTTGTCTAGAACAACTATTGATGCACTAAGAGCAATTTGAAGCAAGGCATCATTCTACCCAACTGAACCACAAAGCGAGCATCTTGAAACTAGTGATGCGTGGGACATGCATTATAATTGAGACAAAGTCAAAGGTTTTCAGGCATGACAACAAGAGAGGTCCATAAATAATATTTGAAAGGGAACAAATAGACAATTGGTCGATATGTAGGAGAGAGGTTTCATAACCAAAAAAGGAAGAAGGAAGATTTAGGACGTGCAACCAATGTGAAAACTCTGATAAGGAAGACACTTTCACCTATTGCAGAATGACTAAAATAGTTGCAAGGCTTACTTGCCTCTTACTTACTGTCACATACCCCGATAACCTCACATGTAAAAGTAGGGTGTTAGAATTTTTTTATACAAATTACCTACAAGTAATTATCCAATTCAAAACTCCACAGTTCATCATTAACCATTAGATATAATGTACATTAGTACATCAAGTAAATTGCAATAAAAGATAGTGAGTTGCATAACCATTAACCACCACTGTGGTAGAGTAATAACATAAACTATCTCATGAATCCTTGCATCCATTTCATGAATTCCTTAACCATATTAATTAATCACATACTTAGATATTATGATCATCCCATGAAATAAAGAACCATCATCATCAAGGATTCAACATCATCAAACTGACACAAAAGGCAATGACACCATTGAACACCAATATACCCTGGAAACCCCGTAGGGTGAAAACCAACAAACATTTAATCTTATTATTAAATTCATGTGAGGGTTTTCACCCCTCACTCAATGGCTTATAATGGATTCCATCCCTTATCCATTGCTATAAATTATTACAATGAACTATCATCAAAATGTCTCATAACTATCTAAAAGCTATTACATTTTCCATGAAAATATTTACCTACATATCACCTCATGCAACATCCTTGTGGCATGATTGTTCCAACAATGTACAATTCTGCAACTCGCACTCATCTGCATGGACCATTAATCCTTTTCCTGCCACAATGTTAAACATCACTTTTCTTTGGCACCAACCGCCATCATTTCCTGTCAAGGTAGTCGTCAACAAGCTTTGGCAACAAGATTATATACAATATTAATCAGTCAATAAGAAACCTCTAAAAGTGATCTTTTAACATCTACTCATGTGCATGAGCAAGCATAACATACTAATTAATTAGTACATATGTTCAAGTAATTACTTGTTTTACTTCCACAATGTTTATTCACACTAATGCATAATTCTCTTTAAGAGATCTAACCCATTAGTTCTACTAAAATGTATAACACAATCGTGATATCTTCATACATGTAATAAACTGTTGTTCCTATGCTTATGCACATGTGTTCTTTTCACATAGTTATTTTTCGAGAACTCAACATAGTTTCTCTATCATACAAAGAACTTATCTCTATATCACAATGACTATTCTTTGTGCATACAATAGCTTATCATAATAGCCCTTCTTAAATGTATGCAACTCATATTCTCTTCTCTAGAATACTACCATCATTTCATGTAACAAATTACTTACTTCTTTCTTAAAGGAAGTCATTATACCCTCAATTCTCTATCTTCCCATAGGTAGGTTCCTCATGCTTCCCTTTCAAGAAATTATTATAGATTCCATCTTTATGCATAAAAATTCAGGAAACAATAACATGGTTAACTTAACCTTTTATGCACTAAAATCAAGAAACCGACACAACTCATCTAACAAGACAATCTTTTCAAGAGATTATTATTTTCAAGAAAGTTAACATAATCACTTTCTCTACGTACACACAAAATCATATTTCCAAAGTCACAATAGCTACCCTTATGTGCATGCAACTTGTGTTTTTCCTAACACAATTACTTTTACTTCAATGCACATAATCTTTTCATGAAACAAGTATGGATTTTGGTTCTTTTATGAACACTATTAATATGTGTCTTCTAAGTAAATAATCTCTATTTTTGTTTTCAAGAGATCTCCCATAAAGTCATTATTTTCATGCATGAAGAATGCACTCTTTTCCTAAAAAGAAACTATATTTATGTGTATATAAAACATACGCTTTCTTCAAGAAAGTTAGAAATGAATATCTATGTGCCTAGAAGCACATCATTAAGTATTTCTATCATGCATGTAATACATAACTATTTCACTAGAAACTTAGAAACTAGCTAGAAACCCTATGCAATTAGCCTATATCCTTTTTCAAGAAACTTTTATTAAATAAAAATACATATTTTAATTCAAGGAAAACTTGGCCACTTTTCACACTATGTCCTCAGGAAGTTTAAATTCCTCACCATCTTTTCTCAAGAAGATATTTTGGCTATATTTAGCAAGGATTTTATTCCAAGAAAATGAGAGACAAGCATTTCACACATAAGACTCGCATGTAGTATTTCTAAGAGGAACTACCTATTTTCTTTACCAAGAAAACATATTAAATATTCAATCTTTTACTGCATGCACTAACATATTTTCTTTACCAAGAAAACATATAAAATAATCAATCTTTAACATATTTTCTTTACCAATAAAACATACTAAATATTCCTATATTTTTCTTCAAGAAAGTGGCAAGTTACTTATCTTATGCATGGGATTGAGTGTCCAAGACTGAAGGCATTGTCGCCTCCTTGATTGAGCAACCTCGTGAAAAGAAAAGAATTATGTTGCAGTGTCACAAATTTATCACTATCAAACTACAGGGTTCTGCAACCCCATCTTTAACTTCTTGAATCCTATCATTTGTGGAAGAAGATGTGGATTGAACCTAATACCATACAGCCAACAAGGAAATGCTGCCATTGAGACATGATTATCACGATGTGTGCCTTAATCAAGTCAAACCCTTCGCTTCGTCCTCAAAATCAGAAAGAAGAACTAGTGTGGTGACCCTAGGTTAGTTTGTAGGTGCTCTACAGTATCATGAGCCAGAAGCATCCCCATTTCTGACCTACCAGTGCCCTGCATACTGCACTGCACAATTCACTTAAAGCAATAGTACAGTTCTCCCATTGCATCAAAGCTACAAGAGCGTTTTTAATGTGCATGACAAAGCAAGCCACCCCATAGCAGTTTGGATTCCAAGAATAGAGCATCTCCCATCCTTTTCGCCCATGGTTGGTTATCTGTATTTAACCGAATTAGTTCCATACAGTTTATATCATCCACATGGCTGCTACTGCCAACAACAAGGAGATGCTCCTCCACTTCACCGGTCTCCATTTAGAGAATACCCTCAATTAGTTTCCCGCGTATCAAGAATCAGTTAATAACTGATTCGTAAGTATTAATTTACGTTGAGCTATTTAGGGATGTTACACTTACAAAGTTGGATTTATAATAGGGTGAAAGCATGCAGCGGGGTTACACTTTGTGGTGAAAGAGAGCACATTTGGGTGGAAAACAAATGGCTTAATTGAGCCATTTAAGTGCTCAATCGAGCCTCTTGGGTGCTAAAATGGTAGCTCAATTGAGGGTTAAAAACTAACCCTTAATCGAGCTATAACACTCAATCGAGATATAGTGCTTAATCAAGCCTTATATATACTACCCTCTTGGTCTGCATACGCCATTTTGCAAAAACTGCGGGAAAACTTGGAGCTCGACCAAGAGTGTGACGATAGCTTGAAAGAGAGTAGTGGAGCTCGATCGAGCAACAAAGTGTTCAATTCAATCTTGCCAACCACCCCACCAACGTCCTGGAGGCTCAAAAAAAGGTAGGTATTCTATCCTTTGCCTTTCTTATTTAATTTTCTTTACAAAATTAAACAAATTAATTTAAAAAAGAAAAAACCATGTATAAAAACCATGAAAACCAATTAATTAAAAAAATTAAAAAAAAAACCATACAAAAACCACGAAAACCACTTAAAACCCCTTAAAAGAACTTAGAAAATCACAAAACCAACCAATAAAACCATTAAATAAATAAAATAAAAAACCTTTAAAAACAACTTACAAAACCACAAAACCAACCTAGAAAACCGAAAAAAAAAAAAACTCTTCAAACCAACCTAGAAAACACTTTGAAACCACCATTTAGGCTTTAAAATTGTTTCTTACTTGCAATGTTTTGTTTTATTAAATGCATATTTTCTATTTTTAAATGGTAAAAATATTTTTTTAATTATTTTAGGTTTTAAAGTTTTTCTTTAGGAATTTTGTGAAATAAATTTTCAATTTTTTGTTATTTAAAATGGGTTTTAAATTTCTAATAAATTTGATTGAAAATATACCTCAAAAAATCCAAAAAAAAACAAAAAAACAAAACTATAACCAATAAATAGTTAAATTAGGATCTTGAGATTAACATGATGAATATGGTTGCTTATAGTGAACCTCTATTTATAAAATAAAAAATCTTATTATTCAATTTGTCACACTCGATTTTTGGATATTACACTTTCATATTTCATAAAAATTTTAGAAACCTTTTCCATCACCAACTTTCCTTATTATGACTTCATGGACCAAATAGCAATGTACAAAGTAGGATATCTATTCTATGTTATCTACTTCTTTCTTAGATTCCAAAAGTTCATAAGGTTGGACGAGAAACCAAATAATCCTTGGGACTTGTCTAGAATAACTATTGATGCACTAAGAGCAATTTGAACCAAGGCATCATTCTACCCAACTGAACCATAGAAAGAGCATCTTGAAAAAATCCCAATTAACTGGGCCTTGTTGGCATGGATCCCCAAGTGTATATTGGAAAATATTAGCAAAGTTATGCACATCCTGTGGTCACTAAAAATGGAGAAACATGTGTTCCCATGGGTCAAAGGGACTTAATTGTTATACCAAAATTGTTAGGTAGTTGGGTGCTCAAAAGTCTTCCATTGTTTTCAAATGTTATTTCTGCAAAATATGGGTGGAGGCTTTTATCCATTAATCTGGGTGTTTATTTTTGAACACATAGATCCATTATTGATGGAGGATTGGTTGGGTTTTCCAATCAAACATGAATCAAGCATCTCTCTAATTTGGCAGGCCATCCTTAACACTTACAATATCATTCAAAATGGGTTAGCATGGTATATCGAGTCTCGTGATATGTTATGTATAAGCTTGGACCCATGGCTTGGTTGTGACAAGTGTTTTAGTCTACCTGCTCCTTTATTTAATTGGTTTTGGTTCCATGGTTTTCTCAAGTTGGCCCATGTTTCCAACCCAAATGCGATCTCAATGTGGCATCACAGTTATCTCTCAATGATTAGGGAGGACTTATAAGCTCTCTTGAATGACTACATCTAATGTATCAAGGATTTTCACATCTCCATTACTAATAGAACAAATTACTTGGTGTGTTTTGTTTCTCCATCTACTGTTTATATGTTGAAAATGAATTATATCTTTCTTACCTCTCATCGTTTCAACTTGGAGGAGAGATGGTGGTGGAAATCAATCTGGAAGGAAAAATGTTTGTTAGAACAAAAAAAAACCATGTGGTGCTTGTTGATGAATAAAGTTCCTACTTGGCATATCCTCTAATGGTGTTTCATGGTTGGCCTCGGATGGTGTTATTTATGTCAAAATAGTGATAAAATCATTCCTCATCTCTTTATGGAGTCCTATTTCTTTTATTCAGTCTATAAATTATGTGGAGAGACCCTCGGTCACACCATTCCATGTTTTAGTCCCGAAGTGGACAATTCTTGGAGGTCATCGAACTCAAACCCACATGATTTATATGCTAACTAAAAGATATAGGACTCCATAAATTATTAAAATTTAAAGAAATTCTTAAACTTAAATTTAATGGGAGAAACTATAGTGAGATCAATTGTGAAATCTTTAAATAGCTAAATATTCAAAAGTAAAGTGATTATAATGATTATAGAATGGTGTGAAAGAAATGATTACTTAGAAAGGACCATCTAATTTCTCTAAAATTATAGAATCCCAAATGACTTTATTGAAATCACAAGTTTAACTTTTGCACAATCTAAATGTCTTTGAATAGTAAAAAAACCTAGTTTAAATAAGATAAATTTAAATTTCATCTCTAATTTTTCCACCAAATTCCAATTCGAGAAAGTTTAAAAATCACATTAAAAAACTACTTAGTTTAAAAAAATTCTTAAATTATTAAAATTTAAAAAAATTCCTAAATTATTAAAATTTAAAAAAATTTAGTGAGAAAATCTATTGTGATATCCTTGTGAGATCTTTAAATAAATAAACTATTGTGATATCAATTGTCAAATCTTTAAATAGATAAATATTCAAAAGTGATTATGGAATGGTGTAAAAAGAATTCTTACCTAGAAAGCAATATCGAGTCAGAGAGCTACAATTAATTTTTAATCCCCTACTTATTTATTAGCACGGAATTTAGTACACAAATTAACACCCTATAAAAAAAAGTTTTAGCTAAAAGGTTTTAACAAGGTGTATTAGCGGGGATTTGGTGTCAATTTTCCCTAGTGTCTTATTTTAATGGTGCTAGTTAAACAATTTTTTATTCAAACCATCTTTAAATAATAATTTTTTTTTATAGTGTTTGTTTTTTTAAATAATTTTAAATAAATCATTATATCCCAAAATATATGAATAAGATATTTCTTTAAATTTTAATTTCATTAAAAAAATAGTTTTGATAAAAACTGTTTTCAAAAAAAAAAATCCAAGCTATTTTTTTAATTTACTCGAATAGCAAATATAACTTTTCTCCCCCTAATAAAAATATGTAAAACTTTATTGAATAATTATCAGAAATTTATCAAGTCACAAAATAACTTAAACAATTCTTACCCTCTTAGGATGTAAAGATAAAGAAAGAAAGGACACAAAATGTATTGAATTTACTACTCACTATATGAGTGGTTCCAAAGCCATCTCTCAATTCGGTGCCTACTTGAAAGTCTAGCTCAGATTCATTTCGAAAATTTTTCCAACTTAGAAGATCATTGTGCTCATGAAGACGTTCGCAGGCATCCTCAACATCAAGCAAATTGGTAATGGGCTCGCCATTTATAGTTAATATCATGTCAAAGTGCGCCAACAAAGTTTCTTTTTTATCCAATGAAGCAACGTTCTACCATTACTACCAAAATTTTGCACAAAATTTTAAAAACTCGAGTTTAAGTTGTTTGATCCATAGAATTCAAGTGCCTCATTTTTTAAGATTTCTAATTCATTTATGCATTCAAAAAATTATTTTGAACAACAAAAAAATGTTGGTAAAGTTTTCATTAATGGAAACTGGAGTTTGAAGCAGTTGAGCATGTGTTGCTTGTCAAAGGTATGGCCACCGTTGGAAAATATTATAGTCGTGTGATGTTAAGGTTGTTGATGTATCGTTGAGCAACAAGAGGTATGTTGCAGAAGTTCTTGAAGAAGTTTTGAGGTAAATGGTTGTAGTATAACTGTGTTAGCTGAAGGTTTCCTGCTCACATAGTGTGATTCATATTTAGCTAGTTCACCTCCTATTCATATGTTCATTAATAGTATGCTCAATTTAACGAGTAATTTTGTCATTAATGTTTTTGAGTATGTATTGTTGAGTAATATATTGATGTTGTCATGTTGCTAAGTATGTCGTTGAGTATGTTTCTAAGTATGTTGCTAAGATGTTTCGACAAAATGTAGTTACATCAACTAGTAGTTTGTGTGACATCAGTTTATCTATAGTTTAGGCGTTCATTAGATTTGGTTGATGTAAATATTTTAATATTATTTGGAGGATCATTTTGTTTTGATATTCAAATTTGAAAGTATGAAAAGAATAGGTGGAATACAAAGATGAAATATTTATATTTCAGATTCCTTCTTCGAATACAAACAATCAACAAAGTTGTTTATAAAAGTATATGCTTTTGGGAGGCATGAATTTTTGGTAAGAGAGTTGATTGAGTTGTGGTGAGATAGCTCATGACTCACCTAGTACAAAGAGAAAGAGGAACAGGAGTATATGTGATGCAAAATATGAAAAAGGAGCTAGAAATAAGCATTTGTAAAGAGGATAGAAACATAGTTTAGAACAAAGACAAAAGACAAAGTAAACCAACACATATAATATTTCATATATCAATGGATTATTGTCTCTTTCCAGGTAGTAGCCCAAAAAAGAGCAGGTTGGATACTATTAAAGAGATAGTAGGAGCTTCTTGGAAAGTAGTATCTTGCATAAATAAAATGAGGTTGGAGTCCCATGTAGGTAGAAGCCTATAGAAAATTAATGTAAAAGTAAGAGTAGGAGCTTCCTAGCAAGTTGTAAATTGCAAAATAGCATAGGGTAAAGCCTTCAAAAGATGATGTAATAGAGGAATTAGGAGCACGCTTTCGCATCACAGCGAAAACAAATTGTGGTTTTTCTGTTCATGGATTTCCACTTATATCTGGCATACACGTGTTTCTTTTGTGTATTGATTGTTATTGTAGATGAATGTTGTTGACATATTAAATATATTATTCATATAATGTTATGTTTCTCATTTAATAGTCCATATAAATATGGATAAGAAAGTGAACATAAAATTGATGTCCATGAATGCACTATAACCCCAGACATGTAGCAATAGAATGTAAGAGTAGTCAAATCAAGGTCCATCAATTGAAGATGTAGTAGACAATGAAGTTCCCGCAAACAAGAAAACAAAGAAGACCCTTCCCTACAAGAAGGTCATGAGCTATTAGGTACAATAATTATTTCTATGGTTATTGTTATTTTTGTAATTGTTAGCCTCCTGTTGCAACAGGTGTTCATCTTTCATGATCAGCAATTTTACATGCCAAATATGTCATACTTTGCATGCTGCAATGTTCCATATTTCCAAAAGAGGCCAAAGAGGAGGCCATGAGAGTGTGCTAGTCTAAATACCACTGTTGTGTTCCATTTTGATGAGCTAATCCATTTTTGATGAGCTTTTCAGTTAAGGGAAGGCCAAACAGCTTAATATTGGCCTACCTAGGTTTCAATTTCTTGTTTTAGAATGTAGAGAATGAAAATCTGTCCAAACAGTTTAATCTTGGCAGATTTGTAGATAGGTAGAGAAACAAGGGTGTTCAACCGCTTAATCTGAGCCCCTGGAAGAGATAAGGGTATATTTAGATAGGAGGGCAGTTAAAAGAAAAGAAGACAATTAGGGTCTGCAAGTCTAAGTGCACCCATTCAAAAGGAAGAAAAAATTTTAGGTGTATTAGGCTGGGTAGGTAGTTTGAGATTGCAGAAAGCAAGGTTTTGATCACCTGATGTATTGTCAATTACAGCTTGTCTCATCAATGAAAAAAAATTGCCAAAGCAGTTGTTTGATGGCAGAATGATGGAAGCATGTCTAACTCCCTTTCACCCCCCCCCCCCCCCCCCTCAAAGTTTCTTACTAACACCCCTGAAGGACCTTGGGATCTGCCCAACCAGCCCTGTTATCACTTCATTTTTGTAAAAATACTAAGTAAATCTTTGACTTTCTTTAATGAAAAGAAGTCACATTTCTTGTGTAAAAATCATTCTATACTCCTTTCGTCTCCCTATCTCTAAGTTTTCATACTATGGACTTAGCATTCATCCATTCAGTTTCAATCCAAAAATTCATATTAACTCCTAACTCTACTATCTAGCTCCCCAGATCATTTCCTTATCCCCTATTATACAAAAAAAATATAAAATTCCAAAAAATAATACATATCCCACCTTATAGCATTATAGCTATGTAAATATAGTTTAGGGGAATAATAGTCCATCAGGGACTACTATTAACCCTTTCGTGTCCTAACCCAAAGTTAATTTAACCTCTGGTTAAATTAATAACCACTCCCCTTTACCCTTAAAGCTTAATGTTCTACCCTTTTCACGTTCTTTGTTAATATTGGATGTTCAAATGTTTATTTAAACATTAAATGCTTCTGGCATAGATAACCCACAGAACCCATAAACCCAAAGTTTTAAACCCCCGCCATATAAACAAATGATATAATATTCAGCGGGCCCTGTATATTATCGTACCCGCAGCTCACAGTTCCGTCCACCGTCGGATCGAGCCCTCCCCATCCAACGGCTCTCAGCGATTTCGGAGCCGCCCCGACAATCGACGGTTAGCCTTCAATAGGCTGTCGGTTTCTCCACCGTACCAAAGACGCGTGTCTCCACGTGATTGCATCAGAGCCCCTCTAACAAATACCATTCACGTACAGAAGGCGGTCTGATAAAACCACAAACCGCCTTCTGTCTCTCCGCCCCCGACGACAGCGCCACGTCGCCTCTTACGTCACTCTAGTATCAACCCACTGTCGCCACCATGTCCTATGCCACGTCATCGGCCCACTCAACCGCCACATCACGGTGCCGTACCCGGGACCCGCTGATGATGTCATGCTGATGTCATAACAAAAAACTACCAAAATGCCACAAAAGTCCAAATTTGTGTTAAAAAGGGCAGAAACGTCGTTTTCGTTTGTGTTTTATGCAAACGAACGTTGCAAACTTTTGCATGCCACTTACGACCAGTGTGCATTCAACGTGCCCGACAGTCACCAAGGCCTATTCGACTTGCAATCTGACCTGTTCGGCCTCCGCCCGTAGCTATTCACCACAGCGTTTCTTCAAGTGAACAGGTACTTACCCGAAAAGCACTAGTAACCCTATTTTTCATGATTTCTCTACAAAATTAGCCTAATACACCTAAAGGTCCACTCGAAATACATTGGAACTTGGAACCTTTTCTTTTCTGCCTCACCTAACTCCATTTGCAGCCAAAACCTGGCATCTTTGCCCCCCCAATAAAACTTCCACTGCCAGCTCAAATTGCAGCTCCAGTTCACCCGTGGAATCACTAAGAACAGGTTGCTATGCCCTTATTTTTCCCCTTTCCAGTGTACCAATTGCAGAGCCTTGCACGGTCTTCATTTCATTAAGTTTTACTCCTTGAAAACAGCTCTGCACAAAACTTGAAACAGTGAGTTCCTTGCCTAGAAAACCATTATCAAAACTCTGTTTTCTGCTCAAATATAGGCCTAATCCAACTGTAATCATTGTCGAAACATGGAGGCCCCAATTGTCCTTAACATTGCTCCACTAAATGCACCCCATAGACAACTAGAATGGCTTCCACTGGCAGATAGAGATTACCAAATTGATGATATGGAAGGAGTAAAGCCTCATCTTCAAGCCTTTTGCGAGATAAGGAATAATTTCAGAAACAAGACTGATCCATTAAGAATATGGGAGTCCAATATGCCCATGTACTATTTGCCCTCAGTAAATGTTTTTCCTGACCTCATCCATCACTGTTGTTCTAATTATGATCATGTTCATAGGGTAGTGATGAGCCCTGCTGGTAAATTCCTCTTCTACATTACTCCTCAGTCTATCAATGAGATGTTGCAATTCAAACCAACTCGGCCATTGGTCCCCCTTTCCATGAAGAATCTGACAGATCAAGCATCAAAATTGCCCCCTGCAGAGGTTGACCGAATTGCTAAGTTGTTTATGCCACCAAAATGTTACTCGAGATTCACAATCCCTTATCTCCATGTTGCATTTATTGAGGAGGGAAAAATGATTATAGATATGATCTCATACATCCTGGGATTCAGAACAAGTGAGATTGTAGACAGTACTATCTTTGCCTTGATGTCTATCTTCACTCCAGGACAACCCCCTGCTATCCAGTATGATTATGCCACCTTCATTGCTGATAATATTCATGAGAAATTCATGAGCCTAGAAAGGGAAAGGGTATTCAAATACACCTCATACATCTATCATTTGCGGTTGTATTATTAGTATGAGAGTTTCCCAGCTGTCCTCAAAAAATTGGATACAAGAGGGGAGAGGAGGTCAGTCATATTTTGGTCATCATTATTCCATCATATTAGTTACTCCCCATACACCTACTGTGATTTCATTGACCTGTTTATCTATCCAGCTACCTGCTTACTATCAACAGATCCTCCCCCCAGACTCACTGACGAGATGCAGAAGATTCTACAGCTTTCCAAAAGCTACAGCATTGGTGACTGGTATTTCTACCAAAACCACACCATAATGAGGGTCTATGGCTGTGAACTAGCCCCCTACCGACTGCCCAAATATGTCTCCATGAGACTATTTGCCTTAGAATACTTTCGGCAATTTGGTAATGCATATATGGTGCATTTCTTTGGCAAAAGCAAAAAGGCACAACTAAAAATCAAGAATCAATTGGGTCCCTTTATTTTCAATAAGAGGGAAGAAGCATGGAACGATGCTGACCAAATTCTAGGGGAGAAACTCAAGCTTAAAACAAGCTTTTATTGGGCACCATATGATCCCAATCACTTTATAAGCCTTAGAAGAATCAAGTACAGGCTTGCAGCATATGAACACTGCACTATCCCTCAAATTGAGCAATTTGCTAATCAACAAGAGTGGGTAAAGGGCACTCTAGTTGAAGAATTCACTGAAGAAGAAATAACAAAAAAAGCAATCAAGAATCTGGAAAAATCTATTGACTTGGAATCTTGTGGACAGGTGTTTTTTACCTCTCCTCGATACATTGGAGAAGGCACCTCTTCTGCCACAGCCACCAGCAACCTGCCCAAGGAAGTACCTCACCTGCAGCAACAGATAAAGGAAAAGAGGTGTAGCATTCAGAAGAACAAGTGCATGATTTGGGACAACAAGAAACAATGGAAGATCAACAAGTTTCTACAGATGAACAAAGCCAAGGGCAAGGCCCTTCTACACAAACAAATGTGACAGAAATTCCAGTATTGCAGACACCTCTAAATGAGGAAAGAGCGAAGAAGAGAGATAGGCAGGAAGAGACCCCTCTAGGGACATCTACAGAGCAGCAAGGAGAGAAGAGACAAAGGTTAAATCCTTTTTCAGAGGAAGAAATGCCAGAGGGGCCCATAGAACACCAAATTCCCCCAAGCATGGAGACATCAGCCAGCTCTTTTCAGCAGGAGCAAGAGAGACAACAGGGAGTGGAAGTAACATCCACAAGGCAACATGGCAGACAACCATCTGATATTGAAAAAGAATTCAATGATATCAAAGCTAGGAATGAGCCTGTGAGACTACAGTTGTACAACCAGCTAATAAGGATGGCTCCCACCAATCAGCAAAGACTAATGGCAGCCTATGACATCTAGGAAGGAAGAATTACCCTCGGTCACTTTAGACCTACAACTCAGCAACCCCAATCAGCTGCTGATTACATTAGAACTAATCTGGAAGTGTTTTCCAAGGATATCCATCCGATGGAGCAGATTGAATTGCACAAGCAGACTGGGGAGATGGTATATTCTACTCTGGAAGATAAGACATTGTTAGCCCACAAATTGCAAAACTCTTTGCACAACACTGCTACCCCACTTGAGTTGGAGAAAGCTTCGTCACAGGCCAAGGACAATAGAATCAAGTCCTTGGAGGAGATTATCATAGAGCTGGGACACGATCCCTCTAATCCCAAGGGTGTACAAGATTTGATAAGAAAGAAGGATGAAGACATAGCTGCCCTAAGAAGACAAATCAGGCTGTCACCCACATTGCATCCTCAAGCTACAGAGCTGGAACAACAAAAAGAGGAGCAGGATGTGGTAACTTTGCTTACAACCTTACATAAAAGGTTGGTAGAGACAGAGAGTGCCTTAGAGGCATCATTACAGGGAAGACAGGAAGATTTGGCCCCTCAGCCAATTCAAACAGCTCAGATTCTTACAGTTGCTCCTCCTGCGGCCACCACAACAGTCCCTCCCACTATTACAACATCAAAAGCAGGCATTTCAAGCTCAGCACCAATCTCAGCCACTACTTCAACACCTACAGTGCAAGGCACCAGCTTGAAAATGAACAATATGATGAAGGAAATAAAAGCTCTGGAATTGCAAATAATAGAATTAAAGGAAACCAAGGAAACGTTGGCTACAATTGAGGGAAAATATGATAAATCAAAGCAAGATGTAGCTGAGAAGATAAGAGAAGTCAAAGCCTTGGAAAGAAGAATAAAGGAACTGGAGAAAGAGCTCACTTTTGATCGGACTCTAGCAGATATCAAGAAAATTTTGTGGGCCAAAATTAGCCAATCCATCATAGACCAATGGCAATCCAGCATTCATGAGCAAATGGATTTGATAAACTTGGTTCAGTTTGAAAACCAAAAGGCTAGAGCATATTTGAGAAATATGCCCAAGCAATCAAATAGAATGATCCAATTTTTGAATACTCGCACCAAAGGGCAGCTGGCAACATTAGGAATCAGTAACAGGACTGAATCTATTTTGCTAAAAAAAAGGGTGTTAACCCTTAGGAATTTTGTGCAAACATTGGACAGAAAATGCCAAGAAATGCGAACATAGGTCGATGAGTTCAAGGCAAAGATCATGGCATTACATAGCAGAGGGCTACCAAGTTTATTAACCAGTGCTGGAAGACTGTTGTCACATGACCTTTATGCCAACAGAGTGAATAATTTTGCTGCCAACCAAATCACAGCTTCCTCAAGTACTTTAGAAGATAAAGGACCTCCATCGGGACAGAGTGTCTTTGATAAATTAGAAAATCTATTCTACGTTGCACATGAGATAAACCACCTGTTCGAATTCCAACCCACTTTTCATATATACACAGAAGTTGAGGAAACACTGATAAAGATACAAAGGCATCAGCTACCTACAGAGGATTGGTGGAACGGGATGATAGAGACATTGCTCAGGTGATGTTGTTTATTAATTATTTTTTATCAAGCTACAGTTCAGCATATACAGATGGCACAATACACCTGTCAAAGGTAAACCAGCATAAAGCAAAATTGAAATTGATAACTACAGCTCATCAAATGCTAAGAAGCTGAGCACATAGGATGAAGACCCAGACAGCAACAAGCAGCGTACCAGCACCTGGGCAACACACGCGGAATAAATGCGCAGCAGGCAGCTGACTCATTCAGCCCAGAAAGTCAAAGTTTTCTGACAAAATAGACAGCTAGCAAGCCAAAATTAACTGCAGTGTTTAATGCTTCATTTACTCCCTGACAAGAGTTGGTGATATAATTTATTGCTTGAAGAGTCATCACCTAGATATTTTGTATCTTGTTTTTGTATATATACCTCCCCATAGAACGTATTTAGGGTTGGTTGGTTGTATCGCTCCATGAGAGACTCGCTCTGTATACTTGATGTTTTCCTTAATCAAAGATTGTTGAAAAGCTTGGTGGATGGACTGTTTGCTGTTTGTTTAATGGTTGAAGAGTGAATATGGAATTCTTGTGCTGCATGACTCAATAAGTGTTTCCTACCTCTGTTCTCCATTGATATATGTTCATGTCATATATACATCATCATCTAAAATAGCAGGAAAAATGAATAGCTTAGATTTTGTTTAACGGCATTCTATGCTCAATTTCTGTTGTTTCTTTATGTTTTCATATGAATTGGTAATGAATATGAATTCCTTTGGCTCATATTTCCCAAATTCACCCATGTTTGACGATTATCTAGGGATTATTTACTGCTCCTAGATAGAGCTCATTCACCTTCTCTCTGTTAAGCTGAATGAGAGATTATTAATTGCCTCTCATTCCTTAGCCTTCAATCCATCTCCATTTAGCTTGAATGTTGTTTCATGTGTAACTATCTTGCTCTATATTCCTCTTGTGACCTTTGTTAAGGTGAATGAGAGATTATTAATTGCCTCTCATTCATTAACATTCAATCCATATCCATTTAGCTTAAATGTTGTTTCATGTGTAACTATCTTGCTCTATATTCCTCTTGTGACCAAGAAAATGCACCAGCAGTCCTACTCCTTGACTCCATGCCCAATGTTTTTAAACTCTCATACTATACCTACCTCTTTACTTGAAAGCATCATCATTCCCACCAAAATTTAAACAAAACCCCTTGAACTCAATAACTAGCCTAAAATCATCATCAACAAAGCTAAATCATTAAGAGAGAACCCTCTCTGATTGCAGGTGGGCTAGCACCTGCAGTCAAAAGATTGGTTTGCGGCCCACCTGCAGTCCAAAGATTGGTTTGCGGTTACGTCGGCCGTATCCCTTTAAGCAGCTTAGGGACAACCTGAGTGTTAACATAATGGTGACTCCACTGGGGAAAATCCTCAGATAATTTCACAAATCAAGTTGGAAAGCTCCAAACAGGAAATCTCGTTTTCTGGAGAAAGTCATCCTTTTCTTCAGAACCATTTTACAAGTTCAGTTATGATCTATGATGGTGGACAGGGATCAGACACACCAAAGTTAAAATTATCCACCTGGCGACTCCACTTCATTTTCAATCAAGACTCCACTGGAGGAGCGAACCTAAAAGAGAAATATGATCCAGAGCTTCAAGTTTTTTAATCAATTCTACAACTAAATAGTTCATATTCCAAAGAATTAATAGTCAAGATAGGATGACCAGGTGTGTGGAAGATCTTGCAATAGATCAAGCTTTAGATGAATTCAGGAAGCTGTTATCCGAATATGAGCTTGATGAAGATTTTTGTAGATTGGTGTTGTTAAAGGTCAAAATAATACAACAGCCTCAAATCAAAATGTATTTTCTTGATTTAGTTGTTGAAGAACATGAAAATGAAATTGAACCCTTGCATTCTCAAATTCATTCATATGATTTTCGCGATACTAAAGAATTCTTGCAGAATCTTCCTTCTCCAAGTCATGGGGAAATTGTACTACCTTCTGACTTACAGATTGAGCATAATCATGCTTTCAAGGAAAAGACTAAGGAATTGGTTGCAGGGTTCATTACAGAGGATGCAACTGTTCCATTGGATAAAGAAGGCCCAAAAGAAACTATCCCACATTATGATTTTGTTGATCCTATATCAGATTACATGGAGGTTCTTCTCAACTCAAAATCTATAACATGTTGTCTCTATGACGACCAAGTATATCAGCAGTGGCCTTTCTATGTCACGATTTTGATTATGGGGGCACATGACCGAATTATGCATCCAATTTCATTAACAATCAATCAACCAGTTCATTTCTTTCTACAATTGCTTAAGTGGTTTCACTGGCTGTTTCATTTTACCTAACCAACAAACAGAAGGATGATTAGAGTAAGTAGGTAGGATTTTGGTTTTAGTTTGGATAGAAACTTGCTGCAGTTGAAGCCTGAAGCGAAGGCCCTAAGCTCTTCAAGTCTGCTGTCATATATATAAATAAAGCAACCAGCGAAGGGCGGTTTTCAGAATACAGCAACAGTTAAAGACTAAGGCATTCTGACCTGTTGTTCTTGACTTTTAACAAGAAAAAGCCATCCCCAAATGGAGCCACTGTTAGCCTCCTTTTGCAACAGGTGTTCATATTTCATGATCGACATTTTTACATGCCAAATATGTCATACTTTGCATGTTGCAATGTTCCATATTTCCAAAAGAGGCCAAAGAGGAGGCCATGAGAGTGTGTTAGTCTAAATGCCACTGCTGTGTTCCATTTTGATGAGCTAATCCATTTTTGATGAGTTTTTCAGTTAAGGGAAGGCCAAACATCTTAATCTTGGCCTCCCTAGGTTTCAATTTCTTGTTTTAGAATGTAGAGAATGAATATCTGTCCAAGCAGTTTAATCTTGCCAGATTTGTAGATAGGTAGAGAAACAAGGGTGTTCAACCGCTTAATCTGAGCCCCTGGATGAGATAAGGGTAGATTTATATAGGAGGGCTGGGTAGGTAGTTTGAGATTACAGAAAGCAAGATTTTGATCACCTGATGTATTTTCAATTATAGCTTGTCTCATCAATGAAAAAAAATTGCCAAAGCAGTTGTTTGATGGCAGAATGATGGAAGCATTTCTAACTCCCTTTCACCCCCCCCCCCCCCCCCCTCCTCAAAGTTTCTTACTAACACCCCTGAAGGACCTTGGGATCTACCCAACCAGCCCTGTTATCACTTCATTTTTGTAAAAATACTAAGTCAAGCTTTGAATTTCTTTAATGAAAAGAAGCCACATTTCTTGTGCAAAAATCATTCTATACTCCTTTCATCTCCCTATCTCTAAGTTTTCATACTATGGACTTAGCATTCATCCATTCAGTTTCAATCCACAAATTCATATTAACTCCTAACACTACTATCTAGCTCCCTAGATCACTTCCTTCTCCCCTATTATACAAAAAAACTATATAAAATTCCAAAAAATAATACATAAGCCACCTTATAGCATTATAGCTATGTAAATATAGTTTAGGGGAATAATAGTCCATCCGGGACTACTATTAACCCTTCCATGTCCTAACCTGGAGTTAATTTAACCTCTGGTTAAATTAATAACCACTCCCCTTTACCCTTAAAGCTTAATGTTCTACCCTTTTCGCGTTCTTTGTTAATATTGGATGTTCAAATGTTGATTTAAACATTAAATGCTTCCGGCACAGATAACCCGCAGAACCCATAAACCCAAATTTTTAAACCCCTGCCATATAAACAAATGATATAATATTCAGCGGGCCCTGTATATTATCGTACCCGCAGCTCACAGTTCCGTCCACCGTCGCATTGGGCCCTCCCCATCCGACGGCTCTCAACGATTTCGGAGCCGCCCCGACGATCGACGGTTAGTCTTCGATAGGCTGGCGGTTTCTCCACCGTAACAAAGACGCGTGTCTCCACACGATTGCATTGGAGCCCCTCTGACAAATACCACTCACGTACAGAAGGAGGTCCAATAAAACCACAAACCACCTGCTATCTCTCTGCCACTGACGACAGCGCCACGTCGCCTCTTACGTCACTCTTGCGTCAACCCACTGTCGCCACCATGTCTTGTGCCACGTCATCAGCCCAGTCAACTGCCACGTCACCCTGCCATACCAGGGACCCGCCGATGACGTCATGCTGACATTGTAACAAAAAAGCGCCAAAATGCCGCGAAAGCCCAAATTTGTGTTAAAAAGGGCAGAAACGTCGTTTTCGTTTGTGTTTTATGCAAACGAACGTTGCAAAATTTTGCATGCCACTTACGACCAGTGTGCATTCAACATGCCCGACAATCACCAAGGCCTATTCGACATGCAATGTGACCTGTTCGGCCTCCGCCCACTGCTATTCACCACAACATTTCTTAAGTGAACAGGTATTTACTCGAAAAATGCCAATAACCCTGTTTTTCATGATTTCTCTGCAAAATTAGCCTAATACACCTAAAGGTCCACTCGAAATACATTGGCACCTGCAACCTTTTCTTTTCTGCCTCACCTAACTCCATTTGCGGCCAAAACCTGGCATCTTTGCCCCCCTAATAAAACTTCCACCTCCAGCTCAAATTGCAGCTCCAGTTCACCCACGGAATCACTAAGAGTAGGTTGCTAAGCCCTTATTTTTCCCCTTTCGAGTGTACCAATTGCATAGCCTTGCACAGTCTTCATTTCATTAAGTTTTACTCCTCAAAAACAGCTCTGCACAGAACTTGAAACTGTGAGTTCCTTGCCCAGAAAACCATTATCAGAACTCTGTTTTCTGCTCAAATACAGGCCTAATCCAACTGTAATCATTGTCGAAACATGGAGGCCCCAGTTTTCCTTAACATTGCTCCACTAAATGCACCCCATAGATAGCTAGAATGGCTTCCACTGGTAGATAGAGATTATCAAATTGATGATATGGAAGGAGTAAAGCCCCATCTTCAAGCATTTTGCGAGATAAGGAATAAGTTCAGAAACAAGACTGATCCATTAAGAATATGAGAGTCCAATATTCCCATGTACTATTTTCCCTTAGTAAATGTTTTTCCTGACCTCATCCATCACTGTTGTTCTAATTATGATCCTGTTCATAGGGCAGTGATGAGCCCTGCTGGTAAAGTCCTCTTCTACATTATTCCTCAGTCTATCAATGAGATGTTGCAATTCAAACCAACTCGGCCATTGGTCCCCCTTTCCATGAAGAATCTGATAGGTCAAGCATCAAAATTCCCCCCTGCAGGGTAGACCATATTGCTAAGTTGTTTATGCCCCCAGACTGTTACTCCAGATTCACAATCCCTTATCTCCATGTTGCATTTACTAAGGAGGGAAAAATGATTATAGATATGATCTCCTACATCCTAGGATTCAGAACAAGCGAGATTGTAGATAGTAATATCCTTGCCTTGATGTCTATCTTCACTCCAGGACAGCCCCCTGTTGTCCAGTATGATTATGCCACCTTCATTGCTGATAAGATTCATGAGCAATTCATGAGCCTAGAAAGGGAAAGGGTATTCCAATACACCTCATACATATATCATTTGTTGTTGTATTATTAGTCTCAGAGTTTCCCAGTTGTCCTCAAAAAATTGGATGCAAGAGGGGAGAGGAGGTCAGTCATATTTTGGTCATCAGTATTCCATCATATTAGTTACTCCCCATACACCTACTATGAGTTCATTGACCTATTTATCTATCCAGCTATCTGCTTACTATCAACAGATCCTCCCCCCAGACTCACTGACGAGATGCAGAAGATTCTACAGCTTTCCAAAAGCTACAGCATTGGTGACTGGTATTTCTACCAAAACCACACCATAATCAGGGGCTATGGCTGTGAACTAGCCCCCTACCGACTGCACAAATATGTCCCCATGAGACTATTTGCCTTAGAATACTTTCAGCAATTTGGTAATGCGGATATGGTGCATTTCTTTGGCAAAAGTAAAAAGGCACGGCTAAAAATCAAGAATCAATTGGGTCCCTTTTATTTTCAATAAGAGGGAAGAAGCATGGAAGGATGCTGACCAGAATCTAGGGGAGAAACTCAAGCTTAAAAAAGCTTTTATTGGGCACCATATGATCCCAATCACTTTATAAGCCTTAGAAGAATCAAGTACAGGCTTGCAGCATATGAACACTGCAATATCCCTCAAATTTATCAATTTGCTAATCAACAAGAGTGGGTAAAGGGCACTCTAGTTGAAGAATTCACTGAAGAAGAAATAACAGAAAAAGCAATCAAGAATCTGGAAAAATCTGTTGACTTGGAATCTTGTGGACAGGTGTTTTTTACAACTCCTCGGTACATTGGAGAAGGCACCTCTTCTGCCACGGCCCACCAGCAACCTGCCCAAGGAAGTACCTCACCTGCAGCAACAGATAAAGGAAAAGAGGTGCAGCATTCAGAAGAACAAGTGCACAATTTGGGACAGCAAGAAACAATGGCAGATTAGCCAGTTTCTACAGATGAACAAAGCCAAGGGCAAGGCCCTTCTACACAAACAAATGTGACCAAAATTCCAATATTGCAGACACCTCTAAATGGGGAAAGAGCGAAGAAGAGAGATAGGCAGGAAGAGACCCCTCTAGGGACATCTACAGAGCAGCAAGGAGAGAAGACGAAGAAATTCCATAGGGGCCCATAGAACGCCAAATTCCCCCAAGCATGGAGACATCAGCCATCTCTTTTCAGCAGGAGCAAGAGAGACAACAGGGAGTGGAAGTAACATCCATAAGGCAACATGGCAGACAACCCTTTGATATTAAAGAAGCATTCATTGATATCAAAGCTAGGAATGAGCCTGTGAGACTACAGCTATACAACCAGCTAATAAGGATGGCTCCCACCAATCAGCAAAGACTAATGGCAGCCTATGACATCTAGGAAGGAAGAATTACCCTCGGTCACTTCAGACCTACAACTCAGCAACCCCAATCAGTTGCTGATTACATTAGAACTAATCTGGAAGTGTTTTCCGAGGATATCCATCCGATGGACCAGATTGAATTGCTCAAGCAGACTGGGGAGATGGTATATTCTACTCTGGAAGATAAGACATTGTTAGCCCACAAATTGCAAAACTCTTTGCACAACACTGCTGCCCAACTTGAGTTGGAGAAAGCTTCGTCACAGGCCAAGGACAACAGAACCAAGTCCTTGGAGGAGATTATCATAGAGCTGGGACATGATCCTTCTGATCCCAAGGGTGTACAAGATTTGATAAAAAAGAAGGATGAAGACATAGCTGCCCTAAGAAGACAAATCAGGCTGTCACCCACATTGCATCCTCAAGCTACAGAGCTGGCACAACAAAAAGAGGAGCAGGATGTGGTAGCTTTGCTTACAACCTTAGATAAAAGGTTGGTAGAGACAGAGAGTGCCTTGGAGGCATCATTATAGGGAAGACAGGGAGAGTTGGCCCCTCAGCCAATTCAAACAGCTCCGATTCTTACAGTTGCTCCTCCCGCGGCCACCACAACATTCCCTCCCACTGTTACAACATCAAAAGCAGGCGTTTCAATCTCAGCACCAATCTCAGCCACTACTTCAGCACCTACAGAGCAAGGCACCAGCTTGAAAATGGACAATATGATGAAGGAAATAAAATCTCTGGAATTGCAAATGACAGAATTAAAGGAAACCAATGAAAAGCTAGCTACAATTGAGGGAAAATATGATAAATCAAAGCAGGATGTAGCTGAGAAGACAAGAGAAGTCAAAGCCTTAGAAAGAAGAATAAAGGAACTTGAGAAAGAGCTCACTTTTATCGGACTCTAGCAGATATCAAGAAAAATTTGTGGGCCAAAATTGGCCAATCCATTACAGACCAATGGCAATCCATTGAAACCATCCATGAGCAAATGGATTTGATAAACTTGGCTCAGTTTGAAAACCAAAAGGCTAAAGCATCTTTGAAAAATATGCTCGAGCAAGCAAATAGAATGATCCATTTTTTGAAAACTCGCACCAAAGGGCAGCTGGCAGCATTAGGAATTAGTAACAGGACTGAAACTATTTTGCTAATAAAAAGGGTGTTAACCGTTAGGAATTTTGTGCAGACATTGGACAGAAAATGCCAAGAAATGCGAACAGAGGTGGATGAGTTCAAGGCAAAGATCATGGAATTACATAGCAGAGGGCTACCAAGTTTATTAACTAGTGCTGGAAGACTATTGTCACATGACCTTTATGTCAACGGAGTGAATAATTTTGCTGCCAACCAAATCACAGCTTCCTCAAGTACTTCAGAATATAAAGGGCCTCCATCGGGACAGAGTGTCTTTGATAAATTAGAAAATTTATTCTACATTGCACATGAGATAAACCACATGTTCGAATTCCAGCCCACTTTTCATAGACACACAGAAGCTGAGGAAACACTGATAAAGATACAAGGGCATCAACTACCTACAGAGGATTGGTGGAACGGGATGATAGAGACATTGCTCAGGTGATGTTGTTTATTAATTCTTTTTTATCAAGCTATAGTTCAGCATATACAGATGGCACGATACACCTGTCAAAGGTAAACCAGCATAAAGCAAAATTGAAATTGATAACTATAGCTCATCAAATGCTAAGAAGCCGAGCACACAGGATGAAGACCCAAACAGCAACAAGTAGCGTACCAGCACCTGGGCAACACACGTGGAATAAATGCGCAGCAGGCAGCCGACTCATTCAGCCCATAAAGTCAAAGTTTTCTGACAAAATAGACAGCTAGCAAGCCAAAATTAACTGCAGTGTTTAATGCTTCATTTACTCCCTGACAAGAGTTGGTGATATAATTTATTGCTTGAAGAGTCATCACCTAGAAGCATATAATAAAGTTCCTACTTCAGATATCCTCTAGTGGTGTTTCATGGTTGGCCTCGGATGGTGTTATTTATGTCAATATAGTGATAAAATCATTCCTCATCTCTTTATGGAGTCTTATTTCTTTTAGTCAGTCTATAAATTATGTGGGGAGACCCTCGGTCACACCATTCCATGGTTCAGTCCCGATGTGGAGAATTCTTGGAGGTCATGGAACTCAAACCCATGTTATCATTTATTTCATGATCTTCTTTGTATCATCTGCTAGGGAATTTGGTTATCATGGAACAAAGCAATATTTGTTGACAAAGTTTTTGTCCCTTCCCATATTACCTCTGACGGGTTAGCAATTCTTAGACATTTTCCTTAGGAGAAGAACGTAATGGCTCCAAGGGTTATCCTAACTAAAAAAATGATGAATAAAAACCCTATGGCTATTTTGATGGTGCCTCCAAAGACTATGGATTCTCTTATGGGGGCGATTTCCATTCTTTATCATTCTCTAACCTGTTATTTCAAATTCAAAATGGGTTTAGGTCCGAGGTTCAAATAATAGAGAAAATCTCATTGCATGAAAAAGTTTTCTTATATTCACTAAGGAACAAGAATGTAAGAATATACACATCTTTGATGACTCCAAGTTGACCATTAATTGGATCTGCAACATCATTTCCTTCAGGAACATCACCCTTTGCCCCATTTTAGAGGAGATTATTTGTCTTGCTAACTCTCTTGATTTTTTTTCTTGTTCATACAAGTCATGACATGAGCTTCTTATCAAAAGATGACTTGTATTTGTAAAATTATGGATAATTGTGGAGCAACTTCAAGATTAGAAGGTGGAATTGACTTGTCATGTACAAGATCTATGATTTATATCTATATTACTCTTCTGTTGTTAGCTTTTTTCACTAAAGTTTGAACTAAACCTATGCTTCAAAAACATCCATATTTTTGGAGCCCTTAATTGTGTGATCCTATTGAAATTATTATTTGATGGAGGATCTTAGTTTTCAATCACATACTATCTTGTGTCGGGTTTTGGTTTTTTACCAATATGTCACACACTTTATATAGTCATTTTCTTGTATGCATTATAATATGTCATTATGGAGGGGATGGCTCCTCATAATTGCTTATACTAAGTTATTTATCTTATACTTCACAATTTTGATGGCTCCTCATAGCTGCTTATACTAAGTTATTTATCTTATACTTCACAATTTTGAATAGATGGGAAAATTTATATACAAAATCTAACTTTTTCACTTATAATAAAAAATTAAGCATTTATTGATGTGAGAATTATTTTTATATAATTATATAAATATCTATTTACTGATTCATATAATAAATAATAATTAATATATAATAGTGAAATATAACTAGAACTAAAGAGATAATACTTTAAAGTAATATTATAGTTTATATAATAATAATTTAATACTAGTCAAATAAAATTATAACTAAATAGATAACACTTTATATTAATATTAATAAATAAAATTTAAAATAATATTATTGATTTATTAATATTATTATTAAATAAATTGTTATCAAATAAATATAAACGAACTCAAAATAAATTTAAATTCAACCAAAAAAATTAAAATGAGTAAATAAATAAAATCAAGTATAGGAAAATATAAAATTAAAATTAAATATTAAATATTAATAATAAATAATAAAAATAACAGAAAATTAAAAATTAGTATTAAAATGATTAAATTATCTAGTTGTTTTTAGTGAGATTTTATGGAAGTTTTTTTCCTAATTTTTCTAAAATTCTAAAATCCTGAAGGACTTTAACCCATGCATAATCTAAATATCGTAAGGGTTTTTCAGCGTGCTGAACAGTAAAAAACTATTTTAAATAAGATAAATCTAAATTTCATCTAAAATTTTCCACCAATTCCAACACCAAAAAGTTAAAAAATCACACTAAAACAACTTCTTAAATTATTAAAATTTAAGGAAATTCTTAAACTTAAATTTATCTGGACAAACTATTGTCAGATAAATTATGAAATCTTTTAAATAGCTAAATATTCAAAAGTAAAGTGATTATAGAATGGTGTGAAAGAAATACTTAGTTAGAAATTAGCGTCTAATTTGTATAAAATTAAAAAATCCCAAAAAACTTTATTGAAATCACAAGCTTAACTTCTGCACAATCTAAAACCATGCGTTGAACAACTTTGTTTAATGCCGGCTGGGCTTTATCAATTTCCATTTTCTTTTTTTTTTGCAGCGTCTCTCACTAAAGTTTTGGAGTTTTTATTTGAATTTGGAGAAACAATTGTGGGCGAGGGGAGGGGGCCGCCATTCAACAACTCTCCGCACTGTGAGATACTGCGCTGCAGAGATTTCGATAAGAAATTGACAAATTCTCTATTATATATACAACGCGCAAGAGTTACTCCTAGAGAGCCTATTCAAAACACCGTTTCACGTTTAATATTTAAACTGTTTTATTTTGTCGTGTAAATCAATATTTAAGTCCATTAACTTCAAAACAAAAAAATTGTTTAATAATATATCGTATTATATTTAATTATATTAAGCCATTTATGGATTCTTTTTGGAGTATGCATTGTTGAGTAATATATTGATGGTGTCATGTTGCTAAGTCTGTCATTGAGTATGTTGCTAAGATGTTTTGATAAAATGTAGTTACATCAACTACTAGTTTGTGTGACATTAGTTTGACAAAATGTAGTTACATCAATTACTAGTTTGTGTGACATTAGTTTATTCATAGTTTAGGTTTTCATTAGATTTGGTTGATGTAAATATTTTAATATTATTTGGAAGATCATTTTGTTTTGATATCTAAATTTAAAAGTATGAAACGAATAGTTGGAATACAAAGAGGAAAGATTTATATTTCAGATTCCTTCTTCGAATACAAACAATCAGCAAAGTTGTTTATAAAAGTATATGCTTTTGGAAGGTATAAATTATTGGTAAGAGAGTTGATTGAGTTGTGGTGAGATAGTTCATGACTCACCTAGTACAAAGAGAAAGAGGAAGAGGAATATATGTGATGCAAATTTGTAAAGAAGATAGAAGCATAGTTCAGAACAGAGACAAAAGACAAAGTAGACCAACACATATAATCTTTCATATATCAGGGGATTATTGTCTCTTTTCAGGTATTAGCCTAAAAAAGAGTAGGTTGGAACCTGTTAAAGAGATAGTAAGAGCTTCCTGGAAAGTAGTAGCTTGCATAAATAAAATGAGGTTGGAGTCCCATGTAGGTAGAAGTCTACAGAAAATTAATGTAAAAGAAAGAATAGGAGCTTCCTAGCAAGTTGTAAATTGTAAATTGCAAAATAGCAGAGGTTAGAGCCTTCAAAAGATGATGTAATAGAGGAATTAGGAGCACGCTTTTGCATCACAACAAAAGCAAATTGTGTTTTTTTAGTTCATGGATTTCCACTTATATCTGGTGTCCACATTTGCTTCTTTTGTGTATTGATTGTTATGATGTAGATGAATGTTGTTGACATATTAAATATATTATTCATATAATGCTATGTTGCTCATTTAATAGTCCATATAAATATGGATAAGAAAATAAACATAAAATTGATGTCCATGAATGCACTATACTAATTAAACCCCCCCCCCCCTTCCCTCCCTCTCAGTGTAGTCAAGTTTCCAACAATTAGTATCAGAATTGGTTCCTTTTGTACCATCTTAATAGCTGGAAGGTATACCTAGTTGAGTCATGGATTATCAAAGTGTACATTTTCTTAGTACAACAAAATTTTAGTTTTGGAGAGAAAAGGTAAAATCTAAATTGACGGGTTATGCACCTAATGTTTGGAAGCTAGTGTGTGATGGATACTTTAAAGATTCCCCCTCGACGCAATAAAAATAATGGAATGCTCAAGCCAAATGTGCAATTTACAACGATATTCACAACCTGGATCTTGAGATAGTAATAGATCTCAAATTTACGAAATAAATATGAGATAAGTGTGCGTCATGCATGAAGGAGAAACCAATAACAACAATGTAGAAAATGAAAGGAAGAAGAAGAAGAAGAAGAAGGCCTCTCAGAAATAAAATGTCCATTAAATGAGACCTTCTCTGTTATTGTGAATGTACATATTTGTCGTGAGGAGAAGTAAGCTTAAGAACAAGCCAAGCTTGATTGAGCGTTGGCTCAAAGAGAAAGACTTATAAGTGAAAACAAATATCCAAACAAGTTGTTGTAGATACATGATGAGAAAGAGCATGAATTCAAAGAAAAAATAATTATCTTAAGCACACCATTAAAAGAAGCAAGGAGAGTTGAGGAGGTGATCAACAACCAACTAAAGGAAAGAGAAGAACAGTGTGGAAGATTAGAAGCTAAGGTTGTTTCAACAAGAAATGAATTAGGTAAAAAGAGAAAACAATATGAAAAGTTAAAATACAAGGTTATATCAATGAAAAATAAGTTTGAAAAGAGAATTAGATCAAATGCAACCACATAAGATAATAAATTAGCTCTGAAAAAACTTGTAGGAAAATATGCAAGAAACATGATTAACAAAGAAGAAAACAAACATCAAACATCAAAACCATCAGCGAAAGAATGAGTCGAAGAAAGTGTCTTTTACAAGAAGGCCATTGTCTCTTGGAAATGAATTGTGAACATCTACAAGGTTCCAAAGGAGATCCTTTACTGCCTTGAAAGGTGTAGTAGACATAACCCATAAAAGTGAATTTATTTCCATAACCCGAGACATGTAACAGTAGAATGTAAGAGCAATCAAATCAAGGTCCATCAATTGAAGATGTAGTAGACAATGAAGTTCCCTCAAGCAAGAAAACAAAGAAAACCGTTCCCTACAAGAGCGTCATAAGATATTAAGTACAATAATTATTTCTATGGTTATTGTTATTTCTATGGTTAGTGTGTGAAAGAAAATAATTGCGTTGGGAAATTCATACAAGGATAAAAGCATGAGAAGACATAAGCACTTTCCTCCCTTTTTAAGTCACATAATATGCCATAAATGTGAAAACCTTGACCACATGGCCAAAGATTGCAAGCTACCTTGTACCTCATAGAAATATAGACAAAAGATGGAGGTCACTCAAAGAATACCAAACCATAAAACAAAAGGAAATACACACAACAGAAGGTAGCCCACAAAATTTTAGAAAATGAATAAATAATAGGTCTCACTTCAGTAAATAATTTAAGTGAACCTTCCCTTAGGGTGAGCTTCTCAAGGAAACAAAGAAGGATTTAGTCAATGTTATAGTAGCAACACCTTATGGGGAGAGAAGGCACAACAATGTTCTTTGAAGACTTGACAAGCCAATAGTTGTTATTTAGAGGTTGTGCGTTTTGTTAGCAAGATGTCTTGTTTCTATCCCATAGGAAAAGAAATGAATCTTTCTTAGAGAATTGTCATTGGTTTCCAAAGATTCTGGAGTCAAAAGTCCAAGAATGAAAGGATATGGCTAGTATAGGTATATGCTATGGAAGACAGGTTGTGTGAATTCATTAATTGATTCACTAACGGTCATTGGAAAAAAGAGATGGATGGTTATGGCATGCATTGGTATAAATACTATTGGGCAAAGGTCCAACTTTGGATTATGATATTTAGTTATGTGGGTAACTATTTCTCGACACATTATTTCTTCACAGTTCTTGGAGCGTCATACAAATTTGTCCTCGAGAATGAATAATTTTCCTCATATGATTTTTTTGTTGGCACATGCTTTTTTTGTTCTCTCACATTACATCCAATATCACCCTTCAATGGCTACAACATGTTATTTCAGAATTACCAAGCTAGTCAATTTGTCACATAGGAATTTTTGATACTTTCACGTTCATATTTCATAGAATTTTTAAAAACCTTTTCTATCACCAACTTTCCTTATTATGACTTTGTGGGCCAAATAGTGATGTACAAAGTAAGATCTTTATTCTATGTTATCTACCTCTTTCTTATATTCCAAAAGCTCATAAGTTTAGACGAGAAACCAAATAATCCTTGGGACTTGTCTAGAATAACTATTGATGCACTAAGAGCAATTTGAACCAAGGCATCATTCTACCCAACTGAACCACGAAGCGAGCATCTTGAAACTAGTGATGCGTGGGACATGCATTATAATTGAGACAAAGTCAAAGCTTTTTAGGCATGACAACGAGAGAGGGCCAGAAATAATATTTGAAAAGGGACAAATAGACAATTGGTCTATATGTAGGAGAGAGGTTTAATAACCAAAAAAGGAAGAAGGAAGATTTAGGACATGAAACCAATGTGAAAACTCTTTTAAGGAAGACACTTTCAACCATTGCAGAATGACTAAAATAGTTGCAAGGCTTGCTTGTCTCTTACTTGCCAAGGTGGATTTATAATAGGGTGAAATAATGCAGTTGGGTTACACTTTGTGGTGAAAGAGGGCACATTTGGGTGGAAAACAAATGGCTTGATTGAGCCATTTAAGTGCTCAATCAAGCCTCTTGGGTGCTAAAATGGCAGCTTAATTGAGGGTTAAAAACTAGCCCTTGATTGAGCTATAATGCTCCATCGAGATATAGCGCTTAATCAAGCATTATATATACTACCCTCGTGGTCTGCACGCACCATTTTGCACAAATTGCGAACAAACTAGGAGCTCGACCGAGAGTGTGACAATAGCTTGAAAGAGAGTATTGGAGCTCGATCAAGCAACAGAGTGTACAAATCAATCTTTCCAACCACCCGGCCAACATCCCATAGGCTCAAACAAAGGTAGGTATTCTATCCTTTACCTTTCTTATTTAATTTTCTTTACAAAATTAAAGAAATTAATTTAAAAAAGAAAAAAACCATCTATAAAAACCATGAAAACCAATTAATTGAGAAAAAAAACCAGACAAAAACTATGAAAACCACATAAAACCCATTCAAAAAACTTAGAAAATCACAAAACCAACCAATAAAACCATTAAATAAATAAGATAAAAAACCCTTTCAAAACAACTTAGAAAACCACAAAACCAACCTAGAAAACCATAAAAAAAACTCTTCAAACCAACTTAGAAAACACTTCGAAACAACCATTTACGCTTTAAAATTGTTTCTTACTTACAATGTTTTGTTTATTAAATGCATATTTTCTAATTTTAAATGGTAAAAACATTGTTTTTTTTTATTATTTTAGGTTTTAAATTTTTTATTTAGGAATTTTGTGAAATAAATTTTCAAATTTTTTGTTATTTAAAATGGGTTTTAAATTTCTAATAAATTTGAAAAAAAATATACTTAAAAAAAACTCCAAAATAGCAAAAAAAAAAAAAAAAAAAAAAAAAACTATAACCAATAAATAGTTAAATTAGGATCTTGAGATTGACATGATGAATATGGTTGCTTATAATGAACCTCTATTTATAGAATAAGAAATCTTATTATTCAATTTATCACACTAGATTTTTGGATATTGCACTTTCATATTTCATAGAATTTTTAGAAACCTTTTCCATCACCAACTTTCCAAAAGTTCAAAAAGTTGGACGAGAAACCAAATAATCCTTGGGACTTGTCTAGAACAACTATTGATGCACTAAGAGCAATTTGAACCAAGCATCATTCTACCCAACTGAACCACAAAAAGAGCATCTTGAAACTAGTGATGCCTGGGACATGCATTATAATTGAGACAAAGTCAAAGGTTTTAAGGCGCGACAATAAGAGCGTCAGAAATAATATTTGAAAAGAAACAAATATACAATTGGTCGATATGCAGGAGAGAGGTTTCTTAACCAAAAAAGGATGAAGGAAGATTTAAGACGTGAAACCAATGTGTAAACTGTAATAAGGAAGAAGCTTTCACCCATTGTAGAATGACTAAAATAGTTGCAAGGCTTACTTGCCTCTTACTTACCAAGTTAGATTTATAATAGGGTGAAAGCATGCAGTTGGGTTACACCAAAAGAGGGCGCATTTGGGTGGAAACATACTGGCTCGATCAAGCCATTCAAGTGCTCAATTAAGCTTCTTGGGCACTAAAATGGTAGCTTGATTGAGGGTTAAAACCTAACGCTTAATCAAGCTATAACGCTCAATCAAGATATAGTGTTTAATCAAGCTTTATATATACTGCTCTCGTGGTTTGCACATGCCATTTTCACAAACTGCGTGCAAACTAGGAACTCAATCGAGAATGTGGCAATAGCTCAAAAGAGAGTATTGGAGCTCGATTGAGCAATGGAGTGTTCAAATTAATCTTTCCAACCACCTCGTTAACATAGGCTCAAACAAAGGTAGGTATTCTATCATTTTCCTTTCTTATTTATTTTTTTTTTGCAAAATTAATTAAAAAAAAACATGTATAAAAATGATGAAACCCAATTAATTTAAATAAATAAAAAAACAACCACAAAAACTACTTAAAAAACCCTTAAAAAAAAACTTAGAAAATCACAAAACCAACCAATAAAACAATTATCAAAAAAAAAAAAAAACCTTTCAAAACAACTTAGAAAATCACAAAATCAATCTATAAAACTATACCTTTATTTCCCTCATTATGAAATCAAGTCATCCCTACTCCTCAAACTTTAAACCTATTTCACATCAACCATTGGTGTAATGTGTGGCTTTCTAGAGCTAGCCAGTTCGTGTTGATTAAGTTAATCTTGAAGACAATCCCAATTAATTCGGCATTGTTGGCACGGATCCCTAAGTGCATCTTGGAAAAGATTAGAAAATTATGCACATCTTGTGGTCACTAAAAATGGAGAAACATGTGTTCCCATGGGTTAAATGGGACTTAATTGTTATACTAAAATCATTAGGTGGTTGGGTGCTCAAGAGTCTTCCATTGTTTTCAAATGTTCTTTTTGCAAAATGTGGGTGGAGGTTTTTATCCATTAATGTGGGTGTTTATTTGTGAACACATAGATCCATTATTGATAGAGGATTGGTTGAGTTTTCCAATCAAACATGAATCAAGCATCTCTCTAATTTGGCAGGCCATCCTTAACACTTTCAATATCATTCAAAATGGGTTGGCATGGTATATTGGGTCTGGTGATATGTTATGTATAGGATTGGACCCATGACTTGGTTGTGACAAGTATTTTAGTCTACCTACTCCTTTATTTAATTGGTTTCGGTTCCACTACTTTCACGAGCTGGCCCATGTTTCCAACCCAAATGCAACCTCAATGTGGCATGGGTTATCTCTCAGTGATTGAACGGGGAGGACTTATATGCTCTCTGGAATGACTATATCCAATGTATCAAGGATTTTCACATCTGCATTACTAATAGAACAAATTAGTTGGTGTGTTTTATCTCTCCGTCTAGTGTTTATATGTTGAAATGGATTATATCTTTCTTACCTCTCATCATTTCAAATTGGAAGAGAGATGGTGGTGGAAATCAATCTGGAAGGAAAAATGTTGGTCAAAAAGACTTCCATTCATCATTCTCTAACCTGTTATTTCAAATTCAAAATGGGTTTGGGTCCGTGGTTAAATAATAAAGCAGATCTCATTGCATGAAAAAGTTTGCTTATATTCACTAAGGAACAAGGTTGTAGGAATATACACATCACATCTTTGACAGGTGGAATTGACTTGTCATGTACAAGATCTATGATTTATATCTATATTACTCTTTTGTTGTTAGCTTTTTTCACTACTGAAATTTGAACTAAACCTATGGTTCAAAGACATCCATATTTTTGGAGCCCTTAATTGTGGGATCCTATTAAAATTATTGTTTGGTGGAGGATGTTAGTTTTCAATCACATGCTACTTTAACCCATGCAAAATCTAAATTTCTTAAGGGTTTTTTAGAATGCTGAATAGTAAAAAAAACTATTTTAAATGAGGTAAATCTAAATTTCACTTAAATTTTTCCACCCATTCCAATACCAAAAAGTTAAAAAATCACACTAAAAACAGCTCCTTAAATTATCAAAATTTAAGGTAATTCTTAAACTTAAATTTACCGGGAGAAACTATTGTGAGATTGATTGTGAAATCTTTAAATAGCTAAATATTCAAAAGTAAAGTGATTATAGAATGGTGTGAAAGAAATGCTTACTTAGAAGGCAGCCTCTAATTTCTCTAAAATTCTAGAATCCCAAAGAATTTTATTGAAATCACAAGGTTAACTTGTGCACAATCTAAATACCCTAAAAAAAATTTAGGGTGCTCAATAGTAAAATAAACCAATTTAAATAAGATAAATTTAAATTTCATATGTAATTTTTTAAGGTGCCAAATAGTAAAAAAAACCAATTTAAATAAGATAAATTTAAATTTCATATGTAATTTTTCCACGAAATTCCAATACTAAAAAGTTTAAAAAATCACACTAAAAACAACTGCTTAAATTATAATTTAAAAAATTATTAAATTATTAAAATTTAAAGAAATTTACTAAAAAAACTACTTAAATTTTAAAAATTTAAGGAAATTCACTGAGAAACTTAAATTTTAAAAATTTAAGGAAATTCACTGAGAAAAACTATTGTGATATCAATTGTGAGGTCTTTTAATAAATAAATATTCAAAAGTGATTATGAAATGGTGTGAAAAAAATGCTTACCCAGAAAGCAAAAGCAACATCGAGTAAGAGAGCTAAAATTAATTTTTAATCCCTAGAAACCAACATCGAGTAAGAGAGCTAAAATTAATTTTTAATCCCCTACTTACTTATTAGCAAGGAATTTAGTACCCTAATTAACACCAAATAAAAAAAAAATAACAAGGCTTTTAAAAAGGTAAATTGGCGGGGATTTGGTGTCAAATTTCCATAGTTGCTTGGCTTTTATAGTGTTTGTTTTTTTAAATAATTTAAAATAAATCATTATATCTCAAAATATATGAATAAGATATTTCTTTAAATTCTAATTTCGTTTAAAAAATAGTTTTAATAAAAACTGATTTCAAAGAAAGAAGTCTAAAATATAATTTAATTTACTAGAATAGCAAATATAGAAAATTAAAAAAAAAATAAGTAAAAATTAAGAAAATTATAAGTCGATAGATCAATTTAGTCTCAGTGAATTTGGTCTCGGTGAATGTTAATCACTATCATCATCATCCTAACTTTTTTCACTTTTGAATAAAAATATGTAAAACTTTATTTATTGAGTCACATAACTTAAACAATTCTTACCCTCTTCGGATGTAAAGTTAGATGATGTAAAGATAAAGACCGAAAGACAAAACGTACTGAATTTTACTACTAGTAACCATCGCCTAGAGCACTAACCGTTTTGCGAATCCATGTGCCAGAGTCGAGGTCAAAAATAAGCTCCCATGTAGGCCAATAGCGTAAATCTTGTTGCAATGTTACCACGCTGGGTTTGCCGCTCAAGTCTATTGTCTCGACAACAACAAACTCATCGTGCTGCAGATTCTTCGTTACATTTACAAGTGTCTGCAGATCAGAAATTTCTATTCCATTTACTTCAACAATCCACACATTATGCCAAAGCTGAACTTTTTGGGCGGGGCTGCCAAACAACGATATTGCCACGTAAACAACACCCCGTTCTATGGGCAAAGAAGGCAATTGACGGACAACTGAGGGTGTTTCCTGCAATATACATCCACACCAACCCACTATATGAGTGGTTCCAAACCCATCTCTCAATTCGGTGCCTACGTGAAAGTCTAACTCAGAATCATTTCGAAAAACTTTCAAACTTAGAAGATCACTGTGCTCATCAAGACGTTCGCAGGCATCCTCAACATCAAGGAAATTGGTAATGGGCTCGCCATTTATAGTTAGTATCATGTCAGGGTACCCCAACGGAGTTTGTCCTTTCGATCCAGTGAAGCAACGCACTACCATTACCACCTGTCTTTTTATAGGATCCTTTTCCTCCAACTTTCGAACCCACTCCGCACTTAATCCAGAGATACGGGCTCTGTTAAGTGAAAGTGCAGAAAGTTCCGCTCCCAAAATACGAATAAGTGGCATCTGTCTTCTAATTCCATTTATAAGCAACGGCCCCCCTTCAGCAACATTTATAATGTTATGTAACACCTTGCTAACAATATAAATTGGAATACCTCCCACGAAAAAACTTATTTTAAAGCCAGAGTTCCAATGGTGACTAGCCCCATTCTGGTCACCGGAATCCTGCACCTTGGTACCCTGGGGCTTAGAGAATCTGCTCCATAATGCCTGAACTCTCCCCTGCTCATCTGCTAGTACACCGGAATATTTATCACCGAAATCTCTATCTAGCTTGACAACCTCCATATTAATTTGTCTGTAACATGGAAAACGATGAAATGTAGGAATAGATAAAGCGGCACTTGGATCTGTGACCTTGCAATTGCGTGATGCAGCTTGCAAGTCCCAATCCAATCCAACAAGATATGTTGCATCATCTTTACGCAAAGCAGGTTCAGGAAGAAGAGCAGCTGCACGGACTGCTGCAGCCCCAGATGGACCTAGTGCCGCAGGATCATATGCTACTAATGCAAAGTTGTGTACAGGGTGCAGAAACAAAACATCTCCAGGTATCTCAATTGGGTACGCACGAAACCTTATGACAATATCTGATACAGAAATGGGCACTGTGTGTTTGTCAACCGCAACTATTCCAAGCGTCTTAGAATGATAGATCACAACCCCTGTTCCAGTACAATATTTTCTTTCAAGAGCATCAATAAAAATACTTGGTGGTACTGTGACCGAAACCCTAACAAGGCTTGGTTCAAGGAGTTGCTCCACAAGAGGAGCTTTGGAATATGGCATATTTAAAACAATTCTATCAATGACTTTAGATACATCCCTAACCTCTCCATTTGATAATGACAGCTGTGGTTCTTCTCCATCTGATAATGACACCTGTGGTTGTGTTTCTCCATTTGGTAATGACCTTTGTGGTTGTGCATCCCAAGATGTAATCGCAGGTCTCCTTTCCCACAGTCCAGTCACATTATCTCGAGTGTAGACTTGAGGGGCTGCATACCATTTATGTCTATCAACAGCAACCAAAACAGACTTACTTCGATGGGGATCTTTAGGGCTCACATATTTTAACGGAACCCGCGCCCCTGGTGTTAGCTTAGACAAAACAGATATAAAATCTTGAAGTTGTGTAATTTCCTTCCCTGCAAATCTTTTAATGATCGCAAAAGAAGGAACACTTGATAGCATGTGCCCTCGCTCGGCAACATATACTAGACCACAGCGTAAATTGAAATTCCTAGCCTGCTGGTAGGATAGAGGATGAATCACTCCATCACTAACTTCCAAGAAATAATTAGGAGTTATAGAATGCAAATCCTGGACCTTCAAAGTAATCTTTAGAGAAACACCACCCCTCTCAACTTCCAAATCGACATTCTTTCCAACATTATTATCCAGCAATGCTTCCAACTTTACAAAATGTGTCACAATCTCATTATTTACGCGCACAAGTATATCACCGGCCTCTAAATGCATCTTATGAGCAGGACCTCCAGGCACCACGGATTCTATAACAAGAATTCCTGTCTCCTCAGGAAAAGTCTTTCTCACTAATTTCTCAGTCTCGCGTTGAAGTCCTAACTGACGTGCATTATCAAATCCTCTGTGAAGCAGGGTCATCTGAAGTGTTCCTCGAGGAATGTGTACTGCACTGCTGCCTTGGTCTTTGAACTCTTGTAAAATTTTCAAGGCCCTTACCACTCGATCCAGTGGAAGACAAAATGAGGTATAAGTATCCGTATTGTACCCAGCAGCTAGTCCGATTGCTTGTCCATGACAATCAATTATAGGTGACCCACTTGACCCTCCTATTGATCCTATAGCTTCCTGGATATAAAACGTATTGAAGTCATTGTACCCATTATCAGAATAGTGGGGGGCATTTGTATCCAACTGGGCCAAGGTCCCCGGAATTATCGAAAGCTTCTCACTGCTGTCATTTCCTACCACCCGGATCTCCAATCCAACCGCTGCAGCTTCTGGCGCAAGCTTGATTTCCTCACACGTCATAGACTCCAAGTCTGCGGGGTCAAAACGGAAAAATCCAAAATCGTGAACAGGGTCAACGTAAAGAGGATAAACTCGAATCTCCTTGCCGTTGGCGAACGTAGCGTCGGCAACTACAGGCCCAGGTTTAACGACGTGCCTGTTGGTCAGAATGATCCCGCGCTGTTTATCCACTACGAAACCGGTTGCAGAGCTCACACCTGCAACGTATGTATCAAAAGGGCGAGTGGCAGTAACTCGTAGCGCAACCACGCCTTGAATAACTTTGTTTAATGTCTGCTGGGCTTTATCAATTTCCATTTTTTTTTGGCAGCTTCTCTGACTAAAGTTTTGGAGTTTTTATTTGACTTTGGAGAAACAATTATGGGCCGAATCCGGATATTTTTTGTTCGGGGCGATTCAACACCTCCTCCCACTCTGAGTACTGCGCTACAGAGATTTCGATCTGGTCGAGACTAAGTCAGTGATAAGAAATTGACAAATTCTCTATTATATATCCAACGCCCATGAGGTGCTCCTAGAGAGCCTATTCAAAACACCGGTTCACGTTTAAAAATAGATAATTTGTTTAATAATATATTGTTTATTGAGTTATTCTGCGAGGGGTTTTATAATTTAGGAGGAGATGTTGTAAATGTCGGTTATATTTATTATAATTTTATATAATTAAAAATAATAATAATTTTTCAGAAGAAAAAGCTATATATGTTATATTGAGATCATATAAACTGTTTTGATAAATACATGTCTAATATGGATCGGTAAGATCCATCGATCACATATCGCATCCGATCTGTGTCACCCTGTGGAGAAAAACAAAAAAAGGAGAATATGTTCAAAAAAACATAGATACAAGTATTCACTGATATATTGTATGCACTGAAACATATTGCCAATGAGAATAGATGCTAGCAGATGAGGAACCGCCTGTGGAAAGGCCGCCTGTTGAAAGGAGCCGACATCAGATGAGATCTAGTCTGGTGGCAAGGAGCTAGTAATCAAGGAGATGATGGTCTCGGGAGGTGGATGGGAGTCCCGAAAAATACAGCCGCACCGCCACTTCCAGACATGCCAGAGCGTGAGGAGGAAGATGGCGTGCCAGAAGGGACGCTGAGAGGACCACCAGGAGAAAGCATCCTTAACCGAGGGGAAAAGGAGGATAGGAAAACCATAGCATGTTGACAGCTCGATCCAAATGGCAGAGGTGACAGTGCATTGGAAGAACATGTGGATGTTCGTTTCCAAATGAGAACGACAAAAGCAGCACTGACTTGGACCCTGCCACCCTTTTAATTGTAGAACATCCCATACAAGATTCCTGTCATGAAAAAGAAGCCAGCCAAACAGAGTGGATTTGAGTGGGCAGTTGGTTTTCCAAAGTTTGTGTGGGAAGGGGGAGGGAAGAGGCGGGGTGAGTGTAGTGAGGGCGGAGTAAAGACGTTTAACAGTGATGGGGTGGGTGGTGGAGTCTATGGAGCAGATGAGGGAATCATGTGAGCCCATTTGTAGGATGTTCAGGCGAGAGAAATGTAGGGTGGCGGAGGACCAAAGGGGGCGAAGGGGGGCGGGAATATGAAGCTGATAGTCCGATTTCCAGATGGGCGACAGTGAGGACCATGAGTCAATGAGCATGGACCAGGTGAAGATGCCCCTGGTGTGAAAAAAGGTGAGAAGCGCCGGGGGAATTTGAGATTCCAGGTTGTGAAGGGTGGGGTCAAGTGCAATGTAGACGGAAGAACCAGAAGAGAAAGTCCATTTGAGAATACTGAAGAGAAAACGTTGATTCTTGCGAAAGCAGCACCAGATGGGAGATCCATGGCAGATCCCAAGAGTGGATCTTCTGAGCCAGAAATCTAAGTTGCGACCCTTTAAATATTTCTGTTTGATTAGAGCAGACCATGGGCTGTTCCCAAAGAAGGCCCTGTGCATGGATTTGACGATGAGCGCATTGCCAAAACGCCGCATGTTAATAAGACCCCAACCTCCATTCTTTTTGGGAATGGTGATGAAATCCATTCTTGCAAGGTGTAATTTCGATTGATAGGAGTGGCCTCCCCAAAGGAAATTAGCGGCAGTTGACTGAATGATTTTGTGAACTTTGGCAGGGAGTACAAAGAGATGACCCCAATATACTGCTAATTGGGATAGAACCGCTTGTACAAGGACGAAACGGCCAGCAAGAGATAAAAGTCTGTGTTCCCATTTGGAGATTTTGCTGTAGAATCTGTCAATGAGCCATAACCAATCAGCAAATTTGTTATTTTTGACTTTGAGTCGGAAACCAAGATATGGGAGGCCGTCCGAGAGGAGTGCTAGGTTGATGCCGAAACGAGCCGCTACCCAAAGGGCAGTGGCAAGGTTGGAGTTGTTATGAAATAACTTTGTTTTGTCATTGTTGATGAATAGGCCGGTTGCCGCATGGAACTTCTGAAAGATGATGTATAAGCATGCCCAAGAAGATTTACATAGCATGGCGAAAATAAGAATGTCATCAACAAAAAAGTTATGAGAGAGAGAGATGTCCTTACAAATCATAACCGGCTTACACCTCCCTTGAGAGACAGCAAGATTGATATGCGAACTAAGAGAGTTCATAACCAAAATAAAGAGGAGAGGGGATAGTGGACATCCCTGACGGAGCCCTCGTTCCGCCTGGAAGAAGGTTGATGGAATTCCGTTGATAATGACAGAGTAGTGAACGGATTCAACACAAGCCATAATCCAGCTGCATGCTCGCGGCGAGAGTCCAATTTTTGCAAGTAGAACTCGGATGAAGCTCCAACTGACACAGTCAAATGCCTTTGAAAGATCAATCTTGAGGGCGGCCGCGTCGATGTTCTTGGAGGAGATGGCGAAAAGACCTTCTTGAGCAAGGGCGACAGCATCAAGTATGAGCCGATCCTTCAAAAAAGCATGTTGCTGAGGAGATATAAAAGAACTGAGAGTTTTTTTCATGCGCTCAGCAATAATCTTAGAAATGATTTTATATAGAGCATTGCACAGGGCAATGGGCCTGTAATCCCCGAAGGATGTTGGATTCTCTTTCTTTGGAATTAAGGCAATGAAGGTGGCCGATAGGGCGCTGTTAATGTTCCCAGCTTGGCAAGTTGCATTTACCATGTTGAGAAGATCATCTTTAAGAAGATCATAAAAGTGGGAGAAAAATTCAATTGGAATACCGTCGGGCCCGGGGCTTTTGTCCTTCTTGAAACCTTTTATGATGCTTGAGAGTTCCCCCTCCGAAATCGGCCTGAGGAAGAGATCATTAGCGGCGGCGTCGAACATGGTCGGGAGGTGGTTAACCGCCCACATCATGTCATAGATGTCATTGTGTTGACGTTTGTATTGGCCTCTGAAGAATGAAGTAGCCGCTGCAGAGATGTCATGCTGAGTGTTGAGGGTGTTGCCCATTGGGTCATTCATACTCCAAATCGAATTCCTTGTTCTGCGCGCACTGGCGAAGTTGTGGAAAAACTTAGTGTTCCTATCGCCCTGTTTGAGCCAGAGAGCGCGACTTTTCAATCTCCATGCGGCCTCCTCTTTTAGGAGCAGTTCTTGTTTCCTTTTCTCAAGGGACCATAGGAGAACCTTCTTGTCGAAGGAGAGACCCTGCAAATGGATGGAGGACGAGATGTAATTTATTTCTCGCGAGATATTGCTTAGATCCCGAGAGTCGGATGCTTTTTTCTTGATTTGCCATGACTTGACTTCCTCCCTGAGTTTGTCCATTTTTTTGCGGAAGGTGAGGAAAGGAGTATCCTCAGAGAGAGTGATATGGCCCCAGGCGGACTTGACAAAGGCCTCGAAGGATTGATCATGTAGATGAACTGTATTAAACTTGAATGAGTATCCCTTCCTTCGAAGATCATTAACCCATGCTAATGATATGGGCTTGTGATCGGAGGTGGCGGCAGCTCCAGTTTTGGCAATGGGCATCCCCCAGTCTTCAATGATAGAAGATGACAGGATGAAACGGTCAATTCGCTTAGCAATGTAAGCATTGCCCACTCTTCCATTGTCCCACGTGGGGGCCATAGGAACCGGAGGGATGTCGACCAGATCCCTATTGAGGAGCTCTCCACGCATTTTAACTGCTAAACTGTCCATAGACGAGCAATGGCCCCAACATTCTTGTGAGCAGAGCGTGAAGTTCAGATCTCCTGCAATGATCAAAGATTGAATGTCAAGGATGCCTGTGAGGAGAAAAGAGTCCCAGAAGGGGGTTCTGTTCTTGTAAGGCGCGTAAACATTGAGCAGATTGATTGGTCGGGGTCTTCCCCGAATGCTCGCAGAGAGGAGAATACCAGCTTGACATTTGTAAGCATTGGCTTTGACCATAAGAGGGTTCCAAAGGGATACAAGACCTCCCGACAGGCCCTCAGCACTGATTGCCGACATGTGCCAGGAGGGAAACATTCTTCTGAAGAAAGCAATTGCAGACGAACTGGAGTGCATGGTCTCCTGTACAAAAATGATGCATGGATTTTCCGATAGGAATGTAGCTTTCAAGGCCAAGAATTTTGGGGCCATTCCTAAACCCCGGATGTTATAAGAGACGAGGAAGGTCATTTTGAAGAGCTTCCAGCCAAACTTGCTCTAAGAGGCTGTGGGGGAGGAGACTCAAGGATAGGGACGTCGATGAGAGGGAGGTTATGACACCCAATTCTGTGGCGATCGAGCGTCCTCTAAAATGCCTGCTGCCACCTCTGGTTTTTTTGCGGACGGTAATGTTCTTGGCGGAGGCGGGACTGATGGATGGGAAGGCGGGCTTGTGGATGGTGAGCGGTTCAAGGATGGTTGGGTGTCGGTTCAGAAGTTGGTCGATGTCGTTGTCCGGTTCGTTGAGAGGGGAGGAGACAGGGGAGTTGAAAGGGGTCGAAGAAGGGTGATAATCTTTGGTAGGGAGATGGGGGGGACGAGGAGATTTGGATTGGATGGGAACCGACAACGAAGTCAGCGACATTCAAGGGGGGCGGGGAGGGAACCGAGTTCTCTTCTGGCTGTTCCGGGATGGGGGGGCATGAGAAGTCGGCCATATTCATGAGAGGGGGGGATAGCGGGGGGCTTTTAAAGTCGGCGAGGTTGGGCGATTCTCCCTTATTAGCATGATCAGAGGACTTAAAGGAGAAATGTCTCCCTGAGAGGCTGTCGCTATCAGATGGATCCTTGTTCTTTATAGAGCGTAGGGGCCTCGGTCGCCTGAATTTACAGTCATTATGAAGATGGCCTGTGCGATGGCATGTAGAGCATCTGAAGGGGATGCCCCAGAAATCGATTCTCTGATATATACGGGATCCTTCCCATATGATTTCCAGCTGCTCGGGGTAGCCGCCTTTGTAAGGCCTCTCAATGAGGATCCAAGCAATGCGCTTGTCCTTTTCCCCTCGAATCCATGGGTCAACATAGATAAATTTCCCAATCGCATTGCCAATTGATTCGAGAGATTCCTGCGTCCATAGCTCGAGTGGGAGATTGGGAAGCTTTAACCATATCAAGCAGTGGGAAGGTGTATTCTTGAGAGGGTCAAAGCCCATGTACCACCTTGAGAGCGATAGGAAACTCCGTCCAGATACCCACGGTTTATCCAGAACCTTTTCTAAGTCCTCCTGCTTTTGGAAGTGGAAAGAATACCATTCTTTCATCATACGGGAGATAATGGGAGTGTAGCCGATGATAGGCATCCATGTTTTTGTAATCCATGCTCTCATGTCCGCTTCAGCCAGTTCAGGGAAGTACCATTTCCCAACAAGAGCAAACTTCTGAAGGCTGTCTATGCGTTCAGTCAAAAAAGACCCTGAGATCGTGACCGCCTTTGGGGGGGGGACCGTCTTAGCTGGAGCTCTGTTTTTATTCCAGCGGGACAACTGTTGCTGAGATGCGAAGAGGGGAGGGTCCCTAAACCGTGTAGGGAGGGAGCCTGACAGAGTGTCGTGCCAGCTGGGATTCCCGCTGGCAGCATAGATGGCCTCTTCGGTTTCAATGGCCGCCGCCAGTAGAGCCTTTGTACCCGGGGAGTCGCTGTCTGCGGCCATCCCTAGGCCGGAGAGAGATCCCAAAAAGACCGTGGGAAGATCCAAGGGAGGGACCCCGTACAATCGAAAGCTTGGATTAGAACCGTCGAAAAAGATACCGACGGAGAGAGATGCCCGGATGGAAAGTCGGAGGTGGAAGAAAGGAGCTGGATGAGGTACGGAGTCCTGACAAATTCCAAGTCCCAACAAGGTAGAAGGCCCAAAAGCTGACAAAGAATGATCTAGGAGAGGAGAATGGTGGCGCGGGTGACGTTGTGAACCGCCATAACCGCAATTCCCATGCAAGGTGGTGAACGGAGGGGGCAGAGGTTGCAGAGAGGAAGGTGAGGAGTAATGACTGAGAGCCGGGAAATCGTGAATTTTGAAAAAAGCCGGAAAGACAATCGGAAAGATCGTGAACTTCCCGGAGAGAGCGCTATGCTTCCGGGCGGTTGTTACAGTCTATGCAGCAGCAACAGCACTGTAAAACGATCCACCATTTCCCAATTCGGATTCTGAAGTCTTGACAGGGCCGGTAAATGTAAAAAGATGCTCTGATTTTCTTGACTAGGGCACAGAGCATGTTGCTGACAGCCTGGCTGATGAAAGGCACGGAGATGTTGGACCGAGAGAGCTTGCCAGAGCTGTGGAAGGGAAGAGAAGCCCTCAAACCCAAAATGTGACCTGGAGGAGGAAAAAAATCCTCTGTGGAGGAGCCAGATTGGCGAAAGAACTAAAGGCGTGAAAATTACCAGGACCCAGATAGTAAAAACTTATGAGATAATCAATATAAAAACAGCTGTTCTGTGAACGATAGCTGATTATGACTGAAACATTATATAATTCCCGGACCCAGATTGAAAATCTATATAACTGTAGCAAAACGAGCATCTACACAGTAAAAAAACCTGAACTAAACTAAAGACATGGAGAACAAAAACAGAAGAGCCATACCTGGAGTCGCGCAGAGGACACCGGATGCAGAAGGCCGAGCCATGAACGCCAGGAGAGAAAGAGAGGAGGCGTGAGCCTCCGGTCCACAAGGACCAGAGGAGAGTGGAAACGTTGTGAATGAGCCGAGGCGGAGTTAAAAGGATGGCGGAATGTGAAGTGGTGGAGACACGTCGTCTGGGGATCAGGCGAAGGATGTAGCCGAGTGTCTAGCCATGCAAGTGCAGATAGGGAAGCCAATGCATGAGCCTGTAGTTGTCGCGTGTAGGAATGGAGGTCTGGCCAGCAAAATGCAGATTATTGGCTGTGGGGCGGTTGGCGTATCCAATGCCTGGCTAGGCAGATGTCGTAGGTGGAAAACGCAGATTATTGGCTGGTGGTAGTTGCCGTGGGAGGATGAACGCAGATTATTGGCATCTGGTAAGGAGTCGTTGGCCAGAGGACGCCATGGCTGAAGCGAGCTTCCCACCCGGCGCGCGCGGACTCCAATCACCCTTCGAGGACCCTGAGCTCTACTCTATTTCCGAACTCGAACTCATATGAAAATATGTGATATTTTTAGAATAAGGTTTTTAAATTTTAATTAATCTAATTATTAATAACAATTAGGTGTATGGTAGGGATTTATCTCTACATATAATATTTTAAAATATTTTTCTAATATTCATAAATCAAAGATTGAGATTTATCTCCAAAATGACTATGTTTTTTATCTTTCTAATTAAATTTATTAATTAAAAAAATGACATGAACAAGAGTGATATGAAACATGTGTTAGGTGGTATCTTAGTTCTTGTTGCTCAAATTTGAAACTATGCTTTGAGAAAAATTAGGGAAATTTGCATGAAAAATTATAACTTATATTGTTCAATGCTAAATTAAAAGCAGTCAATATGCAAATCAAATCTAGTAGTCAATCTAATATTAAATTAAAAGTAAAAGTGGTCAATATGCAAATCAAATATGTGTTTTGGTAGAAAGTAACTATGTTATTTACCTAAGTTTGAGTTATTTTCAAGGGTTTATTGCAACTATATCCATAAATTATGGCATATATATGTGAAGCGCTATCCAGATGGCATTTTATTATCCAAAGTCACAATAAGATCTTCAAGTTATGGTCCAATGAAATGTTTGAAAATTAGTTTTTCTAATAATATTGAGAAATAAATATTTATTTGTCAAAGTTTAGCATTATAAGTGGTTAACCAACAAAACGACTAAAAAAGTCCTGATATAAAAATTTAATACACTTTTTTTTATGTATATATATATATGTGTGTAGTCTAACATATAGATGAAATAATTTTCAAGGTATTTTTTTTTGTTAATTTGGCAAAGATTTTTAAAAACTTGAGTTTAAGCTGTTTGATGTGTAGAATTCAAGTTCCTCATTGGTTTTTCAAGGTATCTAATTCATTCATGCATTCAAAAAATTATTTTAAACAACAAAAAAAATGTTGATAAAGTTTTCATTGATGGAAAAGGGAGTTTGAAGCACTTGAGCATGTGTTGCTTGTCAAAGGTGTGGCCACCATTGTTGGGAGATATTGTGATGTTGTGATGTGATGTGTGATGTTAAGGTTGTTGATGTATTGTTGAGCAACAAGAGGTATGTTGCAGAAGTCAGAGTTCAAGAAGTTCTTGAAGAAGTTTTGATGTAAATGGTTGTAGTATTCCTGTGTTAGCTGAAGATTTCTTGCTCATATAGTGTGATTCCTATTTAGCTAGTTCAGATCCTATTCATATGTTCATTAACAATATGCTCAATTTAACCAATAATTTTGTCATTAATGTTGTTGAGCATGTATTGGTTGAGTAATATATTGACGTCATTGAGTATGTTGATAAGTATGTCATTGAGTATGTTGCTAAGATGTTTTGACAAAATGTAGTTACATCAACTGATAGTTTGTGTGACATTAGTTTATCCACAGTTTAGGCACTCATTAGATTTGGTTGATGTAAATATTTTAATATTATTTGGAGGATCGTTTTGTTTTGATATTAAAATTTGAAAGTATGAAACGAATAGGTGGAATACAAAGAGTAAATATTTATATTTCATATTCCTTCTTCGAAAAAAACAATCAGCAAAGTTGTTTATAAAAGTATATGCTTTTGGAAGGCACAAATTATTGGTAAGAGAGTTGATTGAGTTGTGATGAGACAGTTCATGAGTCATCTAGTACAAAGAGAAAGAGGAAGAGGAGTAGATGTGATGCAGAAATAATCAAAAGGAGCTAGAGATAAGCAATCGTAAAGAGGATAGAAACATAGTTTAGAACAGAGACAAAGACAAAGTAAACTAACACAGAATCTTTCATATATCAGGGGATTCTTTTCTCTTTTCAAGTAGTACCCTAAAATAGAGCAGGTTGGAGCCTTTTAAAGAGAAAGTAGAAGCTCCCTAGAAAGTAGTAGCTTACATAAATAAAATGAGGCAGGAGTCTCATGTAGGTAGAAGTCTACAAAAAATTAATGTGAAAGAAAGAGTAGGAGCTTCCTAGCAAGTTGTAACTTGCAAAATAGCAGAGAGGTTAGAGCCTTCAAAATATGATGTAATAGAGGAATTAGGAGCACGTCTTTGCATCACAACAAAAACAAATTGTGGTTTTTCCGTTCATGGATTTCCACTTATATCTGGTGTCCACATGTGTTTCTTTTGTGTATTGATTGTTATGATGTAGATGAATGTTGTTGACATATTAAATATATTGTTCATATAATGTTATGTTGCTCATTAAATAGTCCAAATAAATATGGATAAGAAAGTAAACATAAAATTGATGTCCATGAATGCACTATACTTATTAAACCCCCCTCCTCCCCTCGCTCTCAATGTAGTCAAGTTTCCAACAATTAGTATCAAAGTTGGTTCCTTTTGTATCATCCTAATAGTTGGAAGGTATACCTAGTTGAATCATGGATTATCAAAGTGTACATGTGCTTAGTACGACAAAATTTTAGTTTTGGAGAGAAAAGGTAAAATCTAAATTGATAGATTATGGACCTAATGTATGGAATCTAGTGTGTGATGGATAAAGTAAAGATTCCCCCTTGACACAAGAAAAACAATGGAATTCTCAAGCCAAATGTGCAATTTACAAGAATATTCACAATCTAGATCTTGAGACAGTAATAGATCTCAAATTTTCAAAAGAAATATGGGATAAGTTGTGGGTAATGCATGAAGGAGAAACCAGTAGCAACAGTGTAGAAAAGAAGAAGAAGAAGAAGAAGAAAAAGAAGAAAGCCTCTCAGAAATAAAGTGTTCAGTTAAATGAGACCTTCTTTGTTATTGTGAATGTACATGTTTGTCATGAGGAGAATTTAGTTGAAGAACAAGCCAAATTTGATTGATCCTTGGCTAAAAAAAAAGACTTATAAGTGAAAAAAAATATCAAAATAAGTTGTTGCTGATACATGATGAGAAAGAGCATGAATTCAAAGAAGAAATAATTAGCTAAGGACACCATTAAAAGAAGCAAGGACAGTTGATGAGGTGATCAATAAATGACTAAACGAAAGAGAAGAACATTGTGGAAGATTATAAGCTAAGGTTGTTTCAACAAGAAATGAGCTAGGTAAAAAGAGAAAATAATATAAAAATTTAAAATAGGAGGTTATATCAACGAAAAATAAGTTTGAAAAGACCATTAGCTCAAAGGCAACCACATAAGATAATAAATTAGCTCCGAAAAAACCTGTAGGAAAATATGCAAGCAACATGGTTAACAAAGAAGAAAACAAAAAAAAACATCAAAACCATCAGCAAAAGAATGAGTCGAAGAAAGTGTCTTTTGCAAGAAGGTCTTTTTCTCCAAGAAATGAATTGAGAAAATCTACAAGGTTCCAAAGGAGATCCTTTACTCCTCTAAAAGGTATAGTAGACATAATCGAAAGAAGTGAATTTCTTGCCATAACCCCAGACATGTAGTGGCAGAATGTAAGAGCAGTCAAATCAAGGTCCATTAATTGAAGATGTAGTAGACAATGAAGTTTCATCAAGAAAACAAACAAAGAATACCCTTCCCTACGAGAAGGTCATGAGCTACTAGGTACAATAATTATTTCTATGGTTATTGTTATTTATGTAATTGTTTTGGCCACAAGGCTATTGATTATAAATTGTGTGCAAGAATATAATTGCATTGGGAAATTCATACAATGATAAAAGCATGAGAAGACATAAGTATTTTCCTCCCTTTTTAAGTCACATAATATGCCATAAATGTGACAACCTTGACCACATGGCCAAAGATTGCAAGCTACCTTGTATATTAAAAAAATATAGACAAAAGATGGAGGTCACTCAAAGCAAACCAAACCATAAAAAAAAAGGAAATACACAAAACAGAAGGTAGCCCACCAAAGTCTAGAAAAGGAATAAACAATAGGTGTCACTTCAATAAAAAATGAAATGAACTTGGCCTTAGGGTGAGCTTCTCAAGGAAACAAAGAAGGATTTGGTCAATGTTAGAGCAGCAACCCTTAGGGGGGGAGAAGCCACAACAATGTTCTTTGAAGACATGACAAGCCAATAGTTGTGATTCATAGGTTGTCCATTTTTTTAGCAAGATATCTTATTTATATCCCACAAGAAATAAAATGAACCTTTCTTAGAGAATTGGTTTCCAAAGATTCTAGAGTTAAAAGTCCAAGAATGTAAGGATATGGCTAGTGTAGGTATATGCAATGGAAGACATGTTGTGTGAATTCATTAATTGATGCACTAAAGTTCATTTGGAAAAATAGATGGAGGGTTATGGCATTCATTGGTATAATCACTATTGGGCAAAGGTCATGCTTTGGATTATGATATTTAGCTATGTGGGTAGCTATTTGTCGATACGTTATTTCTTCACAGTTCTTGGAGCATCATACACATTTATGTCTTGGAGAATGAATAATGTTCATCATATGATTTTTTTGTTGGCACAATCATGTTTTTTGTTCTACCACATTACATCTAATATCACCCTTCAATGGTTACGACATGTTATTTCAAAATTACCATGGTATCCAATTTCTCACACTGGATTTTTGGATATCTGCACTTTCATATTTCATAGAATTTTTAGAAAGCCTTTCCATCACCAACTTTCCTTATTATGACTCCGTGGACCAAATAACAATGTACAAAGTAGGATCTCTATTCTATGCTATCTACTTCTTTTTTAGGTTCCAAAAGTTCATAAGGTTGGACGAGAAACCAAATAATCCCTGGGACTTGTCTAGAACAACTATTGATGCACTAAGAACAATTTGAACCAAGGCATCATTCTACCCAACTGAACCACAAAGCAAGCATCTTGAAACTAGTGATATGTGGGACGTGTGTTATAATTTGGAAAAATCCAAAGGTTTTAAGGCGTGACAACAAGAGAGTGCCAAAAATAATATTTGAAAAGGAAAAAAAAGACAATTGGTTGATATGTAGGAGAGAGGTTTCTTAACCAAAAATGGAAGAAGGAATATTTAAGACGTGCAACCAATGTGAAAACTATGATAAGGAAGAAGCTTTCACCCATTGCAGAATGACTAAAATAGCTGCAAGGCTTACTTTCCTCTTACTTACCAAGTTGGATTTATAATAAGGTGAAAGAATGCAGCTGGGTTACACTTTGTGGCAAAAGAGAATGCGTTTGGGTGGGAAAAAATGGCTTGATCGAGCCTTTTAAGGGATCAATTGAACTTCTTGGGTGCTAAAATGGTAGCTCGATTGAGGGTTAAAAAATAACCCTTGATTGAACTATAATGCTCAATCAAGATATAGTGCTTAATCAAGCCTTATATATACTGCCCTCATGGTCTGCACATGCCACTTTGCATAAATAGCGGGCAAACTAGGAGCTCGACCAAGAGTGTGACGATAGCTCGAAAGAGAGTATTGGAGCTCGATCGAGCAATGGAGTTTTCAAATCAATCTTGCCAGCCACCCTGCCAATGTCCCAGAGTCTCAAACAAAGGTAGGTATTCTATCCTATGCCTTTCTTATTTAATTTTTTTGCAAAATTAAACAAATTAATTTAAAAAAACCATGTATAAAAACCATGAAAACAAATTAATTAAAAAAAAACATACAAAAACCAAGAAAACCACTTAAAAACCCTTCAAAAAAACTTAGAAAATCACAAAACCAACCAATAAAACCATTAAAAAAAACTTCCAAAATAACTTAGAAAACTCCAAAACCAACCTAGAAAACCATAAAAAAAAATCTTCAAACCAACCTAGAAAACACTTCGAAACCACCATTTAGGTTTTAAAATTGTTTCTTACTTGCAATGTTTTGTTTATTAAATGCATATTTTCTAATTTTAAATGATAAAAACATTGTTTTTGTAATTATTTTAGGTTTTAAAGTTTTTCTTTAGGAATTTTGTAAAATACATTTTAAATTTTTAAATTTTTTTGTTATTTAAAATGGGTTTTAAATTTCTAACGAATTTGATGAACACTCTTAAACAAAAAACAACAAAACTATAACCGATAAATAAGTAAATTAAAATCTTGATATTGACATGATGAATATGATTGCTCATAATAAACGTATATTTATAAAATAAAAAAAATTAACACAAGATTTTTGGATATTACACTTTTATGTTTCATAGAATATTTAGAAAGCTTTTCCATCACCAACTTTTCTTATTATGACTTCATGGACCAAATAGAAATGTACAAAGTAAGATATATGTTCTAGGCTATATGCTTCTTTCTTAGATTCCAAAAGTTCATAAGTTTGGACGAGAAACCAAATAATCCTTGCGACTTGTCTAGAACAACTATTGATGCACTAAGACGAATTTGAACCAAGGCATCATTCTACCCAACTGAACTACAAAGCGAGCATCTTGAAACTAGTGATGTGTGGGACGTGCATTATAATTGACACAAAGTCAAAGGTTTTAAGGTGTGACAACAAGAGAGTGCCAGAAATAATATTCGAAAAGGAACAAATAGACAATTGGTCTATATGTAGGAGAGAGGTTTCTTAACCAAAATAGGAAGAAGGAAGATTTAAGACGTGCAACCAATGTGAAAACTGTAATAAGCAAGAAGATTTCACCCATGGCAGAATGACTAAAAGAGTTGCAAGGCTTATTTTCTTATTACTTACCAAGTTGGATTTATAATAGGGGGAAAACATGCAGGTGGGTTGCATTTTATGGTGAAATAGGGCGCGTTTGGGTGGAAAACAAATGGCTCGATCATGCCATTTAAGTGCTCAATCGAGCTTCTTGGGTGCTAAAATGGTAGATCGATCGCGGGTTGAAAACTAACCCTTGATCGAGCTATAACGCTCAATCGAGATATAGCACTTAATCAAGCTTTATATATACTACCCTTGTGGTCTCCACATGCCATTTGCACAACTGCGGGCAAACTAGGATCTCAACCGAGAGTGTGACAATAGCTCAAAAGAGAGTATTGGAGCTCGATTGAGCAATGGAGTGTTCAAATCAATCTTGCCAACCACCCCACCAATGTCCCAAGGCTCAAATGAAGGTAGGTATTCTATCATTTGCCTTTCTTATTTCATTTTTTTTGCAAAATTAAACAAATTAATTTAAAAAAAAACATGTATAAAAATCATGAAAACCAATTAGTTTAAATAAAAAAAACAACCATACAAAAACCACTAAAACCACTTAAAAACCCTTAAAAAAAACTTTGAAACAAAATCAACGAATAAAACCATTAAATAAAAAAAAACTTTCAAAACAATTTAGAAAACCACAAAACCAACCTATAGAACCATTAAAAGAAACTTTTCAAACAAACCTTGAAACTACCATTTAGGCTTTATAATTGTTTCTTACTTGCACTGTTTTGTTTATTAAATGCATATTTTCTAATTTTAAATGGCAAAAACATTGTTTTTCTAATTATTTTAGGTTTTAAAGTTTTTATTTAGGAATTTAGTGAAATAAATTTTCAATTTTTTGTTATTTAAAACGAGTTTTAAATTTCTGACAAATTTGACCAAAAATATACCCCAGGAAACTCCAAAATAGAAAACAACAAAACTATAAGCAATAAATAAGTAAATTAGGAGCTTGAGATTGACATGATGAATATCTCATAGTGAACCTCTAGTTATAAAATAAGAAATTTTATTATTCAATTTGTCACATGGGATTTTTGGATATTTGCACTTTTTACAAAATTAAACAAATTAATTTAAAAATAAAAATAAAACCATGTATAAAATCCATGAAACCCAATTAATTTAATAAAAAACAAACCATACAAAAACCATGAAAACCACTTAAAACCACTTCAAAAAACTTAGAAAAACACAAAACCAACCAATAAAATCATTAAAAAAAAAAAAACACCTTTGAAAACACCTTAGAAAACCATAAAACCAACCTAGAAAACCATAAAAAAAAACTCTTCAAACCAGCCTAGAAAACACTTAGAAACCACCATTTAGACTTTAAAATTGTTTCTTACTTGCAATGTTTTGTTTATTAAATGCATATTTTCTAATTTTAAATGGTAAAAAAATTGCTTTTCTAATTACTTTAGGTTTTAAAGTTTTTCTTTATGAATTTTGTCAAAATAATTTTTTGTTATTTAAAAGGGGTTTTAAATTTATGACAAATTTGACTCAAAATATATCCAAACAACAAAAATATAACCAATAAATAAGTAAATTAGGAGCTTGAGATTGACATAATGAATATGATTGCTCATACTAAACCTCTATTTATAAAATAAGAAATTTTATTTGAATTTATTATTTAAATTTAAATTAATTTATATTTTAAATATTTTTTTTAATAATAAATATAATATGATTCTAATTTTAATAATAAAATATTAATATTTAAAAAAAAAAAAATTGTTATATAGATATAAAACATCATGTCACTATATATATAACAAAACATTTAACTTATATATATATATATATATATATATATATATATATATATATATATATATATATATATATAGCTTTTTTTCCCATGGAAAAATCGTAATCTTTCATTATGTGGAAAAATTACATGTAGTAGATGCCCAAGGCATATGCAAGTCTGTTGGCCCATGGCCATTTCAAAAAACTGTATCAAAAAAATATAGATGGCCTAAGCCATTTCCTATAGGATTGTTTAGTGTGATAAAACCTGTACATATTCCTCGCAGAGGTATTCAATCTGTTTATCTATATATCATCAAAAAAATATAGACATGTTTTTTGAGAAAAAAGACTAAGATAAAGCAACAAAATGTATATTTTTAGGACCTTTCCACCCATATGGTACTCCTGATATATATATGGCTTGTGGTGATATTGATAGAAATCTGCTCCCATCTGTTCAGAGATCATCCACAAGCCTCGGGGTAGTAGCATGCCCTCCTTGGAAAGCTTGTCAACATCTTCATTATATTCCCTATATATATGATGACAAGAGGCTGTGTTAAAAACTGCTTTGAAAATGTTGACTTCTTCCAAAATATTTCAAAGTGAAATAGGATGACATTGATTTTTATTGTTGAACCAGTTGATAATGATTTTTGAATCCCCATAGATCTGAATGGTAGAGCAATCATGAGCTAGTGCAAAGTGGAGCAGATGTCTGAGGGTGATAAGCTTGGCATAATTGTTTGTTCCCTCCCCTAGTCCTAATTGGACCTTATAGAAATGTTGATCAGAGATATATAAAATGAAACCCCCTCTGCATCCATGAGATTGGGCTGCTCCATTGAAAAATGCCCATGGCCTAGTTTTGTCAATCCATCCGGGGGTAGTAGATCTATGAATGTGGGAGTTTTCAACTTCAGGGATGTCATGATAGGCTGCCACAACCTTTGCAATGATAAAAGGCCATCAGGCAGTTGCATCATTGAAAATTATGTGATTCCGGGTGAGCCATATAGTCCAACAGAGGATGAGAGGAAGGCATTGTTTCTTTGAGCCCTAGTGTGCTGCGTTCCAATTATTCCAGGCTTGTAGTATAGAGGGACCCTGCCATGTATTCTGAATAGAGAGTTGCTGAGTTATTGTTTGCCAAAACTGGACGACTGTCGGAAAGAGAAAAAACATATGCTCGTTTGTTTCAGAGTCTTGTTTGCATAATACACACCAGATCAGGCCATGTATGGATCTGTGCAAGAGGGCTTCACTTGTGGGGGTTTTGTTGCTTAGGACACTCTACATGAATAAGTGTGCAAGTAGAGGTGTTTTCAATTTCCAAATATGTTGCCACCATTCTTTTGAAAGTTCAGGTTTGCGATCTGAGAGAATGTGGGTATAGCCCAGCTTTGGAGTATATTTTCCATGCTCAGCAAGCATCCATACAAGTTCATCTGGATTGTCATTTATACACACATGAGCTTCAGTCAATGCCATTAGATATGTTTCCCAGGACTACTACCAATGTATATGAATGACCACTTCAGGGGTTGTCCTCCATTTCTAGTTGAAGACAGTGTTGCGCTCATGATCAGCAATATGTGTGATCATTGTGGTATCTCTATGTTGTATATATTGTATCAGGTTAGGTGGCAGCTGATATCTGTTTCCCCCCCTATCCATGGGTCAATACCAATGTGCACTGAGTTACCAATGTTTATGCGCCATGCCAGACCAAATCTGATGAAAGACATAGTTTGTAGGATTGATTTCCAGACTATAGAGATGCCCACACGAGGCCAGTCTGGTAGGCGAACCCAGTATAAGATTTGTTGTGGCCAGATGTATTTATGGTATGACATAGTGATCCATAGATTCTGTGAAGAGAGGAGGGTCTAGCTCATCTTGGTTGCAAGGGCTTGTGCGAATACAGAAAGGTATTTAAGCCCCCCCCCCCATTTTTTTGTCAGGGCAATTTTCTTCCAGCTCACCCAAGCAAAAGTTTTTCCTTCCTTTTGTCCATTCCATAGATATCTGCAGCATATCTGTTGAATGCGACCGAGTATTCCCCGAGGAATCCAGGCAAGTGACATCTAGTATATAGGTGTGGCTTCCAGCACAGATTTTATAAGGACTAGGCGCCTTGCTCTGGACAGGAATCTGTGATTCCAAATTTTCAGTCTCTTCTCAATTTTAATCACTAGCCAGATCCAGTCAGCAATCCGGTAGCTGTGGGGTTTGATCTAGAACCCCAAGTATTTCAGGCCATCCGAGAGATTATGCATTTGATAATGGAAGAAATGGAGAGTTGTTCTGTCCTCCTGAGGGGAGGTGTGAGACAGAGTGATAGTAGACTTGGACTGACTTGTGACTATACCTGTGGCTTTTTCAAAGAGTGCAACAATGTCATGGAAAGAGGTAGAGTCCCTGATGCTTCCATCCAGGAAGATCATAACATCATCAACGAAAAGGAGGTGGGTGAAGTGGAAAAGTTCATTCATTTTCAATCCTTTGAATTCGCCTTCCCTTTTTGCAGTGCCAATGAGCCTACTGAGTCCCTCCATCACAATAAGGAACATAAGGGGAGAAAGAGGGCATCCTTCTCTGAGTCCTCGTTCAGCATGGAAGAAATGGGATGCAGATCCATTTATGACTGAGGGATGCTGAATTTATGTAGCACATGATCCATTCTGTGAAAGCGAGTGGGAATCCTAGATGGATTAGAATCATCTTAATGAAGAGCCAAGTGACATGATCAAAAGCCTTTGTGAGGTCAATCTTGAGGATAATGTTTTTCACATTTCTTGTTTTGATAGAGTGAATGACTTCCTGAGCAGTGCCTATGGCCTCATGGATCTGTCGATTTTGAGGAAAGGCGAATTGCTCTGGAGAGATGTAATGGGAGAGTATAGGACGGAGTCGATTAGGTATGATCTTTCGATGATTTTGTAGAGGGTATTGCAGAGAGAGATAAATCAAAAATCATTGAAGGGTGTAGGGGAGTCAAATTTTGGTATAAGAGCAACGAAGGTAGCATTGATAGCCTCATACATCTTTTCAGAGATCCTGCACTCTTCAAGTACATTGAGAAGATCATTCCCAATGAGGTAAAAAAAGGCTATGTAGAATTCAATGGACCATCCATCTGGGCCAGGGCTTTTATATTTTTTGAACCATTCTAATGTCCCTTCAAGTTCTTCTCTAGTGACGGGTGCAGTTAGCTTAGCTGCAGCATCAATATCTACAAAGCTTGGGAAGTTCCCTTCTACTTGAATGATATCAGCAAGGTTTGAAGCTGGGGGTTCCTTATATAGGTGTTTGAAGTGTGAAATGCCCAATTGAAACAGTTGGTGGAAAGTTTTAGCAATACCTCCATCCTGCAAGGGCATTTTCCAAATGGTGTTGGAGGCTTTTCTCCCCTTGGAAAAATTATAAAAGTAACTTGTGTTCTCATCCCCTACTTGAGCTAGAGCGCTCTACTCTTGAGTCACCAGGTTTCCTCTCTTTCCTTCAAAATTCTGGCCCTTTGACTTTCTAATTCGATTAGAAGTGCCTTGGCTTCTGTGTTTAAGAAAACTCTGCTTTGGTCATCCATAAGATGGGCCAAGGAGGATTCAACACAGGCGAGGGTATGGTCATCCCTTTGAATTTTTTCCTTTTCCCATTTGATAGATAGTTTCATGAGATGCAGAAGGTTATGACAGAACCCTTCAGCCCGGGTGAGACCTTGAGTGGGAGGGTTTTGCAGCCAGAAATCTGAGACCAGTTTGGAGTAGGAGGGGTCCTGAAGCTAAGATGAATTGAATTTGAAAGGGGCTTTGGGCTTAATAGGAGGGCCAGATATTTCGAGGTAGATAGGCGAGTGGTTAGAGATACCTCCAGATCTGATCCACTGCCTATAATGGGATAACCTCTATAACATTGGGGTTTTGAGGATGAAATGGTCTAGTATTCTGGCTAGTGTCACCTAGCCAATTATTATGTTCCTCCATGTGGGTAGGGATCTATTCATGGGGATATCCAAAATATGTGCTTGATCAAGCAGGTTTTCCATGGTATCAGAGCGCGGGTTGATCTGTGTCGATGAGCCCCAGGACTCACTAAATCTGATAGAAAAATTTAGATCACCTCCCATAATGAGATTGTCAGATGAGGTAATAGAGAGGTTTAGAAGCTGATTTCAGAAAGCCTCCCGGCCCTGACAAGGCCCATAAACATTCATGACACAGAGATCCATTCCTAGCTCAGCAAAAAATATGTCGATACCAATGAAGCCCTTTCCTCCCCAGGCTGATGTTAGGTTTATGGAGCGTGGGTTGTACCCGAGAGCCAATCCTCCAGATCTCCTGACTGCATCTAGGGCATGAAATTCCCATCCCAGGTTCAGACTCCTCAGTATACAGATAATGTGGTGAGCTTCACCGAGGGTTTCTTGAAGAAAAATAATGTCTATAGGCTCAGATTCAAATAGCCTGCGGAGGGCTATCTTTTTGGGTGGGCTAGTCATGCCCCTACAGTTAAATGATAGGCACTTCATGGGGGTAACATGTCAAGGGTGTTCTTTGCTCTAAGAACCCGATATAATGAAGATTGCTTTCCCGAGGCCACCTTAGCACCAGCCTAAAGTATAGCATGCAAGAGATAAGATTTTCACCCACGAAGGGGTTTAATGGACATCGAGGGGAGGGACAAGCTGAGGCCAGAATGTATTGAATGTGAATCCATAGTGCGGGGGGTGGGATTGTAGGTTGTAAGGGTGGGGGGGAACCAAGGGAGTAGGGGATGGGGTGGAGGATGCCTCTGGAGGTAGGGATGGGGAGGTAGTAGAATAAACTAGTTGATGGGAGAGAAGGGGGCAGGGGATAGATGTAAGGGGGGTAGATTGATCCTGTATAGATGCATTATGCTGATGATGTGTAGAAAATGCATAAGTAGAAGATAGAGCAGGGAGAGTGGGGAGAGAAATACCTAAAGTATGAGTCACTTCAGCTGCTACCCTTGCTTGAGTCAGAGGTGGAGATGGGGGGCATGTGGAGCAGCCTGTAGATTTCTATATTTGCAAAGCTGGGGTTGCTTTCTGAGGTGGAGTGGGTGCTGCTGATGGTGCCTTCCTGGGGGTATCTGTAGTAGCCCTTCCATTGCCGCCCTCCTTTTCCATAGTCATTTTCAGGGATTTTTGGACCAGTGGACATTCCTTATACATATTCCTGACCTTGTGGCCGCGACAACATCCGAATGGCACCTCCTCATAATCTATTATTTGAACCCTGGTAAAGTTACGCCATTGCAAAGTAATATTTTCCTCCAGGCCCTCTGGAGTATCCAGATGCATTAGAATGTGGGTTACGGTACGATTCTTGGACTGTATTATGGATTTTTCATAATCCAGAAAGGTGTCGATGGTATTCCCAATTCGCACAAACACTTCTTTTGACCAGTACTGGAGAGGTAAACTAGGTAGACGTACCCATTAAGGTCCAGCTCCAATCTGTTCTTTTTCCAGATCAAAGAGAGGACTCCATCTTTTGAGCAGCACAGGAGCCATTTCAATATGCCAATACTGTGCGAGTGCCATGTTTGTGTATTCTTCAAGGGAAAAATGAAGCGCAAACCATCCTCATGGGAGAATCTATACTTCTGGAAGTTGTATGAATATCTGCCCCTAGATTTATTTTACCCACAACCTCAATCACTCCATCGTGTAGGTTCTTCCTCGAACCCTACCCGCCAGGACTTTCCTTGCCTTGTCTGCCACTTCACCCATGGTGAGCCCCTCCCCAAATTTGATGGTATAGTCCTTACCGGAGGCCTTAACACACCTTGTTTTCCTTTTCCCTGTTCTCGGCACAGTAGGATGATCCAACAATGGATCCAAGGGGCTTTTTTCTTTAGGATGAGGTTGTTGCTCCGCCGATATTACTCGAATTATAGGAGTGTCGAAACAACCAGAAGGAGGAGCCGAGGCCTGGGTCACCGCGCAATAGACGGGGGAGCCGTGGATCTTCTGAGCCTCTGCTACCGCATCAGACTCACTACCCAGATGAGAGGGAGGGTTTTTAGAGAAGCAATGATCTGCAGGGGGAGAGGGGTCGAAGGGAGGGGATGAGCAGGAAACGAAAAGGTTTAGGGTTCCGAGAGACAACAGAGGACAGTCTAGGGCAGGTGAGTCAATGGAGAGAGTCCCAATGTGAAGGGTGGAGGCCGTAAGCCTGGGGAGGGAGACAACTGGCGACGGGTTCGAGCAAGACGGCGTTGAGGATGGAACAGGTGCCGATTTAGGGTTTGGGTGGCAAAAGATAGGTTTCTCCGGGTAGGGGTCCGACGAATAATCCACGGTGTCCAACTCCATTCCATCCATGACCAACCTAGGATCTGTAGGCTGTAACTGTCAACAGACAGGAGCAGGTGCAGGCGAGGGCAGTAGGTTGCGGAGGTTTACGGCGTCTACGGCTAACTGTAATCAGGGTTACGGATAGGGTAAAAACAGTGAAAGCTGCAGCCCCCCCCCCGTCCCCCCCACACACACACACACACACACATATATATATATATAACTATATAACATATAACTATATTTAACTATAACATCACATAAGTATATATTATAGTTCTATATATAAAATAACATAGTTTTACAACTATTTAATATAACATATATATATATATATATATATATATATATATATATATATATATATATATATATAAAGTGTAACATAACATAGTTCATAATATAACATAGTGTAACATGTATTGTGTATAACTATAACATAACTATAACTATAACATATATATATATATATATATATATATATATATATCATTTAACATAGTTAAATAAATATATATAATTATATAACTATTTCAAGAATGCATCATTGGTAGATACATTAAATCCATGATGAAAAGTTTATTTGGTCTAGTGAATAAAAGCATTTATACTATTTTCTAATTTGTACCATATTGTTTCATTATGTAGTGTGTTGTACAAAAAACATTGCCTTCATGTGCTCGCACCTAGTACATGTTATGTGTCAAAGTCAAACATTAACAACTTAAAGTTTATTGTAGTATTTGGTTGGCATGAAATTTTGTTAGTTTTGTAAATAGGTTTATTTCATTTTTTTACATATATATTTACATATTTATGCACTATGAATAAAATGCATTATTTAGAAACGAAAAAAAGTGTGAAAGTAGATTATATCACTTCTTTCAATTGTGTTTACATGGAACTCAATACTTTGGTTGATAAATTATCAAAAAACGGACTCTAAAGTTTAGGACTCCAAGCTAAATTACTCGTCTTGAGTTTAGAAATGGTTTTTTTGTCAACATTTTTTTCTTGAATTCATTTTTATGTATTATATGTAATATGTTGAGGCATCCTATATACGCACCCCAACTGCAAGCCATCACAGTGTGAGAAGTTTTTTTATATGTGGTCGGGCTCATGATAGATCATGTAGCCCACTGAGAGTTCATGTTCCCATCGTAGATCATGTCCTTGACGCCAGTCAAAGTGTAAGAGGCAGCATTTCTTTCTCCGTTGATGATCATGCTACATCTAGTGGACCTTCTTTGTCTATTTCAAGTACATCTCTTGCATTTTTAAATCCTCTAAAAACTTTGTGTTTTATGTATTGAAATTGTCTTTAAGTTTTAAATTTTCTTAAACTGATGTGTTTGAATTTAATGTATATGTTATTATGCTTCTAGTTTGTTAATTATATATATGTTAAATTATGTTTATGATTTACAAGCCCTCAGCAGACCGAACCCGAGGGTCAGAGTGCAACATCAATCCCTCAATGGGATGATGCTATAGCTCATATCACATTAGAGGATGTTGCAACCTGTCATATACAGATCATAACATAGATAAATAAGATGCATGCCAATTCACCAACTCATCTTGCATTGTCTTTGATGTTGGATAGCATCAATAGGTTGATCGAGACATACCGAAGGTCAGGCCCACATAGCCACATATTACAGTCCACATAGAAGATCAGGAGGCATGAGGTTAGAGACCCATATACTTGGGAGGTGGTGAAAGAGGTCGCCAAGGACATTGATGTTCATGGGGAATTGTTTGACATCCCTCTGGATCACCCTACTAGACATAAAGGTATGATTCCACTGAAATATTTTAGGAATGATCGTGCAACCCCTCTTGTGTATGATAGATTCATTAGAGCTTGGGGATAGTTCCCCCACCATGACCAATTCACCATTTATTTTTGCAAACATTTATATGTAGAGTTTTTGTTACATATGAGTTCGTATGACAATGATATCAGATCTTGTTGCTATGGACCTGGATTTGGACGTACTTGTGAGTGCAAGGAGTCTCATACTGACCCTAGGCATGTATCACCACCTTTGAGACTCTTTCCACTATCGTCTCAGGGCTTGGTATTACTGACAGAGCTAGAGGAGTTAATGCAACTCGGTGGTGAGACGCAGGAGACTATTGTAGATAGCATGCAGACATCATTGGCTAGTGTCCATGTTGCACTAGATGGAGATATTAGAAGACCACCACCATTGCCTCGTGACCTTCCAATGCCCTTATATGATGATGGATTTCTCGTGAGTTTACCCTTTTACCAACTTTTGACATATACATGTTTGTATCGTGATGCCATTTCTGAGACTTGGAGGGTGCACGACCTGCGTGACATAGACCAGGTACATATATATATGAAATGTTTGACTCTTATTTTCAAATTATGCATAATTATTTATATTAAAATTTCTAGATCGTCTTATATTGAATTTATATTAATAAGTTCATGATAAAATGTAGACACATCCCAACTACATGGATGATCTTATAAGGTCATCGGAGGGCAGTTGATCAGCCAGGCTATCCTCGACCAGAGCATGTTTCCATGGATTCTCCTCCACCTCCACCTCCACCTCCACCTTATATGTTCACTAATATGGAGGAGAGTCACTATATACAACCACATGGACGAACAGTTGAGGTAAACTTTTTTATTCCTAATATTTCAACGGTTTTTTTTTAAGTTACACATATATGCTAATTAATTTATAGAATAACAATTATAATTTTTCCTTTCCATTGTGTGCAAAGGCCCATATGTAGAGTGTCATTAATGCCACTGTTATGTGGAGACATGAGTAGGATGTTGGGTTTTGAGGCACTAATGATGCAAGTCCATCAATGCATGCCCCAACCATCGAGCCACATGTAGGGGAGCACCAAAACCAGATTCATGATCAAACCCCCATCCAATATGAATTGCATTTGGACTCGACTAAGGTTAGTAGATTCATGTATATGTAATTAAAATTGTTTTTCAGTATCATTTATTTTCATATTGTTTATTTTATAGTACAAATAATGTTCTAATTAGTTTGAATTTGAATGTTTTATATTGCAGTAATAGCTTATGGACACTTACTTTACACGACAAAACTCACATAGGATTTCTAGTGGTACTTAAAGTGTCATAGTTTGTATATTTTAAGGCTCATTTCATAGGGAACATTCACATGTGTGATACAAACTTTGTATATTTTCATACATGGATAGTTTATGGATGTACATCATGGGAATTATTTTAGTTTATGGATGCTTATTATTTCGTTTTATGGATGTCCATGTGATATTTGTAATTTGTACATATTGTTGAGAAATGGAAACAAGAAATTCCAGTTTGATTTGTCCTTGAATTAAACTGTGAATTAAAATCAAATTTTATTCTCATAACAACTTGTAAATAGTTAATTAAGTTTAATTGAAATAATTAGCTTAGGAATTTCGAGTTGGAAGTATTTTTGTAGTCATGTATATGTTCTCCCTAAATTTTAGGGGTTTATGATGAGTTTATTTGAGTTGTAATTAGATAACTCAGTTTGACTGAGTTATGGTCAATTAAACTAGTTCTAACTGTTGGTGGAACTAGTAGAGGATTAGTAGTGAGTTGGTGCACTAGTGCATCCTCAATGCTACTCTAGCTAACTGGAGATTCATTCAAGAGAAACTCATGCATTTCAGTTCAGAGAAAGACCCAGTTGAGACTAGAGTGCAGGGACAATGTACCATCAATTGTAGAATAATCCAAGTTGTACAGATCATGCATGAAATCAAAAGAGGACCTAGATTTGGATTGAGTAGAAGGAATTCCCAATTAAATATGGGTTATTCCTCTCAAGAATTGTGAAAGGAAATAGGGGCTCATCAGGCAGAAGAAAATTAGCTAAGTGTTGGTCAATGCGGGCTTGTGAGGTAGAGAGTTGATCATACTTGTGCGGAATTGTTCTTGTGAGAACAAGCTTTGAATTATCACTCAGATTTATGATTAATGCAATAGATAGTCGAGGTTTTGAGCAATGGATTTCCCCAGAGAAACAATTATGCTTTGTGTCTTTGATTATATTTCTCTTGTTGATTATTGTTTTAGCGATCTATTGGTTTCTTCCTTTTAAAGAGTAAAGTAGATTCTTGTCCTAGGTTTTACTACATTACATGAGATGTGAGTCTATAGGAAAATCTACATGGTATCGAAGTTGAAGATAGTATACTAGAGGATATTTTGAAGTTTTGAGTTTTGGGTTTTAGGTGAAATTCAAATTTGCAATACATACATCAGTATTGGCATATGGTGTTCTACAGTTTATGGCTTGAGTATGCCTTGGAAGGAAACTTGAATTATATAGCCTAGAAGGACAAAATGGAGATTATGTTGGAGGGTAATGGCTTGAAGGAATTCGTTGATCAAGAAATTCCTAAGCCAACAACATCGAATGCATAAAATCTGGCTGAATGGAAGAAGTGTGTGGCGAAGGCGAGGCAGATAATCCTTGAGGGAGTTCGACATCACATTATCTTGAGTCTCCATGGGAAGGAAACTATGTATGCTATGTGGAAAGCATTGAGGTACCTATTCCAGAATAACAGTGACCATAAGAAGTTGGCACTGAAAGATAAACTTCATAAAATCAAGATGGAGAAAGGCGAGACCATTCCAAAATACTTGACTAAGTTCACTCGTTATCGTGATGAGATTGGAAGTATACTTCATAAAATCAATATGGAGAAAGGCGAAACCATTCCAAAATACTTGAACAAGTTCACTCATTATCGTGATGAGCTTGGAAGTATTGGAATAACCATTGTTGAGGATGATATGGTGAGCCTAGCTCTCCTAGACCTTCCCAAGAGTTGGAATAACTATCAGGACTCTGCCAATGGGAGGGAGAAGATGCCATATTGGCAAGGACCGTGGTCAGATTTGATGTAGGAGGAGATCAAAAGGAACAATAGAGATGTTTCTTCATCAAAGAATGATGATGAGGAAAAATTTGCCTTAGAAGGTAAGGTAAGGAAATGGGAGGCATCCAATTCCAAATCAGATTCTTGCCATGGAGGTAAGAAGAAATACATGACAAAAGTTAAGTGCTTTCATTGTCACGAGCTGGGCCATTTTTCTACAAATTGTCTTTCAAGAAGTCCAAGAATAAGTCCTCAGGAGGATCGACAGGTGCGGCTTTGGCCTCTCAATTTGAATTGAACTTTACTCTCATTACATGCATGGTGTCATCAATGATGGGTAGTGTATGATACCTTAACAGCGGAGCTTCATTCCACGTGACTGGTGAAAAGGAGTTGTTCAATGACCTGGAGGAGAAAGATCTCCAGATGCATATCGAGATGGCTGACGAAAGGAGGTCTAGTGCTACTGGATTGGGTATGGTTACCTTTTCAGAGGGATTAGAGTGCTCTTCTCACCTTGAGGGATGTTATTTATGTGCTCGGTGTTGGGTTGTGTTATATGCTTTCCACGACTAGCCCACGTAGTTAACCGAGGGATTGGAAGGGGGGCAGAGCTCTCCCTTCGTTGCGCCGATTGCATAGCGAGGGGGTCACAGGGGGTTTGAGGGGTGCAGGTAACCCCACTCTATGGGGTCTAGGGTAGTGCCCTAGAAAATTTTGTTTTTGGACCCTATATTAGGTTGGGCGGACCTACCTATGGTTTTGTGCATGATTTTCGCACATGGTTTTGGATGCGATGGTTTTCGGTCAATGGTATTGGATGTTGCAGCATGTATAAATATGTATTATAACATTGAAAGGAACATAATGAAAAATCAAGCTGGTAGTCACGGTTTTGGGATCCAGGGAAAAATCTCTGAGGATATGTGTTTTATGTGTTATTTTCTCACATTGTTTATTTTATGTTGTTTAGAATTCGTATGGAGGTAATTTTTGTACGGGGTTAAAACCTGTATGGTAGACCCTGTTCAGTGGGAGATCTGTGAGATCGATTCTGGTGGTGAAAGAAGATGGCAAGCAGTGGAAAGATAGAGATCGAGAAATTTAATGGTCAGAGTTTTGAGTTATGGAAACTAAAGAGGGAGGATCTGTTGGTGGATAAAGATCAGTGGATCGTGGTAGATTCGGGTACTAAACCAATGGGAGTGTCCGATGAAGAATGGAAGAAGTTGGATCGGAAGGATAAGAGCACAATATGATTGTGTGTCTCACATTCAATATTGTTGAATGTATCAGGGGAAGCTACGATGAAGGCTTTGTGGGACAAGCTAGGGACTTTGGACCAATCTAAGTCTCTGGTGAATAAATTGTTCCTACAGAAAATGCTGTATACCCTGAGAATGAAAGATGGAGACTCGGTGAGAGAACATATGAACACATTTAATATTGTGTTAATTCAGTTATTATCTGTTGATATTAAAATTTTAGATGAAGATAAGTGCATCAGTTTGTTGTGTTCTCTACCAGATTTGCGGGATAGTATAGTTATTGCAATAGGTAGCAATGCAACTACCTTGCAGTTTGATGAAATAGTCTCATCCTTGCTAACAAAGGAAATGAGACAGAAAAATATGGAGACCCAAAATGGTGATGCCTTGTCTGTATGAGGACGGTCCCAGAACAGAAACAAAAATAATTCATCGAGTGGGAGATCTAAATCTAGAGGGAGATCTAAATCTCCAGGAAAACATATAAAGTTGGTGTGTTGGAAATGCGGAAAGGAAGAGCACTACAAAAGGGACTATAAATCTAAAGCTCCTAATAAAGGGAAGAGATCTGATGATGCTCCTTTTGCAAAGGCGAAAACCACCTCAGATGAAGGTGGGGATGTGTACTTGTCTTCTTCAAGTACACATGTAGATCATGAGGCATGGTTGATTGACTCAATTGCATCCCTTCACTTCACTCCCCATAGAGAGTGGTTCTGCGAGCATGAGAAATATGATGGTGCTGATGTCTTCTTAGGGGATGATAGGAAGGCTAGAATCATTGGTTGCAGAAAAGTAAAGCTGAAGCTGCAAGGTGGAAGGGTTAGAACACTTCCGGGTGTTCTGCATATTCCTGCATTAGCTAGAACTCTGATTTCTGTAAGCAAGCTGGATGATGCAGGTGTAAAAACAGTGTTCGAGAAGGATACCTGCAAGATGGTTTGGGGGGCACTGGTATTGATGCAGGGAGTTCAAATTGGAACTCTGTACAAGCTACAAGATAGCACTGTTGTTGAGGGGTACAACAGTTTTGTGGTTCTTGAAAGTGGATCAGAAAATCTAGTGGCCTCTAGAGAGAATACCATGTTGTGGCATCAAAGGGTTGGACATATTGGAGAGAAGGGAATTTGAATACTTCATGGTAAAGGTATGGTAGAAGGTGTGTGTTATACAACAAAATGACCTCCTCATCAACTCAGAGGTGAAAGACAGCATGACTGAAGCAAAGACCACAATTACAAGCCTTGACTCCACATTAACACTGGTTGCACACTTAAAACCTGCTTTATAAAGCTTGTTACCAAGCCTAAGGGTACGTTAGTGACCCTACTAACTCAAGTTGTCAGATTAGGGGTAGCGTTAGTGAAACTAAGGGAAATTCCAAGGGTCAAACCAACGAATTGACTCACAAATATCTAGATATTTGTCCCTAAATTTACTCAAGAAAAGCAAGGAAACATCCAAAAATCAATCTATTTGGAGAAATCCTAATCTAAAAAATGAGGAAAATGGGAAAGAGCTGAAAAGGAGGGCAAGTTCATTACTCTTTCCCTAGTGAACTCTATGAGGAGCTTGGAAACCCTAACTCGATTGCTACATAAGTAGTGAGAGGGTCATTGTGAAAGGGGTCAGAGCATTTGAAAGGATAGCCTACTAAGCTGTTGAGAATTGTCTCATATCTGAAGAAGTGAGCTAGAAGAGAGAGAGAGAGAGAAGTGGAAGGGGCAAAGGAAGACTGATACAATAGATGGTTGTAATCAATCTTCTGTTATTAATACAAAACTGTGGTTGTGTTCCCTACTCCATGGTGTCAGTAACATTGTTCATTCGATACTTGTTTATATGAGTAGTTTAGTTGTATGCAAATATATGTTAATTGTGTATTCATATATTGGTTTTCAAGGTTGTATGCGGTGATTGTGTTTTCCTTTCCTTTGTGCAGGAATTGATTTGGAGTTGGCTTTGAGGGAGTTCTTCTTGGCTGCATTGAGATCTCCAAACAAATCTAGAAGGAGACTTAAGGCAATCCTCTTTCCATACTTTGTTAATTGATATTTGTATATGAACATGTGTATAACTTGGTAGCATCTGCAGATAATCTTACAGTCTATCGAAGGTCCCGGGAAGGCTTTTGAGGGTAATTTTCATTCTCCATTCACTGTGCATTTTACCCCATAGCAGAATTGGTGACTCCGCTGGGGACTATACATCTAGTTCCCGATTCACCCAGACACTTCTCGGTTCTCTCTTCCTTCTAAGAGCTCCCTATTCTTCTGCAATTCTTTTCTGATCCACCAAATATCTTGCTGCATCTTACTAGTATAAATTCATCTCAGAAACTGATCATGGAAACCCTCTTTTTGACAGATTTCCCACTCTAACGCAAGTTAGCAGGCTACATAGAGTTTTATAAAGCACTGTGCATGTTCATAGGGAGCGTTAGTGGGCCTACTAACTCTCTGTAGCCATTGTTATAGAGCGTTAGTCTCCCATTACCTTGATTTTCAGTAGTGTCTTTGGACCAAAAGGGATGGAAAATCTTCTCATGGGCTGAAATAAGATCTATAAGTGTATTATGTCAGCAAAATTGGTTTCCTAGAAATTTATTTTTAGGAAAGAAGTTTTGGTATTTCTCTCTTAAAAACATTTTTTCTGAAAGAAAGAGTGACAATTTGTATTCATCCTTCTGTTTAACTAGTTGTAAGTTGCTTCATTTTGGTTTTTAGTAGTTGTTAGGAAATATTGGAAAATAATCTTTTGGTTATGCATGTGTTGAAAGACTACAGATGCATGGAAGAAACTATGAATATGTGAAAAATATGAATATGTAGAATACAACTTGTTTGCATCAAATTGATAAAAAAAATTCAGAGCATTGCTTTTGCATGATTTATTGAGTCAAGAGTCTCACCATATTTCATACGTCAACTTCCCTACTGAAGACAATAATCAAGTAGACATAAAATTTACATTAAAATCAATCAGTTACTCTTTTGAGAAAACCAACATTAGCTAGGCTAGGATCTTGGGATTAGAATGTGAGTGAACTGCCCAAGGTCGAAAACCAAAACTAGTGTCATTAACGAGCGAAAAGTTCCTTCTGCACTCATACTACCGAGACCACTCCAGTAAAAGTGGAGTGAAATACGAGACAACATTGAACTGTAATTGAAGATAGCCCGCATTCTCTTACAAATCCTTTGGGCATTCTATGTATTGGGGGTCCCTTCGGGGATTTTGGAACTGAGTCAGGGACTAAGGCATCCTACCCACAGAGCGTGCTATCTACGACTATGTCCCCCATGGTAGTGTCTGTGATATGAGGTATCTCTAGTGGCCACACTTATAGGGACTTACACATGGTGACTGGGACTAGCTTTCCTGGTGCCTAACATGGACAGATCTACTCTTTCTTCAGTTTTTGGGAGGGTGATCATCTTCACGAGAGTACTTGGCCTCTCAATCTAAGGCTCGGGCAAAGCTCTAGAGTAACTGTAACCATACATCACGCCATCCTTCTCTGTTATTCATTGAGATACTAGGTTTCATCTCCGGTGATCGGTGATTATCAGATGAGGTAATTTCCCTATGTTTGTTGATTGATCCATTTTGTGTATTTTTTATATTTTTTAGGTACCTGAGTGCTATCATTTGAGACTTTAAAGACTATCACGATAAAATTTATTGATAAAAATTAACGATCACTGTGGCCACTTCCGACCCTCGTCATCACTCCAGACAATTGTTAGGACTTCCTCCACTCATTGTGGAAGATCCACTGCCCCATCTTTGGGGGATCAGTCTCCTAGATCTCACATGGGATCTGTTTGGACAACCGACGATTCAAGTTTTGCAAAGGATTTCTTCCTCCCTTTAACCCTCCGCTCATGAATCCATTGGAGCCTGTCTTGGCTCCCGTGGTACCTGTACTTTCTGCTTCGATAGTTGGAACATTTCCATCTATCCAGTCGACGACTCATGGGTTGTGGAACTTTAGGGACACTTTTGGTCCTTTACCACTCCCCTAATCGACAGTCATCATAACACTGGTAATGGCGAATCCCGCTATCCCGTGTTTCCCAGGTACAACCACTCACATAACACCCTCTATGAGTGGTACCCAGTAGATGCCGAGTTCCACCCCTATGGTGCCAAACTGCATACCTTCGACAAGTGCCACATACAATGCTCCCTATAACACTCAATGTGGCACTATGGGCACGGTTATTGTTTACCAACAATATGGTCGGCCGAAAATGTACAGTTCAAACCCCTAGATTCATATACTTGGGGGGATTCCCAATATGCACATGCCGGTAGGGAACGTAACAGTTCCCCCTCCATTCTCAAGCATGCATGTTCAGTCGCTAATTTACATGAGCATTCCCTCTATCAATCAAGGACAAATGGTTAGTTCTGTCTCGGGCAGGAATCCTCAAAAGGTTCCCAACCAGTCCATGGGGGCACCCTACTCACATATTCAAATGAGTCAAGGGGGCACCGCTTATACTAGGGGAAATTTCATACCCCAATATCAAAATCCTCATGGAAATACACTCTACAACACCATATCTTAAAGCAACTGCTACACCACACAACCCATGTACACTATGGGGAACCAAACGATGGGAGGAGCACAAAGCTCCTCAAGTCATCCGTCATCACCATGGTTCGTGTCGGGGGCACCTAACTCTCTGCCTTTCTTGGCAACGTTGGATATACCTAACTTATACAAGCTGACAAACAACCCCATCTATCACAACTTACAATGCTCGCCGATCCCGTATAAGATACCAATGGACATCCCAAAGCTCTATGGAAAACAAGGGGAGGATCTGGGCACCCATATCACCACCTACCATCTCTAGTGAGTTTCAAATTATATGGTGGATGATAGTGTCCGGTTACATCTTTTTCCCCACACCCTCACTGGAAATGTAGTGAAATGGTATATTGAGTTACCACGTGCGTCAGTAAACACCTTTGATGCTTTAGCGATGGAATTCCTAAAGAACTTCCAGCTACCTATCGACTATGAGACTGGAACAGAGCTCCTCACTTCATTTCGTCAGGATACTGCCACCCACATCTCTAATCATATTCATGAATGGGGACGTAGGCAGAGGTTAATCAAAGCTCCCATCCCAGGCTTTCTCTTAACGGACTAGTTCTGTAAGTCCTTACTCCCGCAAATCGCTAGAGATGTCGCTCTAGGTGGTGCGGTCATAGAAGACCAATCCATACGTCGCGCCTAACACTTAGATCTGATATATTCATAGTCTGGCACTCTTTATGACATAATCCCAAATGCTCCTGGTAACCCCAATGCTTCCACCACTCAGCATCCTGGAGTGCATGCCGACAGAATTTTCGGTGCAACCTCTGGGGCCACTGTAAAACAACTTAGTGGTTCCATTACCAAGATGGCAGTGGACCCCTCTACCAATACAACTACTCTTCCTGCCAATGCGATAAAATTTGTGTAGTCTACACAAAAATCCAGTGGCAAGAACAAGAAGAATAAGAAAAAGACCTCTCCTTCTTAAGAGCAGTCAACCAAGCAGCCTAACCCAAAGTAGAAGGCCACTGCACCTACTGACGAGGAAAATCATAAAACCACCAGATATCCATGCAAACTATGTGTTGAAGACCACACGACCTAGTGTTGTCCGCGGCTTCAAGAATGCACAGAATACCTTGCCAAAAGGGATTCTGGTAAGGCACCCGCTGTCCTTAGAAATCCTTTTCCCACTCAACAGCAGAAAAATCTTATTGCAAACCAACCGCAACCCCCGCAAGGGGGAAACGATGTTTCGCAACATCCTTTGGCTGGTGAAGGATCTTCTACCGTTTACACATTTGAAACAGTAGAACTTGCCACAAGAGACAAATCTTATGGAGCTCTTATCGCTCCTGTAGCAGAACCATCCTCAAGTCAAAACCCACTGCCGCCCAATGATTTTCATATTGAAAGGCCAGTTGAGGACCTTGTAATTCGACCCCCAAAAGGGACACTTCGATGCACAATGCACAATACATCTGCACATGCCACCCAACACTACAACATTGTATAGGATTTGGCGCAAGCACCATCAGTTATGTCAGCACTCAAAGTATTACAAACATTCCCAACACAACGGAAAGCTTTGCTTTCAGCTATTGGGGGTATTGACGCAACAGATTCCATGCTTGCTATTTTTTACATGGACAAGTGTAAACCTCCCCTTTCTCACCAGCTTGCATTCTAGGTGCATATCACTTCGAAAGGTAAAGGTATACACAGAACTATCATCGACGAAGGTGCTTCTACCTGTGTCATGTCGGCTTCATGTTGGCTTGACCTGGGTTCTCCAACCTTATCCCTACCGTTGAACTCCCTTAAAGCTTTTGACGGCCACACCTTTATCCCAAAAGGATACCTAGCCAGTTTTCCCATCACTTTGTATGGGAAAATCGTAACGGTGGAAATATAAGTCGTAGACAAAAAACTCGACTATAATCTCTTGCTGGGTCGCAGTTGGACATATGCCATGAAGACCTTTGTATCTACTGTATCTTGCATCATCCTATTTTCATTGGATGGAAATGTTATTACAGTGGATTAGTTGTCTTTCTGCACCCCTGATTATTCACCATTACCAAGTGGCTCCGTTCCCGTAGTAGGAAGTGGAACTGACTGCTATGTTAGTTTAGGTACCGGTCTACTAAAGGCTTCCTCCCTCATTGGTTGTTTTCCTCTTCAGCCAGCCAAGGTTTCACAATTGGTCAACATGCTTTCATCTATTCCTCATGAACTAACCGATCCATGGATCCTGTCGGCTCCTTCACACCTTGACACATTCCGAGTTCAGATGCCACTGTCACTAGCTGAATTGGCCTACCAAGCCATTCAATCCGCATCCGCATCTCTGATCATGTTGGTTACTATCGACAATACCACCACCCTTCCCATAACTGCTCCTCCTTTAGATCCATTCAATCAAATCCTACCTACAGACGAAGCCGTTCAAGAAATCATGAGTTTTGGAGAGCAACATTGGGAGGATTGGCACCATCATGTTCTAATATCTAATTTGGACATGATGCCTCTTCAAATCCTGTCCCTTGACATACCAGAAATCATTTCCTCACCCTATATGATCCTCCTGACTTTGGAGGCAGAAGGAAACATGGGCTATGTTTCAAAAATATCTCTCATCGATATTTCTATCATGACAGGCATCGTGGAAAACATACAGATTAGAGCCAATCAAAATCTTGAGGAAATTGTGAGCTTCACCTACCCATTTAGGGACTTCCGTGATGTTTTTCCTTGGTCTTATGAGGAAATGCATGGCATAGACCCTTCTAATGTCAAGCATGAGGTCAAGGAAGATCGAGCATTCTTTTTATGGTATTTTTCTTGCTCGTTAATCCCAAAAATCCTCGAGTCTCCTTTTTTAGGCTTGCTAAACTACCATGAAGAAGATCAAGCATTCTTTTATGGTATTTTTCTTGCTCGTTAATCCAAAAAAGATCGAGTCTCTTTCTTTAGGCTCGTCAAACTACAACAACGAAGATAAAGCACTTTTTGTGATATTTTATTGCTCTTTAAAAAATAGAAACATCTCCAAGTTTTCATCATTACACTCGCTAAATACATACGAAGATGCTCTGAGCAACTCTTTTTTGATATTTTTCTAGCTCATTAAACTGAAAAAGACCAAGGGAGCATTCTTTTCAGGTGCTTTTTTCTTGCTCTTTAAACTAAAAAAATCCTGAGCTTTGTCTTTAGGCTCGTTAAACTGGATAAAGATGACCCGAGCATTCTTTTAGGTACTTTTCTCTCTCGTTAAACTAAAAAATCCTGAGTTTTTGTTACCGGGCTCATTAAAAATATACGGCAGCAGCAAAAGCACTTTCTTTTTTTGGACCGTTTCTCGCTCTTAAATCGAAAAATCCCCGAGTTTTTCTCCTCCTTCGAGCTCGTTAAAACTATGAAGAAGGAATGAGTCGTTCTTTTCCGTCTTTTTCTCACTCACTAAACTGAAAAAGATACCCTAAGTTTTCTTCATCTGACTCATTAAAAATTTTGATGAAGGTATTGAGTTTGTCGTCGCGTGACTCATTAAAAATTCACAACGAAAAATGAGTTTCGTCCGTTGCCTCGTACTCGTAACAAAATGAGGTCGACATCTATTGAATATGTTTCTCTTTATCCGGGTTCAATAGATTAACTAATGGAAAAGTAACTGATCTGGGTATACTATTAACCTTTTTTGCACCCGGTTAACAACTATGACAAAGGGACCACCATGGAGTTGCACTTTACAATCTTTTTAGACTCTCTAAAAATGAAAAGACCACTGAGTTGTCTAGTCTGGACTCTTTAAATTACACAGACAAGATATAGAGTAGTTATTTTTACGATACTTTTCAGACTCTTAAAACATGAAAAAATCGACGAGTTTGCCTGTCTGGACTTTAAACTACTCAGATAGGGAAAAGATTCATTCTTTTTGCGATCCTTTTCAGACTCTCTAAACATGAAAAGATCGATGAGTTTACCCGCCTGGACTCATTAAATTAATCAGACAGGGAAAGTGGACAATACAACTGTATTCCATATTAGAAAGCATGGTTTGGCAGCAGTCGTTCCCTTGAAGATGGCACTCCCTCAGATAAACCTCCTTTTGATGGCATCTCAATATGAACCCTACCATCCTATGAGTTTTAGCCTGTATACCCTGATGTAATTACATCCTTGTATCCTAACACTCTGTAGTGTTCATGAGTCTAGTGCTGTCTGGTTAAAACCATTGTCGTGCCTTATATTGTTCAAAGGTTACCCATTTGTTTCCTCCATCAACCGATCAAACATATCCTTTCATCATGCCCTCCATTGTGTAGACCCAAATGCTCAAAATATTCCTCAAAAAACAAAATCATTCTTGTCCCATTTCATGTCAATTGATGTAGGACACATCATTGCCAACATTTCCATAGGTTTCTTCCTATCGACTTCAACACTCTATCTAGGAAGATAACCCAAAAACACATTCAATCCCTTGGTACTTGAAAACATTAGTGGCATGTTACCTTGTGTTTGATCGGGGGTTCTCATTATTGGTTTCTGGTTAAGCGATTCTATGGGTGTTCAACGACAAAGACATCTTTCACACTCGCTAGTTTGTACTGTGCAACTTGGAGACCATCACCATTATTGGTGTCCTTCCTCACATCTGTTAATGGTCTCCATTATTGACTGGTAATCAGATGATTTCGTGCATGTTTGACGTCAATGAATATTTTCACATGTATCGATCTATGCGGTTTGGTGAAGCGGAAATCAAGACCTTGGGTAGAGGCTTGCATCATTCAGCCTTGTTTCTTCTCCCAAGCTACAGATATTGTTTTTTGGAGATAGTTGTTTCAGGATGATTCTATTATGACAACTGGATCCGCATTGTGCTTATTGGCGGCCAGTATTGCTATATCTCTTTGGAGAAAATTACTCTGACATAGCTACTGAGCATGGGAATGCCCAACTCAGGACATGATTTTAGAAGTTTTATATATATGTGTGTTGTATCAGGTTTCCCTTGCCGCTCGAAGCTTCTCTCTCGCAGTTTGACAAAAAATTTACAGTTGTAGTCAAGTATTTCGGCCATCGTCTCTGCCTCTGATCTCATACTTTAGGGGGCATCTGTTATACAACAAAATTACCTCCTCATCAACTCAGAGGTGAAATACAGCATGACTGAAGTAAAGAACACAATTACAAGCCTTGACTCCACACTAACACTGGTTGCACACTGAAAACCTGCTTTATAAAGCTTGTTACCAAGCCTAAGGGTGCATTAGTGACCCTACTAACTCAAGTTGTTAGACCAGGGGTAGTGTTAGTGAAACTAAGGGAAGTTCCAAGGGTCAAACCAATGAATTGACTCACAAATATCTAGATATTTGTCCCTAAATTTACCCATGAAAAGCAAGGAAACATCCAAAAGTCAATCTATTTGGAGAAATCCTAATATGAAAATGGAGGCAAATGGGAAAGAGCTGAAACGCAGGGCAAGTTCATTGCTTTTTCCCTAGTGAACTCTATGAGGAGCTTGGAAACCCTAACTTGATTGCTACATAAGCAGTGAGAGGGTGATTGTGAAAGGGGTCAGAGCATTTGAAAGGATAGCCTACTAAGCTATTAAGAATTGTCTCATATCTGAAGAAGTGAGCTAGAAGAGAGAGAGAGAGAGAAGCGGAAGGGGAAAAGGAAGACTGATACAACAGATGGTTGTAATCACTCTTCCATTATTAATATAGAATTGCGGTTGTGTTCCCTACTCTATGGTATTGGTAACATTGTTCATTAAGTTGTTCATTCGATACTTGTTTATATGAGTAGTTTAGTTGTATGCAAATATATGTTCATTGTGTATTCATATATTGGTTTTCAAGGTTGTATGTGGTGATTTTGTTTTCCTTTCCTTTGTGCAGGAATTGATTTGGAGCCGACTTTGAGGGAGTTCTTCTTGGCTCCATTGCGATCTCTGAACAAATCTAGAAGGAGACTTAAGGTAATCCTCTTTCCATACTTTGCTAATTGATATTTGTATATGAACATGTGTATAACTTGGTAGCATCTGTAGGTAATCTTACAGTCTGTCAAAGGTCCCAGGAAGGCCTTTGAGGGTAGTTTTCATTCTTCATACACCATGCATTTTACCCCATAGTAGTATGAGTAATAGCTCTCTGGATTTTGATTTCTGTGAAAGTTGTGTATATGGGAAGCAGAATCAGGTGAGTTTCCCCTCTGGTGGTAAGAAAGCGAAACATATATTAGAACTTGTGCATAGTGATGTGTTTGGACTTGTGAAGGTTCCATGACTAGGTAAGTCTTTGTACTTTGTATTATTTATAGATGACTTCTCAAGGAATACATGGATATATTTCCTTAAGAAGAAATCTGAAGTCTTTGACAAGTTTAAAGAATTTAAGGCTCTAGTGAAAAACCAGATAGAGAAGTGTTAGATGATCCAAAAATAAAATATTATCATAGGCTATAAATTTGGAATAAAATAATTATTAATTTAAGATATCAAATTAATAATTATTATTCTAGAATATTTAGTTATTTAATGGAGACATTTAGAATTAGTATATCATTGTAACAAGATATGACTCTCCAAATGTGTCATATCTTAGGCTCTATTTTATGAGATTTGTTAGCTAGTTGTTTTGAATAGCATTTATTGTAAGTGGACACTCGTTATTTAATAAGTGTTCCATAATTAGAGGTATTTAGGACATTGAGTTTATAAATAACTCATTGCAAGAGTGTTTTGTTGTTCGGGTGTAAACTCTTGCAAAATCAATATGTAATTGTTTGTTTTTTTTTTTTTTTTTTGATTAATAAAATTACGTGTCTGAGGACACTTCTGCCATTATTGTGGTATCAAAGCTCCAGTAATGTTGCAGTGGGTGTGAGGAGGAGATTCCATCTCTACAAGTTTTTGGAAAACTCCATTGAATTGATCAACATATGATTGGTATGGAATTTGTCCAATTTTTTGTTTAAAAGGAACAAAAATTTTATTCTTGATTTTAGATTTGTAAATTCTAAAATCATTTTTTATTGTAAAAAAATATATGCGAAATCTATGTGATTTTCTACAAATCTGTATGGCTATTGTGATGCAACAATCTGGATTTGCATCTATTGAGTGACGATGCCAGCATCAGCAATTTGATCCATGAAACAGAGGTGTGTTTGCATGAAAGAAAGATTGCAGTTACGAAGCCGGCGAAATCCCGCGGAGAACAATCATATTCAGTTGATCACAGATTTAGTCATTCTTTGGAGAATTTATGTTATTTAGTGGCAAAGCCTTATTTCCAAGCACTTTCATATTATTTTCTTCGTATTCTCACGGCCTTTCGATAGTTAACATCGACGGATTTGCTGCAGTTGAAAAAAACAGTATTGATGCTCGAGTATCATGGACACTTAATTTCCTGGTAAGTTTCGACAGCAAATATGCCTGTTTTTGGTAGCGCTTATGTCTCCATTTTGCAGCAAGACTATTCAGAACAACTTCCACATAGCCACGGCCTTCTTGAGCCATCATTCTAAGCTCCTCATCCGGATCTAGAGGCCTTCTTACCATGGTTTCAAGTGATCCGTCTAAAAGACTTGAATGCATTGGTGCTCCCTTTGAAGGCTGAATATTATTACTGATTTTACCAACCCATTCTTTCTTCTGGCTTTCTGGTGTAAAAAGCTTGCCAGTCTTCTCATTCAAGACAAACCACCATCTACTCCACCCAGCAGATAGCGTCAACAAGTGATAAAAGTTCAGCGAAATTTGTTCTTTCGTGCCAATTCTCGTTTCTTTTCCAAAGAAGGTGGGTGAGGTCCCTCTGGTGGATATACCACATAAGAGCACTGCCCCATTAACTTCTGCAAATTACAAAAGTTGTTGGCAACTGCATACTGTAGAAATTTTGAATAATTTAACACATATTCATAGAGATTATCCTGATCATACAATTATAAGCGGAACATGTATAATACATAATCTCCTCTACGTTGATCATCAATTTACAGAAGCAGAAACATTCACAGGCACACATAGAAGCATGAATCAAACTCATTAACACAGTATGTATCCCGGGGAAAGCATCTCGCTAAAAACCCCACACTATCTGTATATTATACTGATTGAATCATGTAAAAATACACAGCATAATACTTCTCACAAGTATCTCCACCTGTTACACACAATACATCTCAGATCTGATCTCCAAATCTATTCCACTGCTTGCCTGCCTCCACTGCTCAATACCTGCTCAAGAACTGATGAGAATGACTTCCCAAACTCGTATTTCACCTGAAAAATAGTCACTCACACTTTTTTGGACGTGAGCACAAGATATAATGTGGGCAAATACGTGAGCAAACTCATTGGCATACTCAATCCCTTTATTGTGCAAGATCTGGTGCACAACTATAGTCACAACTGATAGCAATCTGATTCTCCAACACCTGTCCCTGCTGAACTGAACATGCACTGACATGCAACTGAGTTAACTGATGTATTCTATAGTTGTATTATGAGTTAATAACTTGTGAAATAATTGATAACTAATTCACCCAACTCATCTCTAGTCTATTTGCCAGTTAGACTAAATACAACTAGTTTAACAAAGCTAAACTGAACACAACTCCACCAAACTCAACTGATTAAGTTCTAACTGAAGTCATGCATGCAAATATTAGTCATCCCATAGGTAACCACGTATTTCCCTTTGGGATCTGCATGTACCACATCCGTAGCTCATCCTGAAGTGCTCCAAGAGAATAAGATTAAGTTTATAGTCCAAATATTATTGTGAGATAATAATATTTGACTTTTCTATTTTTGACTTTGATCACTCACACTGTGATCACTCACACTTTCATCAAAAATAGAAGTCCATCTATTTTTTTCCCAACTTGATCAATCATCCATAAACAGCAACCTGCAATCCATAAACATGATCCATATGTCTAAAAATAGACATAGTCTAAAAATAGACTTGCGCCAAAAATAGCCTGCGGGCCCACTTAGTGAAGGCGACTCTTTTCACTAAGCTCCATCATCTTGTTGCAATCTCAACAAGAATTTCTTGTTGCACACTTTTCAACACTCCCTCTCAACAAGAAAGGCTTCCTCTCAAACCCGATCCTGTAACCCTGGAATGTTCTCCATGCAACACATTTGGTCGGTCCACTTGCTCTGTCATCAAAGTCTCTGACTGCTATTGCCTCTTCCGACTGAAACTCTGCATCTCTATGCTCTTCAGTATCTGACTGCTCTAGCCTCTGTCACTTTGATCTCTGACTGCATTCGTGCTGCTGCTGGTTCTATCTCCCAGCATTGCATCCGCACTGCACCTCCCAACTGACCTCCCTGTTGGGATAGAAACACCCTCTGATGCTGAAGCTCTACCTGCTGCTGACAAGTGCTCCCTCTCTGACATCTGCGCTACTACAACATCTCCATGCATCTCGCACCATTGCACACCTCTCTGTGCCACCTAGCACTGTGCAAAACACTTGTGCCTCTCGCATTGCTACAGCCTGCTAGCTATGTGCTGTCCTGGGATTCCCTGCACTGTCGCTCTCTCTGCCGCTCCATCCGCATCTGTCTCTACCCAATCAGTCAGTTCCTACTACTACACATCTGGGGCTCCCGTAGCAAGGTCTCATCCAAGAGGTTGGGTACCTCAAGGATCCTGCCCCTCCTCCTTGGGACAACCAATCCACATCACCCCACCTCCTACCTGGAGGTATGGCTGCATGCGATCCCTCAGCCCACCTGGCTTGAAGTTTCCCCCTACTGGAGGTCTCTGGATGAGTAGATGTCTCTACTCGATCTCCTCTTAGCTTCCCCTGTTGTGGCTCCTCCACAATCTCCTGAAGCTGGTGCACCAATCGTGGCTCCCCCACAATTGTCTGATACTTCTTCTGGATCTGCACATTGAGAGGTAATATATGCTCCCTCTCAACCACCAAGTCTCCATCGGTTGCCTCGCTGCTCAAGGCTTTGCATGCATCTTGAACCTCAAGAGCATACAGGTTCTTGACCCGTGAACCAATCTCATGACAACGAAAGCATCTCACCTTCAATTTGTCAACATTCTTCCCATCACTGGAAGAACTGGATTTAGAAATAGAAACCTTCCCCTTCCCCTTCTTTGCCTTACTCGCTAAGGCACAGTTCTCCTCATCATGCATAGATGAAGAACTATCTCTGGTGCTCCGTCTAATCTCCTCTTGCACAAGATCTGACCACAGTCTTTCCCATCCTGGCAATTTCTCCCGACCATTGACAGAGTCCTGATAGGAATGCCAACTCTTCGGAAGGTCAAGGAGTGCTAGACTCACCATCCTCATCCGAAAATCACCCCCACACTTCCCAGCTCATCCCAGCATTGGGTGAACTTCGTGAGATACTGGGGCATACTGTCTCCATTCTCACACTGAATGTTTCTGAGTTCATCTCTTGCTTTGGAATTAAATATGAATTCCACCAGCTCAAAATTCAACAGCTTTCGATCTAAAATTCGTGAGAACAAAGTATTTCTTGTACAGAGATTGACTATCTGGGCATTCACCGGATATCTCACCTTCCAAAAGAAGGATGAATCCAGAGGCTACCTGGCCCGATTACAGACTCTGCCTGAAGAAATAAAATGTAAACACTTTCTGAATAATAGATCCGATGATCAATCCTCGCTTGATATCCTGTAAAAATCTCTTCTACAAATCAAGCAGCTCCGATACCATGTAGAAACCTTTTCTACAAATTATCTAGCTCTGATACCATGTAGAAATTTTGAATAATTTAACACATATTCACAGAGATTATCCTGATCATACAATTATAAGCGGAACATGTATAATACATAATCTCCTCTACGTTGATCATCAATTTACAGAAGCAGAAACATTCACAGGCACACATAGAAGCATCAATCAAGCTCATTAACACAGTATGTATCCCGGCGAAAGCATCTCGCTAAAAACCCCACATTATCTGTATATTATATTGATTGAATCATGTAACAATACACAGCATAATACTTCTCACAAGTATCTCCACCTGTTACACACAATACAACTCAGATCTGATCTCCAAATCTATTCCACTGCTTGCCTGCCTCCACTGCTCAATACCTGCTCAAGAACTGATGAGAATGACTTCCCAAACTCGTATTTCACCTGAAAAATAGTCACTCACACTTTTTTGGACGTGAGCACAAGCTATAATGTGGGAAAATACGTGAGAAAACTCATTGGCATACTCAATCCCTTTATTGTGCAAGATCTGGTGCACAACTATAGTCACAACTGATAGCAATCTGATTCTCTAACACCTGTCCTTGCTGAACTGAACATGCACTGACATGCAACTGAGTTAACTGATGTATTCTATAGTTGTATTATGAGTTAATAACTTGTGAATTAATTAATAACTAATTCACCCAACTCATCTCTAATCTATTTTCGAGTTAGACTAAATACAACCAGTTTAACAAAGCTAAACTGAACACAACTCCATCAACTCCACCATACTCAACTGATTGAGTTCTAACTGAAGTCATGCATGCAAATATTAGTCATCCCATAGGTAACCACGTATTTCCCTCTAGGATCTGCATGTACCACATCCGTAGCTCATCCTGAAGTGCTCCAAGAGAATAAGAATAAGTTTATAGTCCAAATATTATTGTGAGATAATAATATTTGACTTTTCTATTTTTGACTTTGATCACTCACACTGTGATCACTCACACTTTCATCAAAAATAGAAGTCCATCTATTTTTTCCCAACTTGATCAATCATCCATAAACAAAAACCTGCAATCCATAGACATGATCCATATGTCTAAAAATAGACTTGCGCCAAAAATAGCCTGCGAGCCCACTTAGTGAAGGCGACTCTTTTCACTAAGCTCCATCATCTTGTTGCAATCTCAACAAGCATTTCTTGTTGCACACTTTTCAACACATACATAAGGAAAAATTGATTTTTTTTAAAGAGTTTTTTTTAAGAAAGTTTAAAGTCGACTTGAAGAGTGAAGAAGCGGAGAGATAAGGAATATTTTTTAATTTTGTAAATGTTTTGTAGGAGAGATAAGGAATATTGTATTTTGGAGAGATATGGTGAGTTGTTGACTTTTGGGAATTTATTGTTTGTGGAGTAATAAGGTCATTTGTAAATTTTTTAAGTAATAAGGAGATTTTATTTGTAATTTTTTATTTGGAGCGATAAGTGTGACATTGTAACTCAAAGTAATTTTACTTTGAGGGGGGGTAACTTTTTTTACCAAGTTTTGCAAGAGCATCATTGTAAAAGTCAAATTTTGAAAGTTACCTTGTAAATATCTAAGAAATTGACCTGAGCCAAGTACAAAGCTCAGTCATTTTTCTCCTGTTTCAATGACTATACGAGGGTCAAGGCCAGGCCCCGATAGATCGTTTTTATTGCATCATGTGTTGCATGTTGTGTTGCCCATCTTGACATTTTTTTGGAGCTTGATTCGTGGTGTGAAGTTTTAAAACTACAATGTCAAAGTTGATTAATTTGTTTTCTGATTCCGACAAACTTGAAGGTACAAAATCCTATAAAACATGGCAATGCCTCATCGAAAGCACTCTCATTTATAATGAATTATGGCAGGGTATATGTGATGATGATATTAAGCCGAATAAACCCATAGATGCAACTGAACTAGAAAAATGGGAAGTTAAGAATGCCAAAGCATTAGCTCTCATTAAATCTTCTGTCATTGATCAAATGTATGTCCATATAGAAAATGCTACAGATGCATGGTCTGCTTTGAAAAATTTTAAAGACTTCTTTGATACTCAACCTGAATCAAAGAAAGTCGATCTACAATTAAAATTGTTGCAACAAAAATTGACTGAAGGAGGTGAAGTTCTTGAATATATCTCAAGACTTAAGAATATTAGTTAGGAAATCATTAATGCTAGGTTTCCAGCAGTAGATGATAGTTTTATAGTCACAATTTTAATTGATGGACTTCCTTCTTCCTACACACATTTTTTGGAGACTCTACAATTAACTGGAAAGTTAGAGAAACTAAAGTTTGATGAGCTCTGCGAAATGTTGACCCAACATGATAAAACCTTTGGGAAGAAAAAGAAAGTTGGTGAAGATGTCTTTTTTCACAGAGGCCAGCACTAGTAAATCATCGACTGACAGTTCTAGAAACAGAAGCAGAGGGAATTTCAATCAGAATCAAGCAACACATAATGTACAAAGTTGAGGTTGAAGCCAAAGCAGAGGAAACAACTTTGTTGGAAATAATACTGAGAGGGGGGTGAATCAGTATTATAAAATCAATATAACTTTTTCATTTCCATATTGAGATTCATATACGCTACTTCAGTTAAGGCAAACTGCGTGTATACGCAACTATGTTTAATGAAACAAGCGTATATCCAGTAAACTTATGATTCAGTTAGTTGATCCTTAATGAGTGCATCAGAACATTATTAACCATATGAACAGTAAACAGGAGCAGTAAAACAAAATAGATCATCACACACAAGACCACACATGAACACCATGATATATGGTGGAAACCCCGTGTGGGTGAAAACCACCTGCTGCAAGTCGTCTCTATATTCTTTTAATAAGAAACTTCTTTTTGCAATATTTCTGTACTGGTGCAGTCTTATACCAGAACACAGGCTTCTACCTGCAGAAGGCTACATCCTTCTCTCGTTCTCCAGCTTCTCCTGGAAGGGAGCTGCAACCCCCTTAGCTCTTGTAATAACCGATCCTTTTACTAGTACGTAGGTGCCAGCCTACTGAATGCTCCAATCTTCACTAGTTTTGCAGCTGTTAGTGGAAGGGAGCTACCAACCCCTGAGCTCTTGTACTAGCTGATGTACTAGTATGTAGGTGCCGACCTACGGAAGGCTACAACCTTCTCTTTCTTCCTCCAGGTACCACGTTTCATAAGTTTTCAGAATGGACACTCCTGAAGCACAACACCATAATCTAAAGGCCGCGTTTCATCCAATTTTCATACTGGACCCATCAATATCATTGAAGCACACAATCAATCAACACTAGCATCATCAATCTCTAAATCACACAATACTGAATCACTGAAACCCTGTCAACCAAAATGCAGTCACCAGAGCACAGAGCAGACCACTGAACTCTGCAACAATATTCAGAACCAACTGTATCATCAAAAATCATGCATCAAAGTGCATAGGCTACTTGGAAGTGCCTAACCAGCGTGTATATGCAACTTCACCAAATTGAACCAGCGTATAAGTCATTAATTACTTACTTATAACTTCGTTGCACTTCCTAACTTCAAACATACTCAGATCATTACATATACAAGGATAATATGTATGTTAGCAACCAGATCTAATTCATCAGATCTCATAAAGATAAGTCATTCTGATCCTGATCCATTATAGATCTCATCCATCAACATTGAAGCTAAACATAATCAATCAATCTGAGTATGCAAAACACTGACACCAGTAAACAGTTATCAGAACTCATCAACAACCAGAAACACCTATAACTTCAAACGTCACAGCTCATATGGTATATGCTACTTAGATGTATCTAACTTGCGATGTACGCGCTTTTATCACATTCCACCAGCGTATACATCTGTAAATGTTCATTCATGAGTTGCAGATATTTCAAACTTAAGTTATACCCAGATTAGAACATTACACGCGCCAGTATATAGATCTAGAATAAACATGATCAAACCGTATGGAGATGATTGATTCCAAGCCATTAGATCCCGATCTTATCCTTAGATCTTATTCTCCATCAACCGCTGAGATTCCTCCTTAGATAAAGCAAAGCATCATGAACCCATAACCTACATACTAGATCTCATACATCATCAGATATTCAAGACTTTCTCCATGCATTTGCCTAATGATCTTCTTCTCCTTTTATAGTCTTAGGCCTTACTCAATACCATGGTCCAAAACCATTGATAACCAATACTAGGGACCCAATACCTAGGTTCAACACTTTGGACGCAATACCAAGGACCAAAACCATAGGTCTAAATACCACTGACCCAAAAATAAGCTTTCCCGCATGTACGCGCTTTTCTGTGCATGAAAGTGCGTGCATACGCATACGCGACTTTTGATCAGCAATACCGCATGTATACGTGCCTTTGTATATAGTGAACCTGCGTGTATAACCTTCTTTCTTCATTCTTTGAAGTCTGATCATCAACTCTTTGCTACTGACCTGCTTCACTATGATCTGTCATCTGTGTGAGTTGCCATCAAGGACAATACTTGTATCATAATGCCAACAATCTCCCCTTTTGGACTTGATGGCAAAGCTAACTTGTCATACTGAGAATTGTCATCTGATTCCTTTGAGCTGTCGTGCATCCCATGTATTCTGTCACATCGGATATCTCTTAAGTACAACACTTGCATCATAATGCCAATAATCTCCCCCTTTGGACTTGATGGCAACAACACCAAATCACTCTCCCCCTTTGACATCAAGGGCAAAGGGTGGACCAAGATATTCTCCTTCCTTGATAAACATTCCGCTGTCCATACTCCCCCTGAGTACCTACTGAAATCTCTGAATGAGCTCCCCTTTTGTATATGCCAAGGTGTACCAATCTATCCATGCTCCCTCTGAGTACATGCTAAAATCTCTGCTTTGCTGAAGTGTGTTGTTCATGTTCCCCTTAACTGTAAGCAAGGTCTGCAAAAAGATGTTCTACAAGAAAGAACATTACTCTATACATCATAAGTGACCTTCCTATCACCAAAGACTCATACATACATCCATCTCCCAACCAAGTGGGGATATACCAATATTGACTCATCCACCCAACCAAGTGGGGATACATCAGATATGACTGAAATATTACATCATCCTTCCCATGCATAGTGGGGGTACAAATTACATCATATGACCAAAAGGAATTCATCAAATGACTACAATAGATAGAGACAAACTATTACATCAAGAGTCTTGCTATGACCTTTACATGACATTTATAACAGAGACCAAGCATCTAAATAGGACCATGATAGTCATCAACAACTATCATACACAATGTATGATCTGCTCCATAAGCATTTGTCAACAACATCTTGACCAACAATTGAATCATTCACATTGTATCATATGTGAAAAACACCATAGCCATCTTATGATCTGCATGATCCAAGTATCATTACTTTGGGAATATCTACATCAATCAACATATGTAAGTATCAACCTGTCATCATATAGGTAAGAACTCATCATCATCATGTCTCCAACAATGCAACTTTCAGTAATCATTCATGCATCCAGCACTATGTATCTTGAGCTCAAGATCATTTGTCAAGACTTCTTGATATCATCAACAACATCAATCCTCATCCACATGAGTGCTAAGAACTATATGAATCCCACATCATAAATATATTATATGATCTTTATGCATATGACAACAGTAGCATATGAGTGACTCATCATCAAGTAATGAAGATGTGTATTCAAACTTTGTACTTCTCCTTATCCTTATGAAGATCACCATGTAAGCACCATATATGCATCATCAAAGAATCAACCACAAATCTGATATGAACACCAACTATGTAACCCCAAGAATCATATGAGATTTTGTCATGGACAACTCATAACCATATCATAGCAAGATGTATCATTTAGCCATATAAGCATCATTACCAAGGACTTCTAACCATAATGCCAACAATGCATTATTCAAAACATAAACTCCCCCTGAACTTGTGCCATCTGTTTATTGTCAGATCTGAACATGCATATATCAGCAAGAAGTATCAATATATCATCATCATCAAGTTAGGATCAAAAACACTTCTAAACATCTTATGAGTATCAACACATTTCCACACATCATTAGTAGATTGCAACCATTATCAAGCAAAGCAAATAATGGACTGAATCAATCAAACCTTTTTTCCTAAACATGTCCCACTGCTTTTCCTCAAACTAAAATATACGCGACTATGCAGTGACTAACTCGTGTATATACGCAACTTCCCTTTATGAAACTTGCATATGAGATTCAAGACACTGAAGTTTTACACTTTCAGCTCCCTCTGAGTCTATTATGTCTGTATAGTGTGTTGTGCCACATCTTTCTGATTGTACTTCCTTCTTCTTCCATATCTTCAAGTGTGATGATGTTTTCTCCTTTTGGTATGGTGCCCGTACTTTGTTCCTGCATTCCTTTCCTATAAGTCCCAACTTGTTACATGCATAACATCTTACATTTTTCATATTCCTTCTGTAGAAATCAACAGCTTTGTGACCAAACATATTGCAAGAAAAACAATATCCCTTAAAGTACCTGGAATGTGATGATCTTTCTGTGTGATGGTCTTGCACCATTCTACTTCTGCATCTGGCTGCAACATGTCCAAGATTATGACATACATAACATTCAACATTATTCATCAGAGGCGTAAAATATTTTCTTTGAAGAATTTCTTTCCTTGGTTGTTGATGGGATTGACCTCTCATCTCCTTGTTGAGTATTTCAGATTGTGCATTAGAGTTCCTTGTCTTAATTTGTGAATTAGATTCATTTTCAACAGATTCATGAAAACCAAGACTAGTTTTGATAGCAGGAGACCTTTGACTACTAAGAATATTATCCAAGATCTTAGTACTATCTTGAAATCGTAAGAGCTTATCCTTTTCTTCTAATTTATCATTTAGAATATTTACCTCAACCTGATGTTGCTCTTCCTTTTCAAGATACTGCTTCTTCATGATTCCTTCAGCTTCTCTTTCTTCTTCCAACTGATGTCTCAATTGAAGAACTTTGTTCCCTTGCTTTTCAAGAGCTTGGATTAGTTCTTTATTCTGCTTATTAAATTCTTCAAGATCTTCTTTTAGTGAGAGGATCTTAGCTTCAATACTTTCATAGTAACTGGATCTATCTCTGAGTTTCTTGATTGTTGTGCTCCTTTCATTGACTTCATTTCTTAATGATGTCACTTCATCCTGCAACTTTTGACATTGATCTTCCTTGTCCTTAAATAATTTCCTTACCTTGTTTCCTTCCTCTAGTTGAGATTTTAGTTTGGTAGCTTCTTCTTTGAAGGCACATTCCCTTTTGTTCGACAGATCTTGTTGATCTCTAATTTTGTTTGTAAGCCTTTTAAATTTTTCCTCTATTTGATATCTTTCTTTCTCACCCATAAGATCAAATTCAGGTGTTTCACTATCACTTTCATCATCTTCAAATGGATAGATGAGTGTATCACCAGAGGATAACAAATTCATACCTGATAGTTCTTTTGCTTGTTCATCCTCATTCTAAAGTGATTCTAAATCTGAAGTGCTTCTTCCACAGATTCCCCAATCGATTCTCCCACTGTCATAGTTCTTCTGAGATGTCTTCTTCTTCTCAGGCACTTTCTTCTTAAGCTTCTTTCCCATTGTTCTACGGATCTCCTTCAAGCGATCAAGCTTCTACCAAAGGACTTGCTCCAATACCAATTGTTGGAAATAATACTGAGAGGGGGGGTGAATCAGTATTATCAAATCAATATAACTTTTTCATTTCCATATTGAGATTCATATACGCTACTTCGGTTAAGGCAAACTGCGTGTATATGCAGCTGTGTTTAATGCAACAAGAGTATATCCAGTAAACTTCTCATTCAGTTAGTTGATCTTTAATGAGTGCATCAGAACATTATTAACCATATGAACAATAAACAAGAGCAGTAAAACAGAACAGATCATCACACACAAGACCACACATGAACACCATGATATAAGGTGGAAACCCAATGTGGGTGAAAACCACCTGCTGCAAGTTGTCTCTATCTTCTTTTAATAAGAAACTTCTTTTTACAATATTTCTGTACTAGTGCAGTCTTATACTAGAATACAGGCTTCTACCTGCAGAAGACTACAACCTTCCCTCGTTCTCCAGCTTCTCCTGGAAGGGAGTTGCAACCCCCTTAGATCTTGTACTAGCCGATCCTTTTACTAGTACGTAGGTGCCCGCCTACTGAATGCTCCAATCTTCACTCATTTTCCAGCTGCTACTAGAAGGGAGCTACCACCCCCTTAGCTCTTGTACTAGCTAATGTACTAGTACGTAGGTACCAACCTACGGAAGGCTACAACCTTCTATTTCTTCCTCCAAGTACCACGTTTCATAAGTTTTCAGAATGGATACTCCTGAAGCACAACACCATAATTTTAAGGCCACGTTTCATCCAATTTTCATACTGGACCCATCAATATCATTGAAGCACACAATCAATCAACACTAGCGTCATCAACCTCTGAATCACACAATACTGAATCACTGAAACCCTGTCAACCAAAATGCAGTCACCAGAGCATAGAGCAGACCACTAAACTCTGCAACAATATTCAGAACTGTCACACTCCCATACTAAAGTAAAAAAAAAAAATTGATGGTTTACGGTATTAATTACCTTACGATGACTCTACATATTCTCCACATTAATATTCTTGTAAATACATTACTGCAGCGTGATTTTAAGTTTTACCTCTACGCATATATGGTTACACATATACTTGTACACACTTATTGATAACATATAATATACTCGTACACACTTATTGATAACATATATTTCATTTGCATAATGGTTATAATGCATTATATTCACTTTCATTATACATATATCACCTTAAAGGATTCGCTGCTATATTTATTCGTGGACCAGTTACTCATAGACATATTCTAAAATTGAACACGGAACATATACAATGCACAGTTTGCGATAGCGTATTAATGGCAACAGCTATAATACTCTGATTTCCATATCCCGAAATCTCTGCGTTTATGATACTTGTCCGGCCTCGGCATCGGAAACCAGTTGTCAATACCAGCGTTGTCCATCTGGATGGATAGACGGTTCGATGGCATGCGGCCATGTGCGCCCGGTGCTCCAAGCGTCTACGGCCTGACACCTCGGGCATTGCTGTTTTCGCGCCTGAAGGTTCCCGAGACCCACCGGCTATCGAACGGCGATAAGGGCACATTGCGGATCGATGGTTAGGAATGCGCCACGAAACGGTAAAAGGGAAAAAGATATTTAATAACAGGTCTCTCCTTCTGTCGGGTTCTAGTTTTCATTTTTGTATGAGTTTGCATCGCTACCGCACTGTAACATTTTGTTTGTTTCGCCATTCTTTCAGCTGCCGTCAATACCACGCTTCGGTTCAGGTATGCGGCTATGGTGTTCAGTTGGTCTTTTCCTCACGCTTACAGTTACTGGTTACATCGCTTAGGCGATTCCATTCTGGTTAACGCCGGTATTAGTTTCCCCTTTTTATTTTATTACAGTCCTTCAATGATTTACACAGATTCTCAATTTACTAATTGGTTGATGTTTTCAGGTAGATGGCTCATCGCTGATCCATTGAAGACAAGGAATTTCTTCACTCTGCCGGCAGCCCATTACCAGGTAAGTTTAAATACTGCCGCGACTTCCTATATTCGACTCATCCGAAGCAATGGCTGAACCTTTACTCCCTTGGGCAGGGATGTCGGTCATTATCTCTTCGAGTTCGGTCCCTGCACAAGTTCAGGGTTCTTCCGGATGACAGTCAGGTTTCTTGCCCTGCTTAGGCGGAACACCTCTGTCGGGAAGCACTGCGTGCTGAGCTTTGATTGTTTAACCGTGACTCACTTAGCATGTATATCTAGCGTTTTAGCCATGAAGCTTGTTCTCTTTTGAACGCAGACAGTGGTTATTGACTGAACTATGGTACTGAGCTGTGAGGGTTTGATTCTGGATTAAAACTTGTTGAGATATCATATGTATAAGATACGGGTAACTCCGTAAGTTCAATTCTGTTCATAATGTTTTTCTTCGATTAACCGTCTTCTCTGAACGGGTTTTATTTACAGTTTCAATGTTTGATTTGTAATATCTATTTGGCAGAGTAAAACTACTGTTATTGTCTTTCCGTTTTAATGATGAATCCATATAGTTATATTTCCGACTTTGGTGCCCCCTGCTGGCTAGCACAAGCTTCAGCCCAGCTAGAGTAGCATATCCAGAGCGGGGGTTTCCTAGTAAGCTTGGCTGAGGATGCATGTAACCACGGTTATCATGCCACTTCCTCGGCATTCATACTCATTTGTTTGTGTCGTTAACCGTGAATGTGTATATATATTTAATCTGCTCACGCGACACAGCTATATGTTTATCGGGTAATGTTACAGTGTGGTCCTGTTTTGTTCTCAATCTCTGTGATTCTCGCGGTCCTCTTGACCGGGGTTTAATATATATACCATTACTTTTCTATGACTAATGATACAGCTTGTCTACGGATTCGTTTGGTCTGCGAGACATACCAGACTCGCCTTATGGATATATGTCGTGATTTTATGTGCATAATACAGTCTTTTTGCAAAGAACGCTTGTTCATTTCCTTTCGTTTCTTCCTGTACATAAAGATTTCTAGTTCTTTACTTCGACACTTAAATATAAATAGAGGGTTTTACAGTATCACTTCTGTTCGTAAATTCTTGCTATCACCGAAGTAACAATGACCTGTTTATTCCGTTTTCTACTTTTATTTCAAATGAGGAATGCAAGGAATTTTAATGTTCTTTCCTACAGAATGCAAGTTTGTTTCGGTCTCTGTCTGTAATACAGAAGTTAATGTTCTTTTCTTGTTTCTGTTAAAGAAGAATAGTCAGATGTTTTCCCGCTATTTCTATTTTCTTAGCACAGAACAATACAAGAGACATCTCAGCAGATTTATATATACATAGTAAGCCATACCTGCTTATCTGCAAACCTACTTGTAATGCTTGTCAATCCACCCGTCCGTAGGAAGATTCTTCACGATCTTCCACCCCCAAGCACTTGCAGACCCTCTTGACTGCAGTTTCTCTGGCTTTTGCCAGATCTCGCTATCTGGTCCTAACCAGACATAGCGCATACAGGAAAATTCCTTTCCTTTTTCCTATGCCATCTGATCATAACCAGACATAGCATCATGTTTTTTTTTCTGCCATCTGATCCTTACCAGACTTGGCAATCTTTCCCCTTTTCCTCTGGGGACTCAACTACCTCCTGAAGGTAGTTAGGGTTTTATTTTTAACTGCCTCCACAGTTATTAATCATGATTAATCATATGCTCAAATCAAATAGTACTAACACAATTTTTAATTATCATAATACTAGCAACAGAGTTATGTACTTTTCAAATAAAGTCTTTGTTCATAGTTACTTTTACTATTTACCAACATTAACTTTTCACGAGGGATGTTACAAGAACCAACTGTATCATCAAAAATCATGCATCAAAGTGCATAGGCTACTTGGAAGTGCCTAACCAGCGTGTATACGCAACTTCACCAAATTGAACCAGCGTATATGTCATTAATTACTTACTTATAACTTTGCTGCAATTCCTGACTTCAAACATACTCAGATCATTACATATACAAGGATAATATGTATGTTAGCAACCAGATCTAATTCATCAGATCTCATAAAGATAATTCATTCTAATCCCGATCCATTATAGATCTCATCCATCAACATTGAAGCTAAACATAATCAATGAATCTAAATATGCAGAATACTGACACCAGTAAACAGTCATCAGAACTCATCAACAACCAGAAACACCTGTAACTTCAAACGTCACAGCTCATATGGTATACGCTAGTTAGATGTATCTAACCTGTGTATGTAAGCGCTTTTATCACATTCAACCAACATATACATCTGTAAATGTTCATTCATGAGTTGCAGCTATTTCAAACTTAAGTTATACCCAGATTATAACATTACATGCGCCAGTATACAAATCTAGAATAAACATGATCAAACCATATGCAAATGATTCATTCCAAGCCATTAGATCCCGATCTTATCCTTAGATCTTGTTCTCCATCGACCGCTGATATTCCTCCTTAGATCAAGCAAAGCATCATGAACCCATAACCTACATACTAGATCTCATACATCATCAGATATTCAAGACTTTCTCCATGCATTTGCCTAATGATCTTCTTCTCCTTTTATAGTCTTAGGCCTTACTCAATACCATGGTCCAAAACCATTGAGAACCAATACTAGAGACCCAATACCTGGGTTCAACACTTCGGACGCAATACCAAGGACCAAAACCATAGGTCTAAGTACCACGGACCTAAAAATAAGCTTTCCCACATGTACATGCTTTTTCGTGCATGAAAGTGCATGCATACACATACGCGACTTTTGATCAGCAATCCCGTGTGTATACGCGCCTTTGTATATAGTGAAGCTGTGTGTATAACCTTCTTTCTTCATTCTTTGTAGTCTGATCATCAACTCTTTGCTACTGACCTGCTGCACTATGATCTGTCATCTATGTGAGTTGCCATCAAGGACAATACTTGTATCATAATTCCAACAATCTCCCCCTTTGGACTTGATGGCAAAGCTAACTTTTCATACTGAGAACTATCATCTGATTCCTTTGAGCTATCCTGCATCCCATGTATTCTGTCACATCTTATATCTCTTCTATAGATTCATCTAGTTATATATAAGTGAGTTGTTCTTCTACGAGTGGGTTGCCATCAAGTACAACACATGCATCATAATTCCAACAAACTTTAATAGAGGCAACAGTTCAGGCAGGAGTAATTTTCAAGGTAGAGGAAACAATCAAGGAAGAGGCAATTTTGAAGGACAAGGAAATAATAATCAAAGTAGAGGACAACGTAAAAATAGAAGTCAAAGCAGAGGCAGAGGACAATCTTCAGGAAGAGGAAGAGACTTAAGTCAAATTTTTTATCGAAGATGTAACAAAGTTGGACATTATGCTGAATATTGGCGAACTTCACTTAATGAAATTCCCAAGTTTCATCAGCACTCAACACAATTTGCAAATGATCAAGATGATGATAACTCAAAATATGTTTTTACTTCCTCGCCGGCATTACAACTTTCATCCCATCTTAGAAGTGATTATGAATATACTTGGATATTGGATTCAGGGGCAACTCAACACATGTCTTGTCAACGTGATTTTTTTTGGAATTTTCAAGATTGCCAACTTAATTCCATTTTTCTTGTAGATGATACAAAACATACTCCTTATGGAAAAGGAGCAGTTAAAGTTTTTCTCCCTAGCATTGGAGAAAAAATGATTTCAAAAGTATGGTATGTACCAACCTTTAAGAAAAATTTGTTGCCTTTAGTCACGATTCAACAAGAAGGACATCAGATAATTATGGAAGATGGCTTAGTTAATATTAATTCAGTCAAACAGAGCTTGCAAACAGTGATGACAGGTTATGAAGATGGAAAACTAAAAAGTATGAAAGGGACAGTTATTCCAAGGCATTCTGATTTTGCAGGGGTAGTCACTATAAGAATTTCACCTATCAAATTATGGCATGTAAGATATGGACATTTAAATTTTGATAGTCTTTCTCAATTATAGAAACAAGTGATGGTTAAAGGACATCTCACTTTCAAAAAGGAAAATGCAAAATGTGAAGCTTGCATTTATGGAAAACAAAGTCGAGAAAGATTTCCAACAAGTTCATGGCATACAAACAGGCAGCTAAAAATAATTCACAGTGATGTTTGTGGACCACTATAGACTTCATTCGGTGGTTGCAAATATTTCCTACTATTCATTGACGTTTTCAGTAGAATGACATGGGTTTATTTCTTAAAGCAAAAGTCAGAAGCATTTGAAAAGTTTAAAATTTTTCGCCAACTTATTGAAAATGAAGTCAAAGAAAAGATAGGTACTCTCAAGACAGATAATGCCGGAGAATTCACTTCAAATGAATTCAAAACATATTGCAGTGATAATGACATAAAATGACATCTTACCGATGTTTACACTCCACAGCAAAATGGAGTAGTAGAAAGAATGAAACGCACCTTGTTAGGAATGGCGAGATCCATGTTAACTTTCAAAATGTTAAGTCCAACATATTGGGTAGAAGCAATTCACACAGCTATCTACTTAAGAAATAGATCTTCAAATGCTTCTTTAGACGACATCACACCTTATTAAGCTTGGTATGGTTTCAAACCACGAGTTAAACATCTTAGAGTTTTTAGATCAATATGTTATGCCTTAGTTCCGAAAGAAAAATGAACTAATATTGACTCAAGAAGTTTAAAATGCACAATGATTGGCTATTCTGATGAGAAGAAAGGGCACCATATTTTGACCAATGGAAAATTTCTTGTGACTAGGGATGTAATTTGATGAAACATAGAGTAAGAGTGCTGAATAAATCGAAATAATTCTTCAAAAGTTAGAAACTAAAGGCAGTCAAAGAAAAGGAAATACACAAAGTCAACCAAATTCACCAAATTGGTATGAACTTGATTTTCCTTCATCTGAAGATGATTCATCGAGTCCATCTACTTCAACAACACCATCTGGATCTTCTAGCATTTCATCTGCATCTCCAAGCAGCATAAGTTCTTTTGACAGTGATTCTCCACCTCCAGAATCTCTAACTAATCGACGGACATTAGTTTATATTAATCCTCTTTACAATGATGTAGACTTTTCAGAATCTCAAACAAATGAGCATCAACTACCAAAATGGGCAGTTCAAATTTTGAAAGATGTAAAACCTAATTAGCAGAATAAAAAAAGCACCAGAAAGTCACAAAGAAGTGAAGGAAATGTTGCCTTGATAGCAAATTATTTTACTAAACCTTCCACGTACAAAGAAGCAGTAAAACATAAAGAATGGCAACAGGCTATGGTTGAAGAATATCAAGTAGTAATTGATAACAACACTTGAAAACTTGTTGGTTTTCCACAAAATGTTAAACCCATAGGATGCAAATGGGTTTACAGAATTAATTATAGTCAAAAGTGAGAACTTGAAAAGTATAAAGCACGACTTGTCGCAAATGGTTTTGCGCAGAAGGAAGGCATTGATTATGAGGAAACTTTTGCTCCTACAACTAAATGGAACACCATCTGATTAACACTTGCATTGGCCGCTCAGAAGGGATGGAAAGTTCATCAAATGGATGTGAAAAGTGATTTTCTTAACGGGGATTTACAGGAAGAAATGTATATGACACAACCACCAGGTTTTGAAATTGAATGGCAAGAACATAAAGTCTGCAAATTGATCAAGGCTTTATATGGGTTAAAACAAGCTCCCCGAGCTTGGTATGCAAAAATGGATGAATATCTTAGGAAAGTTGGTTTTCAACAAAGTGAATTTGATGATACTTTGTATGTGTGACAACAGGGGAAATATATGGTAGTTCTTGTTATGTATGTAGATGATTTGATCATTACTGGAAACAATGATGATCATATTGCACAGGTGAAAAACGAGTTACATGCAGGTTTTAAGATGACAGATTTCGGATTACTTCATACTATCTTGGAGTTGAAGTCTTCCAACATCCACATCATATTTTCATTTCTCAGAGTAAGTATGTAGCAGAGATTCTTCAATGATTTGGAATGCAGGATTGCAAGCCCGTTCTTACCCCCATGGAGAAAAACTTGAAATTTTCAAAATTTGAAGGGGGGGAAGGTGGATAGTACTACTTACAGACAATTGATTGGCAGCTTGATTTATTTGACAAATACTCGCCCTGATCTATCTTATGCAGTCAGTATTATTTCACGTTTTATGCAGGAACCACGAGACAGCCACTGGAATGCAGCCAAAAGAGTTCTTCAATATATCCAAGGAACAAAAGATTTTGGTCTTCTTTACACAAAGACTAAAAACTTTGTACTTGGTGGATATTTAGATGCTGACTTTGCTGGAAGTATTGATGATTGAGCATCAACATCAGGTGATTTAATGAACATGGGGTCAGGGGCAGTATCTTGAGTTGTAAGAAACAAGCTACAGTGGCCACTTCTTCAGCAGAAGCAGAGTACATTTTTGCATGGGAAGCAGCATGTGAAATTGTTTGGTTGCGCAGAATTTTGCAGGACTTGGGCATTTCTCAAGCACAAGCTACATCATTATTCATTGACAGCGAGTCAGCCATCAAACTTGCCAAGAACCCAGTTTTTCATTCAAAGACAAAGCATGTAGACGCCAAGTATCATCATATCAGATCTCTCATTGCCAAAGATGTCCTCAAGCCAGTTTATTGTCCTTCTGAAGATCAGATCTCCGACATTTTCACGAAACCGCTTGGAAGAATAAAATTTACTAAGTTCAGGGATGAACTTGGTATCTATTGTAATGTATCTTTGGATCATAAGGGGGACTGTTAGATGATCCAAAAATAAAATATTATCATAGGTTATAAAGTTGGAATAAAATAATTATTAATTTAAGATATTAAATTAATAATTATTATTCTAGAATATTTAATTATTTAATGGAGACATTTAGAATTAGTATATTGTTGTAACAAGATATGACTCTCCAAATGTGTCGTATCTTAGGCTCTATTTTAGGAGATTTGTTAGCTAGTTGTTTTGAATAACATTTACTGTAAGTGGACACTTGTTATTTAATAAGTGATCCATAATTAGAGGTAGTTAGGACATTGAGCTTATAAATAGCTCATTGCAAGAGTGTTTTGTTGTTCGGGTGTAAAATCTTGCAAATTCAATATGTAATTGTTATGTTTTGGTTTGTTTTTGTTTTGTTTTTCTTGTTTTTTTTGTTATTTTTTTTTTATTAATAAAATTACGTGTCTGAGGACACTTCTGCCATTAAGAAGAAGATAAAGGTGCCGAGGACAAATAATGGTGGAGAGTTTTGCAACAAGGAATTTGAAGAATTCTGTAAGAAGTGTGGTATAGCACGACAGAAGACTACTCCATACACACCTAAGCAAAATGGAGCTGCAGAAAGAATGAACAAGATGTTTATGGAAAGGGCAAGAATCATGCTCGGGGGTGCCGGGTTAGGACAAGAATTCTAGGTAGAGTTGGTGGAGACAACATATTACCTGGTCAATAGATCACCTTCATCAACATTGGAAGATAAGACTCCACAAGAGGTATGGACTGGTAAGAAACCTTCTCTTTCACATCTGAGGGTATTTGGATGTGATGCATATGTACATGTTCCAAAGGAGAAAAGAACCAATTTGGATAGTAAATCTGAAAAGTCCATCTTTATTGGGTATAAGGATGGTTTAAAGGGTTATACGCTTTGGAACCCAGTAACAAGGAAGGTTGTGTACAACTGAGATGTGGTGTTCAGAGAGGTGAAAGATTTTATTAAACATGAAGTCAAACCAAAGGAACCTGAGAAGATAGAGTTTGAGATAAAGGAGGAAGAATCAGACTCTACAGCAGAGGAGGAATCAGAAGATGAAGAGCCACAAACTCCGGGTGTGAGAAGATCAGTTCGAGAAAGAAGGCAACCAGAAAGGTATAGTCCAGCTGCTTTCTATTCAAAATTTTCCTTATTTATTATTGATGATGATTCTAGAACTGTAAAGGAAGAAGTAGATTCAGAGGATGGAAAACTCTGGAAAGAGGCCATGGTTGATGAAATGGCATCTTTGCACAAAAATGAGGCTTGGGATCTGGTGGAGTTTTCGGCTGGAATGAAACCCATTAGCAGCAAATGGGTTTTCAGGAAGAAGACAAATGCAGAAGGAAAGGTGGAGAAATACAAAGCTCAGTTGGTAGAAAAAGGTTATTCCCAGGTGTCGGGAATTGATTTTGGTGATATTTTCCTGTTGCAAAGGTAACTTCTATTAGATTACTTTTATTTGTTGTTGCTGCTTTTGATTTTGAGGTAGAATAGATGGATGTGAAGACAACATTTCTTCATGGGGATCTGGAAGAGGAGATCTACATGAATCAACCTGAAGGTTTTTCGGTGAAGGGTAAGAAAGAACTGGTATGCAAGTTAAAGAAGTTTCTTTATGGGTTAAAACAGTCAGCAAGTATGTGGTATCAGAAATTTGATACATTTATACGGGGACTTGGATTCACTAGAAGAAAAGCAAATCACTGTGTGTATTTTAAATTAATTGGTGATCGTGTTATTTATCTGGTCTTGCATGTGGATGATATGTTTATGGTTGTAAACGACAGAGAAATTATCCAGGATTTGAAGACCAAATTGTCCTCCAAATTCGACATGAAAGATCTTGGTGTTGCAAACTATATTTTGGGCATGGAAATTAAAAGAGACTGGGAAAAGAGGAAGCTCTGGTTAAACCAGAGGAAGAATGTCGAGACAATACTGCAGAGGTTTAATATGCAAGATAGTAAATCAGTGAAGGTTCATATTCCTGTAGGTGTGAGGTTATTTGCTGAACAGTGTCCCAAGACACAAGAAGAGGAAGAGGACATGTCCCATGTTCCATATGCAAGTGCAATCGGTAGCCTGATGTATGCAATCGTCTGTACTAGACCAGACATTGCACAGGTAGTGGGAGTATTGAGAAGGTTTATGTCAAAACCAGTGAAGGAGCACTGGACAACAGTGAAGCGGGTTTTCAGGTATTTGCGTGGCACTAGTGATTATGGTTTGTGCTACCAAGGAACACCAGGATTGGATAGAGTGTTGGATATTCATGGCTTTGTTGATGCAGACGGGGCTGGAGATTTGGATCAGAGAAGATCTACAAGTGGGTATGTGTTTAACCTATTTGGAGGTGCAGCCAATTGAATGAGTAAGAAACAATCTATAGTGGCATTATCAACTATATAGGAAGAATATATGCCAACCACTCATGCAAGCAAGGAAGCAATTTGGTTGCAAAGATTGTGTTCAAGTATGGGGTTAGTATAGGGAGCTATAAGGATAGACTATGACAGCCAAAGTGCAATTTTCTTAGCAAAGAACCCTACATATCATTCAAAGACAAAGCACATTGATGCTCAATATTACTTTGTGAGGGATATGATAGAAGACAAAAAGGTGTTGCTGGTAAAGGTGGACACTTTGAAGAATACTGCAGATGCATTGACAAAATCTGTGAGCTCTGAGAAGTTCTCTTGGTGTAGAGAAACAATGGGCATTGCAGGGCTGGATAAATGACTAAGCTCTCTTGTGGCCCCCTATGGAAAGAAAATAACAAGTGGGAGAATTTTGGGTTGTGTTATATTCTTTCCACGACTAGCCCACGTAGTTAACCGGGGGGTTAGAAGGGGGCCGAAGGCCCCCCTTCGTTGGACCAATTGCATAGCGGGAGGGGGGGGGGGGTTCATAGGGGGTTTGAGGGATGCATGTAACCCCATTCTATGGGGTCCGAGGCAGCACCCCAGAAAATTTTGTTTTTGGACCATATATTAGGTTGGGCGGACCTACCTATGGTTTTGTGCATGATTTTCGTACATGGTTTTGGACGTGATGGTTTTCAGTCCATGGTATTGGATGCTTCAGCATGTATAAATATGTATTGTAACATTGAAAGGAACATAATGAAAAATCAAGCTGGTAATCCCAGTTTTGGGATCCAGGGAAAAATCTCTGTGTATATGTGTTTTATGTGTTACGCTCTTTCATTGTTTATTTTCTGTGTTTTAGAATTTGTATGTAGGTAATTTCTGTACGGGGTTAAAACCTACATTGGAAGTATTAGAATAACCATTTTCGAGGATGATATGGTGAGCCTAGCTCTCCCAAAACTTCCCAAGGGTTGGAATAACTATCAGGATTCTGTCAATGGGAGGGAGAAGCTGCCATATTGGGAATGACCATGGTCAGATTTGATGCAGGAGGATATCAGAAGGAACACCAGAGATGGTTCTTCATCAAAGACTGATGTTGAGGAAAATTTTGCCTTAGAAGGTAAGGTAAGGAAAGGGAAGGCATCCCATTCCAAATATGATTCCTGCCATGGAGGTAAGAAGAAATACATGATGAAAGTTAAGTACTTTCATTGTCACGAGCTGGGCCATTTTTCTACAAATTGTCTGCTCAAGAAGTCCAAGAAGAAGTCCTCAGGAGGATTGGCAGGTGTGGTTTTGGCCTCCCAATTTGAATTGGACTTTGCTCTCATTACATGCATGGTGTCATCAATGATGGGTAGTGTATGATACCTTAACAACAAAGCTTCATTCCACGTGACTGGTGAAACAGAGTTGTTTAGTGACCTGGAGGAGAAAGATCTCCATATGCATATGAAGATGGGTGATGACGGGAGGTCTAGTGCTACTAGATTGGGCATGGTTACTTTTTCAGATAGATCAGGGTGCTCCTCTCACCTTGAGAGATGTTATGTATGTGCCCGGGTTGAAGAAGAACTTAGTATTGGTCGCCATGCTTGAGGATAAAGGCTATGATGTGATTTTATCGAAAGAAAAGGTGTTCGTTTGACACATAACCATCAGTCAAGTAAATAATATAGGGATTTGAGTTAAGAATCTCTATAATCTAGAGGTAGAGGATTGTGCTTCTTTGAGCATGAAAGAAGAGAAGATGCAAAGCTGAGACATTGGCGAGTTGTGGCACAAGAGATTGGGTCACTTACATCATGGGGCTTTGAAAATCATGCAACAAATCTCTATTGGTCTTCCCAAACGTATGCTTGAGCAAGTTGATACATGCAAGGGGTGTACTTTGGGAAAATACACCAAGGCTTCCTTTCACGACAGAGATATTAGAGCAGAGATGATTCTAGAGGGAGTCCATTCAGATGTGTGTGGACCATTCTCGACAGCATCCACGACCAAACATAGGTATTATGTTATATTTTTTAACAGCTTTTTCTCGTAAATGCTAGATATTTTTCATACAGAAGAAGGATCAAACTTTCAAAAAATTTTGTGAATTTAAAGCATTGGTTGAGAAAGAGTCTGGAAATAAGGTTAAAGATCTGAGGAGTGATAACGATGGTGAGTATGTCTTGAATGAGTTTAAGAACTTTTGTGAAGCAGAAGGGATTAAATGGGAGTTGATGGCACCCCATAACTCACACCAGAATGAGGTGGCCGAGAGGAAGAACAGAAGCATTGTAGGGGAACCACGAGCGATGTTTCATGATCAGGGCCTGCCACTACACTTGTGGGTTGAGACATGCAACACAACGGTTTATTTCTAGAACCATAGCCCACATCAGATTCTTGGGATGAAGACACCAGAGGAGGCTTATTCTAGTAAGAGACTAGATGTTGGTCACTTCAAGATTTTTGGGTTATTGGTATATTTCCATGTGACCAAAGATGCACGGAAGAAGCTTGAGCCGACAGCAGAGTTGGGGATATTTTTGGGGTACATATATACACCTCACAACTATCAGCTGTCCTTGCTGACCAGCAGGATGATAATGGTTCGCATGGATGTCAAATTTGATGAGGAGAAGGCCATGCGAGTTTTCCTTGAGAAGGAGCTTGACCTACATGTGGTTGAGGAGATTTTAGCTCCTAAAGTTGAGGAGCATTATATTGATGTGGAGAAACCACATGCAAAGGATCGTGAGTGGAGACAACCACTCATACAGAGTCTTCTAGATATGGGAGAAAGCACACTAGAGAGGCTAAGGAGGTTACCTAAGAGGTACACTAGATACATGGATCTTATGAGCAGATGTGTTGAGACAAAGCCATCTTCCTTTGAGGAGGTAGTGTAGTAGCTAGTTTGGGTTGATGCCATGGTGGAGGAATATGACTTCATAGTTCATAATAGTGTTTTGGATGTGTTCCCTAGATAGGAAGATAAGTTAGTGGTGAGCTCCTGATGGCTTTAAAAGGTAAAGAAAGTTGCAGATAGTAGTGTGGAGAAGCATAAGGTTAGGATTGTGGCCCATGGATTTTCATAGGTAGAGGGGATTGACTATGATGAGACCTTTGCTCATGTTGCAAGGTACTCATCGATCAGATCTATATTGGCACTATCAGCGCAAATGGGTTGGAATACACATTAAATGGATGTAAATACAACCTTCCTTAATGGAACCATTGAGGAAGAGGTGTACATAGAGCATCCTGAAGGTTTTGAGACCTTCGACCATGAGTCACATGTGTGTCGACTCAAGAGGGAATTATATGGGTTGAAGCAAGAACCCTATGCTTGGTAGACTAGGATTGATAACCACTTCACCAAGTTGGGCTTCAATAAGAGTGAAGTGGATTCGAACCTGTACCACATAGTGGTGGAAGGTAAATTGTTGATCATTGTGTTATATGTCGACAATTTGATTTTGACAGGTGATGATGAGTTGATCAAGGCTTGTAAGGAGGATATTGCAAGAGAGTTTGATATGAAGGACATGGGGCTCATGCATTACTTTCTGGGCATGGAAGTATGGCAGGGTGATGGGGAATTGTTTGTGTCTTAGGGTAACTATGCCAACAAGATACTTAGAAGTTTCTGCATGGAGAGCAACAAACCCATGGAGACTCCTCTAGTAGGTAACTAGAGGAAGGAGGATGCTACTTTAGGGGAAGTAGTGGAATCTATTGTTTACAGGAATCTTATGGGTTCACTCATGTATTTGGTGAACACACGACTGGATATGTGCTATGCAGTTAACCATCTTAGTTAAGTGATGGTTAGGCCTACCAAGATGTATTGGAAGCCAACAAAGCATGTGTTGAGATACCTCAAGGGAACTACTAAGTATGGATTGTGGTACATACAGACATAGGGAGTGAAGCTTCAAGGCTTCACCAATGCAGATTGGGTAGGGAGTCCATCCTACAGGAAGAGCACATCAGGAGGGATCTTAAGTATTGGGTCAGCAACAAGTTCTATGTACAACAGGAAATAGATATCGGTTACACTCGGTTCGAAAAAGGCAAAGTACATGGTTGAAAGTCAGGAAACATGTGAGGCCATATTGATGAGGAAGATTCTGGTTGGTTTGTTTGGTCAGCGGATGGATCCAACTGTGATTTACTGCGATAATAAGAGTTGTATCAAAATCTATGAAAATCCCGTTTTTCATGATCGGTCCAAGCATCTTGATATCCAATATCATCGTCTTCAAGATTGTGTATTGAGGCAGATTATGTTGTTGGAGTATGTTCCACGGAGGAACAAGATACTGAAATTTTGGCAAAGGAATTCTCAAGCTGTAAATTTGAGTTTCACAAAGACAGGATTAGGGTAGCTGATAATCCCTTTCTTGTTGATAGGGAGTGTTGAGAAATGGCAACAAGAAGTACTAGTTTAATTTTTCCTTGATTTAAACTGTGAATTAAAATCGAATTCTATTCTCATAGCAACTTGTAAATAGTTAATTAAGTTTAATTGAATTAATTAGCTTGGGAATTTCAATTTGGAAGTCTTTCAGTAGTCATGTATATGTTTTCCCTAAATTTTAGGGGTCCAATATGAGTTTATTTTAGTTTTAATTAGATAACTCAGTTTGACTGAGTTATGGTCAGTGAAACTAGCTCTAACTGTTGGTGGAACTAGTAGAGGATTAGTAGTGAGTTGGTGCATTGGTGCATCCTTAGTGCTACTCCAACTAACTGGAGATTCACTCAAGAGAAACTCATGCATGTTAGTTCAGAGAAAGACCAAGTTGAGACTAGATTGCAGGGACAATGTACTATCAATTGTAGAATGATCTGAGTTGTACAGATCATGCATGCAATCAGAAGAGCACCTAGATTTGGGTTGCATAGTTATGGAAGAAGGAATTCACAATAAAATATGGGTTGTTCCTCTAAGGAATTGCACAAGGAAAAAGGGGCTTGTCATGCAACATAAATTGGCTAAGTCTTGGTCAGTGCGGGCTTGTGAGGTAGAGATTTGATCATACTTGTGCAGAATTGTTCTTGTGAGAACAAGCTTTATAGTATCACTCAGATTTCTGATTAATGCAATAGATAGTCGGGGTTTTGAGCAGTGGCTTTCCGCAGAGAAACATTTGTGTTATGTGTCTTTGATTATCTGCCTCTTGTCAATATTTTTTTTGCGATCTATTGGTTTCCATTGTTTAAATAGTAGAGTAGATTTTTGTCTTGTGTTTTAGTACATTACATGAGCTATGAATCTACAAGAAAATCTACATATATTTTCATATGGATATTTTATTGATACATGTATTCACGATTTTAGTTTATGGATTTGTATTAATCTTGTTTATGGATTCTCATTAATTTTTGAAGTTTATGGATCTGTTAAAATTATTTCGCCATTTAATAATATTTATATATACTATAACTTTTATTAGTAAAATATATGTCCAATTTTGATTTCCAGTTTCATAGAATAAGAAAATAAGTAAAATCTTAAGTTATGATGCAATTCACTTTGATACTTAAAATGAACTAAAATATACCATGTATCAATTTAATATTGAACATGGAAATAATACCAATCATGCTTCATATTGGGTTGTAAAAATTGCTTTTTAGTGCAATCAACATGTATGTTATTACAATTAAATTTTAAAAATAAATTATTTGAATTATAAAGTCATATGTATTATTATAACATATATATATATATATATATATATATATATATATATATATATATATATATATATATATATATATATATATCTATATATATATATATATATATATATATATATATATATATATATATATATATATATATATATATATATATATATATATATATATATATATATATAGTCCCCCGATGGGGGTGGATACATGTTTAACCAAAAGACCTCGAGCTTACCCCCTACCCCATGTGGCACACATGTGATCATTAATGCACAACTCCAAACTCTGGTACATCTACTGGGAGGAGTATCCAGAAGCTATGATGGGTATGTTAATAGGCATGATGGAAATTATTCCACAACTGGAATTCAAAGGGGATTCCATCGAGCTTTGCGGTTTTCCGCTTGCGGTGTTAAGTGATCATGCCCTAGTCATTACTCTTGATTCTAGTCTTTGTTTGTGCAAGCTTGGTTTTCATCTTTGCCCTTCTTTTGGCATGACATTGGTGGCCACCCTTCTCTATAGCTTGAACAAGTGGGCGTTCAATTCCCCTTTAAGGCCCTTGTGTTTTCTGGGTTATTGTTGTTTTGGGGCCAATGCTTTGTGGGTAGACTCTTTTACCAATTGGGTGGAGGGATTTATCATTTGGGTGACTATGGGATTTAGTGACACGTTTATTCTTGGAAATTCCTTTTTTTCAGGGAAGTCTATCTTCGCCTGTTATAGAACCTCTCCTCATGTTGTATTTACCATTTTCTGGAAAGGAAAGTTTCAATGTTATACTGGTCTTTGTTCCTACTTCTATCCATCGAGGAGATTTTGGGATCACTCAAAGATCTTATTTGTAATTCTGTCAAGTTCGAGGGAAATATCGTGTCAGAGAGGGAGGCCGTACTGTGGGTGTGGACATCACTTCAATGTTGGTCATCCAAACCATAGCCACAACTCTTCCTTTGGAAGTTCTGCAAGTATGGAATGTGAAGGTGAAGTTGCTCACACTTCAGACCATTCTCTAGGTTGTATAGTTGATCTAGCCTCCTTGGACTCTATAGTGGAGAAGCTAAGAGGCATCTAGACCAACATTGATATTATTCATGATCACATTTATGAGGACAACAATGAACTGGTTGCATATATCAACATGTTAGGTCCCTATAATACTAGTGTAGCCCCCTTATTGTTATTATTAGAGTATCCCTCTTATTTTTATTGTTGTGCCCCATAGAAGCCCACTATTGTTATTTTTGTGCCCATACAATATTATTTTTATGTAGGCTCTCATTCTATTGTGATCCCTTAGACTCCTATATATACAAAGGAGGTATTGCCATTTGTATCATCCAAGAGTTATTTATTTATGTAATGTAAAGGAGTTTTCCCCTTTGAATGTGATACTTTTTAAGTCATTGATCTATATTTTTTCACACTGCTTGCATAAAATTATGCAACAAAGCCTTGGATTCTAGGGTTTGCCTTCTTCAAATAGGTCATCTTGGAATTTTCACTATAACTTTTTTTATACAAGGCATCAGAAGCTGAAATTTTGACCACATAGATCTGAAATCTAGGTGAACATTATGTACAAATTTCATATCTTGGTTTGCTATATTTTCTGAGATATGATATGAGGAATTTAAGGTTTTGCAGGCTTCAGAATTTTATCTCAAACAGGTGACCTAGGTAAAAGCGTCATAACTTTCTTTCTAAATATCATATTTGAATTTCGTGAAAAATGATTGAAGTTAGACACATCGTAGTTTTTTTTGTATCATTTTCAAGGTTGAAGGTCAAAACCGTTACATGTGGCACTCCATACAAGTTAGCTATACTGAACCAGTCGATAATCAAGTCATCATGAGAGATTGGGAATAACACTTTTTTGAAGAATTCAATGTCGGTATCACTTGTGGGGTTGTGAAGAAGACTAAGAGGGCTATTACATGACGAAATATTAGACCTTGGAGATCCAAAATTATAGAGATATAAAGTTTTCAATATCAAGCTACTAAAAAGAAAGAAAAATTTGTGTGTTTTGTAATTTTGCATAACTTTTGTTTCAAAAATTAGTTTGAGGTGATTCAAAGGGAATATTTAACCATAGATATCAGTATTTGGTTCTAAAATGCCTCCCAAACAAAATAATTCTACACCTATTAAGCCCTCAAAAACCACTACTATGATGCACGAAGAGGAAGAATTGCAACATAATATATCAAAATTACGGGACCAAGTCACAACAAATTTCGCTCTCACAAAGAGCAACAAAAGATGACATGGATTGCTTAAAACGGGAAATAGATGGCTTAAAAGGGGACATGGATGGTATAAAATGCAACATGGATGTTTTTAAAGTAGACATGGATGCAATGAATGTCAAGTTGGAAGGGATGACAAAGTTGTTTCAAGAAAGGCTTCCCGGTGGTGACAAGGTAATCCATGAAAGTCATGATGAGGACATAAGGAATATGAATTATGATTTAAGAGACTCTAATGTGGGGTTTAAGAACCACCACATTCCAAAGATAGATATGAGGAAGAGGATGGCAAGGATCCGGTAACATGGATACTAAAGATGGAGAAATATTTTGATCTACAAGATGTGCAACCCTCACAAAAGGTATGTATTGCATATTTATATTTAGAACCCAATCAATTTGTATGGTATAGATGGCTTTGTTCTCATAAAACACTTGTCACTGTTGATAAATCTAGGGCATCAGGTATCAGTTGATTTCTATTCAATCAGTAGTTTCTTATGAGTGTTTTTACTTCTTTAGATTATGATATTCTTTTACTTAGATTATTAGTGTTCTTCTTCATCAAACAACTATTAATGCATGAACGTAAATAGACAAGAGACACAGAATGTAGGCTATCAGCTAGGGCCAAAACCTCTCACTATTTGAGACGAAAACCCGCACAAATTCTTCTTATAGAGATTCCAATTGATGAATACCAAGACCAAGACCCTTGACCTAGTTGCCACTCCAAGACCAAGAAACAATTTCTCTTGATTGTATTCTTCTCTTTTCCTCTTCTCGACTCATCTTCCACTTCAATATTCTTAGCACTAAGACATTTCCACCACTGATATATAATCATTGTCACCAAGATCATCTTACTATGTCATCATCGAGATGGATACCTTCTTTCTGAGATCTTCTTTTTGTGGTAGTAGTGAGATCCTTATATTGCGATTACAACAGAACCTTCTTACTGAGTTAGCACTGAATTAATCTTATAGTGGTGACACCAAAACTAGATATTTCATGAAGACCTTGACTATAGGAGATAGCACTGAAACTGTGGTCTATTATTGAAATATGGCATTGAACTGTAGCCTCCATTATAGCACCAAAGTGTATCTTCATCAGTTGTAACACTGAGACTTTCTCTCTAAAATCGAAACTTTTGTTCCTGTGATTAGCCCTTAAAATGATTCATTGTTCCTTCATCACCTATCTGAGTTATTTCTACGATTTGACATCTAAACTTATCATTGCAACTATCCACCCTAATTTTCAAAGAGACATCTGAACTTATGTCACTATGGAATAGGTCGAGGTCCCTATATATAGTAGTATGCCCATCATAAATAAGCTGACATGAATCATCTAAATGTTTGTGTCTCTGTCTAGGAGAGATGACATGAGTCTTCCACTTCATCTTGAAGCCGAATTGAAGAGGAGAACTTGTGTTTGTCTTTGGAGGGCTGCTTGAAAATTATATAGACTCATATATATTTGTAATATGCCCAAGAAGGGTATGACATTGACGCCTTTTGACAAATCCTAAAGGCTCACAACAGGAGCCATCTAAAAATAAAATCTCTTGCTCATGAAACCCATGAAGTAAGCATTACAATAATAATTTTTATTTTTATTCTTTACATCATTTATAAAAATCATAATTACATGTCATTATGAAGACCAAACCTAGTTACACTTTTCTACTCTCCCTCTTAACTAGGTAAGTATTCGTAATGGTACTTGGTCATTCTCAATTTGAATAATTTCTCATAAGAAGGATAAGATTGGTAACCCATCGGTATAGCATCATATCAACCAGCATTGTCACATAGCAAGGCCTTGACTAACAACTCTATCTCTCCACAAGGCTTAAGATCAATGTTGGCAAGACCAATGATTTATAGACACCTTTATCATTTTCTCTCCTAGAACATACCCCACCTGGGTTCTCAAGGTGTGTTCCACTAGGACTATTCTTATCTTGGATTCTCATTCCTCAAAGAATATCAATCCTCTATGTCTACTCTTATATTGGATTCCCTATCTCATCCTCAAAGAGCATTGGGTTCCAAATGTTTACCCAATCCTTCATTTTGTCTTTCCAAGTGAAGAATAGAATGGTGTGTCTATCTCTCCCTCTTAATTAATGAGGAAATATCTATTCCAATAAATGAATGTACTCATTCTTATGAAAGTAATGTACCTAATCTCCCTCTTGGCTTAGTAATTTCCAAGTTTCTTCCAAGTAAGAAACTTGTTTCTAGGCTCCCTCTTAATTAGGGACCTGCAACAGCTCCTCAGTTGGAGATGAAAATAAAGCTAGCTGCTTGAAGATCTCCTTCCTTTGATGTCATGAATTTCTTCATATTTTGGGACTTCTTCATAAGGCAGAGACCATCCATCACTTTCATTCATGATTCAGTCTTGTCATCATTCCTTTCATTAGAAAGTGATCCAACAATCTACATCTAGCCTTGCTTCATGTCATGCTAAATTCTCCATGTTATCTTCATTGGAAGGATATTACATTCTTCTGCATGGTCCTCTTGGAATAAATTCATAGTTATTCCCTTGGCAGTCCTAAATAAGTCCATCCAGATATTTTTTCAAAAATAAGAAATAAACACTTAAATCAAAATTACATTTGTGATGGTCTTTCATCATGACATCTTCCTATATGCATCAATGTCCTACATACATGTTGACACATCTCCCAAATATATATATATATATATATATATATATATATATATATATATATATATATATATATATATATATATAGATATATATATATATATAGATATATATTCAGTGGTCTCCATCTTTGCTAGACTTCCATCAGAGTCTTCATATCTTTGTGGGAGATATAATAGTCAAATATTTTAGTTCTCAGATGTTGAATGCCTTCTTCCATGGTTTCATAGTCTATGATCTCTTCCTTTCTTTCTTCACACATGACATTCCCATAAAATTTCAATCAAAGTTCTTCCAATTACTGTTAATCACCTCATATTCCATACGATGACATATTATGTTGATTTCATCTACTGTGACCCATGCCTTCCTACATCCTTACATAGGAGGAGATTCCTTACCTTTGATCATGCTTCTCAAGATAGAGCAATGATCCATGTTACCTACAACCATACGACATGAATTTATAATATTGAATAGAAGCATACATACCTCTTTTACCTTTAGGTCATATAGTCTCCTTTCAATAGCTTCCCTGATTGAAAAGAGCTTCAACCCCTTGATCTACTTCATCACTTATGTCATCATAACATCATCCCATGAAGTCCACAAGTTGGAGTTCCTGATGAAACACTTTCTTCTTCTCTAGATTGGTGAACCTTTCAATGTGGATTCCACCAGAGAATATTGAGGATCTTGCATATCCCTATCCAACAGATGTTTCCTTTTGACTGATGTATGATGAGACTTATTTTGGATGACTTCTTTATTTTTCCCATAAGTGTCACTTGATATTTCAATGAGGTTCCCAAGATTTATATCCTTCATATTTGATTTCCATAGATTTTGTTCCAGACATCCTTCATGTTTTGTATGATGATGTCATGAGCTCTTACTTCTAATGCTTTACCTCTTCCTTCGACTTCCTTCTTTTCAGCTTTCTCCACTTCTTCGGTGAAATGGGATTCTTCTCTATCTTTCTTGTTATTTCCCTTCTTAAGCTTAGGAAAATCTTCCTTGTAATTCTAATAGCATTGAATCTTAGCTATGGTCTTCTTTCCTTCCGAAAAATGTTTGAGAACTTTTTCCCTTAACCTATCTTCTTCTATGTTTCATATAAATCACAAGTTGTTGAATGGAATAGCTTTCCTATCCTCATAGAAAGTTATTGCCTTATTCATCTGTTAATGAATTTAGAACAAAGGATATCATTTCCTTATCCTCTCTCCCAGATCTTGTAGTTGAGATCTTATGAAGATAACCCTTTATCTTTTGTTACCTTTGTATAGATCAGATCTTAGTGATATGACCTTCTTTATCATATCTTCATAGAATAGTTTTACTAGCTTAACATATATCTCTACTTGATGTCTCCAATCCTGCTATATAGAGAATGAGGGGACCTTTGACTGATTTCATAAGAATCCCTTGAGCCCTTTGATCCCTTTCCATGTATTCAGATAATGCTTAACCTTTGGATGGTTTGTAGACTTTTCCATTGATATGATCAATGACTTCATTTTCTTAGAGGACTATTTCTATCCTCCTTTTCCATGTAAGGAAGTTTGATGACCCCACCAGCTTATAGATCTCCTTGAAAAATGAAGTCATTTGATCAGATTCAGATTATAGAATAAAAGATACTTACTTGTAAAGTGAATATGAAATCTTCAACATGATTCCTTTGTTGATGGTGATTGATGAAGATGTCTTGATGCTCCTCGGATGATATTATTTAATGATAAGGAGGTCCTTGCTTCAATGAAGAGGAGGCTACCATGGAACCTTTTGAAGATAATGATCAAACCCTTGATCTTGATTTTCTTGCTTGAATATTCTACAAACTCCTTGAGGTTTCCTTTTGTGATGATAGAGTGCGGATCTGGTAAATACTTCTATGGTTTTGAATTTCTCCAAGATGATATGATCTTTGTCCTAGAAATGCTTCTCTTGGATGAATAGACTTTTAGTTTCCTTGATTAGGAGATATACTCACCTTGAGTAGAAATAAGGCTTTGGCCTTGATTATTTGATTAATGATCCCAAGAATTCTTTTGAAGTAGACTTTCTTATTTGATATAGGGTTTGATACTTTGATGGAGATCTTAAATTCACTTTGATATCCCTTCAAATTTCTTTGATGCCTTTATTGAAACTCGATCCTTGAGTGTCATTTTTATTAGATGCCCTTTTCTTGACTTTGTCATCTGAGCTTCGATACCATGTTGATAAAGTTAGGGCATCAAGTATTAGATGATTTCTCTTCTCTTCAATTAGTAATTGCTTGTGAGGATTTTTACCTCTTTATATTAAGATCTTATTTTACTTAGATTATTAGTGTTATTGTTCATAAAACAACTACCAATGCATGGATATAAATATATAAGAGACCCAAAATGTAGGCTATCAACCAAGGCCAAAACCTCTCACTCTTTGAGAAGAAAATCCGCACAAATTCTTCTTAAAGAGATTCCAATCGATGAATACCAAGACTAAGACCCCTGACCTAGTTTCCACTCCAAGACGAAGACACAAGTTCACTTGACTGTCTTTTTCTCTTTTCCTCTTCTCAACTCATCTTCCACTTCGACCTTCTTAGCACTGAGACATTTCCACCACTATTATCTAATCATTTTCATGCGAGATCATCTTACTATTTCATCACTGATATGGAGACCTTATTTCTGAGATATTCTTTCTGTGGTATTAGCGAGATCCTTCTGTTGTGAGGAAAACATAACCTTCTTACTGAGATGGCATTGAATTCATCTTACTTTGGTGACAACAAAACCAAATATTTCCCCAAGAACTTTAATGTATGAGATATGATACAGGTGGATATTGGTGGCCACCCGCCTATTCCACCTAGATCCCCCAGTCAATTTCATCTATTTCCTTAATTGTAGCAAAATTTACTATTTTTGGTAGTTTTTCAAGTCCTAAACTTACAGAGCCGTTTTGAGGCCCTAAACGGCGTTTTTTGGCAAAATTCCTTTAGGGATTGTTAAGGAAATCACATCAACAACTGTATTCCTTAGAGAGATATTTCCAATGAGGTGTCATATGCATCAAACAAAGATAATATGGCCAAGTTATGACCCTGGGAAGTTGGTTTCCCAACTAACCCCAACGAGGCCCATAAACTCTTGGTGTTACATCTCCTCGTGTTATGGTTTTGGTTTCTTAGGGTTTTCCCTTATTGTTCAATAATAAAAAGGCCCTTGAGCCTCATTGTAACTCATTTCAATGCCATGTAGCCACCACATATCTTCTCAGAGATAAGCTACCATCGCCTGAGATATCTTATTTCTATTCTGTTTGTAAGCATAATTCAATATTTTTCTATTAATGAAATGAAGTGTTTTTTTACTGCATCCATCTATTTATAATTATATATGTAAGTTGTTGCATTCTTGTTTAAGTTCAGATCAGTGGTATCAGAGTGGTCTACTCTTTCTATGTTTTTCTTTTCATGTCCCCAACGAGGTCGGGGTTTAAGGAGTTAGGGCTTGATTTGGTTGAACCATTACAAGATCAGCCTCGCAAAACCTGACGACCTCCCATGGTGGAAGAAAATAAAGACGAGGGGGCACGATATCCTTTCAAAATGTTGCTCAAGGAATCCCTCGAGTGATAGAGGGATGCAATGATGGATCACTTTTCCCAGATCCTTCGATAGCTACCCACAAGCGATGCATCTTCATCCAACTGCCACTCTAGAGGCGCCATTCCTTTTAAGGTACAAGTTAAATTTGATATTCCCATACTCGAAGGCCTCATAGATGTAGATGTCGTAGATAAATGGTTAAATCTATTGGAAGGATATTTTTCAGTTCATGACATTTCCAATCGGGAAAAAATTACGTTTGCACTTCTCAAAGCCGCCCCACATGTCAAGCACTAGCGGGAAACCTATTATGAAAAAAACGATGAGAGTGAACCCTCACTATTTTCAGCTGCACCCACTTGGAATTCTTTTCGAGATGCCATCAAGGAACAGTATTATCCTGTCGGAATCTATGAAGATAAATACATAAAGTGGACCACACTATGGCAAGGAAGTGGCTAAGATGTGTCTAGGTTCACAAATACTTTCCATACCCTTCACACAAAGTTGGGTATCAACGATACTAAGTGGCATTTGGTTCTCAAGTACTGCGACTTTCTACCCAAGTAGATTTAGGATGAGATGGAGTTCCTGGACATTTCCTTGCTCGGTACAACGTATTGGTACACTGTAAAGATTGAGAAGAAGTTTAAAATTAAGAAGCGGTACTTTGGACCTGCGAATCCAAAGCCAGGAAAAGGTAGCCCCAAACCACATAAAAAGGGACCAAGCCAAGGTAGGGCTACCTAGGAAAACCCATCGAAGCCACAAGCAAAGAAGAACGCCACGAAGATGAAGAAGGACATAGGAAAATGGTGTGAGTTCTATAAGAGCTCCACTCACAATACAAGTGAGTGTCGGGCCAAGTAGTCACTAGTGGACAAGCTCAAGGCTTCTGAATCAGATGCAAGTTCTAACTCTCAATCAAAACCCAATAAAGGGACTGATAAAGGGAAGCAGATCATTGATGTGGAGCCCAATGCCACTGTGGCCACCACAAAGATCCCAAAAATTGAGCCTGAAGATCCAGAGGATGGGGAATTCCTCTTCCACTCACAAATGTGGGTGAAGGGTTCTCTGTGGTAGTTCATTATCAACAGTAGGAGATAAAAGAACGACATTTCAGTAGAAGTCGTGAAGCGACTAGGCCTAAAGACTACAAATAATCCACAACTGTACACCATTGGGTGGCTTCACCAAGGACGAGAACTTCGCGTCAGCCAGCAGTGTCCCCTTCCCTACGACATCAAGCCCTTCACATATGAGGTATTGTGCAATGTTGCTCCTCTTGAAGTTTCTAATGTATTTTAGGAAAACCATACTTGTGGAAGTGACATGTTGTATATCAGTCTAGACCTCACTCTGTAATTATTACTTTGTCTAATAAGTTGTACACAATATTGGAAGTAGCCCCGCCTACCGCCATCTCTTTGATCACTGCAAAGAAATGCAGTAACATCATTTCCCAGACTAGGAAATTCATTTTCCTTATGATTCGCCCCCAAGGCAAGAATAAGGTTGTGGCCGTGGCTTCCAAGCAGGGCTCCTCTGCATAGCAGCAACAAATGGACAAGGTCATGGAGGAGTACAGGGACATTTTCGCCTCACCCACAGGGGTACCTCTTCACTGTTAGGTCAAGCACTCCATTGATCTAACCCCGAGCGCACTGTTGCCCAATGGATCGATCTATAGACGCTTTGTTCTATAGAATGATGACATCAAGAGGTAGATTCAAGAACTACTGTAGAAAGGGCACATTAGGCCAAGGTCATCACCCCGTGGGAGCCTGATTATATTGGCACAGAAGAAGGATGGGACCTAGAGGCTCTGTATTAACTATCAGGCACTGAACTAGATCACTGTCCAGAATAGGTACCCAGTCCCGCAGATTGATGAGCTTCTGGACCAGCTCAAGGGGGCCAAATATTTCGGCAAGATTGATTTGAAATCAGGTTATCAACAGGTGCCTATCGAACCCTCCAATGTGTGGAAGACTTCCTTCAAATCCAAGGAGGGAATTTTTGAATGGTTGGTCATGTTGTTCGGACTGACGAATGTCCCTGCAACCTTCATGAGACTGATGGATGACATCTTGTGGCCCTTCAACAATGCATTTGTGGTGGTGTATTTAGATGACATCTTGATCTTCAACCAAAGTTGGGAAGAGCACCTCCACCATATTCGACAAGTCCTTTAAACCCTTTGGCAACACAAGTTGTGTGCTAACTTGGAGAAATGTACCTCTGGCCTGACCCAAGTTCAATATCTGGGGTACATCATTGATGAGCAGGGTGTACATGTGGACCCATCCAAGATACAAGTCATTCAGGATTGGCCATCCTCAACCACTCTAACAGAGCTCCGCATCTTCTTATGTCTTGCCAATTTCTATCGTAGGTTTGGGTTGGGGTTCTCTCATATCACTTGGCATTTAAGTTAAGTCACCAAGGGCAAAGTGAAAGAAAAGTTCTTTTGGTTAGAAACCCAACAACGAGCATTCTTCGAGTTGAAGAATCGCCTATGTTCTGCACCAGTTCTCATATTACCAGACCTGCAAAAACCATTTGAGATTGAGACAGATGCCTCTGACTATGATATTGGTGCAGTTCTTACTCAACATGGGCATCTAGTGGCTTACCACAGTGAGACACTTTTAGACACAGTCCAAAAGTACCCAACTTAAGACAAAGAAATGTATTCCATTGTGTAGGCCTGTCGTCAATGGAAGCATTACATTCTGGGGAATAAAAAGATCATCCACACAAACCACCAACGTCTACAGTTCATACAGACAGAAGGGAAGTTGTAGAACGATTTCCATCAGAAATGGTCCACCTATCTGCAACAGTTCCATTTGAACATTAAGTATAAGAATGGCAGCACCAATAATGTCATTGATTGCCTCAACTAACCACCATTCGTGGCGTTAATCACTGTGCTTGACTCTAGTGGCCACGGCACATCAAGGTGGACGCATCTTTACAAGAGTGATCCAGAATTCAGCCGCATATACCAGGCACTCCTGGAAGGGAAGAAAGTTCCAAGTTTTCACCTTCAGGATGCACTATTATGCCACTTGGGACACATATGTGTTCCTTCAAGTGAGTGTGCCAAGATGATTTGGGATGAACACTACAGTGAGGTCGCTAGACATTTAAGAGTAGAGAAAACAGTGGCGGTGTTGCAGAAGTATTTTTATTGGCCAAAAAATTTTCAAGATGTTAGGAAGTACAGTAGATCCTACACCGCATTCATCATTTCCAAACCAACCATCGAGAAGCAATACTTGTATACTCCTCTACCTATTCCTAATTGGCCTTGGGAATCTGTCTCCATAGATTATATGTCAAGAATTCCTTCTACTAAGCATGGAAACAATTACGTTTTCATGGTCGTCGACAGATTCTCTAAGATGGCCACCATGGTGGCCTGCAAGAAGAGTATCACAATAGAGGCCACTGCTAAGCTCTTCTTTGAGCGAGTGTGGGTACATTTTGGCATCCCACAGTCCATTATCTCAGATTGGGACAATAGATTCTTGAGTGCATTTTGGTCAAGTCTCTCATCGATGTTAGATACAAAACTCACTAAGTCCACGACTTTCCATCCCCAAACTGATATCCAAACAGAGGTTGTCAACAAGATGATCGTACACATTCTACGCATGTAAAACTCGAAGCATCCATACAAATGGGATGAAAGACACCCCTATGTCCAACACAACTACAGGAGAGATCTCCATAACTCAACAAGCCACAACCCCTTTCAAGTAAGGCTCGGATTTCAGCCATTATGTCCCATTGATATGGTCATACCATTTGCATCCACTCAGGTAGATTTGGCTCACGTGTAGTTCGAAGCTGAAAGAGATAACAACTTCATTGATCGAATTCAACATATATGCCAATAGGTCCATGATATATTGGACATATCCAATGCTAAGTACAACCAGGGCCATGATCAACATCGAGTGCTGCACAAGTTCTAGGTGGGCGACAATATTTGGCTACATTTGCAGAAAGAGTGCCTTGTTGGGTCCCACCACAAGATTTTCCCGCTCCAATATGGGCCATACACCATCACCAAGGTCATCAGTGACAATGCCTTCGAGCTCAGCATCCCACCGTTCCTTGGTCTGCATCCAGTGTTCAATGTAGATTGCCTTCAACCATACATCCCACCATTGTTAGACACATTTGACATTGTAGAACAACTCACACCAAGCGAGCTCAACCAAGACTACATGGAACAGGCCACAACTGATTAGATCATAGAAACATAGATCAAGAACACTTGGCAATAGAGGATACATCTATATCGAGTTGTCAAAGCATGCAAATTCTGTCACCAGGGAAAGTGGTTCACTAGGGACCACGTTCAACAGAAATTTCCTCACCTCGTAGAGGCTCTGCACACAATGGGGACCATTGCTTCCTAAGGGGGGAGGAATTATCCAGGTGGATATTGGTGGCCACCTGCCCATTCCACCTAGACCCCCCATTCAATTTCATATGTTTCCCTAATTGTAGCATAATTTACTATTTTTGGCAGTTTTTTGGGTCGTGAACTTCTGGAGCCGCTTTGAGGCCCTAAACGACGTTTTTTGGCAAATGGGTTTAGTTATTGCTATGGAAATTTCCTCGGCATCTGTATTCCTCAGGGAGATCTTTCCAACGAGGTATCCTATGTGTCAAACAAAGATAACATGATCAAGTTACGACCTCAAGAAGTTGGCTTCCTAACTAACCCCAACAAGGCTAATAAACTCTTTGTGTTACATCTCCTCAGGTTAGGGTTTTGGTTGTTTAGGGTTTTCCCTTATTGTAAAATAATAAAAGGGCCCTTGGGCCTCATTGTAACTCAGTTTAAAGGCATGTATCCGCCACATCTCTTCTTAGAGATAAGCTACCATCACCCAAGCTATCTTATTTCCATTATGCTTTTAAGCATAGTTCAGTATTTTTCTACTTATGAAATGAAGTGTTTTTCTGTTGCATCTCAGTGTTTCTTATTATATTTGTAATGTTTGCATTCCTATTTAAGTTCGGATCAAGATAGCACCGAAACTGTAGTCTATTATTGTACTATAACATTGAATTGTAGTCTCCATTATAGCAACAAATTATAGCTTCTTGAGTTGTAGCACTGAGACTTTGTCTCTAAAATACGAAGTTATGTTCCTGCGATTATCCCTTAAAATTCTTCAGTGTTCCTTCATCACCTATTTGATTTCTTTCTCCAATTTGACATCCAAACTTATTACTGCAACTTTCCACCTGAATTTTCAGAGAGATATCCAAACTTATGTCATTGTGGAATAGGTTGAGGTCCCTATATGTGTTACCGATCCATTTGGGCACATAAAATCCCAACTTTCATATCAATGATTTAGGACTCATAAAACCCTAACATCAGTTGTTTCATGCCCTAAACAAGTTAACCCTTTGAATGCCTCCTTCCCAGATGGTTTCATGACTTGAAGACATCCATAAATTGCCTCTAGAAGGACCAGCGCAGGTAAGCCCTTATGAAGGTGCGCTGCAGAGCAGCTAAGTCCACTACCAGGGTGCTCTGCAGAGCACTTAGGCTTCCTTTTACCTGTGCTGGGTGAGAATGATCAAAATTCACATAGGGTTTTGGAATATTCTTATCTTGTGGAGTCATCTAGAAGTTTCCGTGTCTTATTAACTCATATGAGCTTGAAAATGGATGAGGAATGGGTTAAGGATCATCCTATCCTCTCATCCCTTCCTCCATGGAACTATTTCTAAGTATGGAAGACCATCCAATGTCACCATTAATGACAAAACCTCCTTCATCTTCCTATAACTTGACCACTCATCTGAGTGATCAGGGGCTGGACTATGTTGAATTGTAAGGAGATAATGCTGCTATGAGACTTGACATTGGAGCAAATGATGTGATGCCACAAGCTTGTCTTTATTTGATGTGGTGTGGATGGGATCCATGGAGGAATGACTTTGAATAAGAAATTGATGGTTGTAGTTACTTATTCTATCTAATAAAGTGTTTGAACCTTTTCCATATTTGTGTTCCTTCATAATGCTTATATGTATGAATTGCTTCTGATTCCCTTCATTTATGTTCAATGGATCGTATGCTTTGATCGATTTTCATCTTCTGTTGTGTTGACAGGGTACTTTTCAAGCTGTTTAAGTACGGGAAGGAACGACGGAATCGATACAAGGGAGTTGAGAGGAAAGCGGAACTACAAGTAGGCCTTCAATCCTTTCTTCTTATCTATTGCTTATAGGGAAAGTCTAAAACACTTTAAACTGTTGTTCTAGGCACAACTACTTGTCTAGTGAATTAATGTTTATCTGTAGATGATGAATTCTCCAAAAAAAATTGTTGACTCCACTGGGGATGAATCCTCTTTCCTAGTAGCTTATCCACCTCCTAAGACATCCTTGTAAACTCTATTTGTATTCGTAGATTTTAATTCAGTTGTTTACATTGAAAAAATTGGTCAAAACCGTGTCAAATTGCCTCTTGAAATGGCTTACTATCACCAGCGTAGGCTTATGAGGGATAGAATGCGCTGCAGAGCATCCCTGGCTTAGGGAAAATGCTTTGAAGTGCTCTGTTTCCCACTCTAGGTTGCACTGATCCTCCTAAGATCAGCTTCCCACCTTTGGAAAGAGATTTTACCAAGTTTTCTCTGTTTGATTGTTTGTTGATTGATAAATGAATGTCATGTCTCTGAAAATGGGTGTTTATCTCCTAGTCTAGCTAGAATTTGATTGGATGGATTAATGTTTCTTCATGTTTTCTTTGCAATTATCGATCAATAGTCAAAGTTAGGATATAATTAATTAATCATTCATTCGAAAGAAAGTGTCGTAAAGTCTTATTTTCCTTCAAATCTAAATTGTTGTAAAAGTCTTCGTTCATATGAAAGATTGATTGATTTTATGTGCATATTTCCTTTTTTTTCATATTCACATTAAGGGAATCGAAAAGAAATACTTGCATGTTGCATTGAAAAAGTTTGTGTGTGCTGATAGGAAGAGTGTAGGGAAATTGCATTTAGATTGTGCTCTTTTCTCTTTGATCAAAAGAAATCTAATTGCTCTATCCCTAAGTAGCTAGGATTTTCATTGTTAAATTGAATGGAAAGAATGCTTATCATGATAGTTGCATTCCAAGTAATTTTAGAATACATCACGTGGTGAAATTGAAAGGAAAATTCCTAAGCAAGATCAACTTAAAATAAACATCAATTTACTTAATGGAGCAATGTCATTAACAAGAACATTTAGTGGTTCTAGGTTAGAGATGTGTTCCAGTTTCATAAAACAAAGAAGTTGTCGCTAACTTGTCTATAATACATCCTGAGTGTGATACCTCAGTCCATGTACGTGAGTAGATTGTAGCTCATCCACGTACCTTTGGGTATATAGGGCGGTGTTACAGTATGTAAAGTATATGAGAATGCTCACACTATGCGGTTTTGCATTAGACAACACTTATACAGACTGGGCCTCCACGTACCTTCGAGTATATATGGGAGGACAACTCTAGGTTGTTATCCATCCTTAAGTAACCGAGTCGGCTACCTTGTAAATTGTGATACACCGAACACAACATTCGAGGAGATTTCCTGCCCATACTTCTTGGTTCGCGAGGAGGTATTCTGTAGTTCACAGTTGCTTGGTAAACCTTTTGCCTAGTATACCCCTTTCTGTTTATTTCTTTTTGCATAATAAAATTAATCAGCAATCACGGAGGAAAAACAGCCCGTACCCCATTGTTCATGGAGAACAGCGAGCAAACTGCCTTTGCCTCCTGAAGTGACACCAATTCGGGAAAATCAGTGTCACTTAACTGAGTCTAGTACATCAAGAACTCCTAGTTCTTCATCTGAGTTACCTGAATCATCTATTTCGGTACTCCAATTACTCCAACAATTTCCGGCCCACATGTTTCTGAAGAATAAGTTTCACAATTACCTGAGGACATTAGCACTGATCCTAGTGAAACAGTAACCAAGTTTGTTTAACAACAAGTTGATCCTCAACTTGAAATTTCTCAACAAGAAAGTACTTATGAACTTGAATCAGTTCAACCAGAAGTTAATCTAGAATCTATCCCATTTCAAACAGAATTTACATTTGAACGTGAAGTTGTTCAGGAACCTCTTTCTAAAACTGTTGTTCACTTACCTGAACATCTGGACTTCGAATTTGAACATTCAGAAGTTGTTACTTTACTGGTAGATGATCAACCGATTACCCCTTAGACATCAATAACTATCGAAACTTCAACTTCATCAACACCAGAAATCTTTTACGGACCTGACAGTGAATTTCTTCCACCAGGTTTAATTGCTATAGAGGAGGAACTTGAAGAAGATTCCACACCTGGAACCTCGTTTCACTTTGGAACAGGGCTTTATCTTTACCCTAATACTCCTAATTTTTTCGCTTAATTTGATCCTGATTCTTTTCAAGTACCTGTTGATTCTTTAGGACAACTTTTGAGTCAGTTAACTATGGATGAACAACCATCAACATCTCATACTATCATCCGATGCAGCTGTAGCAGAATCTTTTGTTGTCACCTCTTCGATGTTTTCTACCACACCCGAGTCCCACCTGTATGGTGAATCGTCCGTCTCGGTTGGTTACCAATCATTGTCTGGAACCCACTTAGGGATTGCTTCTACACCATGGTCATCACCCATGTCCTCAACTGGAATTTTACCTAGTTCTTCTCTAATGGGAACTCAACAGTTTGATCCTGTATATCAGTATCAAGTTGGAAAATATGGTCAACAAAGACCTATGTATCCATTAAATACTAGATTTCCACCATATGGAGAGCAATATGCTTATTCACTGTATCCTCCTTATTCCGGAGGACTACCATATGGTAATATCCCATAGTATTCAAGTCAATATGGAATTAGAGTTTGTCAATGGCAACCAACAATGTCAGTTCAACCGAGGATTGTATATCCAACACAACCAATGCAAACTGTGTCAGTTATTCCTACTACACCTATTGTTACTACTGTACCACAGTCACAAGTTCAAATTGTTGTATCTCAACTGGTACAAACTGATCCTTCTACCTTGCAACCACAAGTTTCAAGTCAAGAAGTTCAAGTTCCTCAAGTTGTTGTACAACATCCACTTGTTTCTGGAGTTCAGCGACAACCTCAGGTTAGTGTATACTTATTTGGACTGACCCAAGCTTACACTAGTATAGTTTATTCATAACCTAGCCAACCTTTCATTGCTGGACAACAACAACAGTTAAAACAACAATAGTTGTACCAACAACAATAGTTGATTCAACAATCGTGGAAACCTCATTTTAAACAACCCCAATTCCAACAATTCCAACCCTAGTTTGGACTTTTTCCATAGGCCCAACCTGGTTTTGGTCAATCTCAAGCTTACCAAGGTCTTGGTCAACAAGGCTTTGCATGTTATGGACAACCACACATTCTGTTAGAAAATTATATATTACAGAGCAATGGAACACATAAAATATTGCAGAAATATAAACATAGAAAACGCACAAAACAAGAGAGACACAGATATACGTGGTTCACCCAGTTTGGTCTACGTCCACCATGAACAGCCAGTCCTTCCTTTCTATTATCCAGCAAAATGAAGAGATACAACCTACAACAAAACCGCTGTAATATCCTCTGTTTTCTCTCACAATCTCACCTCTATGTTTCTTGCTCACCGAATACACATCTATCTCACAGCCTCAAATACAATGCCCTCATATAAAGAGAGGGGTTTCCTTCTAGGGAAAAAAACCCTCAGATCATCCACCTAATGAATGGCCCAGATTGACTAGAAATTACTATACTTTTACAAGGCAATTTTACATTTATTTTTGGCTTCGGGGGCGCTGCCCTCGAGCCCCTGCCGGGGGACCACTGGCCCCCGGACCCCCCAGCCGGGGGGGACAAGTCCCCCCCACACCCCCCCGCATGGAGGGGTGTACAAACTTCCTGGGGTATACATCCGGCTGAAGCAAAGAACTCTGAACAATCATGCTCCACACACAACAATCTCCCACTTGGAGAATGATTGTAGAAACTCCACCACTGCTTCATTTGCTGGACAATGACTCCTCTTTGGACCTGGCTGTTCCTCATCTTCTTCGTCATCCTTGAAGACCAATTGAAATTGAGCATATTCCCAGTTTCTCCCTGGTTACAACTTTTGTTAGCATATCTGCAGGATTCTGGCTAGTGTGTATCTTTTCCAGCTTCAACTCTCCTTCTTCCAACACTGATCGTATGAAATGGTACTTGAGCTGTATGTGTTTAGTCCTGGAATGAAATGCTGAGTTCTTTGCAAGATGAATGGCACTTTGGCTATCACTGTATAACGTGCCCTTATCATGCTCCTTACCCAATTCACCCATAAACCTTTGTAACCAAATCATTTCTTTACTAGCCTCTGTAGCAGCAACATACTCTGCTTCTGTTGTTGAGAGTGCAACAACACTTTGGATTTTTGAAACCCAACTGACAACTGTTCCTCCAACAGTAAATACATATCCTGTAGTGCTCCTCCTGTTATCTCTGTCACCTGCCATATCTGCATCAACATATCCCTGTAGAGAAATGTTTGAACCACCAAAGCATAATGCTTGATTTGTGGTACCTTTCAAATATTTGAGAATCCATTTTACTGCCATCCAATGTTCCTTTCCTGGATTGTTCATGTACCTGCTTACAACTCCCACTGCATGTGCAATATCAGGCCTTGTGCAGACCATTGCATAAATTAAGCTTCCAACTGCTGATGCATATGGAACTTTAGACATATAATCCATGTCTTCTTGGGTCTTTGGGCACATTTCCTTGCTAAGTTTGAAATGGCTAGCAAAAGGTGTAATAACTGGTTTTGCATTTTGCATATTAAATCTTTTCAACGCCTTTTGTATGTACTCATTATGAGACAATGTTAATTTGCGATTTTTTCTGTCTCTAGTTATTCTCATACCAAGGATTTGTTTTGCAGCTCCCAAATCCTTCATTGCAAATGAATTTGCCAATTTTCTTTTGAGTACATTTATTTCTTGCATGTTAGATCCTGCAACAAGCATGTCATCTACATACAATAACAATATAATATAGCTGCCATCATGTTGCTTTTTTAGATAAACACAATGATCAGAGTGACATCTAGTATAACCTTGTTCAGACATAAACTTGTCAAATTTTAGATACCACTGCCTTGGAGCCTGTTTTAAGCCATACAAGCTCTTCTTCAACCTGCACACTAGTTTCTACTTCCCTTTCACCTCATATCCTTGTGGCTGCTGCATATATATCTCTTCCTCCAAATCCCCATGGAGAAAGGTTGTCTTTACATCTAACTGCTCAAGATGCAAATCTTCAGCTGCTACAAGACTTAAAATAGTTCTGATTGAAGTCATTTTAACAACAGGAGAAAATATTTCATCAAAATCAATACCTTTCTTCTGTGCAAACCCCTTCACCACAAGTCTAGCTTTGTACCTCTGTTTTCCTCCATCTTCTTCCTTCAGCTTGTAAACCCATTTATTCTTCAATGTAGTTTCTCCTGCAGGCAACCTGACTAAATCCCAAGTCTGGTTATGCATTAAGGAGTCCATCTCTTCTTCCATGGCTACCTCCCACTTCTTCCTGCTTTCAACTTGCATTGCTTCTTCATAACATTCAAGTTCACCGGAATCAGTCAACAATAAATAATATAATGAAGGAGAATATCGTTCAGGGGGTCTACTTGTCCTGGTAGATCTTCTAACACCACTTTCAGGTGTTTGGGGTGCCTGTTGCTGCTGTGGTGGTTGTTGTTGTTGTGGATTATTATTATTTTCAGGCACCTTTACTTTTCAGTGATTTCATCAAGAACTGTGTATTCCTTGTTTTCGTTTTCTTTCTTCTTTTCCTGCAACTGATTCTTATACAAGACCTTTTCATTGAATATTACATCTCTGCTCCTAATGATTTTGTGATTTTCATAATCATATAAGCGATAACCAAAATCATTAACACCATATCCAATAAAGGTACATTTCTTTGACTTTGCCTCAAGCTTTGTTCTATTCTCTTTATCAATATGGACAAAGGCCTCACAACCAAAAGGCTTTAAAAAAGAGTAGTTTACCTTTTTACCTGTCCATGCTTCCTCCGGAACACCACCATCCAAGGAACTTGAAGGCCCTTTGTTTATTAGATAAACAACAGTATCTACAGCATCTGCCCAAAACTGTAAAGGCAATCCTGCATGCAATCTCATACACCTTGCACACTCCATGATTGTTATGTTCATCCTTTCTGACACATCATTTTCTTGTGGTGTTCTTGGAACTGTCTTCTCTCTGCGAATTCCATGCTCTGAACAATACCTATCAAACTCTTTTCTGCAATATTCACCTCCATTGTCTGATCTAAGACACTTCAATTTCTTTCCTGTCTCAATCTCAACCAAAGCTTTCCATTTCTTGAAAGTATCAAATACATCAGATTTATTCTTAATACAATAAATCCAAGTTTTTCTAGTTGCATCATCAATAAAAGTAACATAATAATGAGAGCCACCGAGAGATGATACCTGAGCAGGTCCCCATACGTCTGTATGCACAAGCTCTAATTTTTCGTTCTTCTTTTCTTTCCCAACTCTGAGAAATCTGACTCTCTTCTATTTTCCATAAATGCAGTTCTCACAGAAATCCAAATCAACATTCTTCAAACCTGGCAACAAATTCCTTGAGTGAAGAATCTTCATCCCTTTTTCACTCATGTGTCCGAGCCTATGATGCCATAATGTTGCATCTGCTCCTCTGGAAGTTAAAGCATTAACAGAGTTAGAAATACCATTGCATAAATACAATGTACCAACCTTTTCACCTTTTGCTATTACCAGGGCTCCTTTAGTGACCTTCCAAGCTTTATCTGTGAAAGTTGTCACACAACCTTCACTGCCTAGCTGCCCTGTTGAAATCATATTTTTCTTTAGATCTGGAACATGCCTTACCTCCTTTAGTAGCCATTGGTTTCCATTCTGCTGTTTTACAAGAACCTTACCCATTCCAACGATTTTACAGGGTTTATCATCACCTAGACGAATTTGTCCAAAATCTCCTTGAACATAGTCATGAAAGTATTTCTTATCAGGTGTGGCATGGAATGAAGCCCCTGAATCTACCAACCAGGAATCAGTAATATTTTCGAAAGAAAGAATCAAAGCATCTTGTAACACCTCACCTGTCACATTTGCTTCATGATTGTTTTCTTGCTGTGCATCTCCTTCTTTTCCCTTCCGAGATCTACAGTCTTTCTTTAGGTGTCCTTTCTTTCCACATTTCCAGCACACTATCCCCGATCTGGACTTGGATCTGCCTTTCCTTGATTTACTGCGATATCCTGAGCTCTTTCCTCTTTCCATTTTTCTTCCTCTAGACTCTGCACTCAAAGCATTTCCCGATGTCTCACCGGAGCTTTTCCGTCGCATTTCCTCGCTAAGGATAGCACCGACAACATCATCAAACTTTAAAGTACTAGATCCAGAAACAGAGTTACTGATGGCCATTACCAAACCATTCCAGCTTTCTGGTAACGAGCATAAGAATAACAGAGCTCTAATTTCATCATCAAAATTTACCCCTACAGAACTTAACTGACTTGTAACTGTATTAAAATCATTTAAATGGTCTGCAACAGATCCACCTTCCGACATCTTCATATTAAATAACCGTTTCATAAGAAATACCTTGTTCGAGGCTGAGGGTTTTTCATATAGTTTCGACAACGCCTCCATCAAACCTGCTGTCGTGGTTTCCTTCGAAATGTTGAAAGCGACTGACGCAACAAGGCACAACTGTATTGTTCCGAGTGCCTTTCTATCGAGAAGGTTCCATTCTTCGTCTTTCATACCCGTCGGCATCTTTGTTTTTCCGCCCAATGGTAGGTATAGATCTTTCTGATATAGATAATCTTCCATCTGCATCTTCCACAACGAGAAGTTTTGGCCGTTAAATTTATCGACCCTAAACTTACCATCTTCAGCCATTGCTCCCACTCGAACCAGGAACCCTTCTTTCCTGCGAGTTTATCAGCCAAATAGACCTTCGGCTCTGATACCAGTTGTTAGAAAATTATATATTACGGAGCAATGGAACACATAAAATATTGCAGAAATATAAACATAGAAAACGCACAAAACAAGAGAGACACAGATATACGTGGTTCACCCAGTTTGGGCTACGTCCACCATGAACAGCCAGTACTTCCTTTCTATTATCCAGCAAAATGAAGAGATACAACCTACAGCAAAACCGCTGTAATATCCTCTGTTTTCTCTCACAGTCTCACCTCTATGTTTCTTGCTCACCGAATACACATCTATCTCACAGCCTCAAATACAATGCCCTCATATAAAGAGAGGGGTTTCCTTCTAGGGCAAAAAACCCTAAACTAAACATAAGCTCTACCGTCAGATCATCCGCCTAATGAATGGCCCAGATTGACTAGAAATTACTATACTTTTACAAGGCAATTTTACATTTATTTTTGGCTTCGGGGGCGCTGCCCCCGAGCCCCCGGACCCCCCAGCCGGGGGGGATGGCTCCCCCCGGACCCCCGCGGGGGGGACAAGTCCCCCTCGCGTGGAGGGGTGTACAAACTTCCTGGGGTATACATCCGGCTGAAACAAAGACCTCTGAACAATCATGCTCCACACACAACACATTCAACCTAGTTATCAACAACCACCTTATACTGGTTTTGTTCAACAACCATACCAAGGTTACCAAATGCAGATGCCCTATGTCGGTATGCAAAGACCTATTGCCTAGGAAATTCCATCATATCTTGGGTATGATCAACCTGAATTGAATCGTTAGTTGTCATTTGTAGCAACTTTAGAATTACCAGATTTAAATTGGCTCACTAATGATCCAATCTTATATGCACCTTGGTGGCCGATAATTCAACATAAGTTACCATCTGACATTCTGAAATTTAACTGAAATCCTGGAGAATACCCATAAAATTATGTCATGACCTTTTATTTGTGGTGTTCATCAAACTCATTAAATGATGATTCAGTCAGACTTCATCTTTTCCAAAGAACACTTATTGGTCCAACTGCTAAATGGTACATTGAATTACCAAGAGCTTCTTTCAATAATTTCACCACTTTCGCTGCTACATTTTTGACCCACTTCCAGTTACCTATTATATTCGATACTGGAACGGAACTCCTAACCAACTTTAAATAGACTACTGCTACCCATATATCAGATCATATTCATGAGTGGCAGCGTTGTCATTGAATGGTTAATACATACTGTTATACACATTTTTGGGCACTACAAACCCAAGCATGAAATGTCCATAAACCAAGGGCTCCTGAGTCCCTAAAAGTGTTGTTCTAACCCCTAAAGGAACAAGGTTAACTAATTACAGCTTCTCCCAAAAGTTCTCCATGAAAAACTGCTCAAAACTGGTCAAAACAATATCATTTCAGCTGCTGCATAGGCAAAGTGCATTGCATCTCACCTAAATACACTATGTGGGTGCGTTTCATTTCAAAAATCCCTTCTATGGGGTGCAATGGGCGAGAAGTGACAAATGGCAGTGTCATTCCACGAGGTGGAGAGGCATGGAAACTTCCATAAACTTCTCCTGCGACACTTGCCTCTCTGAATTTGACCAAGGATGAGTAAGAAATTATCAATCTCCAAGTGGAAGCAAGAACTATTAGAGGGAAGACACTAATCAAATCACAAGTTGAATCATCTCCCTTACAGATATCTATATATGGATCCCTCATCCCAGAGATCCAAAGGCTGGAATTTTGCATATTGTAAGGAATTGTTATTGGTTTCTTGAGACAACATCAGATTGTTCGATGATCTAAGCTTTGTATGAGGTGAAGAGGGGCTTCCTTGCTGAGAGGATGATGCTAGGTCAGAACAACTGGTTGTAACTCCCTTGGCTCTTTCTTGTTTATCAATAAAAGCTATTCAAGTTTTCCTCCATACTCTTGTGTCATTTATGTTTTCTGCATTTGTATGGTCAATTTATATCTTATCCTAGATTGTTTATGATTATAGATCCATGTTCTTGTATAGTGCTATGCTACTGTGATCTTACAGGTACTCTGTGAAGCTGGGCGTGCGAGGGAACAAGTAGCGAAAGACTATCAAGAGAGAGAGGAATCGAACTAGGAGATTAGCACAAGACAGAGGTTGGTCTTCTTTGTTCTTCTCTCATCTATATTTCATAAAGGAAAAACGAAAGTAGCTTTACTTTGTTTGTTTCTAAGGTAGCTATCACACCTTAGTGGGATAAGCAGTTCTGTGTAGACACTTTTCCCTGTAACAAAATGGCGACTTCGCTGGCGACGAATTAGTTTGTTTTTTTATCTTTCTTGTTGTCTATTTTATAAACTTAGAGACAGAGCCTGAAGTCGAGCCAGGTAGCTTTTGAACTGCATTTGCTATGCAAATGAAAAGTAGATAAATGCAGCTTCAGTCAATCTCTGGGATTTGTTTATAAATTAAACAACTGATTTACAAACTCTCTGATTGCCCTATGTGGTAGCTCTTATATCCTCCTTAGATCTACCCCTGATTGTTTCATTACTGATTACCATTTGCTCGGCCAAAACCCATGAACTGAACTGCAAACTGTGACCCGGAACCCAAGCAAAGTCTCGTCTTTGGCCCAGCGTAGGTACTGTTCTATGAATCTGAAATTCAGCGCACTTCCCGAGTGTAGTAGGTGCGCTGCATTTCAAATTCCCTGTGTTACATGTGTGCTGATCAGACTAGGCATTGTTCAGTTTTGGTTTCTGTGATTCATTCTTTCTAGTTCTATTCATGAATTTTGCTGCCTATGATTAGTATATCTCTGTTTGAAACCCATTTTCCTTGCTGTTATTCTGCCTCCTTTGCACAAAAGAAATGTAAATGTTTTTGTGTATTTGTTGAGTCATTTTCAGTTCTCCTTTGCAAAAAGTAATGTAATCGTACTGTCGTCCTTTGATTTGAAAGTGTCGCAAGTGTCGTTTTCAGTCATAGGAAAGAGTTTGGCTGTTGTATATAGTCGATTATCCTGTTACTATTGTATTTGGTCTGAATTTTTAATTTTTCTATTGTCGAAATCAAGTATTCATTTCCAAATCGTAAAGTGTTGTGATTGTCTCCATTTTTTATTTCGAAAAGAAACTTGTTGGTAATTGTCTCTTGAAAAGTAATTCAGATTTGTGCATTAGCTTTCTTTTTACCATTCACATACTAAGAAAGCCGAAAACAAATACATGCATGTGCATTTGCATTTAGACTGTTTGATTGGTTTGATTTAGGACAGTGCATTTAGAGTGTGCTCTTTGCTCTTTGTTAAATAATACTATCTCTCTTTCCTTAGTAGCTAGGATTTTCATTGCACAAAGAAGATAAAAGATTGTTTATCATCTTATATTGCATTTTAGGAATTATACATCTACATCTCACAGTGAACCTGAAAGGAAAATTTCATAAACAAGATCAACTATAAAATAAATTCAATGAATCTAACAACGCTTTGGAACCTAATGCACAACATTTAGAAGTCTAGGCTAGAGACGTATTCTGTTGTCGTAAAGCCTGGTAACTGTTGTTCTCACTGATGGTTGGGTGATTCCTCCACTTTGAGACGATAAGTGCCAGTACGAACTTGTGCTCCCATGTAGCATCGAGTATATTTTAGGAGACCACAATAGGTTTAATCCTTTATCCATAGGAAGCCGTGTCTGCCGCCCTATCGATTTCAATGCACTGAACACAACATTCGAGAAGATTGACTGTCGTACCGTAAAAATTATTCTACAGTTTTGCGATTGGTTTGGTAATCCCTCTACCTAGATTTCCAGAGCAATCCCTTTTGTTCCTTTTCAAACTCCTTAACGGAAAAGGTCCATCTGAGCACTTGTCACTTTAGGCTCATTAAAAATCGAAGGCGACTAGAGTCATCTTTTGTTTTTTCTCATCTCTTAAAAATTGAAAAAACAAGTTGTGTCAAAGTGTCTAAAATTTATTTTAAACGGAATAATCATCACCCTTTCCTACGTCGATCTTAGGTTGAGAAAATGGAACCCACCAACCAAGGAATTCCCCTTGGAGGAAATCTTAGTCCCTTCTCCTCTTGGGGAGATGTTGGTGCACCCCATATGGCCACATTGTCACTTCCAGGATTGATAATCGGCTTGCCCATATGGCTCTTCTCAACCTCTGTCGTTCATAACACTGCAATTCCTAAACAATAGAGTCAGCAACTAGACGAATCCGGAGTTACCCACCAACCTTCTACTTCCTCCAATTCTTCCTCTCCTCCTTCTTCTTCGCTTGATGGGGTTGGTAAAGCCAAAAATCAAGTACCTGAGAAGAAGAAGGAAAAGAAGAAGAAAGAGAAGAAGAAGAAGGAGCCAAAAGCGAAAGGGGGCAACCAAGCATCGTCTAACGAAAATCCACACACTGCACCGACCAGGCCTAAATCGCCATGTGTCATTTGCAAAGGAGACCACTATCATAGATATTGTCCATGCATCCCTCGGAACTTAAGGGAATGGTCTCCTCGTTTTCACAACCCGATGTCATCAACCTCTAATGATAATGTTGAAAACACACCGTCGACTGGTGAAAGTGAAGCCCCAGGACAAAAAGGAAAATATAGATTTCCTTGTAAACTGTGCGAAGGTGATCATGTCATCCACCATTGTCCCTTCTTAGACGAGGCTAAAAGAGTTTTGGATGATCGTCCGGTTTCACCGTTACGACTTCCTCCTGGATATAAAAAACTCTTCCCGAGTCCGTCACTAGTTGAAAATCCGGCTAACCCGCCCAGATGGTCGGTTGAAGCATCTATCATTGAAGAAAAACCATCTGAACCCATACCAGACGAAAGTCAAAAGGTCGAGGCGGCAATTGACCCAGTCTTGCCTTCAGAGGTTCCATCTTCAGATGATACAGTCACAGAAAAGAATAAGGATGACACCGTCCAAATTCTTTTCGTAAGCACAGACTCCAATGAACATGGGGCAATTTACCCATTCCTTTACCGCAGGAAGGAAGTTCGTCAGAGTCGTACCCGTCCGTCTATTCGGTCCCACCTCCAAGCAACCTAGTTGTCTCCTTCGATTGGAATCAACTAGGCAGACCCCGTTTACCTGCTAGTATACCATTCTGAATTATTGCTCAATTATATAGAATGGTTATGGCTGGTACCATCATAGATGAAGGGGCTTTTGTGATTATCCTTTCCTCGACTGCTTGGAAAGCGCTTGGTTCGCCATCGCTTTTGCCTGAGATGAGAAATATAACAAGCTTTGACAAAGGAACCAGTCGACCGTTAGGGATCCTTCCGAATGTGCCCATAACATTGAGAGGGAAAACCGTTCACATGAACATAATGGTAGTTCAAGGACCCCTGGATTATAATCTACTCCTCAGACGAGACTATATTTATTGCATGGGAGCGATTGTCTCCTCACTCTTTAGAGTAATGTGTTTTCCGCACAAAGGAAGAGTGGTCAAGCTCGTATACCAGCTTTCATTTCCTGGATGACACAGAGCAAATAGTCATATGCCATCCCTGAATGGTCTTTTCACACAAGGAATGTCTCATCAATCTCCAGTCTGTCCACCCGATGAGCGCGAGTGATTCGGGGAACATGGCTAAAACCCAGGGGGCATGCACCCTGGTCTGCTTCTGCAGGAAAACTTTGGGTATAGGGTAGGTTTCCGCGAGAGATATATGACTGGACTGTACTCCCGTCCGTGATTAGAAGAGGGGGAGACTGAAACAAGATTCTCTTGTCAAAGTTATGTGAGTGGATTGTCTCACCTTTGTCTATTTCGGTAGACATCGCCGAAGAAGTGTTTTGTTTGCGCTGTGAATAGAACAATCTTTGGCAACCTGGAAGAGGTAGACCTTTCTTAATAAAACAAATGTTTTGTTGGAGATTTGAAAGGTGACCTTGAAACTTTGTTTTATACCTGGGGGCATGCAAACCTTTTGGCATGCAAGCGAAGAGCGACTATTTATTTTTTAAATTTGTAGGTCCTCTAACCCTTTAAACTTGTAGGATTGGTCGTTTCCTAACTTGCATAAAGAAAGGATGTAGGGCAAAACTCTAAAAATTTCCGTTTTCAGATATGAGACATTCTTATTATACGACTGGATTAATCAAGCAGTTTTAGTGCATAGTTCAAGCTCGTTAAAAAATAAACATAAGCCATGAGCAAATGTTTCCCCCCGCATTTAAGCTCATTAAAAAATAAGTTATTTCCCGGTAAATAACCATCGTGAATGTAGTACTTCAACCTTTAAAAGCCTTGGTCATGTTCTCATCATCACCTCCACTCTGTATTGGCTGATCATTCACATCCATTTAATTGTTTACCCCTCTTGAGGAACAGCTGCGAAGAGTGATCTCACTAGCCATCCTTGTAACACTGCCGTGATTGGAAAATTCCAAACCTTACCTGGAATCAGCTGCTACCCAATTTTATCACTCATTCCTCAAAAGACAACTCTCCTTTAAGCTCTTTTCAACTGACTCGTAAAATATGAAAAGATTGCCGAGCCATTGGCCTCTCCAGCTCATTAAAGGGACCGGAAGTGCTATCCCTCCTCTAAATTTTAATCTTTTTGGACCGAGGGATTATTACACAAAAATATCGAACGCTTGTTTTGTTCGGCTCGTTAAAAGTATCGAAAATTCATCCCTTCTGTATTGTTTTATACTTTTTCGGACTTCAGGGATTAGATGACGAAAAAGGAATTTTGGAGTTTCCTTTACGTTCCTTTTCAGACTCTCTAAAATTGAAAAGGACCGAGTTATCTTTGTCGTTAAACTCGTTAAAACTTAATAGCGACAAACTTGTCCATAGCAGACAAGAACGAGTTTCACTATCGCTAGGCTCATTAAAACATAGCGATGGGTTTGCCCAAAGGGAAAATTATAGAACAAGCATATGTTATCCTCCTCAAGCTTGACAAAAATAAAGAGGTACTGGTCAGTAATGACTGGGGAAAATTGGGAAGAAAACTTGAAGAAACTTTATTGGTAGCAAGTCGCTCTTGAACATGACACTTTCACTCCGCATCTAAGTCGGGTTGGGTTGTTTCATTCACCGGTCACATCACCATGGTCCCATCACACCATCCACATTTGGGGTTAATGCTACCAGTCCATCACATCAATGTCACCAATATGTTCAAAAGAAGTCATTCAGAGAATTCACCTGTGTCTCACCCACTACAATGCATTTACACTCCATTCTTTCATGACCGCCACCCTAAACCTTATGTCATCAGGTTGTTTTCACCTCCATTAAAATCATTTGCTCCATTCCTTGTCATTGATGTGGGATTCATTAAGGCCCTCCTGTGACGGATCGCTTCTTATCAACATCATCTCATTATCCAAGAAGTCGATCTAGGAACACCCCGTTCAGTACTTTGAAGCTTGCATGCCTCAATGGCAAGTTTCTCGTTTACATCAATGGCCTTCGACCGCAATATTTTGCGTGGTGTTAGATGCCAAGTCCTTTATTCACACCACGTGAATTGTACTGCAGTACCTTGAGGGTCATTATCATTATCGGTGATTCCTCTCACGCCTGTTAACAGCTTACATCATTGGTTGGTAATCAGGCGATGTCTTTCCATGTTCGACTCCAGAACATCTCTCACATGGATAGACTTGTACTTCGAGTGAAGATCAAACGAGATTGAAGACCTCGGATCTAGTTTCATCCATCTAGGCTGCGATATATATTCAGGGAATTAAAGACATCAAATGTACATCATTGTTGCACAGATAATAATCCAATCAAAGGGATGATGGCTCTACCAGAATAATCAGTCTACACTCAGACGATTGTCTGTCCTATGTACATGAAAATGAATTTATAAAGTTGAGCATGGGAATGCCTGCCTCAGCTAGATCATGAAAATATTATGAAGATAATGTATTGTATTATATCTTATTATAGGTCTCCTCCCAGCTTGAAAGAACTTCGGATCCTCATAATAAAGCATTTCACCTGACATCAAAAGATTAACGACCTCATGCTTTAGGGGGCAACTGTTATACACATTTTTGGGCACTACAACCCCAAGCATGAAATGTCCATAAACCAAGGGCTCCTAAGTCTTTAAAAGTGTTGTTCTAACCCCTAAAGGAACAAGTTTAACTGATTACAGCTTCTCCCAGAAGTTCTCCATGAAAAACTGCTCAAAACTGGTCAAAACAGGATCATTTCAGTTGCTCCATAGGCAAAGTGCATTGCATCTCACCTAAATACACTGTGTGGGTGTGTTGAATTTCAAAAAGCCCTTCTATGGGGTGCGATGGGCGAGAAGTGACAAATGGCAGTGTCATTCTACGAGGTGGAGAGGCATGGAAACTTCCAAAAACTTCTCCTGTGACACTTGCCTCTCTGAATTTGACCAAGGATGAGTAAAAGATCATCAATCTCCAAGTGGAAGCAAGAACTATCAGAGGGAATACACTGTTATAGACAATTTTGTGCCTTACAGCAACAAGCATGAATTGTCAATAATCCAAGGGATCCAAAGTTCCCTAAACATGATGTTCCTACCCCTAGAGGAACAAGGTCAGCAAACCAACAACTCTCAGATCAGTTCTCCACCTGAAAACACTCAAAAACAAGCAATCCTGAAATCAAAGCAGGTGCTCCACTAGGCTTCTGCGCTGAAACACAACTGCTCCATGGTGTACCTGCGTTGCAAAGCAGGTAGAACAAAGCCCACCTGCGTTGGGCGAGTTTCGACATGTGGCACAGTGAGTCATTGCTTTGGAATCTTCCAAAAATGACACTTGGATCAGGTATTTCGCCTTGTGATGAGTCAGAGGCTTTGTTTCTCCAAGTGGAAGCAAGGTTCACCAAGTGGACTCAAGAACTGAAGATCAACTAAAGATTAACTAAAGAGAGAGAGGACACAAGGCAGCTACACATCAGTTGCAAGCTGACTCATCCTTTCTCAATTCATCTATATATTGAGCTCTCTCCTATGAGCTCAGGGGGGTTGGAATTTTGTGCAAAGTAATGATATGTTGTTGGTTTCATTCTTGAGTTATTGGGTGATTGTTTGAGAGAGGTGAAGAAGAGCAATTCTTTCTGTTGGGAGGTGTTGCTGGGTTGGAGCCTGCAATGGTTGTAATACTCTCAGAACCTTTATTTCTTTATTAATAAAAGCTATTGAGGTTCTTCTATGTGCTCTTGTTTCAATTATATATTGTGATGATTGCATGTTTGGTTTACACTAATCCATAAACCAGTTATGATTGCATGCCTCTTGTAGTTTCCTTCTTTGTTGTTTTGCAGGATCTCATTGTAGCTGGGCAAGCAGAAGGACAAAGAGCTAGGAGCAAGTGGCCAAAGAGAAGAGTTTGGATTCGACATTAAGCGCAAGGCAACGGTTAGTGCTTCCTCCATTCTCTTTTGCTTTCATAAAGAAGTAAACCTTAAGTAGTTTGTTTTACAGTTGTTGCTAAGGAACTGTCACCCTTAGAGTGGGTTAGGGTCATCCGAGTCGGATACTTTTCCCTACAACAAACTGGCGACTCCGCTGGGGATCGTATCCGTTTGATTGTGTTTGTAGTATTTTTGCTATTCATTTCCTGAACCAAAGAGTACCAAATCGAAAAGCTTTTGACTATATCAAAAGCGAAGTAGAGGGGCAGCTACTCTGGCTCATTTCTGAGCAAGTTCATGATTTGAAGAGCTGATCTACAAAGATCCTTGTAAGCTCTTAGTGATAGCTTTGCACCTTCTTGATCATCCCTTTGAGTGTGCTTGACTGAATGTCTCTGATTTGAGCAAAAACCATGCATTTTTGAGAAAATTATGACCCGGAAACTGTGAAAACGCAACTCTCGTTTTCCAAAGCAGGTAGTACACAGGCTACCTGCTTTGCAACGCAGGTCCCGAAGGGGCTACCTGCGCTGAGAGCCAGTTTGGCTGTGCAGAGCCTGCGTTGGCCCAAATTTGCCTAGTGCATTTGGGGTTTCCTCCTTTCTCTTGCCTGTTTTCACTTAGATTTGCTGCTAAGTGTCAGTCTTGTACTTGTTTTGAAACCAGTATTACTTGCCATCATTCTGCCTCTGTTATATAACGAAATTGTACTTGTTCTTTGTATTTCTTACTCATTTACAATTTCCCATAACGAAGAGTAAACTAGTCATGCTTTTGGCCTCTTAGATCTAAACCTGTGTTAGGCATTTTGCTGGTCTAAAGAGTTAGCTTGTTTTGTTGTCCATAGCTGGTTAGTCATTTTACTTTCGTTAGTATGGTTTGATTTCATGTATTTCCAGTGATTAAGCAAGTGAATCTTAAGGTGTCTTTTGATTGTTGGACAAACTTGTTTACTTTCGCTTTAAATCGAAATCAAAGTTATATAACCACTTTCTTTTTGTATCCATCCACATTAAGAAAAGGAAAAGAAAATACATGCATTGTGCATTTTGCATTTGAAAAAGTTTGCATGATGATTTAGGAGAAAGTGCATTAGTTTGTGCTGTATGAACCGTGTGAAAAGAATTTGCCTTTCTTCTCCCTCAGTAGTTAAGATTTTCATCAGTCAAAAAGATTTGAAAAAGCTTGCTTCTTATCTTAGGCTGCATTTAGGAATTTGTCATATACATCTCGTGGTGAACCTTGAAAGGAAAACTTTAAAAATATCAACTTAAAATATACTGAATGAACCTAACAACGCATTTGAAACATAACGCAAACATCTAGAGGTCTAGGTAGAGACGTGTTCCGGCGTCATTAAACATAGTGACTGTCGATCTCTACGAAGGTGGGTGATTCCTCCTGAGAGTCGGTGGCACTAATACGGACTTGTGCTCCCACGTACCGTCGCGTATATATTGGGAGACCCCTATAGGCAATTATCCTTTATCCATAGGAAGCCGTGTCGGCCGCCCTACTGATCGCGATGCAGTGAACACAGAATTCACGAAGATCGACCACCCGTACCGTAAAACGTATTCTGTGGTTTCGCGAAAGGTTTGGCACACCCTCTGCCTAGATCTCCAGAGCAGTTTCTTTTGGCCCTTTTCAAACTCTATAACTGAAAAGGTCCAACCGAGCATTTGTCACTTCGGGCTCGTTAATACATCGAAGGCGACTAGAGTCATCTTTAGCTTTTTCTCGACTCTTAAAACATGAAAAAGCAAAGTTATGTTTAAAAGCGTCTAATAAAATTCATTCAAATCGGAAACACAAATTTTTCCCCTTTATATTTTAGTTGATCGAGTAATCCGCAATCGTGGAAGAAAGTCAATTGAATATCCGTCGTTCTCGGAGGCTTGCGAGCCAACCGTCTTTGTCTCTGGAATCGAAAACAATCCGGACAAAGCGAGCTCGTCGAACCAGTTCAAAATCTCCTTTAAAAGTTAGAACAAGCGTTCCAACAACATCTGAGATTCTGGTCACTCCAAACATTTCTGGAAACCCTGCCTCAATAGAAGAAGTTCAATCGCCACAGAGGGACAGTAATACTGATCCTAGTCTGGGGGCAAATACTTGTATGACTGAACCAGTTCCATCTGTAACCGGTCCAGAGAGTTTTGTTCCTCAAACATCCGCCGCGGTCGATACAACCCCTTCTTCAGCACCGGAAATCTTTTACGGGCCTGACGGTCTTCCTCTTCCACCTAGTCTGATTGCGATAGAGGAAATTATAGAGGAACCGCAAGTATCCACTCCAATTCAATTTGGAGCAGGGGTCACTCTATTTCCTGCTACAACAGAAGTTTGTCCATCACCAGTGGAAGTTCCTGTAGAATCACTAGGTGATCAATTGGATAGACTAAAAATGACTGAACAACCGTCGACATCCAGGACTGTGTCGAATGACACGGCGACAGCAGAATTACCTGCTGTAAATCCAACAATGTTCGCCGGCATACCATCTGTCCCAACTAGCTCGCAGTCGCTAGAAGGAGTCCACCAAGAGACTATCTCGACAGTATGGTCTGTTCCTGTTTGTTCCAGAGTAATGTCTGGTAACTCTCATGGTGAGACTCATCAAATTGACCATTTTGGGAATCTAATTAGGCCATCCAGTCCTCCAAGACAGGCAGTTGCCTTGAGTTCTGGGTTGCTACCGTATGGGGGGCAGTACCCATACGGGAGCTCTCAACCCTATACAAGTTATGGCGGAATTGCAACGAGTAGTTGGGTACCTATGCTATCCCAACCACCGAGAGTTGTATATTCTATGCAACAGTGTGTACCTGTGACAAACATCCCAACTACACCGGTTATTGTGACCGTGTCGCAAGTTCAAACAATGCCTGTTGTATGTCAACCTCAGATTGCTCAGGTTCTCATGCAACAACCCCTTGACCCTGCGACCCAACCACAATCACCTACTGGTGGGGCAGCACAAGTATAGTTAGGTACAACTACACCACATCTTGGTCCAATGGTTAGTGTAACGCAACAACCCATGGTGTCGCAACCGTGGATAATGCAATACCAACAGCCGCAATTCCAACAAGTGTACCAAGGTTCTGAACAGCAAATATTTACGAATACTGGACAACCATATATTCAAAATGGTCAAAATCAACCACTTTATAGTGGTCAAGTCCATCAACCATATTCATCATACCAACATCAACTCCATTATGCTGGTATGCAAAGACCGACTGTTCAGGCGATTCCATCGTATCCTGGATACGCTTCTCCTAACTTGAATCAGTAGTTACCATTCGTGGCGACTTTAGAGTTGCCTGATTTACATCGGTTAACAAACGATCCAATTGCTTACGCCCCTTGGTGGCCAGTGATTCCACACAAACTTCCATCCGACATTCCTAAATTCAATGGAAATCCAGGTGAAGACCCGTCGAATCATGTGATGACATTTCATCTATGGTGTTCGTCGAACACTTTAAATGACGATTCGATAAGGCTTCACCTCTTTCAGAGGACATTGACAGGTCCAGCGGCAAAATGGTATATAGAATTGCCTAGAGCTTCGTTCGACAATTTTGGCTCCCTTGCCACGACATTCTTGACCCACTTTCAATTACCAATAAGGTATGAAACAGGAACGGAGATATTGACTAACTTCAAACAGACAACCGCAACTCATATATCAGATCATATACATGAGTGGCGACGTCGACGAAGAATGGTTAAAACATACGTTCCTGATCAGCTTTTAGCTGAGTGGTTTATAAAGTCGTTACTTCCGGCTATAACGAAAGATGTAGCAAAGGGAGGAGTCGTAACAGAAGAGCAAGTTATCGCTCGTGCACAATACTTGGATTTAGTATATACTCAGTCCGGCACGCTCTATGACAAAATACCGGACGCCCCTAGACCAGAGTTTTCAATCCCTCCTCCTCCTAAATCAAACAATGACTCTCATGCCGGTGATGGCGTGATTGGCACGGCAAACACGAATCCGAGAAAGACCCATCAAAAGAAGGCCCGTAAGGATTCGAATCAAAATGCGCATGAAGAAATTCTTGCTTCGGAAGTAAATGTCGTATCAGCAGATAAGGGCAAAGAAACCAATCAACCAGGAAGCAAGAAAAATCAAAACAACGGGAAGAAGAAGAAACAAGGAGAGTCATCTCATCGAAAAAATTCTTCAAGCCCTCCTCGAGATAGGAAACCACCTTATGGGTGTCAGATATGTGATGAGGATCACTGGACGAGAGAATGTCCATACAAAGCTGATCTAAAGATATTCTTAAAGAGTTCGCAAACTCCAGCTATGTTAACTGATCCGTTCCCCGATCGAGGAAAAAATCTGGTTGGTAGTGGAAATGCTTCACCATCGCAAGTGCTTATGTTATCGATATCGAAGCAACAAAATGATGCTTTGATTTCGACAAGGAACAAAGATTACGGGAATCCACAGGTGTCGAACGATAAAGGTAAAGATCAACCTAGCAGTTCGACAACAACTTCGGCAGAAGTTGTACCCCCCATCACACATGAATTAACAATAAAACCGCCAAAGGGAGTAGTACACAAGTCAACATTTAATCCTCGTGCCAGAGCGTCACAGCATTATAATATAGTGGAAGATTTGGCGCAATCGCCGTCTGCTATGTCGACTCTTGAAGTACTACAAAATTGCCCATCCCAAAGGCAGGCATTGTTATCAGCAATTGGTGGGGTGGATCCTAAAGATTCCAATCTTGTATCCTTTGATCACAAAGGGTATGATCCTCAGTTACCAGCTCAACTAGCTTTCCTCGTCCAAGTGAAAGCCCTCAACAAAACTATTCATCGAACAATTATTGATGAGGGGGCATCAACATGTATTATGTCAATGAGTTGCTGGAAAACTTTAGGCTCTCCAACCTTGTCGTGATCATCAACAACATTAAAAGCATTCGACGGAAGGATATATACCCCTTACGGTATCCTTAGTAACTTGAAAGTTGAACTAGGGGGCAAAACAGTAGAAATAGATGTTGAAGTCATCGATGGCAATCTTGACTATAACATCCTACTCGGAAGACCATGGATTTATGCCATGGAAGCTGTTGTGTCGACCTATTTTAGGAAAATCGCATTCCCCTTTCAAGGAGGGATTACGATCATTGACCAACAAAATTTCCTCCCTAATGGTTCACAAGTTACAGGAAGCATTCCTCTGATCCATGGAAGCGACCATTCGTTTCAAAATATCGGAGTAGGCCTACTAAAAGATCCTACATTAATGGGAACTTTCACCCTTTCGCCAACGTTCATTGTGGGAGAAGTGGCGACAGTAGGAACCTGCAATATGATATCTTCCGCACAAAAGATGTCAGAAAACGATATCAACATGGATCATGCAAAAGTTTTGTCCCCAAGCCCAATGGAAATATTGTAGCAATCAATTTTCTTGGCCTGGGGGGCAACCCCAAATCAACGCTCATCAAGCGTTTGGATAGATAGGCCTAGAGAATATGGCACCCCTTTAAGTCCTTGGCCGCGAGTGCATGGAACCGACAAAGGAATAGTCCAATCAATGGTAATTGACGGGGCACCATGGAATGATTCCCACCATCGTTCCCTTCTCCCGGGTTGTGGGGAAGATACTCAAAATAACCTTTATCATCCTTCAGTTTTCGATTTTCTATCGAGTACTGTAAATACAGTGGGAAATGAGGATAGTTCTTTTACTATGTCAACCTCATTAAAAAATGAAACGATCCCCTTTCCAGATCTCAATGGTAAACCTTCACTCCAACAAACAAAGTTGAATGCAATGAAGCTTGGGGGGCATGCACCTCGATTTGCGTTATTATGCTGGAGGCATGCAAACATATCATCGAGCAGTTTTAGCAATGTTCATGCTCGTTAAAAAATAAACGCAAGAATCGAGCAGTTTTTGTGTGGAGTTCATGCTCGTTAAAAAATAAACATAAATTGTGAGCAATCTTTCCCTAACAGTTCAAGCTCACCCAGAAAAAATGAACCGGTAAACAACCTCGAGAAATGTAACCTTTGAAAGCCATATTAAAAACCCTTGGTCGTGTTTATATGCCATCACCTCCATCCGTTCATTTGGCCAATCATTCACCTCCATATGTGTGTTTACCCGTTTTGAGGAACAACTGCGAAGAGTGATTTCACTTAGCCATCCTTGTGACACTGCCGTGATTGGAGAATTCCAACCTGTACCTGGAATCTGCTGCTATCCCTGTTCATCACTCGTTCCTCAAAAGACGAGTCTTCTTTGAGCTCTTTTCACTGACTCGTAAAATATGAAAAGTTTGCCGAGTTTTGGCCTTCCAGCTCGTTAAAGCGACCAGAAAGCTATCCCTCCTCTAGATTTTAATATTTTTGGACCTGAGGGATTATTGCACAAAAAGATCGAGCGCTTGTTTTGTTCGGCTCGTTAAAGCAATCGAAAATTCATCCCTTCTGTATTGTTTTATACTTTTTCGGACTTAAGGGATTAGAAGACGAAAAAGGAATTGTGGAGTTAACTTTTCGTACCTTTTCAGACTCTCTAAAAATGAAAAGAACCGAGTTTTCTTTGTCGTTAGACTCGTTAAAATGATTAAATAGCGACAAACTTGTCTTTAGACGAGAACGAGTTTCCCTATCGCTAGGCTCGTTAAAACATAGCGATGGGCTTGCCCGAAGGGCAGGTTATAGAACAAGCATATGTTATCCTCCTCAAGCTTGACAAAAATAAAGAGGTACTGGTCAGCAATGACTGGGGAAAAATTGGGAGAACCTCATAGCATTAATGGTAGCAAGTCGCTCTTGAACATGACACTTTGCCCTCCGTACCGCATCGGGTTGGGTTGTTTCATTCACCGGTCGCAGAATCATGGTCCTCGCCACACCATCCACAATTGGGGTAATGCTACCAATCCATCACATCAGTGTCGTTATATGTTCAAGAGATGTGGTTCTGTAAAGAGTCAACCGTGTTCCACCCACTACCATACATTATCCTTCATCCACTTCATGACCGCCACCCTGAATCATACATCACAGTTTGTTTTCACCTCATCACAATCACTAGCTCCGTTCCGTGTCACTGATGTGGGATTCATTAAGGCCCTCCTTTGACGGATTGCTCCTTGTCGACATCAGCTCATTATCCAAGGAGTTGATCTAGGAACACCCCCCTCAGTACTTTGAAGCTTGCATGCCTCAATGGCAAGTTTCTCACTTCCGGCGACAGGTATACATCAATGACCTTCGACCAGAAGATTTTGCATGGTGGTCGACGCCAAGTCCTTTATTCCCACCATGTAGATTGTACTGCCGTACCTTGAGGGTCATCATCCTTATCGGTGATTCCTCTCACGCTTGTTAACGGTTTACATCATTGACCGATAATCAAGCGATGTCTTTCCATGTTCGACTTCAAGAAATTCTCACATGGATCGACTTGTACATCGAGTGAAGATCGGAAGAGATTGAAGACCCCGGATCTAGTTTCATCCATCTGGGCTGCGATATATATTCAGGGCATAAAGACATTTGATATGTACATCATTGCAGCAGATGATCATCCTTTTCAAAGGATGATAAATTCGGCAGAGAATTATCAGTCTACAATCAGACGATCATCTGTTCTATGTACCAAAATGTATTTATAAAGCTGAGCATGGGAATGCCCGCCTCAGCTAGATCATGAAAAATGTATGAAAAATAATATATTGTATTGTATCTTATTACAGGACACTTCTCAGCAGATTGAATGAACTTCGGATCCTCTCAATAAATAATTTCACCCGATAAACGACCTCATACTTTAGGGGGCATCTGTTATAGACAATTTTGTGCCTTACAGCAACAAGCATGAATTGTCAATAATCCAAGGGATCCAAAGTTCCCTAAACATGATGTTCCTACCCCTAGAGGAACAAGGTTAGCAAACCAACAGCTCTCAGATCAGTTCTCCACCTGAAAACACTCAAAAACAAGAAATCCTGAAATCAAAGCAGGTGCTCCACTAGGCTTCTGCGCTGAAACACAACTGCTCCATGGTGTACCTGCGTTGCAAAGCAAGTAGAACAAAGCCCACCTGCGTTGGGCGAGTTTGGACATGTGGCACAGTGAGTCATTGCTTTGGAATCTTCCAAAAATGACACTTGGATCAGGTATTTCGCCTTGTGATGAGTCAGAGGCTTTGTTTCTCCAAGTGGAAGCAAGGTTCACCAAGTGGACTCAAGAACTGAAGATCAACTAAAGATTAATTGAAGAGAGAGAGGACACAAGGCAGCTACACATCAGTTGCAAGCTGACTCATCCTTTCTCAATTCATCTATATATTGAGCTCTCTCCTATGAGCTCAGGGGGGATGGAATTTTGTGCAAAGTAATGATATGCTGTTGGTTTCATTCTTGAGTTATTGGGTGATTGTTTGAGAGAGGTGAAGAAGAGCAATTCTTTCTGCTGGGAGGTGTTGCTGGGTTGGAGCCTGCAATGGTTGTAATACTCTCAGAACCTTTATTTCTTCATTAATAAAAGCTATTGAGGTTCTTCTATGTGCTCTTGTTTCAATTATATATTGTGATGATTGCATGTTTGGTTTACACTAATCCATAAACCAGTTATGATTGCATGCCTCTTGTAGTTTCCTTCTTTGTTGTTTTGCAGGATCTCATTGTACCTGGGTGAGCAGAAGGACAAAGAGCTAGGAGCAAGCGACCAAAGAGAAGAGTTTGGATTCGACATTAAGCGCAAGGCAACGGTTAGTGCTTCCTCCATTCTCTTTTGCTTTCATAAAGAAGTAAACCTTAAGTAGTTTGTTTTACAGTTGTTGCTAAGGAACTGTCACCCTTAGAGTGGGTTAGGGTCATCCGAGTCGGATACTTTTCCCTACAACATACACTAACCAAATCACAAGCTGACTCATCTCCCTTACAGATATCTATATATGGATCCCTCATCCCAGAGATCCAAAGGCTGGAATTTTGCATATTGTAAGGAATTGTTGTTGGTTTCTTGAGACAACATCAGATTGTTGGGCGATATAAACTTTGTATGAGGTGAAAAGGGGCTTCCTTGCTGAGAGGATGATGCTGGGTCAGAACAACTGGTTGTAATTCCCTTGGCTCTTTCTTGTTTATCAATAAAAGCTATTCAAGTTTTCCTCCATACTCTTGTGTCATTTATGTTTTCTGCATTTGTATGGTCAATTTACATATGATCCTAGATTGTTTATGATTATAGATCCATGTTCTTGTATAGTGCTATGCTACTGTGATCTTACAAGTACTCTGTGAAGCTGGGCGTGCGAGGGAACAAGTAGTGAAAGACTATCAAGAGATAGAGGAATCGAACTAGGAGATTAGCGCAAGACAGAGGTTGGTCTTATTTGTTCTTCTCTCGTCTATATTTCATAAAGGAAAAATGAAAGTAGATTTACTTTGTTTGTTTCTAAGATAGCTATCACACCTTAGTGGGATAAGTAGTTTTTTGTAGACACTTTTCCCTGTAACACATACGTTCCCGATCATCATTTAGCTAAGTGGTTCATAAACTCCTTGTTGCCATCAATCACCGAGGATGTGGAAAAAGGTGGAGTTGTCACAAAAGAGCAAGTTATTGCTCGTGCCCAATACTTGGATTGGATTTACACACAATTCAACATGATTTATGATAAAATTCCTAATGCACCTTGACTAGCTTTCATAGTTCCCCCTCCTCCACAATTGAGTAAGGACTCTCATGCCGGCGACAGTGTGATCAATTCTTCAAGCACACAAACAGTAGGAAGACCATTTGGTCAAACTCTTGATGTTTCCAATCAAACTACCAATGAAACATAAAATACTCTTGCATCCAAGATTAATGTCGTGTCATTTGACAAAGGACAAAATCCAAAGCAACCAGGGAGCAAGAAAAAGGGGAAAAATAAAAAGAAACAATAAAATTCCCCTCTAGAGAAATCATCTGATTCCTCTACTCCGGCAAGGAAACCTCATTATCCATGTCTGATATGTAATTACGAGAATTTTACAAGAGATTGTCCACACCACTCTGAGGTCTCTAAACTTTTAAAGACTCCAAACACATTGGCAATGTTGACTGATCTGTTTCCAACCCCAGAGACACATTTGGTTGCAACAGACCATGCTTCCACATCCCAAGTACTCATGTTATCCATCACAAAGCCACAAAATGAAGTTTTGGTGTCAACAAGAAACAATGATTATGGAAATCCATCATCGTCAAATAGTTGGGCCACTGATCAACCTAATCATTCAACTTCGACTTCATTTGAAGTTGTTCCACCCATTGTACATGAATTGACAATAAAACCACCAAAGGGAGTTGTGCACAAATCGACATTCAACCCTCGGGCTTGAGCAACGCAAAATTATAACATAATGGAAGATCTTGCTCAATCGCCTTCTGCTATGTCGACACTCGAGGTGATGCAAAACTGTCCCTCCCAGAAGTAGGATTTACTGTCAGCAATAGGCGAAATTGATCCTACGGATTCAAATCTTGTGGCTTTTAACCATGCAGGATATACACCACAGTTACTAGAAAAATTAGCTTTCCTAATCCAAGTAAAATCTCTCAATAAGAATGTTCACCGAACTATTATTGATGAGGGGGCATCTACTTACATTATGTCCATGAGCTGCTGGAAAACACTTGGTTCAAAACTATTGTCATGATCACCAACCACGTTGAAAGCTTTTGATGGAAGAACATATACTTCATGTGGGATTTTGAGTAACCTGCAAATCCAACTTGGGGAAAAAATAGTTACTGTTGAAGTTGAGGTAGTTGATGGACCCCTTGATTACAACATTTTACTAGGAAGGCCTTGGGTATATGCTATGGCCACTATGGTTTCCACGTACTTTCATACTATTGCATTCCCTTTTAAGGGTGGAATTATCATAGTCATTGATAAACTAGCCTTCTTTGCCAATAGTTCACAAGCTACGACAAGCATTTCGTTGGTACATGGACCCCCGCTGCCACTTCAAAGTGTTGGAGTAGGTCTCTTTAAATATCCTTCCCTAATGGGTACTTTTACCCTATCGTGACCATCTGATTTGGCAGAGGTGGCAAGAGTAGAGACTTGCAACATGATTTCCTCCACCTCATCTGATTTAAGGAGGATTACCAACCAAGTTGAAGTTGATAGTAATATTGAGGTGATGTTGTTAAGCCCCATTGAACCATCATAGCAATCAATCTTTCGAGCTTGTGCGGTAAACTCAAATCCACACTCAACAATTGTATGGGTATATAGGTCATTAGAATATGGTACCTCTTCAGATCCTTGTTCACATATACATCCTATGGATGAAGGAATCATCCAATCAATGATGATAGGAGAGGAACCGTGGGAAGACTATCATCATCGTTCCCATCTTCCAGATGATATTGAAGATTATTCAAATGAACTAAACCACCCATCAATTGTTTATTTCCTATCGAATTCAGTTTTCATTGACACAATCGAATCTGAGTGAAATCTGTCAAATATTGAAGAAACGGTTTCTATTAATATTTTGACCAAGCCTAATATTGTAGAGAACATTCATGTCAGCAAATCTTGTTCTCCATTGGAACTTGATAATTACCGTGCTCTTTTTCATGAATTTAGAGATAATTTTGCATGGTCTTACGATGAGATGCCAGGAATTGACTCTATTATTGTTGAACACGAAATTAAAATGTACCCTGATGTCAAGCCAGTTTGACAGCAGCTTCAACCTTGTTACACAGTAATTTGTCACTGCCTTCACTCCAGTCCTCCTGTTGTGTCATGTGTCCAAGTCAAACATGCTCATATTGAACATTTTCTCTCTGATGTTGCCAAATGACCCACTTTCCTAAAGTTATCTGCTTCATCGCGTCTGTGTATCAAATAAACGCGCTGACGGGCGCTCCTAAACAGCCAAATGTGCTGTCAGTGCAGAAGTACACCTGATTCCCACACTGGTCCGATTTTATGTCCCAGCGCGAGGTTACTTGTAATCTTTGGCGATGACCTGACTGTCTGTATTACTCAATAGCGATGTCAACGCTGAAGACCAGTTATGTACCCGCGATGATCCAGATTGGGTGATTTGTTCCAACAGTCGGCCTTCCATATGACTCTAGGCCTGGTTGTTGACATAGTTTGTATCGCCCTCCCTTCTCTGGCATGGTTATTTTTTCATTTGTGATACCTTCCTTGGGGATAAGCTCACTCTTCCACCTTTCATGGAGACTCCTTCTCCTATTTAAACACTCACTTATGATATGATCAGCTAGTTGGAAAATTCTTGGATTGAGCAAGTGTTGTTAGTGTTTTTAGATAGTTAGTGTGAGTGTGATAAGTGTGGGATTGTTGATAGCTTGTGGAAGGTTGTGAAGTGCCCTTAACATCGTGTAAAACTTATGAGTGAGAAAGACTTAAATGTTGGGATATCCATCTTCATAGAGTGAATTCTTGAGGAACATCCTGGCTAGATCCCTCTAAGAAGGCTTGTGACGTCAAGACTTTGGTTGTAAGCTTACTCTTATTTCATTATTAATACAATCAATGATGTTTTCCTATGCCTTGTATGCAATTTACTTGATAGCTCATGACTTCTTGACTTTGTGAGTAAACAAATCATCGTTGTATTCTTGTTGCGTGCTTTGTTGTATTTCCTTTGCATTGTTTTAGGTTGATCACTCTTTGGGAGAAGGAAGCGAAAGCTGGAGCAGCGCAACGGAACTCCATCGACCACCGGTTGAGGTAGGCCTCCAACCATGATTGTTTAAGGAAAAATGTTGTTGATCTATCCTTGTTTGTGACTAGACCCACTCTAGGGCTAGAGGGGTTGCCTCTATCCACAGAGGGAACACTTTCATGCATCACAAATTGGAGACTCCACTGGGGACCTTTGGCCTTTGTTATTTTCTTCTTTACTCTTGTTTTGATTTTTTATTTGGTCTCTTTTGAAGTTTTGGGGATTAGTTACTAGTGTTTTGAGTTTCCTGGGTTGATCTGGGAAATACCCCTGTTTGATTGAAGGATTGACTGTTTTTGATTTGGAAGTTCTTGCTCGCCTATCACTGTTTTGAACATCATCGCGACTTTAAATTTAATAGTCTCACTGTCATCACGTCCACCCTTCTGTAATATCCTGTCCATAGCGTTATTATTCCTCACAGTCGCAACAGTTCTAGAAATCCGACCATCATGGGAAAGTGGTGTACTTCCGCGTTGACATCGCTTTGTTGCTGCAGCTTGTTCTTTATCAGTGTTTGTTGCTTGTGTATTACCCACGCTGATTGCTGTAGAATTGATTTTCTCAATTCCGCCTCATGATTCCATCAGTCCTGCTAGTCCTTTACTTTTCTAACTTGTTTTTCACTGTTTATAGGTGAGGCACTCTTTTGTGAGATTTTCTTGAATGAATCTTGCTTTTTTTCTTATGTGACCTAGTTCATTGTTTCAAGTTCTTTGAACCGGTTTGGCTTGGTTGCTTGTTCACTCAAGGTTTGTTTGCAGCTTTTTTCTGTTTTATTGAGCCTTCCCCTTTGCTTGTTCTTGGTTGATTGTCTAGTGATTGTTATTGAACCAACCTTTGGCATTGTTTCGATTTCTTTTCGCTACCGAACATAGATCACAATTGTTTGGATCAACCATGTTTCTTCACACTTGCTTGTTTCATATTTTCTTCTTCTAGATTTAAAGAAGTCAAAATCAAAAAGATTGCATTCATTTAGTGTACGAAAGTGAAAGTGAATTTGCATTTCTAGTTTGTGTGTTGAAAAGCGAATAAGAAAATCTCTCATTAGTAGTATCCGTGCACTTTAGAAATTGGTGTTTGTATGCATTGAGTGACTGTCGTTGGTTGTCTTGGTTTGCTTGGTTTGGGAATGATCTCTCTACCCTCTTGTAGGTAGGTGTTCATCGAAACGAAATGATATTTTGCTCATTCTAGCTGTATCCTAGGATTTGTTGTATACATACAGTAAGGCCTGAAAACTGAAACATAATTCAAGATCAACTTTTAAAATGAACTGAATAAATCTAACAATGCATTGAAACATAACGCACACTATTTAGAGGTCTAGGCTAGAGATGTGCTCCGGCGTCGTTAAACCTAGTCACTTTTATTTCCACTCAAGGTTGGGTGATTCCTCCTTCTGTGACTCAATAGTGGTCTAGTACGGAATTGTGCTCCCATATACCGTCAAGTATATGTTGGGAGACCCCACTAGGTTATCATCCTTTATCCATAGGAAGCCATGTCTGCCGCCTTACAAACCATAACGCACTGAACACAACATTCGGGAAGATTGACTACCGTACGGAAAGTCCTTGATTTTCATATAATTGCCAAGGTGTATATGCAGTTTTATGGGTTGTCTGGTAAACCTTTTGCCTAGTTTCTCCAGAGTAGTCACTTTCGTTCCTTTTCGGACTCCCTAAAAGAAAAGGTTTATTTGAGCACTTGTCACTTCTGGCTCATTAAACATTTGAAGGTGACTAGAGTCATCTTTTTGTCCTTTTCTCGACTCTATAAAAATGAAAAGGTCAAGTTTTGTTCCCATGTTTTAAAATTTATTCGGCCATGTTCACATTTACCCTGTTAGATCTTGTTTGCGTTAGCTTGAGTAGGGTTCTTTCTAGTTATTTTTCCTAGGGTTTTTGAATTCAATCATCCTGGCAGAATCACCGATCCCATCTCCGGTTCCAAGTGACCAAGGGTCTCCTTCTTCTATTGCCCTTGAGGTACTGGTTGTTAGTGACACTCTTCCTGTTATTCTGAGTGTCCAACCGATTAACTCTCGTGCTCTAGAGGACGAGGCTTACAATATTCATTGGAACCCCATTTGGGAACCTTCCGAAGAAGATAATCCCGTTACTCCTCCTACTCTCTCGGTCCCAATGTCTTCATTTGACATGGATGACACATCCCCCGTTACGACTGAAGAGTCTTTTGTAGCGAAACGTAAAACATCTATGCCCACGGAAACTTTTCCTTTCTATGTTACTTCCCTTGGTGTCACGTTGCCTTTGAGATACAATGCTTTGGCAGACATCATCGGTTCTCGGACTCCCATCTCAAGTTCCATATGGTCTCGTACCGTCCCTCCAACTTCGGGAGCTTTCACACCCTGAATTCACAATGTTCCTGTCACCTCAGACCCGACTATTCCAACTGTTTGTGTGGCTTCTTCAGCCCCTGTTGTTGGTACCATCATTGCATCCTCAGTTGTAACCAATGTTGCTGGACCTTTGTCCGGACTTGCACATGGTGGCCCAACTGCGGGAGTTGTTAATCCCACACTGAGTGTCCCACCTTCTTCTGGTTTCATTCTAGTAGGGGGGGCATATGATCAATATGTACAAATTCCTCAGAATATGGATCCTCAAAATCCATTTCAATATTATGATTCTAGAGGAGCTCATATCTATTATCCCCGATCAATACCGTCTCGACCTGTAGTTGAGGTCACAGTCCCATTATCCGTTGCTTGGGGTACCACCGGTTACCATGGTGGCTAAGTACCCCCTGCGAATTTTCAAGGACTACCCTTTCAAGGTTAACTGTCTTACACGTAGCCCTCTCATGGACAGCAGTATTACGGACAACCTTACCCAGGGCAACCTGGCGGCCCATAAGGACAACCCTTCCAGGGACAACCTTCGGCCTCTGGTGGTTCATCTTTTACCTATCTTGGGCAACCTTCTGGTAATCCGGGACAACTTTACATGCAACAAGGCCAACCTAGTATCCAGCAAGGCTACCCATCTGGGTAAGCTGGTCAGCCTTCCGTTCAGCAAGGCCAACATAATGTCCAGCCCGGTCAACCATCTGGACAAATTGGTCAGCCTCAAATCCAATCAGGCCAACCAACCATCCATTTTGCTCAACCATCCGACCTGTCAGGACAACCCTCAGTTGTACAAAGAAAACCTAATACCCAGCAAGCTCAACCTTCTGGGCAAATGGGTCAATCTCAATCTCAACTAGGTCAACCTTCTGGCCAGGTGGCTCAACCTCAGTTCTCTCAAGGACATCCATCTGGGCCTGCTCAATCAGGCACTCAAATGATTGTTGCTTCTCAAGCTCCACCCAGTTTTCAGCCCCAGTATGGGCTCCAGACCCAATCCGATCCTCAAATGGAGGTTTGATCCCAAACTCAACCCGCTTACCAAATGCAGCCTAATCCTCAAGCTCTGTTTGGAGCCCAGTCGCCTTATGGTTTTCAGCAATCCCAGGGGAAAACCTAATTTGCCCCGTACCAAAATTATCAACAACTGCAGGTGAATCCTTATCAGAATTACCAGCAACTGTATGTTGCTCCTGTAGGCCAAGTTGGTAATCAGTGGAATACTAGGGGGCAGATCCAAGGTCAACCGTCCAGTTTCAGCTATAAACCCTATGGAAAAAATCCCTACGGACAAAACCCTTATGGGCTAAATCCGTCTGGACAAAATCAATGGGGGCAACAAGCAGCTAGATGGAACCCTGGTGCTACCTCCTACTCATAGCCTCAAATGTCCTTTAACCCTCAATTACCATTTTTAGCAACGTTGGAATTACCGGATGTGTCCAAACTGACAAATGATCCTATTCTGCATAATTTGTATTGGCCACCAGTTCCAACTAAGATTCTCGGTGATTATCCCAAGTTTGATGGTAAATCTGGAGAAGATCCTCAAGCCCACATCATGACTTATCATCTGTGGTGTTCATCAAATTCATGGCTTGATGATTCAATCTGGCTCCGCCTTTTTCAACGGACCCTCACTGGCTCTGCTGCTAAATGGTATATTGAGTTAGCTCACGGATCTTTTCAGGACTTTAACTCGTTGGCTATGGCATTTTTGACTCATTTTCAGTTGCCGATTCGATATGAAATGGGCACACACCTCCTCACATCCTTGAAATAAATGATGGCTACGCATATCTCCGATCATATTCATGAATGGAGATAGTGTCGCCACTTGATTAAGTTTTGGATTCCCAATCAGCTTCTGACTGATTGATTCACAACCTTCTTCGTCGATCTGATAGCTCGGGACATTGCTATGGGGGCATGTGTAACTAAAGAGAAAGCTATTGCGCGTGCTCAGTACCTTGACTTTGTTTACTCTCAGTCTGGTACATTATATGACTATTTGCATGATGCCTCGAGACCCGGAACTTCTAAAGCCCCGCCAACACCATCTGTTCATGGCATCATCGGTTTTGTCCATACGTACTCTAAGAAATCTGCTGCAAACCTTGGGAAGCAAAAGTCGAATGATCCGAATGAAAATACTTCTCAGGTTGTATCCAATGCTGGTAACACTTCCGAGGTTAACGTCGTCCAGTCCACCATGACGGAAAAAGCCTCGAAAGGAAAGAAGAAGGGAAAAGGAAAGAATAAAGCTGATCAACCAAAGCAAGATTCCTCTAAACCTCCACCTGAGGAGGGTGCCAAACGCAAGCCTAAGTATCCTTGCCTTATCTATGACGAGGATCACTATACCAAAGACTGCTCGAGGTGGTCTGAAGTTAATCGTTTGTTGAAAGGTGCCCCCAGGACTCCTATCGTGCTCAAAGAGCCTTTTCCCTCTCAGCAAACGCAAATGGTGGCTGATCCATCCCATCCTCTTCTCGCTTTGGTTCTCAAGTGTTTATGGCTGGGACAATTCCCGTCCACATCAGTACTCAACCAAAAGAATATCCATCGCCTGCCGGGAAAAAGCCTGAGGTTCCCTCTAGCGCTCCTCCGTCCAATTCTGGTCCCCTCCATATCGAGAGACCTAGCGCTTAGATGACCATCCGACCCCCTCAAAAAGGTGTACTCCAGAAATCTTCTTACAACCCTAATGCTCATGCTACTCAGCACTATAGCATCGTTGAGGACTTAGCCTAGGCTCTGTCAGATATGTCCGCTTTAGAAGTTCTCCAGAGCTGCCCCTCTCAGAGGAAGTCCTTGCTATCGGCTATCGGTGGCATTAACCCGGCTGACTCGGATTTGATCACTTTTGACCTCGACAGCCATATACCGAGACTGCCTCACCAAATTGCCTTCCTTATTCAAGTCATCATCAATTCTAAAACGATTCATCGTACCGTCATTGATGAAGGCGCTTTGACTTGCATAATGTCTGTTGCTTGTTGGAAGGCTATTGGTTCTTTGACTATGAGCCAGTCTCCTACGACTTTGGAAGCCTTTGATGGGAGAGAGTCTCGTCCTTATGGTATACTCCAACGCTTGCCTATTATGTTGGAAGGGAAAACGGTCGAAGTAGAGGTTGAAGTCATTGATGCCAATCTAACGTACAACCTCCTTTTGGGATGAAGCTGGACATATGCCATGCGAGCCATGGCTTCATCTTTATTTCGTGTCATTCGTTTCCCTCATCAGGGGAAGATTGTCACTGTAGACCAGTTGTCTTTCTTCACCTCCTCCTCATCCAATGGAAACGTTCCTTTTGTGGAGCATACCTCCATTCAATGTGAGAGTGTGGGAGCTGGACTCTTTAAAGATCTTGCCCTTATGGGTGTTTTTTCACTCCTGCCTCCGAACGTCGCTCCTATTAATATGATTTATGTTCGATATGATCCTTGGGTTCTTCCTCCCATCGATCAGCTAGAGTCTTGGGGTGATAAGATGTCGTTGAGTCCTTCCAAGCTCAACTACGTCGAAATTGTTTCTGCATCGGCTCCGCCCTCTAAATCTGCTCCTTCAAGCAGAGCTCTCAACTCGTACGCTCATTCCCCTTGGCTTGGAGATGATGCTTCTTCGGACCCTTTAAAGGAAACTTTTCCTTCTGATGAAGCCATTATTGGGATCATGTCTCTCGAGGAACCCCCTTGGTACGATCATCACCATCGTTCCTCGTTTCTCCCTACCCATCGAGAAATGCTTTCCTGTCTCAAGCGGTTCGCTCCTTGTCTCCCATCTCAACCCCTTCAAACACCCATTCAGGTTCATCAAGTGTCTTCTAAAGGCAACATGGGAAACATCATGCAAACTCAACCCATTGACATCTCTGTTAAACTAGGGATTATCGAGCACATTCATCTCGGAGTGACTTGCACTCTGGAGGAGATTCAGATCTATACTGATCTTTTTCGCGAATTCCGTAACGTTTTTGCTTGGTCCTACGAAGAGATGCCCGGCATCGATCCTAGTATAGTGGTGCATGAAATACCTACATATCCATATACGAAACCTGTTCGATAGCGTTTACGCCCCTTGCACCCCCGAAAGGCTCCATCTATTAAGGTGGAAGTTGAAAAGCTTCTTAAGGCTAGTTTTATTTACCCCATCCCACTCACAGATTGGGTCTCCAATATCGTCCTTGTGACTAAAAAATAGGGCATGATCATAGCCTATGTTGATTACCGTGATATTAATTGGGCCTGTCCTAAAGATAACTACCCCACACCCTTCATTGACCAGCTCATTGATGAGTGTGCCGGGAGTGAAATATATTCATTCATGGATAGTTTTTTTGGTTACAACCAGATTAACATTGCACCCCCGAATCAACACAAGACTACCTTTATCTGTCCGTGGGGCACTTTCGCCTACAAAAGCTCCCTTTCGGTTTGAATAATGTCGGTGCTACCTTCCAATGTGCAATTTCATATGCATTCCATGATATTCGACACATTGTGCAACCCTACCTGGATGAACTGCCAGCTCATTCAACAAAATGCCAGGACCATCCAGCTCACCTTCACGAGATCTTTCTCCACTATCGACACTACCACATCAGGCTTAATCCTCATAAGTATGTCTTCTATGTTGAGTCAGGCAGACTTCTCGGATTCATTGTCTCCCGAGAGGGCATCCGTTTGGATCCCCTTAAAGTCGAGGCCATTCTTAATCTCCCTCCCCCTACTTCTTTGCAGCAACTGCAGAGTTTGCATTGAGAAGCGAATTTTCTCCGACGATTCATTCCGAACTATGCTGAAGTGGCTAAATGTTTCACGCGGTTATTAAAGCGAGATACCCCTTTTCGCTAGGATGCCACTGCTCAAGAGTCCTTCGAGCAACTCAAGGGTCTCCTTGTTTCTGCTCCGTTGTTGTGTCCCCCTGACTATCACCGGGACTACACTCTGTATTTGGCCACTGCCAATACCACTATTGGCATTGTTCTTGTTCAAGATGATGACGATGACACTGAGCATGTCATTTATTATCTCAGCCGCAATCTATTAGATACGGAAACTCGATATTCTTACGTCAAGAAGTTGGCATTGGTTGTCGTTTGTGTCATCCAATGTTTCTACCATTATATGTTATTGCATACTATGACAGTGGTTTCTGATTGCAACCCCATGACGTACATCCTGTCATGTCAGCTGTTGGGGGGCAAGTACTCGAAGTGGATTGTCATCCTCCAAGAGTTCGACTTGAAATTCACCACTGCCAAGTCTAAGAAATCCCTGGTCTTTGTTGAGCTGCTTTGCTCTTCTCCATCTCTTACCGCGTCCTCTCGGTTAGAGGACCATATCCCAGACGAAACTCTGTTCCTAATTAGCACCATCAATCCCTGGTACGAGGACATCATTGTCTATTTGGAGATGTCCTCTTTTCATCCCAATGTTTCCAAAGATGCTCGGCGACAGATTCGTCATCAGTCTCAGCCCTACCGAATTATTGGGGACACCCTGTACCGTCTCGGTGCCGACTCTGTTCTCCGCCGATGCTTAACATTCGAGGAAGCTGAGAGATATCTGAATGACTGCCATTTTGGCGCCTATGGTGGTCACATGTCCGGATATGCTACTGCTCAAAAGATCCTCTGTGTTGGTTACTTTTGGCCCTCCATCTTTAAGGATTGCATTCTTACCGCCTGCTCCTGTCACGAGTGCCAGATCTACCAGTGGGAGATGTGTGCGCCTCCTGCTCCATTGCACCCTATTGTTACCATCGGCCCTTTTGCCAAATGGGGCATTGATTATGTGACCTGTAACCCTCGCTCAGTAGGGGGGCATGGGTACATCATCATTGTCATTGATTACTTCACAAAATGGGCCGAGGCGATGCCTACTCTATCTGAAGATGGTCACACAGTGACGCATTTTTTGTTTTGTCATGTTATCTCATGGTTCGGAGTCCCTCAGGCCATCTTCACTGATCCGGTAAGCATTTTCGTAATCACATGATGACTGAGCTAACAACCCAACTGGGCTTGTGGCATGACAACTCGACTCCATACTATCCTCAAGCCAATGCCAAGTAGAAGCCGTCAACAAAGTTCCTGTTACGATGCTTCAATGAACCATTGGCATGCACAAGTCTAACTCGCACTTGATGTTGTTCTCCGCCCTATGGGCCTACCGAACCTCTGTGAAGGATGCCACCGGTTTCACTCCATTCCAATTAGTTTATGGACTAGAGGCTACCCTTCCCATCAAGTGCGAGATCCCTTCTTTGAAATTAGACGTCGAATTACTCCCCAACACTACTCCAGTAGAAGAATGCCTTGTTTATCTAGAACGGCTGGATGAGACCCGTCGACTAGCCTCTCTAGCTATTGAAGCACAGAAGAAGAGAGTGAAAACTCACTTCGATCATACTGTCTATACCCGTTCTTTTGTTGAGGGAGATTTAGTCCTGCTTTACGATCAAGCGAATGATAAGCTGGGGGCAGGCAAATTCGAGCCCATGTGGCGCGGGACTTATATTGTGAATCGAGTTTTGCAAAAAGGGGCCTACGAGCTGATTGATTATGAAGGGAATCCTCTCGATAAGCCCCGAAATGGGCTTTACTTGAAAAAGTATTATGTGTGAATTCCATGCACTCTGATTTGTACATACATGTGCTTTAGTAGATGTGTTGTGTGTGTGTGTTTTCATGTTTTGGCTTGGTGTGTAGGCATAAAATTGCTTATTCTGTCTTTCGCTTCTTGTGTAGATGTCTAATGCACCTTACGTTGGTTTCACTGATGGTGCCTGCCGCAGTACCCGCAACCTATCTTCTGCGGCATGGGTGCTCTACAATCCTCATGGTGAGTTAGTAGACCTTCAAGGAGTTTGTCTAGGCTGTACCACAAATAATGTCGCTGAATATAGTGTTGTTATTGAGTTACTGACCGAGGCGATCAATCTCGGTATTCATACATTGGTTGTGAACCTAGATTCTCTGCTTGTTGTCCACCAGCTCAATGGGCAATATTCCGTCAGAGACCATCAGATTTTAAGGTTATATTTACGTGTTAAATTATTAGAAAGGAATTTTGATTTTATCACATATCAGCACATTCCTAGAAGATTAAACACGCTAGCAGATGCATTGGAAAACCATGTATTAGACAGACATTTGCATAACATGTAATCAAAACAACATATAGAAGCATGTAAAACACAATAATGAACTCTCTCTCTCTCTCTCTCTCTCTCTCTCTCTCTCTCTCTCTCTCTCTATATATATATATATATATATCTATATATATATATATATATATATATATATATATATATATATATATATATATCTCATGTGGCGCACCAAGGCGCTCAAAAAATAAGTGTGTATGTCCCAATAGAGTCTGTGTTCTCCATACATCCGAGACACATGTCTCTAAAAAAATCACCAGCAGGAGATAAAACCTAGGTGTCTACTGCGGTGGGTTATGCTCCCTATAGCATACCACCGCTCATGTCACCCACCTCAATAGGAGGTGCATCCTGGGTTCCACTCCTACTGTGTGGATCTGGAATGCTTTTGGGACCTCCTCAATCCCCATGTAGTTAGGGATCTCTGACGTCAAACCCTCAAGGTTTCGGGCCACTGTCTCCACCGTATCATCAACTAGAGGAGACAAGGCTAGCGCTACAATTCCCTATGCATCTCTTCGTGCCTCTAGAGCCAACCCGACGGGTCTCACTAGTCCCACGTCTGCATGCCATAGAGTTCGTCATTAGGACATGTACATGAAAAATCTAAAAAACATCATAAAAAATAAAATGCTAAAAATAATGTGATCAAGTGTCTTACCACCATCATCCCACTGCTCTCTAGTGGGCAACTGCATGTCAGGATCACCGCGGAAGTCCATGCCAGCATATGGCCAATCTTCAACAACGACCGTCTGGCGCTCTAGCCACTCTCAAAACAATGTCCCCCACACCACTCGCCGTCCGCCACCTCCTCTGGGCATAACATGTTCCCATCGTGTGGTCCTGGTCTCTCGTGGTCTGGGTAAATCCAAATCCATGTCCTGCAGCTGCAATGTCGGCACCCGCTCCAGAATGAGCGGGACTAAGATGGACCCGTAACCAAATTTCTTCACCTCTCCCCGACGGTAGTTGGTAAGTTGCCTCTTCATATTGGCAGTCACTGCATCTTCCCAGTTAAACATGGTTGGATTGAGACACTCGAGATCCAGTCAGAGATGGGTTTTCAAAGCCTCATGTTGGGCTTGGGAGCCTGCTGTCTGTGTCACCATGAATAGCATAGCATGAAGGACCACATCGTCCACTGTTGATATTTCCACTTTCCCGCTTCACAACTTGCGTACCTGTGGGCACACTTGAGCCATCAGCATCTCTAAGGAATCACCCCTGGGTCGCTGCCCCTCCAGAATGGGCCTCTCACCTCGACGGGACAACCCGGTCAAAAAATATATGTCTGTGGCGTCAAACTCAATATCTCGGCCTCGGATGATAAATTTCCCATCTACGGGATTCCAGGCTCGGATCAACAGCTCCAGTAGATCAGGTTGCGACCGAAGGTGCAGAGTGAGGAATAATTTAAGCAATCCGCATGCTCATAATGCATTTCGGCACCCTGCGTCGGCGAAAGCTTCTATATCATTGTTATCATGCGTCTGCTCCTGCCAGACAAACACCATTATCACCTACATGACGAAGAAGGTCAAATTAGTACTTCGTTTGAAAAATTCAACGCGTAATTTGCATAAAAAATAAGTTCGCATCGTCATCGCGTCTATTTTTAAAATAGATGCAATGACACGAGGTCTCTAGTTCATTTTTTCACGATCATCGCGGAAATAGAACACTTTCCCGCGATGACCGAAACGCAAAATGTGTAAAAAAATTTGGCCATCGCGAACCCGAAGGCTATACCCGCGATGACCGAGCGGCGGAACTCGGTCCAAAAAACTGCCCAAATTAACACATTTAAACGTTCAAAATGCGTGAAAAGGGTATGAAATTGAAGCACAGGACAAAGACTAATTACCTGGAACGGGTTTCGGGGTGAATGATGGATGAAAAAAGCCAAATTTAGCTCGCCAACTTCGGTGCTCCAAAATGCTCCACAGTGCAATGAATAGTAACTATGGTAAAAATGGTTGGATTAACCCCTTTTATAGTAATTTTTGGGAATTTAAAAATATATTTTGTAAATGTGGGTTTTTTCTCATTTTTTATCACATGGATAGTCAAAGTATGGTTTTTAACTATGTTTTTATGTATATTGTTCATTTTATATCAAACGGATTTACGTGTGACGTGTTTTTGTGCAGAGCTTCAGGTGGTGGAATTATGTCAGCTTCGTACACTTGATCCATAAAGTCATATTTAAGCTCTTTTCTGACTTAAAAAATGAAAAGATTGTCGAGCTTTTCCTCTTGACTCATTAAAAGAAATGAGAGGCGGTCGCCTTTAAGCTCTTTTTCGACCATGTAAACATGAAAAGATTGCCGGGCCTTTGTCGTTTAAAGCTCGTTATTGGTCACAAAACGACGTGATTTCGACCGTTTTTCTACTTTTTCGGGTCGAGATCACTAATCACGAAAAGTACTCCTCGATCGTAATGGTTGGGCGGTTCTTTCGAGTATCATTTTATACTTTTTCGGGCTCGAGAGACACAAATCTATGAAAAAGGACCCCCCTGGAGTTTTATTTTCCGTGTCTTTTTCAAACTCCCTAAAACATGAAAAAGACTTCGAGTTTTACCTATGTCGGACTCGTTAAACCCGGACGTCATTGGACTCGTCACCATGATGAGACTCGAGCTCCTCCTCCCTAGGGCTCATTAAATCATTACTAGGTTGGATTCGACCGATGGTCGAACTTATATTACAAGCATATGCTATGCCCTTCAAGCTTGTTTTCAAAAATAATTGGGGTACTCGCCAGCAATGGTGGGGGAAAATTTGGAAATCATCATTGGCAGCTAGTCACTCTTGAACATCGACACTTTTGCTTCTTGTCGGGTTGGGACATCCATACATCGTCACTTGGCTTTCCGTGGGTTGGGTTGTCATTTAGCCTCATTCCATCTGATTCACGCCGCTTCCATCGAGCCTCTGATCCCTTGGTACCTGAATGCTGCCACCCTCCGGAATTGTATCGCCGACATGTTCAAGAGTATAATCCTTCTGTAGTTTACTTCCTTTGTCTCCTTTGATACTCTGTCTCACCATCTGCCATTTGTTCCTTATCTCATGTCGTTGATGGGGGAAACATTATGGCCCTCCTGCGACGGGTCGTCCCTTGTCGACATCAGCTCATTATCCAGGAGATTGATCTAGAGATCCCCTTTGGTACCTTAGAGCTTGCATGCCTCAATGGAAAGTTCTTCGCACCTGATTATCGACTTTCATTATTGGTTGATGATTGGGTGATTCCATGAGTGTTCGACTTCAGTTCCTTCTTCACACTTCGTGGATTGTGCTGGAAGGTACCTTGAGAACCATTGGAATTATTGGTGGTTTCTCTCGCGCTTGTTAACCGTTCCATCATTGACCGATAATCAAGCGACTTTCTATCATGCTCGACCTCAGCACATCCATTCGCATGTTAGAATCTGTACTGTGATCGAATGGGTTCAAGACCCCGAACTCAGATTACATATGTTCGGGCTGTGTGGATTGGTTCATGATTACATGACTCATTGACGGATGGCTGCGACCATACCTGAGTCCTCATGGATGGCGGCGACCATACCTCTATTATTATCATGGTCTTGCTAGCTAGATGGATGCGTTCATACCACAGATCTAGTACCTATGTCTTTTGGATGGCTACGCCCATGCCCAGATTATATGTATTTCACTATCAAAGATGTCAGTTGTACTTGCATGTAGGTTCTTCTAGATAGTGTTCCAGCTTAGTCAGTTTCGTAAAGCATTTCACCCCTCCCACTCTCTCGGGTTTCATACTTTAGGGGGCATCTGTTACATAGTAATTTGTCATTGCCTTCACTCCAGTCCTCCTATTGTGTCATGTGTCCAAGTCAAACATGCTCATATTGAACATTTGCTCTCTGATGTTGCCAAATGACCCACTTTCCTAAATTTATCTGCTTCATCGTGTTTGTGTATCAAATAAATGCGCTGACAAGCGCTCCTAAATAGCCTAAATGCATTGCCAATGTAGAAGTACTCCTGATTCCTGCGCTAGTCTGATTTTATGTCCCAGCGCAAGGTTACTTGTAATCTTTAGCGATGACCTGACAGTCTGTATTACTCAATAGCGATGTCAGCGGTGAAGACCAGTTATGTACCCGCGATGATCCAGATTGGGTGATTTGTTCCAACAGTCGGCCTTCCAGATGACTCCAGGCCTGGTTGTTGACATAGTTTGTATCGCCCTCCCTTCTCTGGCATGGTTGTTCTGTCATTTGTGCTACCTTCCTTAGGGATAAGCTCACTCTTCCACCTTTCATGGAGACTCCTTCTCCTATTTAAACACTCACTTATGATATGATCAGATAGTTGGAAAATTCTTGGATTGAGCAAGTGTTGTTAGTGTTTGTAGATAGCTGGTGTGAGTGTGATAAGTGTGGGATTGTTGATAGCTTGTGGAAGGTTGTGAAGTGCCCTTAACATTGTGTAAAACTTATGAGTGAGAGAGACTTGTATGTTGGGAGATCCATCTTCATAGAGTGAATGCTTGAGGAACATGCTGGTTGGATCCCTCTGAGAAGGCTTGTGACATCAAGACTTTGGTTGTAAGCTTACTCTTATTTCATTATTAATACAATCAATGATTTTTTCCTATGTCTTGTATGCAATTTACTTGATAGCTCATGACTTCTTGACTTTGTGAGTAAAAAAATCATCATTGTGTTCTAGTTACGTGCTTTGTTGTATTTCCTTTGCATTGTTTCAAGTTGATCACTCTTTGGGAGAAGGAAGCGAAAGCTGGAGCAGCGCAACAGAACTCCATCGACCACCGGTTGAGGTAGGCCTCCAACTATGGTTGTTTAAGGAAAATTGTTGTTGATCTATCCTTGTTTGTGACTATACCCACTCTAGGGCTAGAGGGGTTGCCTCTGTCCACAGAGGGAACACTTTCTTGCATCACAGACCTGTTCATCCAAAGAAATTTGTTGCAATTAAAGCAAAAGTTGGAAAACTTTTGCGGGTTGGTTTCATTTACCCTGTTCCTCTTACTGACTGGGTTTCCAGCACTATTCCTATCATGAAGAAATAAGGAAAAATACGAGTGTGGATCGATTATAGGGATGTAAATTAGGCATGTCCAAAGGACAATTATCCTACACTTTTTATCGACCAGATTATTGACGAATGTGCCGGATGCGAAATATTCTCATTTATGGATGGATTTTCTGGCTACAATCAGATTAATATATGCCCATAGGACCAATTGAAAACAACTTTTATTTGTCCACGGGGCACATTTTCTTATAGGAAACTCCCATTCGATTTGAAGAATGTTGGGGAAAAATTTCAGAGGGCTATGAATTATTTCAGAGGGCTATGAATTATGCCTTCCACAACATCAGGCACATTGTTCAACCTTACCTTTACAATTTACCTGCTCATTCACGAAAGTGGACTGATCACCCGCAATATTTGAGAGAAATATTGTTATGGTGCCAACACTACAAGATTCGAGTCAATCCACACAAATGTGTTTTTTGTGTTGGTCATGTTCGTTTTCTTGGATTTGTAGTGCCTTGAGAGGGGATTCGACTGGATGCATTAAAGGTTCAGGCAATTCTATATTTGCCTCCACCTTAAAATCTTTTACAGTTACAGAGACTCCAAGGGAAAGCCAACTTTTCTAGGAGGTTCATTCCTAATTATGTTGAGATGGCTAAAGGTTTTACACGTCTTTTGAAAAAGGAGATACCCTTTCATTCGGATCAGGTTGCCAAGCTTCCTTTGATGCTCTTAAAGATACCCTGATTAGAGCTTCATTAATGTACTCTCCAAATTATCAAAATGACTATTACCTGTATCTCGCCAATACAGATACAACCATTTGCATGGTCTTAATCCAGGAAGAAAACGGGATTGAACATCCTATTTATTACTTGAGGTCGTAATCTCAATGATACAGGAAGTACTCTTATGTTAAAAAACTAGCTTTGGAAGCTGTGCAAGCTGTTCAAAGATTTTGCCATTATATCCTGTTACAGAAAACAACTGTCATTTCAGATTGCAACCCTATGACATACATTCTGTGACATCAATTATTGGGGGGCAAATATTCAAAATGGATAGTTATTTTACACGAATTTAATTTAGAATTTATCATGTCTAAGTCAAAGAAATCTCTAATTTTCGCTGAGTTACTATGTGACCTTCCCTCGTCCTCCATCGAATCAAAATTAGAACCATCAATTTTGGATGATTCTATGTTTCTAATTTCATCATCTGACGCATGGTATGGAGATATACTGATCTATCTCCAAACCCAAACTTTCTGGCAAGATACCTCTCGCTCACAATAGCGACGCATTCGTTACCAAGCCAAAAATTATCCGATCATTTGCAATACACTTTACTGTCGTGGTATCGATACAGTTTTACAGATGTGCCTCACACATGAGGAGGCCGAGAAAGCATTGAATGATTGTCATTCAGGTGCCTATGGTGGACACTTATCTGGATATGAAACCACACAAAGGATTCTTCGTGTTGGTTACTTCTGGCCAAATATATTTAAATATTGTATTATTGTTGTTAGAAGTTGTCATGCATGACAGATATATGATCAAAAAACCATATTACCACCTACACCACTGCATTGAGTCATTGCTATTGGCCCATTCACCAAATGCGGCATTGACTTTATGACATGTAACCCCACCTCAACAGGGGGGCATGAGTATATTATAGTTGTCGTTGACTATTTTACCAAATGGGCTAACGCGGTGCCAACATTGCACAACAGTGGCGAAACGACTACTCTTTTATTTTTTAACCATGTGGTTGCACGATTCGGTGTACTATAAGCCATAGTTATAGATCATGGGTTACATTTTCACAATCACATGATGGTTGAGTTGACTGCTAAGTTAGGACTGTCACATGATAGTTATACCCTGTATTACCCACAAGCGAATGGACAAGTTGAGGCCATCAACAAGGTCTTGAAGCGAATGTTGCAAAGAATGATAGGGGTTCATAAAAGAAGCCGAAACTTCATCCTGTACTCTGCCTTGTGGGCATATCGAACCTCGGTGAGAAATGCAACTGGATTTACACCCATTCAGTTGGTGTATGGTTTGGAAGCAATCTTACTGATACAATGTGAAATTTCATCACTCAAACTCACGATTGACCTGTTATCTGACACTTTTGAAGAAGAAGCATGCTTCTTGGAATTAATCCATCTGGATGAAACTAGTCGTGATGCTACATTGGCTAACGAAGCGCATAAGAAACGTATTAAGGCACAATATGATAGAAATGTCAAGCCTCATATCTTCTTAGAAGGAAACTTGGTCTTGCTTTACGATTAGGAAGATGATAAACTTGGAGTAGGGAAATTCGAACCAATGTGGATGGGTTGTTGTGTTGTCAAGCGTGTTTTGGTGAAAGGAGCCTATGAGTTAGTCGATTATGATGGGATTCCATTGTCACAGCCCGAAATGGGTTGTACCTTAAATGTTACTCTGCTTGATTAAGTGTAGTAAAACTCATTGTATATATATGCTTTCATTGCATGTGTGTGTGTATCTTTTAGATATTTTTATCTGGTTAGCAATCCTCTTTACATTTTTTGTAAATGTTGGAGTCTTTGGAACCTTTTGCAAGTTACACCAATGGTGCTAGTCATAGTACGCAGAATTTGACTTCTACAACATGGGACATTTTCGCTCCAAGTTGTGAGTTAGTGAGTTTTCAAGGGATTTGTATCGGTTGATCGACAAACAATATCTCTTAGTATAGCGCGTTGATTGAACTATTATCTGATGCCATTTCACTTGGAATTCACCGAATCATCATTAGGATGGACTTGCAACTCGTTGTACTAAAACTAACAAACATTTATACTGTCTGAAATCCAACAATTTTTCGTATGTTCCTTAGAGTTTTTACTTTGGAAAGACGTTTTGAACACATTCAGTATCAACATATTTCTATAAATCTTAACACAATAAAGTCTAATTCTCTAGTGAATTATGTGTTAAATAGAAATTTGTGACATATGTAAAAGTAATATTTTCAATCCACACCATCAGTTGAATAGGATTGCGTATAACCATAAAAAACTCTAAAAATAGATATATGTTTTAAAAGTTTTTACAAAATTTGTGCCCAAGACACATTTGGTCATCTAACCCAAAAACTCAAAAATGCATACAAAATATCCTAAGTAGAGCTATTGGTGCTCATGGTAATAGGTCACAGCCTATGCTACCATGCGCAAAAGCCTAGCCCAATGGTTAGGAACACCAATAGTGTGGCACTGCAGCCTCATATGTAACTCCTCAATCCGGATATCTGGAATACCAAGGGTTAATCCCTCTATGTGATCTTGCAACTCTGCTAAGGTCTCGGCCAAATCTATGTCCTGGAGAACTTCTCTCACGATGTTTCTCTGTGCTGGCCCACCTGCAACTTGTTGGTGTACTGCAGGTCGAATAGTACCCACATCTGTATGCATAAGAGTAATTTTAGTTTAGTCTTAGAAACTTAAAAAAAAACACAAAAACTTGTAGAAACTTGAAAAATCAAGAAACACTTTGGTCAAACAACTTACCCATAGCACCCCATTGTGCTCCAACTGGTAAAATCAAATCTGGATCTCCACGATAATCCATCCCTAAGTATCGATGCTTGTCGATAATGACATGTTGTCGCTCAAGCCAGCTAAAAAATGTAGGGGAGAAAATGATTGTTGATTTACCAGCATGTCAAGCCATCAATTTGACCCACCTCTACATAAGTGGATCTCTAGGACCAGCCACACCCAGTGATACATGTTGTGGTTGCATCAATGGGATTTTCTCTAAGGGAAAAGCAATCAAGATCGAACAATAGCAAAAATTCTCCATCTTACCGCTTTTCATCTTAGTCATTTGTTCTTTCAGCAATGAAAGTATAACCTTGCACCAATTGAAAACTTTTGGCTCTAGAGACTCCAATGCATATTGCATATAAGATCTGTTCACCAAATGTAGTGTCACATTGGTAGACAATTTTGTGATCGTGAAGAGTATCATTCGTAAAGGCAAATCACTCACATGCCGGATGTTTATTTTCCCATCCCTGCTAGGCTATGTACCTGGCCGACAAAAATATCTGATGTAATCTCTCACCGATTCACCTCCACAGGCAAATCCAGAAAGTGAGATGGGCGAACCTTGCCTCGACAGTCTAGTAAGAAAGTAAATATCATCAATAGTAATAGGGACCATCTTGTCCCTAATGTGAAATGTTTGATCTGTCGAATCCCATGAACAAACAAGGAACTATGATAGTTCTATTTGTTGCCTCACTCTGGACAACTTGAAGTATTTGAGTAACCCGCAATTTCTGAGGGCCTCAACTATACCCAGGTTATTTAGGGAACCCATGTCTTGTTCTTCATGCTCTCTTTCTCGCCATGTAATCAACATTCTGATCCGATGAAAGCCTGAAACACAATCATAATCTAAATTAGGATCCATTCCATGCAAAAAACATGGAAAATTTTGGAGTAAACAGCTAAAACCAACTTGGGAAATGCGCTCAGCACAGCCTAGACACTGAGATAGTGCACTGTAGAGAATCTAGCCTTCTGTCTGGGTGCTCTTCAGTGCAGTTTTCAATGTGAAAGCCTATGTTGATCCTAGGGAAAAAACTGAAACCCCAGGGGCGCCAAAAAACCCTAAAACTTGCATGAAATGACAAAATAATGGATTGAAAAGAAAGTAGAGAGGTTTAGTTCCAACCTAGTCTAGACGGCTCGAGAAACGGTCCACAGACTCTTTCGCATTCAATCGGTGAAGTTTGAGGTAAAAACTAACCTTAGAGCACAAAACTAGTTGGTAAGTTCCAAATGGTAAAAATGATATGGTAAAAACTTATTTTATGTTTATTTCATGTTAATTAATTGACTAAACATTAGTATTTGCCTATTTTTACCTATGAAACATATAATTTTAATCCATTTGGTGATGTTTTGAGCAGGTTTACAACTGATTTTCATAATTCAACGTGCTCGATTGTAAGTTGTACTTTTGACCACAAAGCACACTTTTATCTCTTTTTTCGAGCTTTGTTGAAAATGAAAAAGGAACCCCCTTGGAGTCCTCTTTAAGCTCTTTTCATATTCTCTAAACATGAAAATATTTTCGAGCGCTTGTCCTTTCCAGCTCGTTAAAGAATTGGAAACGATATCTCTCTTTTACGCTTTTTCGGACTTGAGAGATTAATTTATGAAAAAGAACTTGTGGAGTTTTCCTTTTTTCCCTTTTCAAAAACTCTAAACATGAAAAGGACCGAGTTATCTTTGCCGTTAAACTCGTTAAAAACATCAAATAGTGACAAACTTGTCCATCTAGACAAGACCGAGTTTCACATTCGCTAGACTCGTTAAAACATAAAATAGTGTTGGATTTGCCCAAAGGGTGAAATTATACAACAATCATATGTTATCCTCCTCAATCTTTATAAAACAAAGAGGTACTCGTCAGCAATGACTGGGGAAAATGGGAAAAGGGGAAAACCACTTTATGGTAGCAAGTCGCTCTTGAACATGACACTTTCACTCCATCACCGTGACTATCTGGGTTGTGTTATTAGCTTGATGGTTATCACACCGTTGGTCTATCATACCATCCATTGCTTTGTTTTGGGTCAATGCTACCAATTCACTTTAGTGTCACTGACATGTTCAAGAGAAGTCATCTAATCTTTTGCAATACCATAAACCTTCATTTTCATGACCGTCATTCCTGAACTTTGTTTCGTCAGTCAAATTCCATCTCTAAAATCACTACACTCATTTTGTGTCATTGATGTGGGATACATCAAGGCCCTCCTGCGATGAGTCACTTCTTGTCCACATCAACTCATTATCCAAGAAGTTGACTTAGAAACACCCATTCAGTACCTTGAGCTTGCATGCATCAATGGTAGGTTTCTCGCTTTCGGCGATAGGCATACATCAATGACCTTCCACCAAAATACTTTTTATGGTGTTCGACGTCAAATCATCCATTCACACCATGTAGAATGTACTGCAGTACCTTGAGAATCATTATCATTATTGGTGATCTCTCTCGCATCTGTTAACAACTTACATCATCAGCTAGTAATCAGATGGTGTCTTCCCATGTTCGACTTCAGATCACATATTCACATGGTTAGACTCATACTTGAGCAAATGGTTGAATGAGATTGAAGACCCCAGATCTAGTTTCATCCATCCGGGCTGCAATATCAGGAGTACTAAATCATATGTATAATGGCTTTACATTGATAGTCATTCTAATCATGGTTCTATATCTGTAGATGACTATTTATGTACATGTAATGAAAGTTTATAAGTTGATCATGGGTATGCCTTCCCTCAGCTATTCATGTAAAATCAAATATCATGATATATGTATTGTAATTGATGCAGGTCACCTTCCACTTTGATACCTCCTCATCACATCGTAAATCATTTCAATTGACATTGGCATTTTTCTGACTTCATGCTTTAGGGGGCAACTGTTATAGATCCATTTGGGCACATCAAATCCCAACATTCAGATTAGTTATTTAGGACTCATCAAACCCTAAAATAAGTTGTTTCATGCCCTAAACAAGTCAACCCTTTGAATACCTCCTTCCCAGACTATTTCATGACTTGAAGACATCCAAAAATTGTCTCTAGAAGGACAAGCACAGGTAAGCCCTTATGAAGGTGTGTTGTAGAGTAGCTAAGTCCACTGCTAAGGTGATCTGCAGAGCACTTAGGCTTCCCTTTACCTGCGCTAGGCGAGAATGAGAGAAATTCACATAGGGTTTAGGAATATTCTTATCTTGTGAAGTCATCTAGAAGTTTCCCTATCTTATCAACCCCTATGAGCTCGAAAATGGATGAGGAATGAGTTAAGGATCATCCTATCCTCTCATCCCTTCCTCCATGGAACTAATTCTAAGTATGGAAGGCCATTGAATGTCACCATTAATGACAAAACCTCCTTCATCTTCCTATAAATTTACCACTCATCTAAGTGATAACGGTCTGGACTATGTTGAATTGTAAGGAGATAATGTTGCTATGAGACTTGACTTTGGAGCAAATGATGTGATGCCACAAGCTTGTATTTATTTTGATGTGATGTGGATGGGATCCAAGCTGGAGAAATGACTCTGAATCAGACACTGATGGTTGTAATTCCTTTTTTTTTTAAGCTATGGTTCACGGACACCTTGGTCAACGGGTGGCACTACATCCACGGAAAAATCTGGGTTGATCAACCCCGAAGGGAATCTAGCCCCATAACCCACTAGCTACGCCTGACCACAAGGGCTTTGGGGAGAATGGACCCTATGACCTCCCGATGGTGAGGCACTGATTTTGACCAACTGAGCTAACCCTTGGGGCTTATTCCTTCATTTATCTAATAAAGTGTTTGAACCTTTTTCCATATTTGTGTTCCTTCATAATGCTTATATGTATGAATTGCTTCTGATTCCTTTCATTTATATTCAATGGATTGTATTCTTTGATCGGTTTTCATCTTATGTTGTGTTGATAGGGTACTTTTCAAGTGGTTTAAGTACTGGAAGGAGCGACGGAATTGATACAAGGGAGTTGAGAGGAAATCAGAACTATAGGTAGGCCTTCAATCCTCTCTTCTTATCTATTGCTTATAGGGAAAGTCTAAAACACTTTAAACTGTTGTTCTAGGCATAGCTACTTGTCTAGTGAATTAGTGTTTATCCGTAGATGCTAGATTCTCCAAAACAATATGTAATAGTCTTTCTATTATAAATAAGCCGAAATGAATCATATGAATAGTTGTGTCTCTATTTAGGTGATATGACATGAGTCTTCTACTTCATCTTGAATCCAACTTGAATAGGATAACTTGTGTTTGTCTTTGGAGGGCTTCTTGCAATTCTATAGACTCATATACATTTGTAATATGCCCAAGAACAATATGACATTGACTCCTTTTGAAAAATCCTAAAGGATCACAATGGGAGCCATCTAAAAATAAAATATCTTGTTCATAAAACCCATGAATCAAGTATTAGAATAATAATTTTTATTTCTCTTCTTTACATCATTTACAAAAATCACAATTAAATGTCATTATGAATACCGACAATTAAATGTCATTATGAATACCGAACCTAGTTACACTTTTCAACAGTCACCTGGTCAATTTTTACAATGGAAATGATAGCACGTTATGAAGATACAAAGAGAAAAACCTTATTTATCCAATTGATAAATCTCAAACAAAAGGGTTCAATGGTGGAGCACAATGAAGACTTATAAAAATTGAATATTAGGGTAACTAGTATTCCAGAGGAGCATAGGATTGATGTCTTCATGGGTACTTTAAAAGATAGCATCCAACATGAGGTTTTCCTTTGGGAACCTAATTCATTGGAGAAGGAATTCAAGGTGGAGAGAAAAGTTGAAAGCAAAATTATGGTAACAAGGAAGTCTACCACTCGCAACTATAAAGATGGAAGTGTTGTTGATCCTAGTTTGACACAACCTACAAGTCTCACACCACAATAATTGGAGGAAAAACAATAAAAAGGTATTTGTTATAGGTGTTCATAGTAAATACACTAAGAATCATAAGTGTGCTGAGAATAAATTATTCTACATAGATTGTGAAGAGGGGGAATAAAAGGAACAAGAAACATCAAAAGAGGAGGACATACACTAGGAACCAACCCCAGAGAAAGAAGGAATGAATCCGACCATATCTTGTAATGCATTAGTAGGAATTACCACTCCTCAAACTCTCAAGATAGAAGGATATATGAAGAAGAAAAAGGTAATAGTGTTGATTGATTCAGGTAGTACCCATAATTTTATTCATTGTAAGATAGCCAAGGAATTGAATTGCTTCTTATATCCAAAACCATATTTTCAAGTGATGGCTGCAAATGGAGGAACTATAAATTTCTCTGGAAAGTACCATAATATCAAAATAACCATGGGAGAATATGTATTGAATAGCCCAATGCTTTACATTCCAATGGGTAGTGCTAATATTGTATTGGGATTCCAATGGCTATAATCTTTGGGGATGATAGCTCTCAATTTTCAAGAAATTTTCTTGAAATTTTTTTGGGAAGGAAAGGAAGTTGAATTAAGGGGTATTGCAGGGAAACCAAGAAAGATAATAATCTTTAATGGCATGAAAAATATTCTGAAAAAATAACAACGAGACCTAATTGCACAATTATGCTCACTAGAGGCTTAAACATCGAAATTTCTCCAAATCTCCAAAAATTCTTACCATTACTGCATGCACTAAAGCAATGGTGACCTTACCTAATGCGAAGACACTTCAAGGTAAAAATAGATCATGATAGTCATAAATACTTTTTGGAAGAAATATTATCTTCAGAAGAGCAACAAAAATGGGTGACAAATATGTTGGGTTATGGCTTTGAAATCATCTACAAAAAGGGAAGAAAAATGTTGTTACAAATGCACTCTCAAGAAAGGATGAATATATAGAAGAACTGATTTGTTTCATTTCTATTATCCAACCTGAGTGGATAACCGAAGCAAGGGATGAATGGATGAATGATGAAGAGATGTGGTCACTCATTCAAAAGTTGCAACAAGATCCCAATACATATGACACATTTAGCTAGAAAAATTATTCATTATGGTACAAAGATCGCTCATGTATTTGTAAGAATTCCCAACTTATAAAGAGATTATTTTGGAATTGCACCTCTCCCTTAGGAGGGCATTTCGGATTTTTAAAAACTTACCATATGGTCAAGAAGGAAATTTTTTGGGATGGATTTAAATAAAATATTCATAATTTTGTGGCAGAATGTTTGTTTTTCCAACAAAATAAAGTTGAGAAAATTAATACCCTGAGTCTGTTACAACCTTTAGCCATTCCAAGTTAGTGTTGGGAGGAGGCCTCAATGGGTTTTATCACAGGTTTGCCCAAGTATGAAGGAAAGAGTGTCATCATGGTGGTACTTGACAAACTTACCAAGTATGCACACTTGTGTGCATTGTCTCATCCTTTTAAAGAGAGTATAGTTGCTACTGCATTTATGGAAACAATTAAAAATCTTAATGGAAATCCAAAGATTATAGTAAGTGACAGATATCACATTTCCACTCGAAATTTTTGGACAGAATTTTTTTTTTGTCTTGGTACTCAATTAACTCATATCTCATCTTATAATCCTCAATATGATGGGAAAACTAAGATAGCGAACAAGTTTTTGGAAGGATATCATCGTTGTTTTGTATCTGATAAATAAACACAATGGGTGAAGTTGTCACCTCTAGAAAAATGGTGGTATAACACTTCCTTCCATACTACAACAAAAATGACCCCATTTACGGCACTTTATGGATATCATCCACCATCCATCACATTATATTTAAGATAAAATTCTAAGGTTCAAGCAGTGGAAGATCACATCAAGCATCAACAACAAGTTCTCCAAATATTAAAGGATAACCTCACTATGGCACAAAATTAAATGAGACGATAGGCAGATGAACGTCGTTGTGAAAGAATTTTTGATGTAGGTGACTGGTTTTTTTATCGCTAGAACCATACAAACAAATTTATCTAAAGCAAGCTAAGGAGGATGATAAATTATCACCCAAGTACTAGGGTCCTTACAAGGTGTTGAAAACAATTGGTACTATGGCATACAAATTGGAGTTGCCTGCATCTTCCCAAGTGCACCCAGTTTTCCATGTCTCATGCTTTAAGAAGGTTATTGGTGACAAGATTCCAGTTCAACCAGTGTTGCCAGAACTTGACAAAGAAGGAAAAATCATATTTTAGCCTGAAGCAATCACGGAAACAAGAACCCGACAGCTGCAGAATCAATCAATTTCATAGTATCTCATTAAGTGGAAGAACTTACTGAATATTCCACATGGGAGGATGAGAATTTTATATAGAAGCATCCAGAACTACTCAAGCGTTGAGGACAATAATTTTTTGAAAGAAAGGGGCATGTTAGGTTCCTATAATACTAGTGTAGCCCCCTTATTATTATTGTTAGTGTAGCCCCCTTATTGTTATTTTTGTGCCCATGTAGACCCCATATTCTTATTGTTGTGCCCCATAGAATCCCACTATTGTTATTTTTGTGCCCTTCCATTATTATTGTTATGTAGGCTCTAATTATATTGTGACCCATTAGACTCCTATATATACAAAGGAGGTCTTGTCATTTGTATCATCCCATAATTATTCATTTATGTAATGTAAAGGAGGTTCCCCCCTCGAAGAGAATACTTTTTAAGTCACTAATTTGTCTTTTTGTGAGTTTGTTGCATAACTTAATGGCATTCGATTCAGACAGAACGAGATCTTAAAATAGTTGTAAAGCCTTCATCAAAGCCATCGTCAAACTAATGATCATATCCGCAATCTGGAAGCTCAGGTGGAATACATCGATTTCCATATGCATGAATGTGTTGGTTATTATGTTACTACCCTTGTACTTCCCCCCCATCCTCCTCCTTGATATGTTTTTGTTAGTATTTTTTTTCTTTTTGTATCGTATGTACAATGTATGGCTTCTAAGCCTAGCGGAAATAATGCATGTAAAGGTCCATATGTGGCATCCACTAGCCCCCAATTCCAACAAGTCTGGTCGGAATGAGGTATACATTTTGTACTCCTTATTTTTATGGAAATCTAATAGAATAAATTTGACTGACAAAAAAAATATATATGAAAATTTTTGTGACCCAGCCATATTCAATTTTAATATTAAAATATGTCATGTAAACAATAAATAGGTTTTATTCAACAATATATATTTTGAGATTATCTACAAGAGCTTAGTCATAACATGATATAAGTCAATCATATTGAAATTTAATATATAGGTCAAAAAACAATATATGACAACATTTCTATAATTCTATATAGTGTTATCAACTTTCCTAAATTTACAAGTAGTTATCCAAGTATTTCAATCAATTCCTTATTATGGAAATAAGTTTTATTCAATTTTTAAAAACGCAAATATAATTGAAATAAGTTATATACTCAATTTTAAAAGATGTGGAGCTGTAAAAGTTACAAATACAAGTTTTATTCGATTTTGCTTTCTCTGAGGTTATCTACAAAAGGTTAGTCATAATACATGTCTTCAATAATCTTTTGTGCTTACATTGAAATCAATGCACAATGTTAAACTAATTACCCTAAAATTAATGTACACCATATAACTAGTTACATCATTTATCAGAAACCAACATCTTCACTGAAATCAATGCATCTAATGCAAGCAATCAAATAGGATGAGAAATCAACTTTTAAAGTAAAATCAATGCATCTAATGTAAACAATCAAATTATAGGATTAGAAATCAACATCTACACTTGAATTAATGCATCTAATGCTGCAAGCATAAGATTAGAATCAACATCTACACTGAAATCAATGCATCTAATGCTATCAATCAAAATATAGGATTAGGAATCAACATCTACACTGAAATCAATGCATCTAACACAATCTCAATAAAACAAGATTATAAATTAACATATTTAATGAAATGAATGCATCTAATGCAAGCAATAAAATAGAAATAGAAATCAAAATCTACACAAACGTCAATGCATCTAACTAGCAAGAAATCAAAATAGCATTAGAAATCAGCATTTGTACATTGAAATCAATTCATCTAGTGCAAGCAATTATCTTCCTTTCTCTCCCCCCCTCCATCTATATTGATATCTCCCTCCATATCTCCTTTGTATCTCTATCTCACCCCACAAAAACAAGCGCTCTCTCTCTTCATATCTATCTATCTATCCCTCCCTCCCTTATCTCTCTCTTCTTCCCTCTCTCCCCCTTCCATCTATATCTTTATCTCCCTCTATCTCTCCTTATTCATTTCTCTATATCACCTCACAAACTTACACATTGTTTCTCCATAACTATCTTGATCTCCCTCCCTCTCCCTCTCTCTTCCTCTTCTCTCCCTATCTCCCCTTTTATCTCTCTTCCCTCCTACTTTCTTGCCACTCTCTCTCTCTCTCTCTCTCTCTCTCTCTCTCTCTCTCTCTCTCTCTCTCTCTCCATATTTCTATCTCTAATTTCTTTCTTCTTACATCCCTCTCTCTCCCTCTCAAACTCCATCTCTCTCTATCCCTCCCTCTCAAGTCCTCTCTCTCTTCCTTTCTCTCCCACCTCCCTTTGTCTCTCCCCCACGTCACTCACTCACTCACTCACTCTCTCTCTCTCTTGAGCTTCATCCTACAACTCTATTGAATATCTCTCTCCCTCTATCATTTTATCTCCCCATTCTCACCATCTCTCCTTATTTGTCTTTCTATCTCACCCCCAAACATATACACTCTGTCTCCATCTCTCCCTTGTCACTCCTTCTGTCTCTCTCGACCTTTCTCTCTCTATATGTCTTGAACTTCTTCCTTCCCTATATTTTCCTCCAACTCCATCTCTTGAACTCCCTCTCTTTCTCGAAGACTCTCTCCTTCTCTCCCTCTCTCCATATTTGTGTCCTCCTCTCTCTATTACCCTCCTCTCCCCTCTCTCTCCTCTTTATTTCAAAAAATTTAAAATACTTTGGCAATTAAAATATTATGTTTAAATATTTTTAATTTATTTTGATGTCACACAACAATTTGATTTTTTATATAATATATATTTAAATGAAAGATTTCAAATGTGTTGTACATTCACCTAGAGGGGAAATGATAATTTTCCACGAAAATATTATCTAAAAATTTTCAAAATATTAATGTTCCAACTACCTCCATCAAAGATACACAGGGCTCTTCGTGTATTCCAATTGAAATTGTTTAGGTTTTATTTATTTTAAGCTTTCTTTAGGTTATGATTACTTCAGGACTTTAAAAATATTATATATTTTATTATGTTAGATTTATAATAAAAAAATTAGGTTAAATTCTATTAACATATTGAGTCATCTTGTATGACTCTTTTTGTGTTAATGACTCTTTTGTTGAAGCCTATGACATATATCAACCACATTTGTTAATTTGGTTGTGCTAGTATATATTATAATATAAGAAATTTTATATTATATTAAAGTTAATAATATTATATTAATCCAAAATTAATAAATTTAATATTAACATTAAAATATATTAATATTAATTTTTTATATTAATATCATTTCATCATTTAATTTAGCAAAAATAATAATATTTTTTAATATTAATATTAAATTTAATAAGGTTTTTAGATGACATGACAAGAAAATTTCTAATAATATTTGGAATTTCAAAATGAGGTAAAAGCTTAATTTTATATCATTCAAAAATAAATTATAAAGGCTCGATCGACCATAATAGCTTGATCTAGCCCCTATTAACCATGTATATGGATCGATCAAGGGTTTATAAAACCCTCGACCGAGCTATTTGATTTTGGAATTTAAGTGCTCGATCGAGCCTCTTAAGTCCTAAAATCCACAATTTCATCACCCCTTCTGCAAAATTCCTGCAGCACCATTTTGTACCCTGGCGGACTTAGGGCTAAATTTGTGCTTAGATGGCAGAGTTGATAATTTTGGATTCATGAAGGAATTAAGTATCCAATGGCATACGAGTTTTACATTTTCGAATTCATATGATATTCTTCATGTAATTTCTTTTAAACATAATGTTTGATTATTTTTTTTAATTGTTTTAAAGAGGTTGAATAAAAAATCAATATCATAAAATATACATAGTGAAAAAGTTTCAAAAAATATCACTATCTTCATTTATGAGTCCTCTTCAAAAGGGTACTTTTTGTTTTTCAATTTATTTAAATGGTTGAAAAAAAACATTACATGAACACATGTATCTGTAAAATGAAATTTAAATATTACTTCGCCAACTTCGAAAAATAATAAAAAAATGTATTTTTCATAGAAAAGTAAAATTTAAATATGAAAAACTTAGCTATCTCTGTGTAGATCATGCTTATATATATATATATATATAGATATATATATAGAGAGAGAGAGAGAGAGAGAGAGAGAGAGAGATATCTATATATATATATATATATATATATATATATATATATATATATATATATATATATATATATATATATATATATATATATATATATATACGTACATACGTACATACATACATACATACATATATGTATGTATGTACGTATGTACATATGTACGTACGTACGTACGTATGTATGTATGTATGTATTAAAAATTACACATTTTAGACTAAGCTTTGCTAAATGAACACACACATGCCTCTTAAGATGTGTCAAAATTTGCAAGGACAAGAATTTCATTTAATGGAAAATTGACATATTATATGACACTAAATATTTTTGCAAAAAATATCATTAGGATAAAAACATAATTTTCCACAATTTTCCATTTTGCTGCAAATCAATATTCGCAATGCATATATGATTTTGAGGGCTTCAAATCAATAAAAGAGGAAAAGATTGAAATTTCATCGCCACATTTGGCCCAAAAGTGTAACCCATCTTCATGCTTTCACCCAATATGACTCACTAATACCCAACATGTTAAATCAACTGTAATAAAGAATGGTGAGAACTATGTTAAATATTACGAGGGAACCAATCATCCTGACCAGTGATTTGTTGGGATATAATGTACATGAGATCATTGGATCCTTGCAGATGTTTGCAAGGAATAATGAAGAGAACAAAGGCAGAATAATTGCAAAGAACTTTTCTAAGCTTTTGATTTATATAATGATTCCAAATTTCAACCCTTCTTCTTTTATGGAATTCACAAAAAGTGCATGGAAGGGTTTTATAAGAGTATATAATACTCTTTAGCACCCTTTGTCGATGAACATTATACATATCAAAACCATTACCTTTTATTATTACCTAATGACTCAATACTAGCTCTAGAAGGCTTCTTGGTATGCATTCATTTAATGGACCAGAGTAGGAAAGGTTTTTTGTTGTATGCATCTCTTATATGTGGATGGTGATCCAGGTGGATGTTGGTGGCCACCCACCTATCCCAATTGGACCCCCACAATTGTCTCTTTTAGTTTTTCAGTTTCCTTAATTACAACACAGTTTATTATTTTTAGCAGTTTTTCAGGTCCTGAACTTCCGGAGCCGTTTTGAGGCCCTAAACGATGTTTTTTGGGAAAACTGAGAGCAATTCTAGGATAGATCTTTCTAACAAGATATTATGCACAAAAAACGGAGATCGTATGCCAAAGTTAAGATCCCCGGAAGTTGATGTACCAATTTACGCAAACGGGGCCCACAGTTGGCGTTTCATCTTCTAGGGTTAGGTTTTTGGATGTTTAGGGTTTTCCTATGTTTCTCAACAATAAATGGGCCTTTGAGCCTCATTGTAACACAGTTCAGAGGCATGTAGCTGCCACATCTCTTCTCAGAGATAAGATACCATCGCCCTAGCTGGTTTATTTCCATTATTGTTTGTAAGCATATTTTAGTATTTTACATTAATGAAATGAAGTACTATTTCCACTGCATCTCTGTTTTTATGGTTATCTCTGTATTTTGTTGCATTCCTGTTTAAATCCGAATCAGTGGTATCAGAGCGGTCTGCTTTTTCTCTATTTTTCTTTGCATGTCCCCGACGAGGTCAGGATATAAGGAGTTAGGGCTTGAACTGGTCGAACCTTTGCAAGACCAGCCTCGCAAACCCCGATGGCCCCCCATGGCAGATGAAAATAAAGACGAGGGGGTAGGAGATCCTATCAAAATCTTTCTTGAAGAAACCCTTGAGCGGCAAAGGAATGCAATGATGGATAGCTTTGGGAAGATCCTTCAGCGGCTACCCAGAGGCGACGCTTCAGCTTCCAACAGCTACTCCATAAATTCCACACCATTTAAGGTACAAGTTAATTTTGAAATCCCCATCTTCGAGGGTCAAATAGACACAGATGCCGTAGATAAATGGTTAAATCTACTAGATGGGTATTTTTCTGTTCATGAATTTTCGAGTCGGGAAAAGATTGTTTTCGCTCTTCTCAAAGCAGCCCCCCATGTCAAGGATTGGTGGGAAACCTACTGCGAGTAGAAGGATGAAAGCACAGGCTCACTATGTTTAGCCGCACCCACTTGGGATTCATTCCAGGATGCCATCAAGGAGAAATACTACCCTGTCAAAAGCTATGAGGACAAATACATAAAGTGGACCACGTTGTGGCAGGGATGGGACCAAGATGTGTCGGAGTTCACAAACATCTTTCATACCCTTCGCACATAGTTGGGTATCAAAGATTCTAAGCTACGTCTGGTACTTAAATACCGTGGTTGCCTACGCGGATATATCCAGGAAGAGATGGAGTTCTTGAATATCTCATCGCTCAGCACAACATACCAATATGCTGTCAAAATCGAGCAAAAGTTCAAACAGAAGAAGAGAGACTTTGGATCTACAAATCCGAAGACCAAAGGACAAAGCCAAGGCAGGGTGACCCAAGACAACCCATCGAAGCTACAAGAAAAGAACAACACCACGAAGTCGAAGAAGGACACAGGAAGGTGGTGTGAGTTCCACAAGAGTCCCACTCATAACACAAGTGAGTTTCGGACCAAGCAGTCGCTGGTGGCCTTGTTGAAGGCTTCAGAATCAGATGCATGTTCTGACCCTAAGTGAGAACCTGACAAGGGGAATGGCAAAGGGAAGTAGATCATTGATGCAGAGCCCAGCGTCACTATTTCCACCACCAAGATCCAGAAGAATGAGCTCGAAGATCCAGAGGAGGGGGAACGTCTTTTCCACTCACAAATGTGGGTGAAGGGTTCACTGCTACAATTCATTGTCGACAGTGGCAGCCAAAAGAACCTCATTTTAGCAGACATCGTGAAGCGGTTGGGTCTACCGACTACACCACACCCACAGCCGTACAGTATCGGGTGGCTTCGTGAAGGACGAGATCTCAAAGTTCGCCAGCAATGCCGCCTTCCCTACAGCATCAAGCCCTTCACAGACAAGGTATTGTGTGATGTTACACCTCTCAATATTTGTGATATATTATTAGGCTAGCCATAATTGTGGAGGCGACATGTTGTGTATGAGTCAAGGCCTCGCGCTGTCATTATTTCTTTGGATAATTCATTATACAAGATACCAAAGGTATCCCCACCTACCGCCACCTCTTTGATCTCTACTAAGAAATGTAGCAAGCTCATCTCCTAGACTAGGAAATTCAATTTTTTTCTAATTCGCCCCCAAAGTAAGGGAAATATCGTCACCACATCCATGACCCCCGCGAAGGGTTCCTCCATGCAGAAGCAACAACAGAGGTATACGATCATGAAAGAACACAAGAACATCTTCTCCTCACCCACAGGGGTACCACACAAGCTTCAGGTGGGCAACAAAGTCTGGTTGCATCTAGAGAAATAACACCTTACAAGAGCCCATCAGAAGCTCTGACCACGCCGACATGGTCCTAACACCATTACCAAGGCTATGGGAAATAATGCTGATCCGGATTTAAACAGGAACGCAATAGATTACAGAGATAACCATAAATACAAAGATGCAATAACCATAAACACAGAGATGCAGCGGAAATAATGCTTCATTTCATTAATGGAAAATACTAAAATATGCTTACAACCAGAAATGGAAATAAACCAGCTAGGGCGATGGTAGCTTATCTCTGAGAAGAGATGTGCGGCTACATGCCTCTGAACTGTTCTGAACTGTGTTACAATGAGGCTCGAAGGCCTATTTATTGTTGAGAAACAATGGAAAACCCTTCACATCCCGAAACCTAACCCTAGAAGATGAAACGCCAAATTGTGGGCCCTGTTTGGGTAAATTGGTACATCAATTTCCCGGGGTCGTAACTTTGGCATACGATCTCCGTTTGACGCGTACGATAGCTCGTTAGAAATATCTATCCGAGTACTACCACTTTGGGAGGCAACATCGGTCCATGGACCCATGTTGCCCCAGAATCCCAAAAAAACGTCGTTTAGGGCCTCAAAATGGCTCCGGAAGTTCAGGACCCGAAAAACTGCTAAAAATAGTAAATTGTGCTACAATTTAGGAAACTGAAAGAGACAATTGTGGGGGTCCAAATGGGATAGGTGGGTGGCCACCAACATCCACCTGGATCATTCCTCCCCCCTTAGGAAGCAATGGTCCCCATTGCGTTGAGTTCCTCCATCTGCTGAACTTGTCCTGCAATCTCTGATGTGTCCAGTGATGGTGGGAAGCATGGTCGACGATGGTCCACATTGAACATTTGGTGCAGGCGAAGGAATGGAGGGATGATGTGCTCCAAAGCATTGTTCCCCATAGCCTTGGTACTGTTGTAAGGACCATGTCGGAGTGATCTAAGCTTCTGATGGGTTCTGGTAAGTCGTTCTTTCTGTCGATGCAACCAGACTTTGTTGCCCACCTGAAACTTGTGTGGTACCCATGTGGGTGAGGAGAAGTTGTTCCTGTGTTTTTTCATGACCGTATCCCTTTGCTGCTGCTGCTGCATGGAGGAACCCTTTGCAGGGGTCATGGATGTAGCAACGATCTTCCCCTTATTTTGGGAGTGAACCAGACAGATGAATTTCCTAGTCTGTGATATGAGCTTGCTGCCTTTCTTGGTAGTGATCAAAGATGTGGCGGTAGGTGGGGCTACTTCCGGTATCCTGTATAATGAATTATTCAAAGAAATAATGACAGTGCGAGGCCTTGACTCATACACAGCATGTTTCCTCCACAAGTATGGCTGGCCTAATAGTACATCACAAACATCCAGAGGTGTAACATCACACAATACCTCGTCTGTGAAGGGCTTGATGTTGTAGGGAAGGTGGCACTGCTGGCGAACTTTGAGATCTCGTCCTTCATGAAGCCACCCGATACTGTACGGTTGTGGGTGTGGTGTAGTTGGTAGGCCCAACCGCTTCACGACCTCTGCTGAAATGAGGTTCTTTTGGCTACCACTGTCGACAATGAATTGTAGCGGCGAACTCTTCACCCACATCTGTGAGTGGAAAAGATGCTCCCCTTCCTTTGGATTTTCGGGCTCATCTTTCTGGATCTTGGCAGTGGAAACAGTGGTGCTGGGATCCGCATCAATGATCTGCTTCCCTTTGACATTCCCCTTGTCGGGTTCTGGCTCAGGGTCGGGACATGCATCTGATTCGGACGCCTTCAACTCGGCCACCAGTGACTGCTTGGTCCGACACTCACTTGTGTTATGAGTGGGACTCTTGTGGAACTCACACCACTTTCCTGTGTCCTTCTTCGGCTTCGTGGTGTTGTTCTTTTCCTGCGGCTTCGACGGGTTGTCTTGGGTCACCGCGCCTTGGCTTTGTCCTTTGGGCTTCGAATTTGCAGATCCAAAGTCTCGCTTCTTTTGTTTGAACTTTTGCTCAATTTTGACAGCATATCGGTATGTTGTGCCGAGTGAGGGGATGTTCAAGAACCCCATCTCTTCCTGGATGTATCTGTGTAGGCAGCCACGGTATTTGAGTACCAGATGCAGCTCAGAATCTTTGATACCCAACTGTGTGCGAAGGGTATGAAAAATGTTTGTGAACTCCGGCACATCTTGGTCTCGTCCATGCCGTAGTGTGGTCCATTTGATGTATTTGTCCTCATAGCTTCCGACAGGGTAGTACTGCTCCTTGATGGCATCCCGGAAGTCATTCCAAGTGGGTGCGGCTGAAAATAGTGAGCCTGTACTTTCATCCTTCTACTCGCAGTAGGTTTCCCACCAGTCCTTGACGTGGGGGGCTGCTTTGAGAAGAGCGAAAACAATCTTTTCCCGACTTGAAAATTCATGAACAGAAAAATACCCATCTAGCAGATTTAACCATTTATCTACGACATCTGCATCTATTTGACCCTCGAAGATGGGGATTTCAAAATTAACTTGTACCTTAAATGGTGTGGCATTTCCAGAGTCGATGTTGGAAGCCGATGCGTCGCCTCTGGGTAGCCGCTGAAGGATCTGCACAAAGCTATCCATCATTGCGTTCCTTTGCCGCTCGAGCGCTTCTTCGAGCAAGATTTTGATAGGATCTCCCGCCCCCTCGTCTTTCTTCTCATCCGCCATGGGAGGCCGTCGGGATTTGCGAGGCTGGTCTTGCAAAGGTTCGACCAGTTCAAGCCATAACTCCTTATATCCCGACCTCGTTGGGGACATGCAAAGAAAAACAAAGAAAAAGCAGACCGCTCTGATACCACTGATCCGGATTTAAACAGGAACGCAATAGATTACAGAGATAACCATAAATATAGAGATGCAATAACCATAAACACAGAGATGCAGCGGAAATAATGCTTAATTTCATTAATGGAAAATACTGAAATATGCTTACAACCAGAAATGGAAATAAACCAGCTAGGGCGATGGTAGCTTATCTCGGAGAAGAGATGTGCGGCTACATGCCTCTGAACTGTTCTGAACTGTGTTACAATGAGGCTCGAAGGCCTATTTATTGTTGAGAAACAATGGAAAACCCTTCACATCCCGAAACCTAACCCTAGAAGATGAAACGCCAAATTGTGGGCCCCGTTTGGGTAAATTGGTACATCAATTTCCCGGGGTCGTAACTTTGGCATACGATCTCCGTTTGACGCGTACGATAGCTCGTTAGAAAGATCTATCTGAGTACTACCACTTTGGGAGGCAACATCATTCCATGGACCCATGTTGCCCCAGAATCCCAAAAAAACGTCGTTTAGGGCCTCAAAACGGCTCCGGAAGTTCAGGACCCGAAAAACTGCTAAAAAATAGTAAATTGTGCTACAATTTAGGAAACTGAAAGAGACAATTGTGGGGGTCCAAATGGGATAGGTTGGTGGCCACCAACATCCACCTGGATCAAATGCTTTGAAGCACAGCATTCCCCCATCCCTTTGCTTGCACCGAGTGTTCAATGTGGACAGTCGTCGACCATGCTTTCCACCATTACTAGACACATCAGAGATTGCAAAACAGCTCACAGCTCACTAGGGACCAAGTTCAGTAGATGGAGGAACTCAACGCAATGGGGACCATTGCTTGCTAAGGGGGGAGGAATGATCCAGGTGGATTTTGGTGGCCACCCACCTATCCCAATTGGACCCCCACAACTATCTCTTTCAGTTTTTTAGTTTCCTTAATTACAACACAATTTACTATTTTTAGTAGTTTTTCAGGTCGTGAACTTCCGAAGCCGTTTTCAGGCCCTAAATGACGTTTTTTGGGAAAACTGGGAGCAACATGGGTCCATGGACCACGATGGTGCTCTTCCCAAAATTGTAGTTCTCAGATAGATCTTTCTAACGAGATATTTGTTGGCATTATGATACATATGTTGTACTTGATGGAAACCCACTCATCTCAGATAATAAATTATAGTGTAGAGAAAAGTTCACGCACTTATATGCAGAGAAAAGTTTATTTCATGTAGAGAAAATTTCACGCACTTTTATGCAGAGAAAAGTTTATTTCATGTAGAGAAAATTTCACGCACTTTTATGCAGAGAAAAGTTTATTTCATGTAGAGAAAAAGTTCATGCACTTCCATGCAAGGAAAATCACGTATATGTTGGGAACTTACCTTTGGTCCATGGTAGTTAGTCCTTGGTATTTGAACCTATGAGGAAAAGTGCGTATATGTTGGAGAACTTAACTTTGTTCCATGGTAGTTAGTCCTTGGTATTTGAACCTATGAGGAAAAGCGTGTATAGGTTGGAGAACTTACCTTTGGTCCATGGTAGTTAGTCCTTGGTATTTGAACCTATGGTTTTGGACCTTGGTACGCACTTTCATGCAAAGAAAAGCGCGTATATGTTGGAGAACTTACCTTTGGTCCATGGTAGTTAGTCCTTGGTATTTGAACATATGGTTTTGGACCATGGTACCTCGTCAAAAGTGTTGATCTCACGTACTTTCATGGTTGGTTCATGGTATTAGTCCAACAGTTTTTTTGATCCTATGGTTTTGGCCCGTGGTATTGTGAAAGGCCTAAGACTATAAAAGAGGAAGGAGATCATTTGGCAAAGCATCTTCTGAATTATCGAATATCTGATAAAGTGCTAGATCTAGAATATTGTGATTGGGTTTTGGTGCAGATCTGGATCTAAATGAAGAAGGAACCTGAGCGTAAGGAGAAGGATAAGTTCTATTGATGGGTCAAAATCTTAAGGCTGGAATAGTGGTATCTCTATATGATTTTGATCTATGATATGTGGCATACGCTTGATCTATAAATCTAATAATCTGGGTCTGAATTATTGATGCATGTTTTATTTTACACATGTTATGATCTGGGTATGTCTGATGTAAGAACTGCAAAGTTATAAGGAAATATTTCCAGATCTGTATGCGGGTTGGCTTTGATGAAATCAGAGATTGATGATGCAAGTGTAGTTGATGGGTTTTTGATGTTCTTGGATCCAGTTTGAAAATTTATGAAAAGTGGTCCTTGAAAGAAAAGAAGTAGGGGGTTGTAGCTCCCTTCGAGGAGAGACTGGAAAACGAGAGAGAGTTGTAGCTCTCTGCAGGTTGCAGCCTGCGTACTGGTAAAGGACTGCACCAGTACAAAACCATTGTAAAAGGAGTTTCTAATTTGAAAGAAGATAGAGACATATTGCAGCAGGTGGTTTTCACCCACATTGGGTTTCCACCTTACATCTTGTGTTCTTTGGTGTGACTATCTGTTTTCTTTGTTCATGCTCATTATTTTATGGTACTGACATGCAAAAATAATTCAAAGAATAAATAAGGAAGATTTATTAAAAGAACTTGATAATATTGATTCACCCCCCCTCTCAGTATTATTTCCAACAATTGGTATCAGAGCAGGTCCTTCAGAGAAGCTTGATCGCTTGAAAGAAGATCATTCATCATGAGCAACTATGAGAGGGAAGCATCAATCAGGCCACCAATTTTTGATGGGACAAACTTCAATTATTGGAAGGTAAGAGTTACTGCCTATCTTCAATCTCTTGGTACAGAAGTTTGGGATATCATAGATACAGGCTACACTTTTCCTTTAGCTACTCCTACAGATACGGCCGAAAAGAAGAAATATGAAACAAATGCTAAAGCAGTCAATACTCTGCTGGGATGCTTATCTCAAACAGAATTCGTGAAGGTTATGCAATATAAATCCGCGAAAGAAATATGGGACAAGATTGTCTTGAGCTACGAAGGAGATGAACAGGTAAAGCGTGCTAAACTTCAAACCCTCAGGATTCAGTATGAGAATATCAGAATGTATAATGATGAAAGTGTGGCTAACTATTTCCTTCGGGTAGATGATATTGTTAATTGCATGAAAAACTTGGGTGAATAAATAAAAGAGGCTATTGTGGTTGAAAAAGTTCTAAGATCATTGTCCCCCAAGTTTGAATCTAAAGTGTCTGCAATAGAAGAAAAGGAAAATCTACGAATTCTTACTATGTCTCAGCTACACGGAATTCTAACTGCTTATGAAATGAGAAAGGGAGGTCCATCAGACAGAAGAGAAGCTGCTTTCAAGGCTTCAGGCAAAAGAGACTATTATGAAGCAAGTCATGTGCCAGACGAAGAAGAAGAAGAATCAAATTTTGTCAGAAATCTTCAAAGGGGAACTGGAAGGTTCAGAGGTAAGTTACCTTTTAAATGCTTTGCTTGTGGAAGAGTAGGTCATTATGCTGCAAAATGTCCTCATAAGGATAAAGGAAAGGAACCTGCTAGATGGAACAAGAAACAGATTGCAAATAAGAAAAGCTACTACACTCATGAAGATAGTGATGGTCTATCAAATAGTGACGAAGATGAACGAGGTAATGACTATAAACTCTTAATGGCATTTGAAGATGATGATTACATGGATTCTATAGATGTGGATAGTTTTTGTGAAGAAATTTCTAGACTCAAGACATGTATAGAAGAAAATAATAGGATCATTGATACTCTACAACTTCAAATTGATGAAAAAGAAAAATATCTTGAAAAGTTAGAAGGCGAAATTGTTGGTCTTAGAAAAGAGATTGAGAAAACAAAGGCTATTAATCTTAAGTTTGTCAAAGGATCTTAAACTCTGGATGAGATCATCAATGTACAGCGCTCTCCTCTAAACAAGACAGGTCTGGGCTATAATGGAGAAACTTCTCAAGCATCCACCTCAAGGAGCAGGTTTCAGCAGACAAAGGAACAAGCCTCAAGCACAAAAACATGGAGAATAAAGGAACCACAAACAGAAAGATGTGGGATATCATTTTATGCAGAGGGACAGGAAAATCTATGGTACATTGACAGTGGATGTTCGAAGCATATGACAGGTGATAAAGAAAAACCTGAATCATATTCTGCTCTATAAAAAGGAAAGAAAGTTTCTTTTGGAAATGATACTCCTGCAACTATAAAAGGAAAAGGCACTGCTCAGTTAAAAGAAAAGGTCAAAGCTGGAAATGTTTTGTATGTTGATGGATTGAAACATAATCTTCTAAGTGTCAGCCAGATGTGTGATCAAAGAACCGAGGTGATATTTAGATCAAATGGATGTCTTGTTCGTGATCTTGATACAGGTAAAACAGTGATCAAAGGTAAAAGAACTCCAATAATCTATACATATTTGAAGAAGGACAACAACAATGCTATCTGAGTAAGGATAATGAGCACTGGTTATGGCACTGGAGGTTGGGGCATCTAAGCTTTTCACAAATAAGGAAAGCATGCAAATATCAGGCAGTTCGTGGTCTTCCAAATATCAAAGTTCCAGACAACACCATATGCAAATCATGTCAGTTTGGAAAGCAAACCAGAACTACCTTTCCGGAAAAGGAAGGATCAGCTAGCATGCCTCTTGAGCTAGTACATACAGATACATGTGGTCCATTCAGGAAAAGGACACCTCGAGGAGAAGAATACTTGATATTATTCATTGAAGATTTCTCCAGGTTTGTCTGGTTAGGACTTATGAAGTACAAAGATGAAGCATTCGAAAAATTCAAATCCTTTAAAGCCTTGGTTGAAAATGAATCAGGATACAAAATTAAGTGTCTTAGATCCGACAGAGGTGGGGAGTTTACCTCAAATGAATTTTTCGATTTCTGTGAAGAACATGGGATAAGAAGAGAATTCTCTACAGCTAGAACTCCTCAGCAAAATGGAGTGGTGGAAAGAATGAACAGAACTGTCCAACAAATGGCTCATGCTATGCTTGATGAATCTGGAACTCCCGCAACTTTCTGGGGTGAAGCAGCACATGTTGCGGTTATTATTGGAAAACGTGAGTCTTTCACTCCTGTTTATAGTTGAAATTTGTAATCCTTGGATAGATATTTCTAACGATGTATTGTGCGCGTCAAACAGAGATCGTATGCCAAAGTTACGACCCTGGGAAGTTGATGTACCAATTTACCCAAACGGAGCCAACATTTTTGGCACTTCATCTCCTAGGGTTAGCTTTTTGGATGTTTAAGTTTTTCCATTATTTCTCAATAATAAATAGTCCTTTGAGCCTCATTGTAACATATTTCAGAGGCATGTAGCCGCCATATCTCTTCTCAGAGATAAACCAATGCCTGAACTAGTTTATTTCCATTATGTATGTAAGCATATTTTAGTTCTTTGATATTAATGAAATGAAGTTTTATTTCAGCTACATCACAATGTTTATGTTTATATCTATATTTTTTTGCATTTCCACATAAGCCTAAATCATTTTCTCTTGTACACTCTCTTCCTAATCTGAATATGTGTATCCTTGCAGTTGTACTTCATTTTTTGAATTATATCTCAAAACATAATTAATTGTGCCGTGACCAATTGTACCATGTTGGTACTTCAACACATGTTGAGCCACATTCCTTAGCTCAACCACAAATCCATCTTCTTCCTAGATTGGATTCATCACCACATCTTTTTTCTATCACCCTGATTGGGTGCTCCTTATGACACTGAACCATATCTTGTTGTGGTAATCCTAGCTACTCCCTATGCCATTGTTGCTTTCTAGTAAGTAAAGCATATATGTTGTTTGGAATTATCCACTCATAGAAGGCATATTGATCTTAAATACCTACCATCTCTTCCATTCCATCATTTGAAGGATATCATTAGTATACTTCCCTTGAGTAAGGAAGTAAGGCATCAAATCTAGATTCTTCATCTCAAACTTTTCAGTCAACTCCCTTTGAGGCTTAATTTCTCCCTCTATCACTTGATTACTTCTACTATTGTTATTAACAAAACCAACCTTGAAAATCCAAGTATATGAAGTTTGTACAAATCCTTCTTTGTTTTCAAGAAAGAGACTTCTTCATGTACCTCAAAAGCTTGAGGTATCTCTTATGTACACTTCTTCTTTCATTGAGTAAAATGGTATTTACATCCAACTGAAGTAACTTTCGATAAAATTCATAAGCATACTTGACAAAATGTATTTTCATAGTCTTCTCCCTCTTACTAGGGTAATCCTTCACTTTGTACTTCTTTTAAATTTCCATCCAATGCATAATTCATCTTGGAATTCACCAGTAACTTCTTTTCGACATAGATTTATTCATCAAGACATAAATCAATATTGTTGATTTGCCTTCTCACTCTAAGCTTATATCTCATCTAGTATAATATCTCTCAACACAAATAATTAATCTAGAAGTATCCTCTTGTCACAAGATTTTATTTATTCTTCCACTACTTCCATCTGTTGTGAGAGCCTTAGCAACCTTCACTATGTACCTGCAATGTTGCTCTCTCTTGATCTTAGCCTTATTTCTTCCATCTTGCAATGCATAAAACTTGTCCTCACCATGATTTTTTTCCTTCCTTTCATGAGCTAGGGTTTCTTATTTTAGTGGAAATGTTAATCTGGGTCTTAATATAGGGTTTTATACACAAACCCTTGTATTTTTACACCCCATAATTTTAGTCTTCTATGATAAACCATACTTTTTCATTTTTACACCTATTACAAGTCCAATAGAATTTGTGATGTGAAAATTATCATTTCCATATCCAAATTTCCAAAAAAAATAGAGTCCTAATGCCTCAACAACTAATCAAGGACATTTCATCTTGATATCAAACTACAAAAATGTGTCAAGATAAGGGATCTTCCATTGAGATGTATTCATTAAATATGATAGACCCACATCATACTTGGTTATTGCTTCAGCATTACTAGTGGTGATATTCTAGCAACCATGTATTCTCAACTAAACATGGTTTTTACCCTTTCAATCAAGTAGCCTATACTTCATCATAGTAGTGGTAATAAGGACACATCAATCTCTACACATGAATCATCTTTCTTGAGAGAATTTTGGTCACCTAGCTTGAAGGGTACTTGGCTTCTTCTTCATTCTAATTTTGTCAAAAAATGAACTTTCTCCATCAAGGTGTAGTTTCTTTCATTCTAAACATCAAACCACTTTGTTGGTCTCTCTATATATTTGTAGAATCATGACTCATATTTTTCATTCAACACCCCATCACTGTGATGTGATTTGCATGGAAACCTCATGCAACAGAGTCCTTCAAACAATGTTCCTTGATTCTTTTTCCATTCTTAAAACAAATAGTCAATGATAAATAATCATGATTTACATGAAATACTTCAACCTTTCCACTAATATTAAAGTATCAACCCTTCTTCTATGTATAGTGTTTTCCACAAACGAAATATTGAAACAAAATTTTGTAGATATTATGCACAAGAGATAACTTTGTTGGCTTGTCCTCAGACAAAGATATTTTCAAACTTCTTTTGGCTTCTTCCTAAGATTTCTCCATAGCCATAGAGGCTTATATTTCTAGTAAATTCAAGATCATGTCAGTTCAAGACAAAACATCTAACATCACAATTTTATGCTCCTATTAACATGGATTCTCTTTGTTGATGAGTTGAAGTCATTATACAAATAAGGTATGCTCCAATTATTAGGGTTGTAACCTACCTCCTTGATTATATGATCAATCAAATATGTGACTTGTATGTACCAAAAAAAAAAAAAAAACCAAAACAAAAGTGTAGGTTGGATTTTTCCATCATCTAAAACATTTTAGATTTTTTAAGGTCCTTTGTGAGACCTCTCATCCTTTTACCATTATTCATGAGCCCTCTAGCCTTCTTGAAACAAAATTGAGGCATCCTTGGCCATCTAAAACAATTATTTGACGTTTCTTCGTCTACTTCCTAAGGCTCTCAATCCTCTGTAATAGACCCTGAGACTTTTTCAACGCTCTGAAATTGGACTAGGGTCTCTCTCTATAGTTGCGAATGAGCTTATTTTTGGCCTCTTCAAGGCTTGAAGCCTTTGGTATTTTATGGCTTCTTCCAATATCAAAAAATTTACTTACACCAACATATTGGAACTTCTATCTCTCTTTAACTTGGTCAAAAATTTCTTGAGTTATCTTGATGATCTAGGGTCATAGTTATAAAACAAGGTTGCTCTTATACCATATCTTTAATACCATGTTGATTTTTCATAGGATCTTCTAAATGGATAATTAATTCTTATTATTTATTAGGTTGATCTTTTCTTGCATTCATATTTATCATAAATCAATTACATAAAACATATCCATAGTAAAAAAAAAATATGAGTAGGATATAATAAGAAACACAAGTTTTTTAGCTTTGGAAATCACACTTTGGGGAAAAACCAACAACCTTTTCCTCGGAGAAATTATTTAGTTAAATAACAGACATAGCTAAATCTTCTATTCAAATTCAAATTCAAACTAACTAGCAATTTGGTCGTGGTCAAATTGTCTTCATATGTTAAATTATGGTATGTTCTATGCTTAGAGCAGTTTACTTATTTTTCTTATTATTATTCATAGATTAGCAATCACATGTACATTAATTAAAGTGCATATAGAACATTAAATGATCGACAGAAAACAAGCCACGACAAGAGACACAAGATGTGGCGGCTATCCAGGGACAAACCCCAATATGGGGAAACCCTTTGATCAAATCTTCTTTTATCTTCAATGATTAGGAAGAGAGAAATAAGTACAAAAGTCTGATTTATATCAACAGCATCAGTGGCATCAACCCTAAACTAGGGTAGTCAATATCTGTCAAACGGGTGGTCGGATCACCTTGATTCCTTCACCAAAAAATGCGGCCTTCCAATGAGAGTAAGTTTAACCTACTGCGTAGTCAAATAGAGAGAGAGAATGCTAGTCAACGCTGGTCAAAGTTTCAATCTGCAGCTTGTAAACCCTAGAAAACTATGTCCTTCCTTCCCACGTGTGAGAGAGAGACCTTTCTACGTAGGAGAGAGAAGAGACTCTTTTTCTGCACAGCAGAGAGATGTGTGATGAGAAGTGAAGTGTGCAAATGAGGAGAATTCTCCTTGTATTTATATGAAAAACGTTGATGATGAATAGATGTGACTATTTGGCTTTTGAGCCTACATAAGTTGTTGGCCGACTTTGACAATTAGTCCATAATCTAAATAAATTCATATCTCCATAAATACTTATCAAAATCGGATGATCTTTAGATGAATCCTACACCTCTCGTCGAGAGGAATCTAATAAAAATATTATCATCCATGAATAAGGTGATCCACATGAAGTTTGCCCTAGTTACCAATTTTAATACTCCCTCTCAATTAGGGAGAACTTCATCTGCAATTTGTTGGACCATCACTGCTGTCCATCCATCAAATGCATTGTCTTGTATGGCTTGACCCTTCTTTCTCTGCTCTGCTCTGCCTTGCCCTGCTCAGTTCTGCTCTGCTTTGCTCTTCTTTGCTTGGTTCTGCTCTGCTTTTCTCGAACTATGAAGAAGAAGAAATGATCGAGGATGTATCATACCATCCTCCACTGACCCAAAGTCAGCCTTAGAGTGTGTACCACTCTCACTGGTCCCATACAAGTCTCATTGATCCCAGATCAATGAAGGTCATCCTAGCATTGGGAGTACGGTAGATACAATGATGTGTCCATCGGTACTACTATGGTCCCTATCCTCATTTCCCTGCTCATTTATCAGATGAGAGGTACTTCTCATGAGTCCCAGACTGCATGGGTAGGATGCCTCAACAGGAGAACTAATCATCCTGTCCACAGGAGAGCGAATCATCATAACCACAGGTGAGCGAATCATCCTGTCTACAGGATGCCACAGAGAACTAATCATCCTGGCCTACAGGAGAACGAATCATCATGTTCCACAATCGCCATGGAGAACACTGCCCACAGGAGAACTAATCATCATGTTCCATAGTTTCCACAAGGTCTCACAAGAGAAGGTTGAACCTTTTATCCTGTACAAAGTGCACCAACAGGGGATGATGAGTCACCCTATGGTCATATGTCTCTCCAAGAAGTACCCCACGCCCCCCTGGAGCTCCCAAAGCTTAGTACATCATACTTGACCCTCATCAGAGGGTCTCTGAATGACACAAAGTAATTCTCAGAAAGTCAGGAATTTGTCCTTTCCTAGGGGCTTTGTCAGAATGTCAATGACCTGTTCATCTGTACCGATATGTTGGAGCCTTATTGCTCTTCACTGCACCATATCTCGAATATAGTGGTACCTAATGTCGATATGCTTGGAGCGATCATGAAATACGATATTTTATGATAAATGGATCCTGCTCTGGTTGTCACATAGAATCGCAGTGGTATCCAATGTAAATCCAAACAGCTCACTGAAGAGCTTTCGCAACCGGACTACCTCACAGGAGGCCATACTAGCAGCAATATACTCTGCCTCAACGATGCTCAAAGCCACCAACTTATGCTTCCTGCTCATCCAGGATATCGAAGCAGATCCCAAGGAGAAACAACACCCGGAAGTGCTCTTATGGTCCACCACACTTCCTACCTAATTAGCATCAGTATATCCATGTAGTCTCACATCTCCGGCAGTGTATCTTAATCCATAAGTATTTGTGCCACGAAGATATCTCAGTAGATTCTTGGCACCAATCCAATGTATGTGGTGAGGTTCAACCATGTGTTGACTCAACGTGTTGGCTGCAAAGCATATATCTGGACAGGAGTTCACTAAGAACATTAATGCTCTGACGAGTTGACGATACTCGGTGGCGTTTCGTAAAATAGGTCCAGCAGCACTACCGCTTAACTTTTTGAAGTCAAGCTCCATCGGGGTAGTTACGGGCTTGTATTTCACCATACCATATCTTTCCAATATCTTCACCACATATTTTCCTTCAGATAGGAAATTTTCCCCTGGCTTCTGCCAAACTTCAAGTCCTAGGAAATAGTGCATCGGTCCTAGGTCCTTCATTTCAAATTCAGAAGCCAACTCCCTCTTACATTTGTGAATGAGAGGGTCTACACCTGTTAGAAAGAGGTTATCAACATATAGCACCAGTATGAGAGGTTTGTCATCTTCAACCTTAAAGTCAAGGTTAGGATCGGCTTCACTCCTAGTGAATCCCACTTCATCAAGTAGCTATCGATCCTCTCATACCATGCTCAGGGTGCTTGCTTCAGCCCATAGAGGGCCTTCTTCATCCTGCACACATGAGATTTCCGATCATAAATCTCAAATCCTTTAGGTTTCTCCACATAGACCTCTTCTTTGATCGAACCATGCAAGAATGCAGTCTTAACATCCATCTGATGTAGGTTCCATCCTTGTGAAGCCGCAAGGGCTATGATCGAGTGGATGGTGTGTATTTGGCAACAGGTGCAAATATCTCGTCATAGTTTATACCTTCCTTCTGGGAGAAGCCACGAGCGAAAAAACAAGCCTTATACTTTTTCGTACTTCCATCAGCCGCATGCTTTATCTTGTAAAGCCATTTAGAAGTGACAATTGTCTTGTCCACGAGTCTAGGAACCACTTCCCATACATCATTCTTCATAATAGACTCATATTCTTTGGTCATAGCATCCTTCCATACTTGATTCTTGACAGCATCTGAGAATGATGAAGGCTCATTTTGAATGATCGTGCTCATGATGGTCAGGTATCCCTGATACCTGTTTGGTTTCTTACTTTCACGGAAGGTTCCTTGGGGTGTAGCATGTCCTTCAGCATCATCAAGTGTCCCCCTAACCCATGAAGTCCTCTTCCTAGAAGAGGAAGGTTCAGGTGGAGGAGGATCAATAGGATCCATGGGTTCTTCCACATCGGACATTGTTTCATCATCTTTTTCTTTCGATTCCATGGTGTTAGCTTCTTGAGAGCTCCTCACAGTAGGAAGATTGTTCACCTTGCTGGGAGCCATATCTTCATCAAAGGTGACATCATGACTAATCATGACTTCCCTTTGACCGGCTACATATATTCTATAGCCCTTAGTATTTTCACTATAGCCCACAAAGATTCTTTTCTTTCTAGATGCACCCAATTTATTCCTTTTCTCTTTCGGCACATGAAAATATACAGGGCTTCCAAAAATTCTAAAATGAGATACATCAGGTTTCTTATCGGTGAACATTTCTTTAGGATTTTTGGAACACAATGCTTGATGGGGGCATCGATTTTGTACATATACAGCAGTGTTTGCATCTTTGGCCCATAGAAACTTCAGAAGTCTTTGGTCATGGAGAATAGCACAGACAACTTCCACAATCATACGGTTCTTCCTTTCTGCCACACCATTTTGTTCAGGAGTGTATGGTGTAGTAGTCTCCCTCTTAATGCCAGCCTCTTTACAAAAGTCATGAAACTCATTAGATTCATCTTCAATCCGATTATCAGTCCTTAAGATCTTGATCTTCTTTTCGGTTTGATTCACGATCAAGGCCTTGAAGTGTCGAAAATAGGAGAACACTTCATCCTTCTTTTTCAAGAAATATATCTAATTCTTGTGAGAATAATCATCTGTAAAAGTGAGGTAATATAAATATCCTCCCAAGGAGTTCACAAGCATCATCCAAAATATGTCTGAGTGAACTAACTGCAATATATCGGAGGTATTGCTTTGGCTTGAGGGGAATGGTCCCCTTTTTAGCTTTCCTTCGGCACATCCAAGACATACACCTTCTTGCTCTAATCTGAACTCAAGCATCCCGATCACCATTTTTCTTACATCAGGTAGATCTTTATAATGAAGGTGAGAAAACATCCGATGCCATTGTTCAGACTGAAGAGATGTGTCACAAGACATGACACCTAGCGGACTTCCTCCGACCTGATATAATGAATCAACTCGAAACCCAAGAGTGAAGGCATATTTAATATTTTTTTTCCATACACGTACCTTGCCATCACTGAAAGCCACCTTGTAACCTTTGTCTTCCATTGCCGAAATGGACACCAGGTTTTTTTTTTAGATTAGGTACATATAATACATCTTGTTCGTGGATTGTGTTACCTTCATTCAATTTAAGAGAGACATTACCTACACCTTTCATGGGATATTTCATATTATCTCCAAGGACAATTTCCAGGTTGGTTTCTTTCTCTATCAGATTATGGAGAACTCCTTTGTAACTAGTGAAGTGCCTTGAGGTACCACTATCAATAAGCCAATTTCCCAGAAAGTCCGGAGGAGCAGAGGTAGATAGAGTAGCTGGTAGATAATATTCATCCCGCTTATTGTTAACAGTGTTAGATTCATCCTAGAATTTCTTACCTTCTTGAATGGTTGTCCTCTTACTTGATTTCCAGCACTCGTTTTACCTCAGCCATTTGACCTGCCATTTCTTTGATTTCCTTGAGAGGGATTTTGATCATCATCCCACTGTGATTTCTTTTTATCAAGACACTCCCTTACATAGTGACCTGGTTTATTGCAATGGTAACATCATCCTTTTCTTCCACCCTTCGGTCTAGCCCTTCCTTTGGATTTAGCCTCAGAATTGTTTCTTCTTTTAGCATGAGAAGAAAAGGCAGCGGGATGACCTTTAAGTGTGGGCATTTCCTGTTCTTCCATCCTTGCTTCTTCTTGAATGCATCTTGCCATTAATTCCTCAAATCCAAGAATTACATTATTGTTGAGGAGAGTAGTCCTGAATACATACCATTCATATGGTAGTCCTCCAAGAGTTGTGAGTGCCATTTGCCTGTCAGGAATTTCTCCTCCAATAGATAGGAGATCGTTCTTGATCTCGTGATTCTTAAGAAATATTCATGCATATTATCATCTTTTCCCTTCTCAATTTCCTTCAACTTATTTCTAAGAAACAAAACTTGATTTGCATCATTAAATTTAAATAAACTCATCATTCTATTATAGATTTCCTTGGAGGTGTTCAGCTCAAAAACATAGGCCACCAAGCACTTGTCGATAAAGTCCCAAATGATCTTCTTTGCTTTGACTTCTCTGGATTTCCATTTGTTCCTGGTAGTAGTAGGTGCATTTTATGTAGGCTCAACAATATTTCCTCTCACATGGTCCAACACTCCCTGAAATTCTAAAGTCAGATTGAGAGACATCTTCCATCCGTGATAGTCAGACTTCTCACGGACTTTGTCTTCGGCAGGGAAGAGTGTTGAGGACCCCATAGTTCTTTTAGGATAGCCTTGCCAATATTCTCTTCGGTGATTGCTCTTGCTCTTGCTTGGGATTTGTCTTCACCTCATCTCTAATACCATGTTAAATTATGGTATGTTCTATGCTTAGATCAATTTACTTATTTTTATTATTATTATCCACAGATTAGCAATCACATGTACATTGAGTAAAGTGCAGATAGAACATTAAATGATCGAAAGAAAATAAGCCAAGACAAGAGACACAAGGTGTGGTGGCTAGCCAGGGACAAACCCCAATATGGGGAAACCCTTTGATCAAATATTCTTTTATCTTCAATAATTCAGCAGAGAGAAATAGTACAAAAGTCTTATTTATATCAGCAGCATTAGTGACATCAACCCTAAGCTAGGGTAGTCAATATCTGTCAAACTGGTGGTCGAATCACCTTGATTCCTTCACCAAAAAATGCAGCCTTCCAAGGAGAGTTAGTTTCACCTACTGTGCAGTCATAGAGAGAGAGAATGCTAGTCAACGCTGGTCAAATTTTCAATATATAGCTTGTAAACCCTAGAAAACTACGTCCTTCCTTCCCACATGTGAGAGAGAGACCTTTCTGCACAGGAGAGAGAAGAACCCTTTTTCTGCGTAGGATAGAGAGATCTGCGATGAGAAGTGAAGTGTGCAAATGAGGAGAATGCTCGATGTATTTATATGCAAAACGTTAATGATGAATAGATGTGACTGTTGGGCTTCTGAGCCTACATAAGTTGCTGGTCGACTTTGACAATTAGTCCATAATCTAAAAAAATTTGTATCTCCATAAATACTTATCGGAATCGGATGATCTTTAGATGAATCCTACACCTCTCAACGAGAGGAATCTAATAAAAATATTATCGTCCATGAACAAGGTGACCCACATGAAGTTTGGCCCTAGTTTCCAATTTTAACATCATAGCAAGTCAAAATGTTTCCCAATAGATTTGTCCTAATCTACTCTTCTAGGGCCAAATTTTGGCCTTCTTTTGCACTCATAAAACTTAGTCTATCCAAATAATCTACTGAGAATTTTATTCCTATTCCACACTTGAGAAAACAGTAGCAAAGAGAGACTCGAGTGTGAGATCGAACAAGAGAGAGACTTGGTCAACTACTGGAGAACTTCGAACCTTACCTTTTCTTCTTCTTCACTTGATTGACATAAAGATACTTTCTTTTTTGTGTGATTTGAATCATGTACCCAACTGATGGAGGATGAGTGTCTTTATATAGCCCTCTTGGAGGTTGAATAGATGCCACTTCAACTGGGTCAACTTGGTATCTTGGAGGGTTGACTTGACTTTATTGGAGCCAAAAAACCTAAATTCAAGAATTCATTTCTTTTCTTTTGAAAAGGACATGAAGAACATGCTTTATATTTATCATTATATATATTTCTAGGGCAAAAATATTAATTATGAAGATCAACCATAGCTACCAAATTCAACAGTTTTGATGTGATGTGTGATGTTGTGATGTTAAGGTTGTTGATGTATTGTTGATAAACATGAGATATGGTGAAGAAGCCAATGCTGAAGAAGTGATTGAAGATGTTTTAATGTAATTGATTACATTGTTCCTATGTCAGCTAAAGGGTTCCTACTCACATAGTGTAATTCATTCATTCAGTTCAATTCATGTTTAGATATTCATTGATAGTATGCTCAGTTTAATGAGTAACTTATGTCATTACTGTTGTTGAGTATGTATTGTTGAGTAATATATTGATGTTTTTGAGTATGTTACTAAGTATGTGATGCTTGTCAAAGAATTTCTTGTTGGAATATGTGGTCAAGTGAATAGGTGCATGAAGATGATGCAAGTGTCTGAAGGTGTTTTGATGTTCTTCGAAATGTAGTTACCATAATTGGGAGTTTGCTTGACATTGATTTACCCATGGTTTAGGCAATCATTAGATTTGGTTGATGTAATTCTTTTAATATTATTTGGAGCATCGTTTCTTTTATATTCCAATATGAAAGTATGAAATAAATAGGTGGAATACAAAGAGGAAATATTTTTATTTCAGATTATTGCTTGGAATACAAAAAGTCAACAATTTTTTTTAACAAAAATATATTCTTTTGGAAGGAAAAAATGGTTGGTAAGAGAGTTAACAGAGTTGTGGTGAGATGTAGTTCATGCATTACCTGGTATAAATAGAAACAGGAAGAGGAGAAAATGTGATGTAGAAATAAGGAGAAGGAGACAACGATAATCAGTTATAAATAGGAAGGAAATATAGTTCAGAACAGCGAAAAAGACCAAGTAAACCAACACACAAAATCTTTTATATATCAGGGGATTGTTATCTCCTTTTAGGTAGTAACTTGAAAAAGAGAAGTTTAGAGCTTATTAAAGAGGAAGTATGAGATCCCTACTAAGTAGTAGCTTGTAGAAATAAAATGAGGTAGGAGCCTCTTATAGGTAGAAGGCTGCATAAAATTAATGTAGAAGAGGGAGTAGGAGTTTCCAAGTAAGTTGTAGGTTTCAAATAGTAGATAGGTTGGAGCCTCCAAAATCCAATGTATTAGAGGAAATAGGAGCTTTCTTTTGTATCACAACAACAACAAATTCATGATTTTCCCTTTATGGGTTTCCACTTATATCTGGTGTCAACATGTATTTTCTTTGTGTTGATTCGTATGTTGTAGTTGAATGTTGCTAACACATTAAATCTGTTTTTCATATATGCTACTATTTTAATAGTTCAAATCAATATTGAAAAGAATGTAAAACAAAAATTGATGTCCATGAATGCACTACACTAATTCACCCCCCGCTTTGTATAGTCAAGTTTCCAACAATCGGTATCAGAGTTGGTTCCTTTTGTATCATCCTAATAGCTGGGTCGTAAACCTAGTTGAATCATGGATTATCAAAGTGTAATTGAGATTAGTACATCAAAATTTAAGGATTAAGGAGAAAAGGTAAAATTTGAATTGATAGGTTATGGACCTCATGCTTGGAATCTAGTGTGTGATGGATATAGTAAAGATTCACCCTAAACACAAGAACAATAGTGGAATGGTCAAGCTAAATGTGCAATTTACAACAATCTTCACAATCTAGATCTTGAGATAATAAGAGATCTCAAATATACAAAAGAAATATGGGATAGGTTGCAAGGCATGCGTGAAGGAGAAACTAGTAGAAGCAATGTAGAAAAATAAAATAAGAATAACAAGAAGGCTCATCAAATAGAAATTGTTTAGTAGAATGAGACGTGTTCTGCTAGTGAGAATGTACCTAATTTTCACGACGAGAAGTTAGCAGAAGAACAAGCCAAGATTGACTCAACCTTGGCTAAAATAGAAAGACTTACAAGTGAAAACATAGATCAAAAGAAGTTGTTGCAAATATGTGATGAGAAAGAGAATGAATTCAAAGAAGAAATCATTAGCCCGAGGACACACTTGGAAGAAGTGAGGATATTTGAAGAGGTGATCAGTAGTCAGAAAAACGAAAGAGAATAATAGTGTGAAGTATTATTAGTTGAGGTTGTTTCAGCATGAAATGAGCTAGGTACAAGAGAGAAAATAATATGACAAGTTAGAAGAGGAAGTTATCTCCATGAAAAATACATCTAAAAAGAGCATTAGCTTAAAGGAAGCCATAGAAGATAATAAAGTATCTTTGAAAATAGCTATAGGAAAATATGCAAAGAGCATTAGCTCAAATGCAGACATAGAAGTTAATAAAGTATCTTTGAAAATAGCTATAGGAAAAGATGCAAGAAACATGATTAAAAAACAAGGAAACAAAAACAAGCATCAAAACCATTAGCAAATGAATGATTCGAAGAAAATTTCTTTTGAAAGAAGGCCATTTTCTCCTAAAGATGAATTGAGCAAATATGCAAGGTTCCAAAGGAAATCCTTTATTCCTTTGAAAGGTTTCAAGTGCTTTTCTTTCCATAACCTTGGGCATGTAGCAGCAAAATGTAAGAGCAGTTAAATCAAGGTCCATCAATCGAAGATGCAACAGACAATGAAGTTCCCTCAACCAAGAAAAAAAAGAAGACCCTTCCTTGTGAGAAGGTTATAAACTACCAGGTACACAAACTATTTCTTTGGCTACTATTATTTATGTAATGCCTTTGGCCATAAGGCTATCGATTGCAAACTATATGAAAAGAAGAATATAAGTGCATTGGGAAAGTCATACAAGGATAAAAACACGCGAAGACATAAGTATTTTCCTCCCTTTCTAAGTCACATAATATGCCATAAAAGCGACAACAATGGACACATAGTCAAATGTTTCAATATGCCATGTACCTTAAGAAATATAGACAAAAGATGAAGGTCACTCAAAGTAGATTGAACCATCTGTCAGAGGAAAATGCACATAGCAGAAGACATCCCACCAAAGTCTAGAAAAGGAAGAAAGACTAGCATGTGACTTCAATAAAAAATTGAAGTTAGCATGGCCTTGGGGGAGCTTCTCAAGGAAATAAAGAAGTATTTGGTAAATGTTAGAGCAACAGTACCTCAGGAGAAGAACAACCCCAATAGTGTTCTTTGCAGACATGACAAGACAATAGTTTTGATTTAGATCTTGTGTGTTTTGTTAATAAGAAATATTCTATCTATCCCATCAGAAATGAAATGAGTCTTTCTTAGATAATTTTCATTAGTTTCCAAATATTTAGGAGTCAAAAATCTAAGAATGCAAGGATATGGCTAGTATAGGTATATGTTATGGAATACATGTTGTGTGGGTTCATTAATTGATGCACTAAGGGTCATTGGAAAAAGGAGATGGTGGGAAATCTAAGCAGGCATTGTATGATCACTATTGGGAAAAGGCCCAACTTTGGATTATGATATTTAGCTATGCTCGTAACTATTTCTGGACGTGACTATTTCTTCACAGTTCTTGGAGCATCATACACATTTCCATCTTGGAGAATGAACAATGTATCTCATATGAATTTTTTTCTGGCACATGCATGCTTTTTGTTCTACCACGTTACATCCAATATCACCCTTCAATGGCTATTACATGGTATTTCAGAATTACCAAATTATTTAGTTTGTCATACAATCTTTTTGGATATTTACACTTTCATATTTCATCACAATTTTAGAAACCTTTTCCATTGCAAACTTTCCTTATTATGACTTCATGGATGGAGAATCAATGTAAAAAGTGGGATCTCTATTCTATGTTATCTACTTTTTGGTTAGATTCCAAATGTTCATAAGGTTGGACGAGAAACCAAATGACCCTTGGAACTTTTCTAGAACAAATATTAATGCACTAGGAGCAGTTCAAACTAAGGCATCGTTCTATCCAACTCAACCGCAAAGCAAGCATCTTGAAAAAAGTGATTTATGGGATGTGTGCTATAATTGTGTTAAATTTTGAGTTTAACATGTTCTTTGTTTAGGTCAGTTACTTCAATGAATCATATTAGCCCAATTCACCAATTTATTGCAATCATTATGTTGACAATATATGATAAAAGAATATAGACCATAAATACAAAGGAAAAGCCAAGACGAGAGAACACAAAATTGGCTCAAGTCAGGGAAAAACCCCAAGATGGGGAAAACCCTTGATTGAATCTTCTTATTATTAAAAATCAAATGTTCAGCAAAGAGAGAGAGAGTACAATGATTTAGAGTCAGAATGACTTGCCAACATTAAGATCTAATAACATTGTTCGTAGACCCAATCAATCCTATGGTAATGGAAACTATAGATCACTGTAGAAGGTGGGTTTGATTAGGGAAACAACAAATAACTGTAGTCAAGGTCCATGATTCATTCTTTCTACTACGGCCTTCCTTATCCTTCATGATATTGTCCTTCGCTAGCTCTAGTAGCTAGCTTATGATCATATTAAGGCCATTGTTTTCTTTATCTCTATGGATCTTGGATAGGGCTTCAGTGGCATGTGATTGCAACCCTTATTTAATACATGAAGGCCTTCAAACAATGTGGTTTTCTCTCTAAACAAGGTATCTATACTTTGCTATTGTTCTGGCCTCCTTTTAGGTATCCAGATCACCTCCAACAACCACCAGTTTACAAGTACTTAATGTCTGTGGCTTGCTACAACAGCTTGGCCTCCTGAGCAGATGATTCTAGACCTATAGCCCAATCGTAAGAGGGTCTCCTAGCTGCAGCCTTCTTCCTGAGAGAGAAATCAACGCAAAGCTAGCCATAACCCATTCACAGACATTCCCTTAACCATAGCATAGTTTTGTTCCTAAACTCGGACTTGTTGAATCCAAAATCCTAACCAAAATAGTCCCATTCATACTCAAATTCGTCCTCCATAAGCTTCTTTGTCTCAGCGGTGTCCTTGCCAAGGTGCACATCAGATATACCAAATGATGGAGGACACCTCTATATATATACCAATTTGTCCTTATGGAGGTGAAGTTGACCTTGACACTTGGAGGCAAATTTGAATTTCAAATTTTCAATTTTCCTGCCTTAATGAATTCATGACTTGTAGAATTTCTTTTAAATAATTTTCCTTATCCAAATTTGGTGTTCTTTAGGTATATTTTGGTCCTCTTGAAAAGAGGAATTAAATTCCACAATTATCTTCCTCAAAGGAGTTTTCCAAAGTGGGATTTGGCTCTAGTTTCCAATTTTAACATCCCCTCTCAACTAGGGAGAATCCCATCTGTCAAACCAACAACTATGTCACTGATCATAATGCCATCATGAACCATCTCTATATCTCGATTCTGCTTTGATCTGTTGAACACTGAAATAATAATGAAGAAGAATTGTTAAAGTGAGTCAGAAGACCTTACCACTCTCCACTGACAAAAAGTCAGTCCATAGGTAAAACCTGAATCAGAATTGATCCCAGATCAAGTTGAAGAACACCAAGCATCCTAGTCATAGGGAGTGCGATAGTACCTGATGCATCCATCAGTAGTGCTATGGTCCCTAACCACTTTTCCCAACTCATTGACTAGATGAAAGGTACTTCCCATTTGTCCCGAACTACATGGGTAGGATGATACTGAATCAATAGCAGGGATAGAATGTATCACATCCTTCTCACAACCACACATAGGGAAAGGACGAACCACATCCTACAATTACACTTAATAATCACATTTAGGGAAAGGATGAACCATGTCTTACAATCACACATCACAATCACAAGTAGGGAAAGGACAAAGTTACAAATCACATCCTACATATGTAAATTACCAAGAGTAGGGAAAGGATGAACCATGTCCTACAAAGACAAGTTACAATCACATGTAGGGAAAGGACAAACCACATCCTACAAACACAAGTCACAAAAATCAATTGTAGGAAGGATCCTACACGTGGGGAAAGGATGAATCACGTCCCACTGACATGTCAACCACTAATTGTAGGGAATGAGAATCCTACATGTCGAGAAAGGATGAACCATGTCCCACTGACATGTCAACTGATACTTATATGCTTCTCTCACTAGGGTATCCATAGGAGAAGGTGAACCACTGATCTTGCTCATGTGCCATAAGAGAAGGTGAACCACTCATCCTATACATATCTCATAAATCGTAGGGGAAGGTGAACCACTCACCCTACACATGTCAACCATCATGGGGTATCACAAGGGAAGGTGAACCACTCACCCTGTACGCAACGTACCAATAGGGGAAGGTGAATCACTCACCCTATGGTCGCTCATAGCTTCAAGAAGTACCCCAAGCCCCCAAGTTCTCTCAAAGTTCAATGTTCAATCAGAGCCCTCATAGTAGGGTATTTTCTTGATTTTCAGGTACTTTCAAAGAAAGAGGTAATGTAATGATGATAGACACATGTGCATCCATCCCGGAATGATGGAACTTGAATGCTTCTGGTTGTACTATAAATAATGTGGTGTCTAATGTCAATATGAGCAGCACTCCAAGTCTTCAATATACAACAATGTTAATGAGCATAAATGCCTTCATGATAAGCCATGCTTGTTGCTTTGTAAATTTTTCTTTAATGGTTCTTTCAGACTTCGATCTTTGACTTTCAAGAAATAAATGGGGACCTCAAGAGATATAGAACATAGATGTGTTCTTACCATTCAACATATAGTCAGACTAGCAACTCTGTGCAGTGTACTTTAGAATGTAATTAATCTTAATGAGTAGTTGTCCCATATATGAGGCTTATCCATAAGCAACTTTTCCAACCTTTAGAATTAGGACATACATCATTAATAAACATCATAGCTCCCTCTGAATATTGAAAAAGTAATCTTGCCCAAAACATATCCATCGAACTATTTTCATCCTACAATTAATCCTTTAATCCATGTGCCAAAATCATCCAATTGTAATCATACAACTTATATGTAGTTTCTAAGGAAACAAAGATATGAGTTATGAGGGTCATCATACTCAAATGACACAACTTGACTCAACATTGAACAATAAAATCATCAGGATGATATAGCTCCCTCTGAAGTATTGCTATGACAACTACCAATACATCAAATTTCCTAATTAATGAAGAGGAGGAGCCTCTCTCATTCAGACAATTCTTCATAGGATCATGTCTCAATGTAATAAACACAGAATCTTCTGCTTACCATGCTTGACAAGACATTATGTCATGCACTTTCTTCAAGGATGAAAGATTCAATTTCTTAAACTGGCATATCTATTTGCTTCTTCATAGATAAGCTATGTCTTGTTCACAACTTCGTTTGTGAACAAGATTATAACATATCACCATTGCAACTCGATAGTAACAATATCATACATAATGTTGGACAGAAAAGAAACCATAGATGATGTTGAGTTGTATGTGCTAGATGTCATACATAGGATTGATGCCATATATCACTATCAAGGTAGTTGTTACCCATGAGTTGATGTTCCATTTGATGCCATACTGACTACATACTGCTGCCAATGGCTTTCTGCAATCCACAGATTCTGCTAACACTACCACTTTAACTATCTATGGCATCCACTTCTGCTGCTGCTCCTGTTGCCTTTCTTCATTTACCATATTGTTCCATTTCAGCTGAAGCATGTTTATTTTGAATATCTCACAACTATTTTGTCTCTATGAGAAAGTCCTATTCTCTTTGTGTTGCTTCTGTTCGAAATGTAAATCCTAGTAGCATGAAAATTGTTACAGTCTCATCCTTTACAACTGAATGAAGAAACCCATACTGAAGATTTCTTGTTGCTGACAGTATGCCCGAAGATGGCATCTTTGACATTGTCCCTACTTTTGATTGAGAGGCTTTCTTTGACATCTCCATACCAGTGATGTTATTTCTCTACTCTAGCATATTGATGTCTTTACCAAGATATAAGTAGGATAAGATACATTACTTATATCATGGGCAATAGCATATGCCACCAACCTTGGTTAGTAGCCCTTCTTTAAGAAAATCCTATCATAGACAGAAAACCGACTCGACAATAAGTATGAGCTTACTAAACTCCAATTGGAAAAACCCTACTAGCATGATTCTCAAGGGCACAAAGCATTTTAAATGCACACACTATTTCAACCAATGTTACTAGACTCGGAATTGGCAATAAATCAGCGAGGCAAAAGAGTGAAGAGTTTTAATTGGATTGGGGAAAAATCGGGAAAAAATCGGTGAATTCAATAAATAGATATACACATATTTAATTAAAAAAAACCATTTTTCATTGATATTCAATAAAGCCATGTCCAAACAATGCATAATATCAAGATTCAATAGATGTCCAAAATATCATGAATGAATAAGTATCTCATATATGTTACGAGTCCAAACATGATTCAAAGTACTAAGTCCTAACTCCTAACCAGTGACTACATAGAACTAGAAGCATCTGCTTCTAAAAGTTTATAAAATACTCCATAATAATCAGTAAAAAAGTAGTAACTTAAATCTCTTGATTACGATAATGGTTTGCTACTGAAGTCTCTAACATAGCACACGTTGAAGCTACACTAGAGCACATTGCACACTACACCTCTATTACACTGCAACTATATTACGCAGAGTAAACTGAAATGGAAACCATGCCTCTATTACCTCTCGGCATATGAGTTGCGGGCTTGAGCTGTGAGAAGTCGGTTACAGACCAACGTAACCTAACTAAACCACACAACGAAAAATGTGGGAACCCTAAAATTTAAAACCCATGCTCAACAAGTTGAGGGCTGAAAATCACCTAAGTTTCCTAAATCGTAATTAATCAATAAGTCACAAGTCAAACTCACATTGACCAAGAGTCAAACTCGGTCAACGCAAATTTGACTCGCCCAGAGTTGAATCCCAAAGTTGAATCAAGGGAAGAGCAGAGTTTGACTCGTGATTAATCGCGAGTGATCGGAGATTCACGTTTCACTGGTTTCAACATATATGTTGTGAGGATATCATAATATCACCTTACTGTAACATTCGCAGTTGTAGATGTAATGGAGGCAGATATACCGGAGCAAAGTGATGGCCTAGAATGTTGTTTCAATGTAATCAAGGTGACATTTCCACATACTTGAATGAACCATACTATCACAGTTCTATTTTCATTATCTTAAATGCACCAGGGGATATTCCTTGATTCATATACAATTTCTCTTCAGAAGAAGCAATGCTACCAAGATTTCATAAGTTCAACATAATGCTACAACTGCAAGCTTCAGATCATAAGGGATTTGTTCTGAGTTTAGAACAAGACGGAAAATTTTCAGGATTATATTTCACAGGTGCACAACACAATACTTCATGGCAAACGAAACAGATTACCTAGTGCATTGACACTGATTGCATATCATCTAAGAACAGTCGTAGTGGATCACTTCAATCAGTCTATTCATCACGTCTCCTACAGATTAGTTCATAGAAGAATCTTCATCGTGAATAAGGATCGTGTTGCATGCTTGTAGCATAATCTCAGTGATTATCAACCTCAAAATGACTGTGAATTCAGCCCCGATCTCTTAGAGATTTCAGTCCACGAACAGACTGTTTGGACAGCCTTTCAACTAACAATTTCTGCTTTGCTTCATGATGCAGGAATAATCCCTCACATAGGCTCCATGACCCTCTCGTAAAATCTACAGTGCTCGACCTTCTTATGTATTTTGGTCTCAACCCTTTCTATAGAACTCGATCAGCAGATAAGGATGCCTTTGGCCCCTTTTGACATCATATTCAGCCGTCACAGATGGATGATCGAGGCCATGGGATATAACAATATTCTGGCCCTTTAATTGGCTCAAATCAACCAGCAAATAGGGAAGTATCTAGACCCCTCTCTATCGCAATGAAACTCTTCTTTATAGTGAGAAACTCAATCCTTCAACTCATAGATACTCGACCTCCTATAAACTCAGTCCTCTTGTGTTCAAAGTTGTGGTTGTTTGACCAAAAAGGAATAAGGACTTTGATCTGTACGCAAATGGTTCAGATTTGGCTTTCGGTCAAAAAAAATACTCAGTTGTCAAAGTAACCCCTGAGATCAAGCCAATCATTGTTCTGTGAAATTTATGTTTGTTGGGGATTTTTCTGAGAAAATCCCAAAAACAAACAAACTAAACACACAGAGGCAATGCTCTGTTTCTCTGCCTCAGGATCTTTTTTGCACAGGGAAGCTTAAAAAAAAATTGACTGAAGAACAGAGTATTACACCACCATAAAAACATTTCTATTGATTAAAATATAAAGCCTGATCCAAACTTCATCCTCTTTGTTGAGAGGGATTCACAAAAAAAAATCATTCAAAACTCTATCTCCACCTGAGATTTTACTGTGCTGGGTTTACTGCTGTAAAACCCCTTTTACATTTACTGGTGTAAAATTGTTTTTACACACAGCTGTAAAACAAAAAAATTTACATATGCTTCCTCAGAAATATTATGTGCTCCACTTCGTTTGAAAAAAAATGAACTTACATTTCAACCTATTTGTTTACGTTGCACTGATGTGCATTCACTTTCACACTGTTGTAAAAAAAAACTTATAGTACATTTGCAAGCTCTCCCCTGTTCTTTTCACTCGCACTGCTGTGCATTCATTTCCTCCTTGCAAAATCAACAGAGGTCTACACATAAAAACATTCACATTCACTTATGCACTGCTGTGCATCACCATAGTTTTCTTGCAAGTCAACATATTTTTTTCGCTGCAGCAAAACTATTTTTTTACGCACTCTCATATGCATTCTTTTCATTGTAATTCATATATGGAAAAAATAGTCAACACTCCTTTAAAAAAATATGACACATATATTATATGCCCATACCTCCGTGTAGTTGAAATTTAATGTTCTGCCAAAACTTACAAACCATAATAAATTCCATTTAAATCCTTTTGCAGACAGGAGTGGCGGTCAACCAAAATTAGTCTTCATTCCACGCAATGTAGTTAATGTTGGCCGTATGCAGGTTTGGAGCAATCGACGATGGAGAGCGATGGAAACAATCGGACGGTGGACGGAGATATCGGGAGCCATTACATGACTGAACGATAGTACTCGAGAAATGACGTTTTCTTATGTATGCTGAGAGCCATGCGGCAACACTATATTATATCGAGCTCAAAAATACGGAAACAACTTTCACTCAAAAGCAGTCCGAGATTGAAAGGAAGTTTTGCTGAGCGGTTTGGGCGTTGGTACGGCTGCTGAGTTGGCTGCCCACGTCTGCCTGCACGGTGTCTGCAACCTGCAGTTGGAATTAACATTCCAACACTCCCCTTTAATTTCAACCGTTGGGCATTCAGTTATACCCAAACACTTCCTCACATAGAGGGATTCACCAACACTGCTGTTACAAAGACATCTTCCTCACCTAGAGGGATTCACCAACTGCTTCTGATGCAGTTCCACAAACAACAAAATAGTCTTCCTCTTAACAGAGGGATTCACCTGAGACTATGCTGAATAGCACCTTCCTCATGACAGAGGGATTCACCTGTGACTGTGCTGAAGAGCACCTTCCTCATGACAGAGGGATTCACCAGTATATGCTAACAAGCATCTTCCTCTTGACAGAGGGATTCACCACACTATGCTGAAAAGCATCTTCCCCTTGACTGAGGGATTCACCATGACACTGTGCTGAAAAGCACCTTCCTCTTTAATAGAGGGTTTCACCAAATGACCATGCTAAAAAGCACCTTCCTCTTTAACAAAGGGATTACAACTAGACACTGCTTTAGATGCAGTTCCAAAACAACCGAAAATATTACTCTGTTTTCCTCATGAGATTTTACATTGCTGGTGTGTAAAAATCTCATTTACATTAACTGTTGTAAAACAGAGTATTACATCTACTTCTGTAATAAAAAAATTACTTACATTTACTGATGTAAATGTAATTCCTTACACACAAAAAAATCTCTTTCACTATCGTGTTGTTGCACCTCTCTTGCTCTTCATGATTGCCCTTTTCACTGCTGTGTAAAAACACATTTCTTCATTCTCTCTTAGCTCTGGTTTCATTTTCTTTGCATTGTTGTCCATACCCATAACCATAGACTCTGTCTCCCCTGGGTTTTTATTCGCTGCTGCGTTGCCTCTGCAATTTGCACTGTTGTGCGTATTTCATTTCATCACACTGCTATGCCCATACACTAACTCTTTACTCTGCATTACATTTCACTTGCGCTACTGCGCATTCCCTTCCTGTTGTTTTCATAATGAACAACAACCAAAACTTCACGCTGCTGCCTGCTCCCCTTCATTGATTACAATCGTACTTCTGTTGTGTCTCACTTGCATTTCAGATGCAAACAACACACTCACTGCACTTACATTTGTTGCTGTAAAGAAAAAATTTCTTTTACATGTGCTGCTGCCCATTACATTTCGTTTTCGTTTTTTTTAACAAAAAATAATCTTCATGCTGCTGCATTTTTCATATTCACACTTCTGTGTGAAAAATTTCATTGCATTCTCAAACACTGGCCATTTACGCTCTGCTGTGTTTTTCCCTCTTCTCATTTTCTTCTCACTGCTTTGCGCTTTCATTGCCATTACAAAACATTTCCATCTGCTGTGTATTACACTCATTCTGCTGTGAGTATATTCTCTCATATTACATAAAAGGAAAACTACATTCCATTGCTATGCATTTCAATGCATGTGCTCCACAAAAAAAATTCTATGCTGTCACTGTTCTATGTTCTGCCTTCGCACTGTTGTGCAGGTCTCCTTGCTTCTCATTTTTCTTATCGCGCTGCTGCATTTTACATTTCAACGCTGCTCCTTTTTCTTCTCCGCACTTCTATGCATATTGCATTGCATATGTGAAAAAAAAAACATTTTTCAACACTGCTTCATATTACATTTCAGAGGGATTAACAAAAAAGATTTCATTTGCGCTCTGCTGCGCTGCAATACATCCTCCACACAGTCTCCATGCCCTGCAAACTTTTCTTCTCTGCTTTTATGGCATATTTAGTTTCATATCTCTCCTTTATAGGAATATAATTCAGCAAGGATTTCATAAGAATGACTGTTAAAACAGTTCAACAATAAATATAAAAAAATTTACAGGCTCCCCTTTAATGTATGCATTGTTTTCTTTCAGCAGACTCTTCTCAAAAGAAACTTAGATTAATTGCAAAGCTCAAGGGACTTTCACACTGTATTTCCTTCCTTCTCCATACTTGTGTAACTTTCTTCTTTTGTGTGGGTCTAGCTTGCATAGGAGCCCATCTTAAGTTACAGTCACGTGCCATATGCCCAATGTTATGACACTTGAAACATTCAACATTGTTCATGAATAAGAATTCATGATTTCTTCTTGCAAAATTGTTTCTTGGAGGTTGTCAGAGACTACAACATCTATCTCTATGAAATGCTCTACAGTCTTTTGCCTTATGACCAAAGTTTGAACAAGAGTAACAATAACCATAAAATGAACTTTGGTACCTGGGAGATGGAGGTTTCCTTGATGTACTTCTGAAGCCTTGTTGCCTTGAGATTCTTTGATGATAACCATTGCATCTTGCCTCTTTGACATCAGCTACATTTCTTCTTGGAGCTGGTTTTCTGCTTGGGGTAGGATTTCTTCTATTGTACCCATGATCTTTCTCCTTGCCTTTGCTGGAACTAGGAGCATCACCATTTATTTCTGCCTTCTTCACATCTCCTTTGCTTAAAGCATTTTCATTCTTGTTTGAGGATTCACCTACATACCCAAGTCCTGATTTATCAGATGGAGATCTGTGATAGCTGAGCATGTCATCCAAGGCTTGAGAGCTCTTCATGATTTTGTTCATCCCTTCAACCTTTTTCTTGAGGAGGACAATCTCTTCTTCCAATCTTTCACACTCATTATTCTTCTTTGTAAGTTGTTCCTCAGTTTCTTCTTTGCTACGAGTAGCTTCAGTTGCTACTATTTTAAGGGAGATAATTTCTAACTTCATTTTGGAGATTTCTGCTTGACTGCTCTCCATTTTCTTTTCAGCTCCTTGTGCCTGCTTCCTGGCTTCTTGTAGTTCAGACTTAAGGGAGGAGACCTCTACCTTGTACTGTCCAATCTCTTCTACAAGTTTGTTCACTCTCTTGTGCCTTTGTTCAAGTTGACTTGACAAGGCATCTTCCTGCTTCTTTGCTTCATTCAGCTGATTTGTCATGGATATGACTTCTTCATGATGCTTCCTTTTGCTTTCATCAAGTTCCTTCTTAAGCTTGGCAAGCTCTTCATCCCTTTCTTTTACTTGAAGCTTGATGAGGTCAACCTTCTCACATTCAGCTTCTATGATGGGTTCAGGATTTTCTTCTTCACTGGTGGTCATGGTGAGTGCTCCCTTTGCATGAAGGTCATGAAGTCTGTCCCATATCTCCTTTGCTGATGAATATTTTCCTAAATTCTTCTTTACAGAATCAGGCAGTCCATCCAAGATTATTTTTGCTGCTTGTGCATTATACTCCTTGGATTCTTTATCCTTCTTGCTATCATCCATCACTGATTCCCAGATTTCAAACCCTTGAGACTGTAAGACAACCCTCATTTTTATTTCCCACATATCAAAATTTCCATTAAACTTTGAAGCCTCAAATAGAATGCTTTCAAATATATTGTCTTCTATTTTAGTAAAGGAGGAAGACACAACCTTAGGAGGATTGGAGGCTTTCTTCTTTGACCTTGCCATTCTTAACTATGTTTAAAATACCTGACTGTGTTTTTAAAATGACTCACTGTTTCTTCAACAACAACACAGAAAAAAAACTTTGAGGAATACCTGGGTTCTTTTGCCTGAGACTTCACACTGCTAGAGAAGTTTTACTGCTGTTGCAACAAGAGTCTTTCCTTCAGCTTCTTTGACACTTCAAAGAGCCTGAACCTGCTCTGTCACCATCAAAGAGCCTGAACCAGCTCTGATACCACTGTTGGGGATTTTTCTGAGAAAATCCCAAAAACAAACAAAACTAAACACACAGAGGCAATGCTCTGTTTCTCTGCCTCGGGATCTTTTTTGCACAAGGAAGCTTAAAAAAAAATTGACTGAAGAACAGAGTATTACACCACCATAAAAACATTTCTATTGATTAAAATATAAAGCCTGATACACACTTCATCCTCTTTGTTGAGAGGGATTCACCAAAAAAAATTCATTCAAAACTCTGTCTCCACCTGAGATTTTACTGTGCTGGGTTTACTGCTGTAAAACCCCTTTTACATTTACTGGTGTAAAACTGTTTTTACACACAGCTGTAAAACAACAAAATTTACATATGCTTCCTCAGAAATATTATGTGCTCCACTTCGTTTGAAAAAAAATGAACTTACATTTCAACCTGGTTGTTTACGTTGCACTGTTGTGCATTCACTTTCACATTGTTGTAAAAAAAAACTTATATTACATTTGCAAGCTCTCCCCTGTTCTTTTCACTCGCACTGATGTGCATGCATTTCCTCCTTGCAAAATCAACAGAGGTCTACACATAAAAACATTCACATTCACTTATGCACTGTTGTGCATCACCATAGTTTTCCTGCAAGTCAACATATTTTTTTCGCTGCAGCAAAACTATTTTTTTACGCACTCTCATATGCGTTCTTTTCATTGTAATTCATATATGGAAAAAAAAGTCAACACTCCTTTAAAAAAATATGACACATATATTATATGCCCATACCTCCGTGTAGTTGAAATTTAATGTTCTGCCAAAACTTACGAACAATAATAAATTCCATTTAAATCCTTTTGCAGACAGGAGTGGCGGTCAACCAAATTTAGTCTTAACTCCACGCATTGTAGTTAATGTTGGCCGTATGCAGGTTTGGAGCAATCGACGATGGAGAGCGATGGAAACAATCGGACGGTGGACGGAGATATCGGGAGCCATTACATGACTGAATCATAGTACCCGAGAAATGACGTTTTCTTATGTATGCTGAGAGCCACGCGGCAACACTATATTATATCGGGCTCAAAAATACGGAAACAAATTTCACTCAAAAGCGGTCCGAGATTGAAAGGCGGTTTTGCTGAGCGGTTTGGACGTTGGTACGGCTGCTGAGTCAGCTGCCCACGCCGCCTACACGGTGTCTGCAACCTGTAGTTGGAATTAACATTCCAACAATGTTGCCCTGAATCTTGACTTTTCTTCATAGGTCAAAGGCAATTTCAGACACAGGATGTTAGATCTGCTTCCTTTTACTCTCGCTTTTACACTCGGTTGGGCTTTGACCTCACCTGACGTTTGATACCATGTTAAATTTTGAGTAATTTAACAAGTTTTTTTTGTTTAGGTCAGTTACTTAATGAATCATATTAGTCTAATTCACCATTTTATTACAATCATGAAGTAATAGAGTAGAAAAATATAGAACATAATTACAAAGGACAAGCTAAAATTAACTAAGCTAGGAAAAAACCCAAAAATAGAAAACCCTGGATCGAATCTTCTTATTATTAAAAATCAAATGTTCAGCCGAAAGAAAAAGAGAGTACAACGATTTAGAGTAAGAATGACTTGTCAACATTAAGATCCGATAACACTGTTCGTAGACCCAAAAAATCTTGTGGTAAGGGCAACTGCAGATCACTGTAGAAGATGGGTCTGATTAGGGCAACAACAGATCACCGTAGTCAAGGTCCATGATTCATTCTTTCTACTGCGGCCTTCCTTATCCTTCATGATGATGTCCTTCGCTGGCTCTAGTAGCTGGTTTATGATCATATTAAGGCCATTGTTTGCTTTATCTCTATGGATCTTGGATAGGGCTTCAGTGGCATGTGGTTGCAGCCCTTCTTTAATACTTGAAGGCCTTCAAACAATGTGGGTTGCTCTCTAAACAATGTCTCTATAGTTTGCTGCTATTATGACCTCCTTTTAGGTATCCAGATCACTTCCAACAACCACCAATTTACAATACTTAATGTCTGTGGCTTGCTACAGCAACTCGACCTCCTGAGCAGGTGATTCTAGACCTGCGGCCCAGTTGTAAGAGGGTCTCCTAGCTGCAGCCTTCTTGCTGAGAGAGAAGTGTTGGCATTATGGCTAAAGTGTTGTCCTTGATGGCAACCCATTCAGGTGATAGATCACAGTACTTCAAGTCAGCAGCAGAGATTGATGATCAGCTATCAAATATTGAAGAAAATAAGGGGTACGTAGGTACACCTTACATATGGTGCGTACACGCAGGTCAATATTACATAAAGTGCGTACATACCCGCAGTTATCCCGTTCAGAAGGTGCGTACCCCCAATGCACACATTTCAAGGCAAAGAAATTCACATGTGGGGTTTTCTTATGTTTTACTCTTGGTATTTAGCCGACGGTATTGTGTTATTATGGTGTCGGCTCGTGGTATTGATCCATGATTTAAGGAAGAGATTTCCTATATAAAGCAAAGGAGATCATTTGGCTTGAGCATGTTTTGGGTTGAATATCTTATGAGGGCTAGATCTGACATATTATGATCTCTCTTGGGAGTATGTCTAGATCTAAATAAGGCGAATCTACTGATGGATTGAGATCTCTTAGGCGCATGTTCAGATCTGTAGATCTGACTGTCTGGGTTATTTCTGAAATCTTGAATTCATCTATGCCCAAAGGTACGCAGGTATAGTGAAAGAAAAGTGCGTACATACGCAGGAACGAATCGTTTCAGGTGCGTACATACGCAGGCACAGAAGGGTTGCAGGTGCGGAGGTCCGCAGGCAGTTCAATGGACTCAGAGCGAGGTACGCAGGCTAGCAGTTGAGCAGGGTGCGTACATAAGCAGGCTAGCAGTTGAGCAGGGTGCGTACTGTAAGCAGGCAAGCAGTTGAGCAGGGTGAGTATTGTAAGCAGGCCAGCAGTTGAGCAGGGTGCTTACGTAAGCAGGTGAGCAGTTGAGCAGGGTGCTTACTTCTCTTAAAATATTTGTTTATCATTGTTGTGTTCTGGGTTTGGTCCTATTATTGTTGATCTGGTTACTACAGTTGATTGGGTGATTCTCTTATACTTGTTGATTATTTGATGCTTATGGATCAAGTTTGAAATTTTATGAAAATTGGTCCTTGTAAGAAAAGAAGTAGGGGGTTGTAGCTCCCTTCCAGGAGAGACTGGAAAACGAGAGAGAGAGTTGTAGCTCTCTGCAGCTTGCAGCCTGCGTACTGGTAAAGGACTACACCAGTACAAAACCATTGTAAAAGGAGTTTCTAATTTGAAAGAAGATAGAGACATATTGCAGCAGGTGGTTTTCACCCACATTGGGTTTCCACCTTACATCTTGTGTTCTTTGGTGTGACTATCTGTTTTCTTTTGTTCATGCTCATTATTTTATGGTGCTGACATGCAAAAATAATTCAAAGAACAAATAAAGAAGATTCATTAAAAGAATTAAATAATACTGATTCACCCCCCTCTCAGTATTATTTCCAACAATTGGTATCAGAGCAGGTCCTTCAGAGAAGCTTGATCGCTTGAAGGTAGATCGTTCATCATGAGCAACTACGAGAGAGAAGCATCAATCAGGCCACTGGTTTTTGATGGGACAAACTTCAATTATTGGAAGGTAAGAGTTACTGCCTATCTTCAATCTCTTGGTACAGAAGTTTGGGACATCGTAGAGACAGGCTACGCTTTTCCTTCAGCTACTCCTACAGATGCAGCCGAGAAAAAGAAGTATGAAACAAATGCGAAAGCAGTCAGTACTCTATTAGGATGTATATCTCAATCAGAATTCATGAAGGTAATGCACTATAAATCCGCAAAAGAGATATGGGACAAAATTTTCACGAGCTATGAAGGAGATGAACAGGTAAAAAGTGCTAAACTTCAAACTCTCAGAATTCAGTATGAGACTCTCAAAATGTATAATGATGAAAGTGTGGCTAACTATTTTCTTCGGGTAGATGAGGTTGTTAACTGTATGAAAAATTTGGGTGAAGAAATAAAAGAGGCTATTGTGGTTGAAAAAGTTCTAAGATCATTGTCCCCCAAGTTTGAATCTAAAGTATCTGCAATAGAAGAAAAGGAAAATCTACGAATTCTTACTATGTCTCAGCTACATGGAATTCTAACTTCTTATGAAATGAGAAAGGGAGGTCCATCAGACAGAAGAGAAGCTGCTTTCAAGGCATCAGGCAAAGGAGATTATTATGAAGCGAGCCACGTCCCAGAAGAAGAGGAAGAAGAATCAAATTTTGTCAGAAATCTTCAAAGGGGTTCTGGAAGGTTTAGAGGTAAGTTACCTTTTAAATGCTTTGCTTGTGGAAGAGTAGGTCATTATGCTGCAAAATGTCCTTATAAGGATAAAGGAAAGGAACCTGCTAGATGGAACAAGAAACAGAATGCAAATAAGAAAAGCTACTACACTCATGAAGATAGTGATGGTCTATCAAACAGTGATGAAGATGAACAAGGTAATGAATATAAGTTGTTAATGGCATTTGAAGATGATGATTATATGGATGCTATAGATGTGGATAACCTTTATGATGAAATTACTAGACTCAAGAGATGTATAGAAGAAAAGAACATGATCATTGATACTCTACAATTTCAAATTGATGAAAAGGAAAAACATCTTGAAAAATTAGAAGGTGAAATTGTTGGTCTTAGAAAAGAGATTGAGAAAACAAAAGCTATTAATCTCAAGTTTGTCAAAGGATCTGAAACTTTGGATGAGATTATCAATGTGCAGTGGTCTCCACTAAACAAGACATGTCTGGGATATAATGGAGAAACTTGTCAAGCATCCACCTCAAAAAGTTATCTTGATGCAGCAAGAAGAAATGAGCAAAAGAACAATGAAGATCATCAGGTAAAGCAGGGACGAATTACAAACAGAAACTATCAGGGGCAATCCATCTTAAGGGTGAACAAAAGCTACAACCAGCCACAGGTAAAATCTTCTCAATTTGGTTCAAGAATAAATGACAATAGAAATTACAATCAATTGGCTGGTAGATTCGATAACCGCAGAAGTTTCTTCAATGGACAATGCTTTTCCTGCCATAACTTTGGTCACAAAGCAGCTCAATGTGTTGCATATAAAACGATCATGACTAGGGAAGCTCAAAAACAAAGAAGTATGACGGGGATTACAAAAAGGACCTATAACAACTTTTCGGTTCTTGAAAATGAAGTTGAATGTTCTATTTGCAATAACTTTGGTCATGAAGACTCTGAATGCAGGAGCAGGTTTCAGCAAAAAAAGGAACAAGCCTCAAGCACCAAAACATGGAGAATAAAGGAACCTCAAACAGAAATATGTGGGATAGCATTTTATGCATAGGGACAGGAAAATCTATGGTACATTGACAGTGGATGTTCGAAGCATATGACAGGTGATAAAGAAAAACTTGAGTCTTATTCTACTCTAGAAAAGGGAAAGAAAGTCTCTTTTGGAAATGATACTCCTGCAACTATAAAAGGAAAAGGCATTGCTCAGTTAAAAGAAAAGGTCAAGGCTGGAAATGTTTTGTATGTTGATGGATTGAAGCATAATATTCTAAGTGTCAGCTAGATGTGTGATCAAAGAATCGAGGTTATATTCAGATCAAATGGATGTCTTGTTCGTGATCTTGATACATGTAAAACAGTGATCAAAGGCAAAAGAACTCCAAATAATTTGTACATATTTGAAGAAGGACAACAACAATGCTATCTGAGCAAGGATGATGAGCACTGGTTATGGCATCGGAGGTTGGGACATCTAAGCTTTTCACAAATAAGGAAAGCATGCAAATATCAGGCAGTTCGCGATCTTCCAGATATCAAAATTCCTGACAACACCATATGCAAATCATGTCAGTTTGGAAAACAAACCAGAACTAACTTTCCAGAGAAAGAAGGATCAGCTAGCATGCCTCTTGAGCTAGTACATACAGATACATGCGGTCCTTTCAGGAAAAGAACACCTCGAGGAGAAGAATACTTGATATTATTCATTGACGATTTCTCCAGGTTTGTCTGGTTAGGACTTATGAAGCACAAAGATGAAGCATTCGAAAAATTCAAATCCTTCAAAGCCTTGGTTGAAAATCAATCAGGTCACAAAATTAAGTGCCTCAGATCCGACAGAGGTGGGGAATTTACTTCAAATGAATTTTTCGATTTCTGTGAAGAACATGGGATAAGAAGAGAATTCTCTACAACAAGAACTCCTCAGCAAAATGGAGTTGTGGAAAGAATGAACAGAACAGTCCAACAAATGGCTCGTGCTATGCTTGATGAGTTAGGAACTCCCGCAACTTTCTGGGGTGAAGCTGCACATGCTGCAGTTGTTATTCTCAACAAAACAAATGTCCTGGTGAACAGCACTCAAACTCCTCATGAGCTCTGGAGTGGTAGGACTCCTTCAGTAAAGCACTTCAAAATCTTTGGGAGCAAATGCTATATCAAGAATACTGATGAGCAGCTTGGCAAACTTGAACCTAGAGCAGATCAAGGCATTCTTCTTGGTTACTCTCCACATAGCAAAGCATACAAATGCTACAATAAAAGACTTGGCAGAATTGTTGACAGCATTGATGTAGTGGTTGATGAGAAGGGATACATTCCTAGGCAAGTACATCATGAAGACATCGAAGAAGATGAAGGCTACCCCCAACGACAGAATGATGAAGAAGAAGAACCTCAAGAAGAACCTGAGGAGCAAACAAGAATAGAAGAAAAGACTCCATCCAGATATGTTCATAAGAACCATCCAGAATCTCAGATTATGGGGCAGAAAGAAGCAGGTGTACAAACAAGAAGAACAGTTGCAGAAGCTTCAAGCTATTTGGCATTACTCTCCTCTACTGAACCACAAAATGTGAAAGAGGCATGAAAAGATGAATGTTGGGTGAAAGCAATGGATGAAGAACTTGAGTAGATCGAAAAGAACAACACTTGGGAGCTGGTTCCTAGACCAAAAGATAAGAATGTTATCGGGACAAAATGGGTCTTCAAAAACAAATTGAATGAAAATGGAGAAGTAATTAGAAACAAAGCCAGACTTGTTTGTAAATGGTATGCGCAGCAAGAAGGAATAGACTTTGAAGAAACCTTTGCTCCTGTTGCAAGACTTGAGGCCATCCGAATGTTCCTTGCTCTCTCAAGTTTTCAAAACTTCAAAGTATTTCAAATGGACGTGAAATCAGCCTTTCTGAATGGAGACTTGGAAGAAGAAGTGTACATTGAACAGCCAGATGGGTTCATTCTTGGAAATGATCCAAATCTTGTATGCAGATTGAAAAAGGCTCTCTATGGTCTCAAACAAGCTCCAAGGGCTTGGTACTATCGTTTGGACAAATATCTTCATCAACAAGGCTTTTCAAAAGGATCGGCAGATAACAATCTTTATATAAAAGTTGAAAATGACAAATTGCTAATACTTGTTGTGTATGTACATGACATTATTTTTGGGAGCAATGAAGAAGCTATGAGTCAAAACTTTGCCTTGGTCATGCAGAAAGAATTTGAAATGTCCTTGCTAGGAGAACTGACATATTTCCTTGGTTTGCAAATCCAACAAAAAGAAGGAGGAATCTTTTTATCTCAAACCAAGTATCTCAAACAGATTTTGAAGAAATATGGTATGGAAGATGCAAAACCAGTATGTACACCCATGGTCACAGGATGTAGCCTCAGTGCAAATGATGAATCTGCAGCAGTACATCAACCAACCTATAGATCTATGATTGGAAGTTTACTTTATTTGACAGGTACCCGACCAGACATCATGCATGCAGTTGGAATAGTTGGAAGATTTCAGGCAAATCCGAACGAGACTCATCTTCAGGCGGTGAAGAGAATTTTCAAATATCTTCAAGGGACTCAAAATTATGGCTTATGGCATCCTATAGATACAGATCTTACACTTCATGCTTATACAGATGCAGATTGGGCCGGAAGCGTGGATGACAGGAAAAGCACAAGTGGTGGTGCGTTCTTTATGGGTTCCAGACTGGTATCTTGGTTCAACAAGAAACAGAGTTCGATTGCCTTGTCTACAGCTGAAGCGGAATATGTTGCTGCTGCATCTTGTTGCACCCAACTCCTTTGGATGATGGAGACTTTGCAGGATTTTCAAATCACTTGTACACCACCAATCCCCATCTTATGTGATAACACAAGTGCAATCAGCATCTCAAAGAATAATGTTATGCATTCAAAAACCAAGCACATACCAATCAAGTATCATTTTCTCCGGGAACAAGTGCTTGAACAGAAGGTCAAGTTGGAGTATGTTCCTTCTAAGGAACAAGTTGCCGATATTCTCACCAAACCATTGCCCAGGGACACTTTTGAATACCTCAGGCAAAAGCTGGGGGTTGTTGATACATCATATTATTGTTGAACCTCTTCTGATTGATGGTACAGGTTCAGGGGGAGCATATAATGCATTTTTGGCATTATGGAGGATGTGCAGAAGGAGATCTTGGAAGTAGCTGCAATATGTCTCTATCTCTTTCATGGTGGATTATGGTTCTTTGTTGAAAATCTGGTTCATATTCAGGGGGAGCATGTTCTTAGGGGGAGCATAACCCTTTGCCCTTGATGTCAAAGGGGGAGAATGAAGTTGAAGTTTTGAGGTTGCCATCAAGTGCAAAGGGGGAGATTGTTGGCATTATGGCTAAAGTGTTGTCCTTGATGGCAACCCATTCAGGTGATAGATCACAGTACTTCAAGTCAGCAGCAGAGATTGATGATCAGCTATCAAATATTGAAGAAAATAAGGGGTACGTAGGTACACCTTACATATGGTGCGTACACGCAGGTCAATATTACATAAAGTGCGTACATACCCGCAGTTATCCCGTTCAGAAGGTGTGTACCCCCAGTGCACACATTTCAAGGCAAAGAAATTCACATGTGGGGTTTTCTTATGTTTTACTCTTGGTATTTAGCCGACGGTATTGTGTTATTATGGTGTCGGCTCGTGGTATTGATCCATGATTTAAGGAAGAGCTTTCCTATATAAAGCAAAGGAGATCATTTGGCTTGAGCATGTTTTGGGTTGAATATCTTATGAGGGCTAGATCTGACATATTATGATCTCTCTTGGGAGTATGTCTAGATCTAAATAAGGCGAATCTACTGATGGATTGAGATCTCTTCGGCGCATGTTCAGATCTGTAGATCTGACTGTCTGGGTTATTTCTGAAATCTTGAATTCATCTATGCCCGAAGGTACGCAGGTACAGTGAAAGAAAAGTGCGTACATATGCAGGAACGAAGCGTTTCAGGTGCGTACATACGCAGGCACAGAAGGGTTGCAGGTGCGGAGGTCCGCAGGCAGTTCAATGGACTCAGAGCGAGGTACGCAGGCTAGCAGTTGAGCAGGGTGCGTACATAAGCAGGCTAGCAGTTGAGCAGGGTGCGTACTGTAAGCAGGCAAGCAGTTGAGCAGGGTGAGTACTGTAAGCAGGCCAGCAGTTGAGCAGGGTGCTTACGTAAGCAGGCGAGCAGTTGAGCAAGGTGCTTACTTCTCTTAAAATATTTGTTTATCATTGTTGTGTTCTGGGTTTGGTCCTATTATTGTTGATCTGGTTACTACAGTTGACTGGGTGATTCTCTTATACTTGTTGATTATTTGATGCTTATGGATACAGTTTGAAAATTTATGAAAAGTGGTCCTTGTAAGAAAAGAAGTAGGGGGTTGTAGCTCCCTTCCAGGAGAGACTGGAAAACGAGAGAGAGAGTTGTAGCTCTCTGCAGGTTGCAGCCTGCGTACTGGTAAAGGACTGCACCAGTACAAAACCATTGTAAAAGGAGTTTCTAATTTGAAAGAAGATAGAGACATATTGCAGCAGGTGGTTTTCACCCACATTGGGTTTCCACCTTACATCTTGTTTTCTTTGGTGTGACTATATGTTTTCTTTTGTTCATGCTCATTATTTTATGGTACTGACATGCAAAAATAATTCAAAGAACAAATAAAGAAGATTTATTAAAAGAATTAGATAATACTGATTCACCCCCCCTCTCAGTATTATTTCCAACAAGAAACCCACGCAAAGCTACCCATAACCCATTCACAGACATGCCCTTAACCATAGTGCAGTTTTGTTTCTGAAACTCGGACCTGTTGAAACCAAATCCTAACCAAAACAGTCCCATTCATACTCAAATTCGTCCTCCATAAGCTTCGTTGTCTCAGAGATGTCCTTGCCAAGGTGCACATCAGATATCCCAAATGATGGAGGACACCTCTATATATATACCAATTTGTCCTTATGGAGGTGAAGAAAACCTTGATACTTAGGCAAATTTGAATTTCAATTTGCCCGTCTTAATAAAGTCATGACTGGTAGAATTTTTTTTAGATATTTTTTTATCCAAATTCAGTGTTTTTTTTAGGTCGATTTTGGTTCTCCCCAAAAGAGAAATTCATTGTCACAATTATCTTCTCAAAGGAGTTGTTCAAAGTGGGATTTGGCCTTAGTTGCCAATTTTAACAAATTTGTTGAGATTTTCTGTTTGGAGCAAAATAGGAAAAATCTTAGCTGATGAAAACAATAGAATTCAGGTCCTAGATTAGCTCTAGGTTGTTGGGAGGGAGTTAATGCCTCCTATATTTTATGTGAGTGAGTTAATGAGGCTGTTAGATTCTCTGTGCTATATAACAGGCAACCATTCAGATGTTTGCTAAGAGGGTGAGAGTTTTATGAGGTTTTCACTATGTAATCTCCAATTTGATTAATAAATTCCTGATGCCTATGTTTGGTGGACGTAGCCCAGATTGGTTGGGTGAACCACGTTAAAAAACTGTCTCTTATGTGCTTGATTGTTCTACTGTGTTAAGTTTATTTAAGTTTGTTGTGCACCTGTACCAACAAGTGGTATCAGAGCATGTTGGAGGTGCTGCCTGGAGGAGCTGACTGGAGGCGCTGCGTACGTGACTGCTGTGAATACCCGCGGTGCGTTTGCTGTGCGTTTTTTTGGCTGGAGAAGTGAATGCGTTGTTCGCTGTTAGCGCTGGCTGGTGATTTGTTGTGCCTAAAATACCTGGTGCCTGAAATGCGTGGAGCTGTTGGTTGCGGGAGCGCTGTAAAAACCTGTGCGCGTGGAGCTATTGGTGGTGCGTTTGCTGAGGTATGTTGTTTCTGTTGCTCTCCGTGTGATTTCAACTCTGTGCGTGGATTTTATAACCTTGGTGGAGCGCTTATAACCTTGGTGGAGTTCACTACTGTGCATGGATATTACCTGCGCAGAGACAACTTTAACAAGTTTTTCAGTTTATAGTTTTGGTTTGTCGAAGTAAAGCACGGGGCACGCTGTTTATCGTTTAAATGGAGGCTCTCTAATGAGACGTTGGTGAATTATGGCCTCTGGGCAATCATAACTTTAGTTTGATATGTCGATTCTGTAGAATATTGTGCCGCGTTTGTTCCCTCAAAAACACTTAAAATATTCACGCTCTTCTGGTCACAAAAGGGAAACAAATAACCAAAATTGTCTCAATACAAGACAATCATTTTCCGAAGACATATTTCGTTAAATATACGTAGAAATGTTTTTTGGATAAATAATAGAAAATGACCATTCACAAAACAATGGGAAGGTATCATGCCAGATAACAACATTGTATTTTGAAAACCAGAGACTTTCAAATGTTCCCGTGGACCTTCTAAGTTCCAAAGGCAGAGGCAGAAATTTTTTTTTTGTGAAGTGAAAACGGAAGATATTTTTTTTGAGGCATCGGCAGTTTGGTTTTTTAAATTGCTGGAATTTAAACGTTGGTATTGGAGATTATTGTGTTTTTTGATACAAAATGGTGAAAACTCAAAGTGCCCGGTTTGAAATTGAGAAATTTAATGGCAAGAATAATTTTGAGATCTGGAAGGTGAAGATGCACGATCTGCTGGTTCAACAAGGTGTGGCGAAAGCACTGTTGGGGAAAAACAAAAGGCCTCCTTCCATGATGGAGGATGAATGGGATGAGATGGACGATAGAGCTCTGAGCGCAATTCGGTTATGTCTGGTGGACGATGTTCTGTTCAACATTGTGTCAGAGAAATCTGCCGCAGGCTTGTGGTCAAAGCTTGAGAAGCTCTATATGACGAAATCTTTGACAAATCGGATTCTCCTGAAACGACAGCTTTACGGTTTGCGGATGAAAGAAGGTACCTCAATTGCTGATCACCTGAATGTTTTTAATACCTTATTGGTGCAATTAGGCAGTCTAGATGTGAAATTTGATTCAGAGGATAAGGCAATAACTCTATTATGTTCATTGCCTGAATCTTGGGATCACTTTGTTACTTCCATAAGCTTTATTACATCAGACATCCTTGAGTTTGACGATGTTGTTGGAGCCTTGTTGGCTGAAGAGACAAGGAAGAGGTCGAATGCAGACACCTCTACATCAGAGGTAATGATGGCCAGAGGTCGCTCACGAGAGAGACACTCCGGGGGAAAGCATAGCGACTCTCGCTCAAAGTCCAAGGGAAAGAAGCCAAAGGTGAAGTGTTGGCATTGTGGCAAGGCTGGACATCTGAAAAAGGATTGCTGGAAGCGAAAGCAGGCTGCTAAAGAAGGCTCTTCGACAGAAAAGAAGGAATCCAACACCATAGATACAGGTTCAGTATCCGGTTTAGGTATGAGTGATGAGGTATTGTCTGTTAATGTTTCAAAACATGATCAACATTGGTTGTTAGATTCTGGGGCATCTAACCACATGTGTATACATAGAGATTGGTTTAAAACATATAGATCAGTTGATGATGGAGTCGTGTACATGGGTAATGATGTCACGTGCAGTATTGTTGGAATAGGAAGTGTACAACTACAAATGTTTGATGGCACAACCAAAATGTTAACTGATGTGAGGGATGTACCAGATTTAAGGAAAAATTTCGATTTCATTAGGAGCACTTGATTCAAATGGATATAAAACTGTAATTCAAGGTGGAGTAATGAAAATTTACAAAGGCATCTTACTAGTTATGAAAGCTAAGAAAGTAGGAAATTTATTTCAGTTAGAAGGTAGAACTGGGTCAGATCATGTGTCTGTGTCTGAACATGACAGTAGTTCCATTCACTTATGGCATCAAAGATTGGGGCATATGAGTGAAAGAGGATTGAAAATTTTGGCTGACCGAAAGTTACTTCCTAATCTAAGATCTGGAAAATTGGATTTCTTTAAACATTGTCTATTTGGTAAACAAAGTAAACAAAAGTTTAAAACAGGTAAACATACTAGTAAAGGCATACTTGATTATATCCATTCAGATGTGTGGGGTCCAGCTCCTACAAATTCATATGGTGGTTCGTCTTATTTTGTATCATTCATTGATGACTTTTCTAGAAAAGTGTGGGTCTACATGTTGAAACGGAAGTCTAATGTTTTTACAGTTTTCAAGCAGTTTAGAGCATTGGTAGAAAATAGCACTGGTAGAACTATAAAATGTTTAAGAACTGACAATGGTGGTGAGTTTTCCTCCAAGGAGTTTGACAGCTATTGCAAGGATGCAGGGATCGAGAGGCATAAGACCACTGTTTATACTCCTCAGCAGAATGGAGTTGCTGAACACATGAACATGACTCTTCTAGAGAGAGCAAGGTGTATGCTGAGTAACGCTGGGTTGCAAAAGGAGTTGCGGACGGAAGCAGTGGCAACATCTTGTTATGTGATAAACCGATCTCCATCAACGGCAATAGGCTGCAAGGTTCCGCAAGAGGTATGGAAAGGACACCCTTGTGATTATTCTAAACTCAGAGTGTTTGGTTGTGATGCATATGCTCTAGTGCCTAAACATCAGCGAACTAAATTAGATCCGAAATCGAAAAGGTATGTCTTTGTTGGGTATGGTGATGGAACAAAGGGATTTAGATTGTGGGATCCTACTACCCGCAAAATCATCATCAACAGAGATGTAAAGTTTGATGAATCCTCTCTTGTACAGTTAGATGTAAATAGTAGATTGAAACTGGATGATGTATCTGATTTCCAGCATATTCAGTTTGACAACATTTCTAATGATAGTCATAACGACCATAGTTCAGATTCTAGTCATGAACAGGTTTCAGAATCAGATTATGAACAGGGTTCAGATGGAGGTCATGAACAGGTCTCAGATGGCGATCATGAAGAAGTTCCTACAGATGATAGACAACCAATTGTGGAAGCACCAAAAACATTCTTAAGGAGGTCTACAAGGATCAAGCACCCTCCGAGAAGGTATGATGATCATGTTACTTCAGTTGCTTTGATAGCTAATGATGATGAACCTTTGTGTTATCAGGAAGTTGTAGAAGGTTCAAATAGTGACAAATGGAAAGCAGCCATGAAGGAAGAAATGATGGCCTTAGGTAATAATGGCACGTGGGATCTGGTTGAACTTCCCAAAGGCAGGAAAACTATGGGATGCAAGTGGGTGTTCAAGCTGAAACGGGGTGTGAATGATACGGAAGACAGGTACAAAGCGAGACTGGTTGCAAAAGGGTTTTCTCAGAAAGCTGGCATAGACTTTCATGAGATATTTTCACTAGTGGTTAAAATTGTCTCAATTAGAATTGTGTTAGCATTAGTGGCTTTGTTTGATTTAGAGTTGCAACAATTAGATGTTAAGACTGCATTTCTACATGGAGACTTAGATGAGGAAATATATATGGAACAACCGGAAGGGTTTGTTCAGCATCGCAATAAGAAATTTGTCTGCAGGCTCAAGAAGTCATTATATGGCCTGAAGCAGTCGCCTCGGCAGTGGTATAAGAAGTTTGATTCTTTCATGTTGAGTCAGAAATATGTAAGAAGTGAATATGATCATTGCGTTTATTTTAAGCAGTTAAATAATGGCATGTTCATTATCTTAGTGTTATATGTTGATGATATGCTTTTAGCAAGCAAAAGCATTGAAGAAATCAATAGGTTGAAGACTCAGATGGTAAGGACGTTTGATATGAAAGATCTAGGAGCGACAAGACAGATTTTGGGCATGGAGATTTTCAGAGACAGGGGCAATGGTAAGCTGTGGCTATCACAACAGAAGTATGTTGAGAAAATACTTTTGAGGTTTGGTATGAATAATGTGAAGCCTATGTCGATCCCTTTAGCTTCCCATTTTAAGCTTTCTTCGAGTTTATGTCCTAATACAGATGAAGAAAAGGATTATATGTCTCGAATTCCATATGCAAATGTAGTAGGATGTTTGATGTATGCGATGGTGTGTACACGACCAGATATTTCTCATGCAGTTGGGGTTGTCAGCAGGTACATGGCAAATCTGGGTAAAGAGCACTGGTCAGCAGTGAAATGGGTGCTTCGGTATATGAGAGGCACAAGTAGTTATTGTATTTCTTACAATAAGAGTAGTGAATTTGTTTGCGGATATGTTGATTCCGATTTTGTAGGTGATTTGGATAAGAGAAGATCAACTTCAGGGTACGTCTTTACTCTTGCAGGTGGAGCTATAAGCTGGATGTCAAAGCTACAGAACATTGTTGCTTTATCCACTACTGAAGCAGAATACATTGCTGCTTCGCATGCTTGCAAAGAGGTGGTTTGGTTGAAAGGTTTGCTTGGTGAGTTTGGTAGGTTAGAGGACAACATCAGGTTACTTTGTGATAGTCAAAGTGCAATACATTTGGCTAAGAATCCGGCCTATCATAGTAAATCAAAGCATATTCCAATTAAGTACCATTTTGTAAGACAGGTTATCACTGAAAGGGGAGTCTCTCTTGAAAAGGTGCATACAAAGGAGAACTGTGCAGATATGTTCACGAAACCAGTTTTGTTGGAGAAGCTACGCTGGAGTTTGGCTTCTCTTGGCTTGCAGAAAAGATAAAATAATAATAACAAGGCATCAGGAGAATTGTTGTCAAGGTGGAGATTGTTGAGATTTTCTATTTGGAGCAAAATAGGAAAAATCTCAGTTGATGACAACAATAGAATTCAGGTCCTAGATTAGCTCCAGGTTGTTGGGAGGGAGTTAATGCCTCCTATATTTGATGTGAGTGAGTTAATGAGGCTGTTAGATTCTCTGTGCTATATAACAGGAAACCATTCGGATGTTTGCTAAGAGGGTGAGAGTTTTATGAGGTTTTCACTATGTAATCTCCAATTTGATTAATAAATTCCTGATGCCTATGTTTGGTGGACGTAGCCCAGATTGGTTGGGTGAACCACGTTAAAAAATTGTCTCTTATGTGCTTGATTGTTCTGCTGTGTTAAGTTTATTTAAGTTTTCTGTGCACATGTACCAACAAAATTGAAACAGAGTCAAAGGTTTTAGGGAGTGAAAATAGAAAGAGCTTCATAAATAATATTTGAAAGAGAATAATTAGACATTTTTTAAATATCCAAGAGCAAGGTTTCTTAACCAGAAAAGGAAGAAGGAAGACTTAAGATGTGCAAAAAAATGTGAAAAAATTATGTAAACTCTGATAATGAAGAAGCATTCACCCATTGCAGAACGACTAAAATAGTTGCACTGCTTACTTGCCTCTTACTTACCAAGTTGGATTTGTAATATGACCCACTACTATACAACATGTCAAATAAATTGTAATTAAGAAAGGTGGGAACTATGCTAAAATATTATGAGGGGACCAATCATCCTAACCATGATTTATTGGGATAAAATGTACACGAGATCACTGGATCCTTGCAGATCATCGCAAGTAATAATGAAGGGAACAAAGGCAGAATAATTGCAAAGAAAATTTTGTAGGAAGCATCAGTTGATATTAACAATAGATAAAAGCAAAGAAATTTTCAATCAAGGAACTCGTATCGAACAATTGTCGACAATATCGTTGATATCTTGGAAATGAACCCTGAGGAGGAAGTAGAAGAAAATGGTGCAAATGTTGATTAATACCCATAAGAAGAGATTTCAGAAACTTGGTATTCACCCTTTAAGAACTGGAAAAACATTCATGGCTCATGGTGCTGCACAAACAAATGCAACATTAAAAAAAATGGCATACTAAAAAAAAGGATGAGGGCCTAAGGATACCTCAACGACCAGGAGCACGAATATAATAGTATTGGACTGAGGCTTTGGTGAACTAGAGTGGAACTTCAATGGAGCGGGCCTTCGGTAGGTAATTCTCCTTCCGTGGACAGAGTAACGATTGAGTATCCAAGTGGATGACCAGAGATGTAGAGGTGCCAGATGTTGCATGGAGGAAGACCGGACATTGCATATGAGAAAACAGTTAAATAGCATCCATCTGGGAAACTTTGCATAACAATGCTTGTTACATAATCTGGAGTTATGATATTCCCATGACGCCTTGGATCATGAAAAATATGTTTGTGGATCTGTGATATTCATTGACAGAGAAGGAATGTGTGCCAGATGGAAGACAAGTTGGAACATAATGTTCCTTGGAATGTTACTTAAATATCGAGACTTCTGTTGGAATGAAATGTTAATAAGTATTTGCATGCTAGAGTTGCATAATTGAGAGTGTAATTGGACCAGAGGGAATGACGGGGTGAACCAAGAGGCACGTTAAGGTCATACCAAAGGATGGAAGGTATGTGTTGCAGGTATGCGTGGAAGGTATGCACTCATAGACTACATTGAAGGTATGCATTAAAAGATGGAAGGTATATTACATTACAAGTATGCATTCATAAATTGTGTTGTACGTATGCATTAAAGGATGACAGACTAGAAGATGCCAGAGCATATAGACCTTTACAGATAACAGATGCCAGAGTCAGTGATAATGGAGGGCGTGTATGCCAGGGTTGTGGTGCTAACGCTGCCTTTGTTGCATCCTCGTCTCTTCACACTAGATTTTTCGACTTTCAATAAAATTCAAGAGTCTTAGACTCATGTAATGATCATGGTACTGATGGTGTGTGTTCAAAGATAAGGATTTTATAGCAGTTAAAGTAGGTTCTAGAAATATGAACTATTATTATCTTTGTCCACCTTCCATAGCCATCATCTTAGATGTGAGTTGGATTTTATTACAGAAAATGCCTAGAATGCTTTATGTTGCTTGATGGAGACATGCTCCAAAGTTACATGGTTTTATTTTATTTGCAACTATGTTAGCAGGATTATTGAATCGCTTGCTTCTAGATATGATAATTGTACTGCTTGCTTCACAATATTATGACTGATTTTAATGTTGGAAATTTCTGATAATTTCAAACAAAAACTGAATAGAGAATGATACTCTGTTTTTACACATGATTTTTAACACAGGGAAGCAAAAAAGTTTGCTGAGCAGATAGTTTTTTACACCCACAAAACAAACTTTGTATTCATTAATAAAACAACCTGATACAAACTTCTTCATCTTAACAAGGGATGCACCAAAAATTACTGTCTCTTCTTGTACAAAATGACACCGCTGTGTGTGTAATTTTTTTTTTTTACATTTACTGCTGTGTAAAATTTCTTTACATATGCCCTGCTCTTACATACATTTCAACCAAAAAAAATTCATACATCCATTCGCACTATTGTGCGTTCTTCCCTTTTTGCTTTCAACAAAACAATTTTTTTTTACCATCACACACCAGCGTGCTTCCCTTACATTGCCATATTCAACAAAAATTACATTCATTCGAATTTCCCCTTTCGTTTTCACTTACACGCTGCCCCTATTTTCACCCTCTTCGCACTTCTATGTGTTTCATATCATATGCACTCAAAAAAACATTACATGTTTTTAACCAAAAAAAACTATATAAAAAAAAACATATTATATTATATGCCGTGTAAAAAGAATAAACTTAAGGACTTTACCAAAAAATATACGACTATAATAAATTCATTTATTACTTCAGCATGGTGAAAATTAAATTTCTAGTCCTTTTGCTGACAAACCTGGCGGTCAACCAACACGCGTCGGTCAGCAAATGTGATCGGAGCCCCCTCCAAAAGTACCACGCTGCGTGAAATGTGGTGCGGGGAAATCAGGGTGGTTTTGCTGGAAATAAATACGTGCAAGTGAAATTATATTTCAACACTCCCCTTTAATTTCAACTGCTGGGTTATCAGTCATACCCAGACATTTCCTCAAAAATTCAAAACTCTTCTGGCCCAATGGTTTGGTCAGAATGTCTGCAACCTACTCCTGAGTCCTGCAATGTTGTAAAACAATTTCTCCATTGTTTACCAATTCCCTGATGTAGTGAAACTTTGTGTCAATGTGTTTCTTTCTCTTATGAAACACATAATTCTTGGATAATGCAATAGCTGAGCTATTGTCACAAAAAATCATGATTTATTTTGCTTGTTCTTGGCATAAGCTCCTCAACATCCTTCTCATCCATACTGCTTGACATGCTGCTGCTGTAGCTGCCACATATTCTGCCTCTGTTGTAGACAACGCTACAATAGGCTGTTTTTTAGAAGCCCATGAAATGGCTCCTGAACCCATGTGAAAAACATAAATGAAAGTGCTTTTCCGATCATCTACACTTCTAGTACAATCACTATCAGTGTATCTAATTAAATCTGAACATTCTGAGATAGTATATAAAATGCCAAACGTTTTAGTACCTTTAACATACCTCAGAATCCTTTTTGCTGCCTGCCAATGTGCTTCTTTTGGCCTCTCCATGAATCTAGAAATTAAACTAACAACATACATTATATCCGGCCTAGTTGCAGTCAAATACATGAGGCTACCAACTATGCTCTTGTAAAAACTAGGATCAAAATCCTTGTTGTTGTCCTCTTTGCTGAGTTTTAATCTCATCACTGTGGGAGTGATCGCTGCCTTGATCTCATGCATGTTAAATCTTTCCAACACTTCATTAACATATTTTTCTTGTGAGATAAAAATCTCATTTTCATTTTGATCTACTTCTATTCCTAAGAAGTATCTCAGCAAACCCATGTCAAACCCATGTCAGTTATCTCAATTTTTTCTTTCATGACTGTTTTGAAATTTTCAATAAGATAATCATCATTACTTGTGAAAATAACATCATCAACATATAACACAACAAGTAGTAATTTACCATCCTTTTCTTTGATGTAGAGGGTGGGTTCTCCCTCACACTTTTCAAATCCATTTTCCAGTAAATAGGAATCTATCCTACTGTACCATGCTCTTGGTGCTTACTTCAGCCCATAAAGAGCTTTCTTCAATCTGCACACTTTGTGCTCTTGGCCTTTCTTTTCATAGCCTAGAGGTTTTTCAATTTAAACCTCTTCCATTAACACTCCATTTAGGAATGCTGACTTCACGTCCATTTGGTAAACTTTCCACTTATTTTGTGCTGCTATGGACAACACTGCTCTCACGGTTTCCATTCTTGCAACCGGTGCAAAAGTTTCCTCATAATCTCTCCCATATTTTTGCTTGTATCCTTTGACAACAAGTCTTGCCTTGTGTCTTTCTATTTTGCCTTTAGCATTACTCTTGGTCTTGTAGACCCATTTAACTCCAATGACTTCCTTACCTTTTGGTAGTTCAACCAAATCCCATGTCTTGTTTCTTTCTATGGCATTGATCTCCTCATCCATAGATTCTATCCATTTCCTATCCTTAATAGCATCTTCGAAATGAATAGGGTCATCAGCATGACAATATAAAGCAAACAAAGAATTCATACCTTCATCATAAATGTCACTTAAATTTCTGAACTTCTTACCTCTTTCATTTGGTGTGCAAGTGCTTGAAAAAGCACTTGAATTTCCTCCTTGTGGTGTGCTTGGAGAAGCACTTTCATTTCTCCTCAAGGGTGTCCCTTGCTGCCCTTGTTTTGGCACTGTAGTTTGGAGATGTATTTCAGCCATCTCCTCATCATCTTCATCATGAGACAAACAATTTTTAACATTCATTGTTTTCTATATGCTTCCATCCCAAGCTTCCTCCTCAATGAACTGAACATCTCTACTCACAAAAAAATTCTTGGTGGATGGGTTATACATCCTATAAGCTTTGGATTCCTCACTGTATCCAATGAAAATACATTTCTCCCCTTTGTTGTCCAACTTCCTCCTTAGCTGATCTGGAATGTGTGCATAAGCCACACATCCAAAAACTTTCATGTGGGTGACTCCTTGCTTTCTCCCACTCCATGCTTCTTCCGGCACTCTGTTCATGACTGCTTTTGTAGGGCATCTATTCAAAATATACACTGCACAATGTACAGCTTCAGCCCAATAATCATTTGGCAAATGTTTTGCCTTTAGCATACTCCTCGCCATATCCATGATTGTCCTATTCTTTCTTTCGGCAACTCCATTTTGATGCGGAGTGTACCTAGTGGTAAACTGCGTATGAATTCCATTTTCTCTACAAAACCATAGAAATTATTTGGAGATATACTCACCTCCTCTATCATTCCTTATAACCTTGATATGCAGCCCACTTTGGTTTTTTACAAGTGCTTTGAAGTTCCGAAATTTTTCAAACACTTCACTTTTGTTCTTCAGAAAATATACCCAAGTTTTTCTAGTAAAATCATTAATGAATGTTAGTAAATATTTGCTACCTGCGAGTGATGGAATTTACATCGGTCCACATAAATCTGAGTGGACAATCTCTAAGGGTGCTTTTGCCCTTATGCTTTTCCCTGATGGAAAACTTTCTCTGTGTTGTTTCTCCAAGATACAACCTTCACAAAGGTTGTCCGGTTTCTCTATCAATGGTAATCCTCTTACCATTCCTTTTCTGCTCAACAAGTTAAGACCTCCAAAATTGAGATGTCAAAATCTCAAGTGCCACAACCAATTTTCATCCTTTGGTTCACTTTGGAAATCCTCTTGTGTTATTGCTGCAATTTCTTCTTTATTTTTCAAATCTACTTTTATCCTGAGAGGGAACATCCTATTCCTTATTAGCTTCACTTCAGCAACACATTGTTTGCTAGTTTTTCTATCCATGATGGTGCATACATCATTCTCAAAGAAGACATTGTAACCCTTTTGAACAAGTTGTCCAATACTCAAGAGGTTAAATTTCATTCCAGGAACATAATAAACATATGCTATGGTTTTATTTTCACCTTTCTTTGTAAATATTTTTACTTCTCCTTTTCCCATAATAGAAACTTTAATATCAGTCCCGAGTGTGACTTGTGACTTCACACTCTGATCTAACTTAGAAATCAGGGCTATGTTTCCTGTCATATGGTTATTGCAACCAGAGTCTAGAAACCATATATCATCACTCTTTGTTTCATCCATATTACAAGCTAACAACAAATTATCTTGGCTGATATTTTCTCTAGTGAAATTTGCACTAGATCTATTATTCATATCATGCTGCTTCTTCCTACATTCATTTGCATAATTCCCATATTTTTTACAATAATAACATTGGATGTTGGATTTTTCATACCTCTGTCCTTGAGCATTATGTTGTCCACTTTTTTGGCTGCTGCCTTGGCCTTGGTTCTGATTTGGATTGCTACCTCTTCCTTGAGCATTTGTTGGACTATTTCTTCCACCTCTGTTTTGGCTTTTGCCTCTTCCTCTCTTGTTTCCTCTACCTTGACCTCTTCCTCTTCCAAAGGACATCTGGGTCTTAAAGGCATGTTCTAGAGATGAGTTTTCATTTCTACTCAATCTCCGCTCATGTGTTATCAATGATGCATGTAGTTCATCAATTGAAAAGTTTGTGAGATATTTTGTCTCTTCTATGTTGGTAACAATCACATCGAACTTTGAGGGTAGAATCCTCAATAGTTTCTCCATAATCCTCCTTTCTTCAAGAATTTCTCCATGAGTCCTTATCTGTGTGACCAGACCAATCACATGTGTGAAGAATGAGTCAATATTATTTGACTCCTTCATGCAAAGATTCTCAAAATCTCTCCTCAGCAACTGTAGTTTTGTTGTCTTCACTTTCTCCATGCCTTGATAGGTTGTCTTGAGTGTTTTCCATGCTTCTTTGGATGTCTTGGCTGCTGCTATCCATGGAAACACACTCTCATGCACTGCTTGATATAAAAATATGAGGGCTTTGGAATCCTTCTTCTTATTGCTCTTCAATAGATCTTTCGCTGCCCGAGTTAACCTTTTAAACTCATTCTCATCTGTTGGTTCTTCAAAACCATCTTCAACTAATTCCCATAAATCTTGAGAAGAAAACAGGGCTCTCATGGTTATTGCCCAATAGTCATAGTTTTCCCCATTAAATTGTGGGAGCTGGGTATTACAGATACCCATGCTAGTCCTAGTGCTAGAGCCAGCCATTCTTGCACTCTTAACTATGCTTCTAATACTTGACTGTGTATTTAAAAATCGTTGACTGTCTTCAACAGCAATCCAAAAAAAAACTTGAGAAATACCTTGGATTTTTGACTGAGTCTTCACTCTACTAGAGAAGCTGCTGCAACAAAAATCCTTCCTTTAGCTTCTTTGACACCTTCAAAGAGCCTGGACAAGCTCTGATACCATGTTGGAAATTTCTGGTAATTTCAAACAAAAACTGAACTGAGAATGATACTTCGTTTTTACACAGGATCTTTAACATAGGGAAGAAAAAATGTTTGCTGAGCAGACAGAGTTTCTTACACCCACAAAACAAATTTTGTATTCATTATTAAAACAATCTGATACAAACTTCTTCCTCTTAACAGAGGGATTCACCAAAAATTACTCTGTCTCTTCTTGCACAAAATTACACTGATGTGTGTGTAATTTTTTTTTTTTACATTTACTACTGTGTAAAATTTCTTTACATATGCCCTGTTGTTACATACATTTCAACCAAAAAAAAATTCATACATTCATTCACACTATTGTGCGTTCTTCCCTTTTTGTTTTCAACAAAACAAAAAAAAATTTACCATGGCACACCAGCGTGCTTCCCTTACATTGCCATATTCAACAAAAATTGCATTCATTCGTTGCTGCGAATTTCCCCTTTCGTTTTCACTTACACGCTACCCCTATTTTCACCCTCTTAGCACTTCTGTGTGTTTCATATCATATGCACTAAAAAAAAACATTACATGTTTTTAACCAAAAAAAAACTATAAAAAAAACATATTATATTACATGCCGTGTAAAAAAAATAAAATTAAGGACTTTACCAAAGAAATCTACGACCATAATAAATTCAGCATGGTGAAAATTAAATTCCTCGTCCTTTTGCTGACAAACCTGGTGGTCAACCAAAACATTCATTCGCGCAAGTTCAAAAGGTGCAGGTCCGTTGATTTAATCGAATGACTATGATTAATTCCCTGGGAGCCCCTTTTAATCGAACTTTACCGGCCAGGGAATGGTTGGTTTTGAAACCATACTGTGGACATGCGTCAGTCAACGAATGTGATCGGAGCCCCCTCCAAAAATACCACGCTACGTGAAACGTGGTGCAGGGAAATTAGGGTGGTTTTGCTGGAAATAAATGCGCGCAGGTGAAATTATATTTCAGCATTTAAAGAGAAGGGAATTCGTCTTGATTCAAATGCATTGGCAATGTTGAGCTCTATTTCTAGAGGCGATCTTCGATGAACTATCACCATGTGTTAAAATCATGTATTTGTCAAAGCTGGCGATGACATTTAATGTGAGATGGTTCGTGTGGTCGTGGTTCTTTGTGTAGATCGCAATTGAGGCTAATACTCTTGAACAGTCTAACTATGCACGTGCATTTTTGGTCAAGAATATTTGGAGCATACACATGTAAAAATTCATCTCAATGACGCATATTGGTGAATATTTCAACAACGCTCTGGAACAAAAATGTTGGAAGTTAAAAATAGTGATTGTTGCAAGGGCAAGGGTTGAATATTAAAAGGCCATTTACTTTGAGAAACATATACTAGTTGATTATTGCTAGAAACTAAGCCTGTTATGATGTTTTGTTGTCGGTTCCATCATAGGTAACTTTGAGTAAGGTAAATGTTTTCCTGCAAGTATGGCACATGTATTGTAGTTGCAATATTTTGTATGTGGTTGAGTTATTAATGAATCTAAACATACAATCATGATTAAAATTGCACGATGGGAAAGTAGGCTTGTAATTTTTGTAATGATTCCAAATTTTATCCCTTCTGCTTTTATGAAATTCAAAGAAAGTGCATGGAATAATTTTGTAAGAGTTTATAATACTCTTTAGTACCCTCTGTCGGTGAGCACTATACATATCAAAACCATTAGCTTTTACTATTACCTAATGACTCAATACCATTTCTAGATTATTCTTGGTATGCATTCATTTAATGGACCAGAGGAGGAAAGGTCTTTTGTTGTAGGCATCTCTTATATTTGGATGGAATGTGCAAGAACATACTATACGGTTTGTAGTAAAACTTCTATCAAGTCTTGTTCCTTCATAAGATATAACAAGAAAAGATGCATTGTCCTTTTGCATACATGAATCTATCATATAAACAATTTGTTACAATGGAGGTTCATTCTTCCATTACCATCTGATCAGTTCATGAATAGCAGATTGATGACTTAATTGAGGAGGCATACATTTCCATTACAAAATATACAACTTAGTCTAAAGAAAATGGTTGTTATAAACCATATTGAGAAACTACTTGTACAAGATCAACGTGTCCAAAGGCAGTGAATGTAAGAAGGCTAAGAACCATACTACACAGCTTTGGAAAATTATTGTCTTGTTGAAGAGTGGAAGTGAAGTTATGATATTTTTGGCATGTTTTTGAATCCCTTATCGTCGACGTGAAAAGGGGGAGGTAAGTAGAGGTTATAAGCGATAGGAGAAGTGATTCTGAGGAAAAGGGGGGGAGAATTAATGTGTTTCGATTAATGCTAAAGGGGGATATTGTTGGTGAAATTATCATTGATGGAAAAGGGAGTTTGAAGCAATTGAGTATGTGTTTCTTGTGAGAGGTATGGCCACCATTGTTAGAATATGGTGTGATGTTTTGATGTGATGTGTGATGTTGTGATGTTAAGGTTTTTGATGTATTATTGAGCAGTAAGAGCTATGTTGCAGAACTTAGAGTTGAAGAAGTTCTTAAAGACGTTTTGATGTAAATTCTTGGAGTGTTTTTGTGTCAACTAAAGGTTTCTTTCTTACACAATGGAATTCTTGTTCAGTAAGTTCAACTCCTATTCAAATGTTCATTGAAAATATGCTCAGATTAATGAGTGACTTTTGTCATTAATGTTGTTATGTATTGTTGAGTAATATATTGATGTTTTTGAGTATGTTGCTAAGTATGTGATGCTTGTCAAATAATGTGTTGTTGTAATATGTGGTGCATAGGTACATGAATATGAAGCAAGTGTATGAAGATATTTTGATGTTCTCCACAATGTAGCTACATTAACTGGTTGTTTGCTTGACATTAGTTTATAAATGGTTTAAGAAATCATTAGATTTAGTTGATGCCAATCTTTAAATATTATTTGGAGGATCATTTTGTTTTGATATTAAAATATGAAAGTATGAAACAAATACATGGAATACAAAGAGGAAATATTTTTATTTCAAATTCCTACTTAGAATACAAAACATCAACAAAGTCTATTTATAAAAATATATGCTTTTGGAAGGCATAAATTGTTGGCAAGAGATTTGATTGAGTCATGGTGAAACATTGTTTCTTAATTACCTAGTAAAAAGAGAAAGAGGAATAGGAGCATATGTGATGCAGAAACAAGGAGAAGGATTCATAGATAAGCAGTTACAAGAGGATGGAAACATAGTTCAGAATAGAGACAAAGATAAGGTAAACCAACACATAGAATCATTTATATATTAGGGGATTGTTGTCTCCTTTCAGATAGCAGCCTGAAAAAGAGTAGGTCGGATCCTATTAAAGCGAGAGTATGAGATTCCTGCTAAGTAGTAGTTTGTAGAAATAAAATGAGGTAGGAGCCTCCTATAGGTAGAAGCCTACATAAAATTAATGTAAAGGAGGGAGTATGAGCTTCCCAGCAAGTTGTAGCATGCAAAATGGAAGAGAGGTTGGAGCCTCCAAAAGTTGATGTAAAAGAGGAAGTAGGAGCTTGCCTTTACATCGCAACAACAACAAATTTGTGGTTTTTCCCTTTATGGGTTTCCAATTATAGTTAGTGTCCACGTGTGTTTCTTTTGCATAGTGATTCTTATGTTACAATTGAATGTTGTTGACATATTAAATTTGTCGTTAAAATAATGTTATGTTACTCATTTAATAGTTCAGAAATATTGAAAAGAAAATAAATAGAAAATTGATGTCCATGAATACACTATATAGATTCACGCCCCTCCCCCATCTCCCTCCCAAAGAAATAAAATGTGGTAGGAGCCTCCTGTAGGTAGAAGCCTGCATCAAATTAATGTAAAAAAGGGAGTAGGAGCTTCCCAACAAGTTGTAGCATGCAAAATAGTAAAGAGCCTTTAGAGCATCCAAAAGTTTACGTAACAGAGGAAGTAGGATCTTGCCTTTGCATCACAACAATAATAAATTTGTGGTTTTTCCCTTTATGGGTTTCCACTTATATCTAGTTTCCACATGTGATGCTTTTGTGTAGTGATTCTTATGTTTCAATTGAATGTTGTTGACATATTAAATCTGTCATCCATATAATGTTATGTTGCTCGTTTAATAGTTAAAATAAATATTGAAAAGAAAGTAAACATAAAATTAATGTCCATGAATGCACTATACTGATTCACAACCCCCCCCCCCCCCCCCCCCCCCCCCCCACCACGCCCCCACACTCAGTGTAGTCAAGTTTCCAACAAAAAATCACAATCTTGCTTGAAATTGTATTGTAAATAATGTATACCAAACATAGGAGCATGAGAGACTAGGAGAAATGAATGATGTTAGAGATGAAGACTTTTTAAGAGATTTAAGGAGAGATTCATAGAGATATGTTGGAGGAATTTGAGGAATTGGTTTGAAATAAAAATATAATTATGAAATTTTTCATTATGGTCATATATCATTTATATAGCGACGATTTGTATAATACAAACTATTTAGGACAATATAGTTTTATATTTTCCCCTAAGAGCTTTCTTGATTTTTTAAGTATTATTCTAAATGTCCCTATTTGATTAGAGTTATTATGGCCAAGATATGGTAGAGAGAAATATTCTTGGCTCCACATGAATTTATGTATCATCCTAGATCCATCTTAACCGTGCATCTATCAAGCATAAAGAGAGATCAAATCTCTCGAGAAGAAAACCTCTTTTTTGAGTGCAAATCTTGATAAAAGGTTTTCCCCTCGAGAGATTTGATCTCTCTCGACCCTTGATAGATCTATGTTAAGATGGATCTAGGATGATTTCAGTCATGCGTGGTCACACAAAATTTGTCGAACATCTAATTATTCTGATCAATTGAAATATGTTAAATATGGCTAAGATTAATATAGTTATTTTAATTTTAAATTTGTGTAGATATCTCAGTTTGTTGATATGATAAACATTGTCAATAACTTGAATGACGAAATAAAAAAATAGAATTCAAAGAGACAATGTAACAATGTTGAATGATAGAAAAGTTGAATGGTAGAAAAGTTGAATAATAAGAATATAGTCAATTATAAAAAATGTTCATTGTGATCAAATATCAAACTATTTTCTTTTATTGTTCTTATTGTCAAACCTATCCATTTTTATGTCTTTTCATATCGATCATATGAAAAGGGTGATTGAAATATAACACCATTCAAATATTTAACTCTAGCTATTGTAATAAACACCATATCTTTTCTCTCTTGCTCTCCAACATCAATAGTAGCTTTCTCCAAAGTCAAACATTGTGACTTATGGAATTATATACCCAAAGTAAGTTTAATGGTAGTTGTTTTCTATTACCTCATTTGAATGCAAGGTCACTAATAATGTTGAATGATGGAAAATGGGAATAACAAGAATGTAGTTAATTACAAATAGTTTATAGTTTCAACAGGAAATCATTTCTCATAAGTGAAGATTTTATATTAAATGAATATTCAAAGTATTTTATTTATGGTTGAATTATTATAACACAAAAATCAATGCATGTCATCAATAAATTAAAAATATTAAAGTGAAATGAATGCACACTATTAATATAATTATTTTGAAATTAATGTACAGATTCTTACATCTAGTTATATCAGTCATAAATCAACATCTACACTAAAACCAATACATCTAGTGCAAGCGATAAAAAATATTAGAAATGAATATCTACACTAAAATCAACGCATCTAGTGCAAGGAATCAAATAGTATTACAAATAAACATCTGCATTGAAATCAATGCATCTAGTGCAAGAAATCAACATCTGCACTGAAATCAATGCATTTAGTGCAAGTAATCTAATAAGATTAGAAATAAAAAAATACGTTGAAATCAATGCATCCAATGTAATCACTCAAATAGGATTAGGAATCGACATCTACAATGAAATCAATGCATATATTTCAGTGAAAAACTAAAATATTCATGGCTTTCTAAATCTAGCTTCTTTTACCTTTTGTAAAATACTTACTTCGTCTTCATTTATGGTTAATAATGTTCTATATTATATAATACTATATTATATTTGTATTTCTCTTTATGTATCTCTTTTTTTTTCCCTCTCTCTCCCACTCCATCTCTATATCTATCCCCCTCCCTCTCCCGCCCCCCACTCTCTGTCTCTGTCTCTGTCTCTCTCTCAACATCCCCCCTCCCCTTCTCTGTATATATATATATATATATATATATATATATATATATATATATATATATATATATATATATATATATATATATATATATATATATATATATATATATATATATATATATATATATATATATATATATATATATATATATATATATATATATATATATGAAACAAAACATTATAAGGTTCAAATATGTAAGAACTAAATGAAAGGGACAAAAGAAAGGATGGAGGAGGCTTAAAGGAAAGGTGGGGTGGTGGTGTGGGGATTTTAACTGAAATTTGGAGGTTCAAATATTTAGGAAATAGATGAAAGATATGGAAGCAAGGATGGAAGGGGGGGTGTGGGGATTAACTAAAACCTGGAGGAGCCCAAAATGGATAAAGATTTAGCTAATAGAATTAGGATTAAATATCAAAATGGACAAATATTAAGGAACTAAATTTGAAAGGGACCAAGCAAGGATAGAGGGGTCATGAGGTTAAGAGGGGAGTGAATTAAAAATAAAGGAAAAAAAGAAGAAATCCAGGAGGAGGGAAATAATAATAAAAATTTAAAATGTGGGGAAGAAGGGGGAGGGGAGCGCACGAAGGGAAGGAAAATCAAATAAAGGAATGAAATCAATGAGTGAGTTGATTGATGACCAAATTCCAAGATTTTCTTAGCCTATAGCCATCTTCCCTATTGAAGTTACTAGGGTGTGTATCGATGTCGTGAGCTTCCTCAATGATTCAAGATTTATAAAAGGAACAAATGCTAGGATTTTAGATTGATCAAAGAAACAAGGTGCTTGGAATTAAAAGAGTGATCAACGATGGTCAACTTTTTGTTAGATGATCCAAAAATACAAATTTTATCATAGGTTATAAAATTAGAATAAAATAATTATTAATTTAAGATATTAAATTAATAATTGTTATTCTAGAATGTTTAATTATTTAATGGAGACTTTTAGAATTAGCATATTGTTGTAACTAGATATGACTCTCCAAATGTGTCGTATCTTAGCCTCTATTATAGGAGATTAGTTAGCTAGTTGGTTTGAATAGCATTTATTGTAAATGGACACTTGTTATTTAATAAGTGATCCATAATTAGAGGTAGTTAGGACATGGAGCTTTTAAATAGCTCATTGCAAGAGTGTTTGGTTGTTCGGGTGTAAGCTCTTGCAAATCAATTATGTAATTGTTTTTTTCTGATTAATAAAATTACATGTCTGAGGACACTTTTGCCATTATTGTGGTATCAGAGCTCCAGTAATGCTGCAGTGGATGTGAAGAGGAGATTCCAGCTCTACAAGTTTGTGGAAGACTCCCTTGAATTGATCAGCATATGATTGGTATGGTATTTGTCAAGTTTTTTGTTTAAAAGGAACATAAATTTTATTAATGATTGAATTGGCCAAAGATAAGAAGAGAACATTCGATTTGTGATTGTCAAAAATGAGAAAATGATCAAATTTATTGTAATAAGATCTATTGGTTTCGTTATTGGACATCCCCTTCAGAAGAAATAAAAGTTTGGTACTGCGATTTCTGGCCTGGCAATTACTGTAGTTCCACCAGCAACCCAGGCTCGCATTCCAGAATTTGTAAGCCCTGCTCATTATTTGCCTTCTTTTCATATTCGATCTTTATCATCTCTTACATGCCAAGGTGTCCTAAGACTGTGTTTCCAAGATCTTTTAGCTTCCCCGCCATCTCAACTGCTCGTTTTCCGGAAGTCTACCCGATCTCTGACCCTCGGATTTGGTGAGCGCATCTTTATAGTTGTGAGCTGCAGAAACTTCTACGCTAGCCATGGTCATCCATAATAATTCGAAAAAGGATGTTTGCAGAAATGCCACGCAGAATTCCCGCCTCATCTGCATTTTTTATTTTATGTAACTCAAACCGACTCAGTTGGTTGCTGCTTTGCTTCCCCATCATCTCTGCTTGAAGCTTCGCATGTTTCTCCGCAGCCAATGGCTCTAACCGAATGATAGTCCTCCTTGCTTGCTCATTAGAAGGATTTTCACGTGTGCCGGAGCAGAAGTTCTGGATCAAGAACTTGTGTCCAGAGCGAAGCTTCTCGTCTTGCATTGTGTAATTTAAGTCGGTCAAGCGAAAAGAAAACGGGTTGATTCTGCTCATAGTAAATCTCAGGCAGGCCAGCTTGCCAAGCATCTCTCTGTGTTTCAGCTAATCCCCATTGGTGCGTGTGTGGAACTTTCGGATTTTACATTTTGGAATTTGAATTGGAACTTTCTTGTATGTGCTGACAGAAATGAGAATTTTAGAAAAAGTTATCGTTTAAATTTTTTATACCGGCCGAGGATTCCAGGATAAAGGAGCCTAACATAGAAAGCTTAACAATCAAGCTCCAATTCAACTTTATTCAACTCGTATTTCCATGGAAAAATAATGGGTGACATTTCTTCGACGCCGGATTTTGATTTATAGTTTAAAACATCAAATTTCTTCGTAAAAGTGGTTAGATTGGCATAAGCCACGTTTCAGGAAACACAACAATGGTTGGAATTGATTTCTTTAAGGTTTTGATTATTACTTTCAACTGAATTTGTTTCGGATCTAATAGCCGAGCAATCTGTCTTCGCACCAGAACTTCAAAGGGAACTTCAAGTACAAATAAAGCATTTCTCGGGCCAGTGGCATTTTGAATTGCCATTCGAATATCATCATCAGTTAAATCCTCACACGGGTCAACCTCCTCTAAGCTCTTGACAAAAAAATCAACTGAAATATATAATGGATGCGTGCTCAAGCACATTTTGTAAATTTGAAGAATATTTTGTGGAGATATAAGTGTTTTATTTTGTATTTGGAGTAATAAGGAGTTTTATTTGTAATTTGTAAATCGGGGAGATAAGGTGTGTTGGATAATTTGTTTTTAAGAAGTTTTTTGGGATCATCACATTGTAACTCAAAGTAATTTTACTTTGAGGGGGGGGGGTAATTTTTTTACCAGATTGTGCAAAAGCACCATTGTACAAAGTCAAATTTTGAAATTTGCCTTGTAAAAGTTTGATAAATTGACTAGAGCCAAGTGCAAAGCTCAGTCAATATTCTCCTGTTTTGACGACTATTCGAGGGTCAAGGCCAAGCCCCGATAGATCGTGTTTTTTGCATGGTGTGTTGTGTTGACTATCTTGTCCTTTCTGTTCTGCTTCTTGGTGCATCTCTTCATCGCTAAAAATGTCTAAGTTGATTAACTTATTTTCTTATTCCGACAAACTTGAAGGCACCAAATCTTATAAAACATGGCATCGTCTTATTGAAAGCACACTCATTTACAATGAATTATGGCAAGGAATATGTGATGGAGATGTAAAGCCGAATAAACCCGCAGATGCAGATGCACTGGCAAAATGGGAAATCAAGAATGCTAAAGCCTTAGCTCTTATTAAATCTTCTGTAAATGATGAAATGTATGTACATATAGAAAATGCCACAGATGCATGGACTGCCTTGAAAACTTTTAAAGACCTCTTTGATACTCAGCCTGAATCGAAGAAGGTTGATCTACAATTAAAATTGTTGCAACCAAAATTAACTGAAGATGGTGATATTCTTGAATATCTCTCCAGACTTAAGAATATTAAGCAGAAAATTATTAATGTTGGTTTTCCCGCAATTGATGATAGCTTTATGGTCACAATTGTAATTGCTGGGCTTCCTTCTTCCTATACGCATTTCTTAGAGACTTTACAAGTAACTGGGAAATTAGAAAAACTAAAGTTTGATGAACTTTGTGAAATGTTAAGTCAACATGATAAAATTTTTGGGAAGAAGAAGAAAGTTGGTGAAGATGTTTTTCTCACAGAAGCCAGCACAAGTAAGTCATCAGCCGATAGTTCTCGAGGGAGAGGCAGATGGAATCAGAATCAAGCAGCACATAATCGAGGTTGAAGCCAAAGCAGAGGCAACAATTTTAACAGAGGAGGAAGAAATAATTTTCAAGGTAGAGGAAACAACCAAGGAAGAGGCAATTTTCAAGGACAAGGATACAATAGTCAAGGTAGAGGAAACAACCAAGGAAGAGGCAATTTTCAAGGACAAGGATACAATAGTCAAGGTAGAGGACAATCTCAAAATAGAGGTCAAAGCAGAGGCAGAGGACAATCTTCAGGACGAGGAAGAGACTTAAGTCAAATTGTATGTCGAAGATGTAACAAAGTTGGCCATTATGCTGAAGATTGTCGAACATCACTTAATAAAATTCCCAAGTTTCAGCAGCATTCAGCCCAATTTGCAAATGATCAAGATGAAGATAGCTCATAATATGTTTTTACTTCCTCACCAGCATCACAAATTTCATCTCATCTTAGAAGTGACTATGAAGATGCCTGGATCTTGGATTCCGGGGCAACTCAGCACATGACTTGTCGACGTGATTTTTTCTGGAATTTTCAAGAATGCCAACTTAATTCAATTTTTCTTGCTGATGATACCAAACATACTCCTTATGGAAAAGGAGTAGTGAAAGTTTTTCTCCCTGACATTGGAGAAAAATTGATTTCCAATGTATGGTATGTACCTAGTTTCAAGAAAAATTTGCTCTCTTTAGTCACGATTCGACAAGCAAGAAATCAGGTGATTATGGAAGATGGTTTAGTGAATATTAATTCAGTGAAACAGAACTTGAAAACAGTTACGACAGGTTATGAAGATGGAAAGTTGTTACGGATGAAAGGGACAGTTATTCCAAGGCATTCTGATTTTGCAGGGGCAGTGACTACAGGTATTTCACCTATCAGACTATGGCATGTAAGATATGGACATTTGAATTTTGAGAGTCTTTCTCAATTGCAGAAACAAGGAATGGTTAAAGGACTTCCCACATTCAAAAGGGAAAATGCAAAATGTGAAGCTTGCATTTATGGCAAACAAAATCAAGAAAGTTTTCCAACAAGTTCATGGCGTGCAAACAGGCGGCTACAACTAATTCACAGTGATGTTTGTGGTCCACTACAAACCTCATTTGGTGGTTGCAAGTATTTCTTACTATTCATTGATGATTTCAGCAGAATGACTTGGGTTTAATTCTTGGAGAACAAGTCAGAAGCATTTGATAAGTTTAAAATTTTTCGCCAACTTGTTGAAAATGAAGTCAAAGAAAAGATAGGTACTCTCAGGACGGATAATGGGGGAGAATTCACTTCAAATGAATTCAAAAATTATTGCAGTGAAAATGGCATAAGACGACATCTCACTAATGTTTACACTCCAGAGCAAAATGGAGTAGTCGAAAGAATGAATCGCACTTTGTTAGGAATGGCGAGATCCATGTTAACCTTCAAGAGGTTAAGTCCAACATATTGGGCAGAAGCAATTCATACAGTTGTCTACTTAAGAAACAGATCTCCAACTGCTTCTTTAGACGGAATCACACCTTATGAAGCTTGGTTTGGTTTCAAACCTCGAGTTAAACATCTTAGAGTTTTTGGGTCAGTGTGTTATGCCTTAGCTCCGGAAGAAAAACGAACTAAGCTTGACTCAAGAAGTTTAAAATGCACAATGATTGGCTATTCTAATGAGAAGAAAGGGTATCGTCTTTTGGCCAATGGAAAATTCATTGTGAGCAGGGATGTCATTTTTGATGAAACAAAGAGTAAGACTGCTAAAGAAATTGAAAATCTTCTTCACAAATTAGAAACTAAGGGAAGTAAAAGAAATGGACAAATGCAAAGTCAACCAACTTCACCAAATTGGTATGAACTTGATTTTCCTTCCTCTGAAGATGAGTCGTCCAGTCCATCTACATCAACAACATCATCTGAGTCTTCTAGCAGTTCATTCGCATCTCCAAGCAGCAACAGTTCTTCAGACAGTGAGTCTCCACATTCTTTACCTGAACGACGAACATCAGTTTATATTAATCCTCTTTACAATGATGGGGACTTTACAGAAGCGCAAACAAGTGAGCACCAACTTCCGAAATGGGCTGTTCAAATTTTGAAAGATGTAAAGCCTGATGAACAGAATAAAACTGGCACTAGAAGGGCACATAGAAGTGAAGGCAATTTTGCCTTGATAGCAAATGATTTTACTGAACCTTCCACATACAAAGAGGTAGTAAAACATAAATAATGGCAACAGGCTATGGTTGAAGAATATCAAGCAGTAATTGATAACAACACTTGGAAATTTTTTTATTGTCCAGCAAATGTTAAACCCATAGGGTGCAAATGGGTTTACAGAATTAAGTATAATCAGAAGGGTGAACTTGAAAAGTATAAAGCACGACTTGTCGCAAAGGGTTTTGCACAGCAGGAAGGCATTGATTATGAAGAAACTTTTGCTCCAACAGCTAAATGGAACACCATACGATTAACACTTGCATTGGTCGCTCAAAAAGGATGGAAAGTTCATCAAATGGATGTGAAAAGTGCTTTTCTCAACGGGGATTTACAAGAGGAAGTGTATATGACCCAACCACCAGGTTTTGAAATGGAAGGACAAGAACATAAAGTCTGCAAATTGATCAAGGCTTTATATGGGTAAAAACAAGTTCCCCGAGCCTGGTATGCAAAGATGGATGATTACCTTAAGAAAGTTGGTTTTCATCGAAGTGAATCTGATGATACTTTGTATGTGCGACAACAGGGCAAATATCTGGTAATTCTTGTTATGTATGTCGATGATTTGATCATCACTGGAAATCATGATGATCATATTGCACGGGTCAAAAAGGAGTTACATGCAGGTTTTAAGATGACAGATTTGGGATTACTTCACTACTATCTTGGAGTTGAATTCTTCCAACGTCCACATCATATTTTCAATTCTCAGAGTAAGTATGCCGCAGAGATTCTTCAGTGATTTGGCATGCAAGATTGCAAGCCCGTTCTCACCCCCATGGAGCAAAATTTGAAACTTTCAAAATTTGAAGGGGGGGAAAAGGTGGACAGTACAACTTACAGACAATTGATTGGCAGCTTGATTTATTTGACAAATACTCATCCTGATCTATCTTATGCAGTCAGTATTCTTTCATGTTTTATGTAGGAACCACGAGACAGCCACTGGAATGTAGCCGAAAGGGTTCTTCGATATATCCAAGGAACAAAAGATTTTGGTCTTCTTTACACAAAGACTAAAAATTTTGTACTTGGTGGATATTCTGATGCCGACTTTGCTGGGAGTATTGATGATCGAGCATCAACATCAGGTTATTTAATGAATATGGGGTTACCAGTAGTATCTTGGAGTTGTAAAAAACAAGCTACAATGGCCACTTCTTCAGCAGAAGCAGAGTACATTTCAGCATGGGAAGCAGCATGTGAAATTGTTTGGTTGCGCAAAATTTTGCAGGACTTGGGCATTTCTCAGGGAGACACTACATCATTGTTCATTGACAGCCAGTCAGCCATCAAACTTGCCAAGAACCCAGTTTTTCATTCAAAGACAAAGCATGTGGACACCAAGTATCATCATATCAGGTCTCTCATTGCCAAAGATGTCCTCAAATCAGTTTATTGTCCTTCCTAAGATTAGATCTTCGACATTTTCACAAAACCGCTTGGCAGAATAAAATTTACTAAGTTCAAGGATGAACTTGGTATCTGTTGTAATGTATCTTTGGATCATAGGGGGGAATGTTAGATGATCCAAAAATACAAATTTTATCATAGGTTATAAAATTAGAATAAAATAATTATTAATTTAAGATATTAAATTAATAATTATTATTCTAGAATGTTTAATTATTTAATGGAGACTTTTAGAATTAGCATATTGTTGTAACTAGATATGACTCTCCAAATGTGTCGTATCTTAGGCTCTATTATAGGAGATTAGTTAGCTAGTTGGTTTGAATAGCATTTATTGTAAATGGACACTTGTTATTTAATAAGTGATCCATAATTAGAGGTAGTTAGGACATGGAGCTTATAAATAGCTCATTGCAAGAGTGTTTGGTTGTTCGGGTGTAAGCTCTTGCAAATCAATTATGTAATTGTTTTTTTCTAATTAATAAAATTACGTGTCTGAGGACACTTCTGCCATTACTTTTATAGTCGATGATGGTTGGTATCCTCTATATGTTTTTTAAGCTAGGATTTGAAAGGGTGACCTGTCTTTCCAATGTAAAACTTCTCATAGGAACAAGGAATTTGGTAAACTTTTGAACCTAGCATGTGATCGTACTTATCTTTTGCTGACTAGAATATCTATTGAATGGATTTATGGGGTTTAAATATGGTTTTTATGTTCCTTTTGGTCATGATATTTGCAATGAGATTGGCGGTTCCTTTTATGTATAGGAAAGAGACCTAGCCATTGTTGGAAAAAAATTTGGAGTAGTGAAGACCCAGGGTTCATCCTGAGTTTTCCAACAAAGGAAGTCATCATAGTCTAGATTTTCGTCAGCATTTTCACTCTCTTTTTGCAAAAGGAGCATCTCACCTTAGGCAAGCCATAACCAAGAAAGAAATAAGGGATCCAGGTCAGTGGAGGAAGAATAAAGTTGTTGTTATATTATTTGCGCAATTAATCATCTTACTAACCTATAGAACCATATCACTACTTGATCAACCATTTATGAAATGAAAGGAAAAGATTCATATATTCATACGACACAAAATTTTAAAGGGCCCATGTAGACATTGAATCACTCAACAAAATACATTCATAGAAACTCCTTTTATTATTAATATAGTCCATATATTACATCAAAACCCATACAAACTTGCATGATCTCTTAGATCAGATCAAATTACACCAAACATTACATTCATATACAGGATTTAGATCCCTATGCAAATTGCAAACTTCTACATGCAACCAAAAGCAGTAACGGGAGACAAGCATATCAAAAGATTTATCTATTGATGCTCGATTTGTCCCTATGCATCTTCTTTTATAGGTTCACTTGCTTGATCTCATCCTTACGTAGGTTCGTTGATCCCGCCTTTGATCTGGTCCACCTTGACAAAATCTTGGTACATTTGTACCTTTCCTTCTTGATTCTTTCAAAATTGATCCAACCTTTCATTCTTTCATGGGTGTGTTTTCTTGCTTTATTGGTTTCTCTAGTTCCAATGTTTAATTCTCCACTACATTCATTGTTACGGTGATCTGTTTCCAATGGATTTATCCATTCTTCTTATGCAATTGTTTTGTGAGATTATTTTCCAAATACTTTCAGAAAATAAAGGACCCAACAAGCCCCGACCACAATCTATTGAATCATCCTCGATTCAATTTATCATTGATGCATTTGGTCCTTGATTTGTCTGTTCTTCACCGCTTGTAGTTGTTTCTCCATCAAATGAAGGACCCAACTCTAGCACTGATTGTAACACATCATTTTTAAAAGTTGTATAGGTGGAAACAAAATTATTTCACGTTTCTAAAATAGTATAAACTTTTCCTAGAAGCTATTATGTAGTCTCAACATTGAGCTCTGCAGGTTGGGACTGGATGACCTACTGAAGTTGGCCATCAACATTTGAATTGACAACCTTCAAGGTGACAAAATGTTTTTGCATGATACAATGAATGCCTTGGAGTACACGCTTGGTGGTATGTGTCGCTTCTTCAATCTGATTTATTTGAGCATCTAATGCATTTTCTTTCACCAATAGCTCCTTCTATTGTTCCAAGTCTGAAGTGTTCATATCCTGATGAAAGAGTTTCTTAACATTTTCCTAGATTGGATACATGGGTTAATTATTTCTAGAAAGGACACCACTCTAGTACGAGACTTGACTGAAAATACATTGATATTCATTCATGAAGTGATGAAGGGTCTCTTTCACTAATGATGTTGCAACAATATCTTGATAAATCTGCTCGTGATATTGGGTAGACATATCCCAAAGTTCTTGGTAAATATTACTAACATTATCTTGAAATTCTTTATTCTTCACAGCCAATTTCAAGCATGTCGCTTCGACAAAATAACAACGTTCAACAGGGGCATAGGCAGAAAAGTCTTATGGCTTCTCATCAACAAATCCTACAAATGTGGGCCACATGGATTGGGGGAAGTACGCAATGAAGGGGGCTTTTCTTTAGTAATAGGCACTGCAGGCTGAGCAGTAGCAGTAGCACCATCGTCCATGAGATCAATTAGGTTGGACATGGAGGGTTTGGGATTTTTACAGGGCTGCTAAGTGAAAAGGGGTGTGGGGTTGGTGAACAAATAAAGAGTGGAAACGATGATTGGTGGCACAATAGACACAGGCGAAACAACATGAATAGTAGTGGCTTTATGAACTAGGGAACCTACCTCTGACCAAGTCATGTGCACAAAAGAAATACGCTCTTGCACCTTCTTCATTAGCAGTTGTAGGTATTCATCAATATCAGTAGAGTGATTCTAGGATGATGATGGAGTGCCATTGGTAGAGTCCTTAGGGCACATTCCATCAAATGAGTATATAGTTACACCATCCTTCTACATAGAATTTATTTTGGATCATGAAAGTACCTCATTGTGGAAGTCATTCTCATTGAAATAAAATGACAACTTGCACATCGAAAGGGTTTCGGGTTTGATAGTTAGAGGCTAAACATAGGAATTATTGTGGCTTATTCCAAACCATATTTGTTGCGCATAACGGTCGAACAACATAATAGGTACTCTAGAAACATTATGGGTGATGTTGACCATTTTTTTGTACCATTTATCAAATTCATGCTCAATAAAATCTCTATTCACCCGATATTTAGTGCTTTGCCAAGAGGAATAGATGTAGGTGAGCAACTCATCATCAACAATGGGTGTTAGGTCTCATCCTTCAAGCATAAACCATTTCAGCATGACAAGAGGAATGACCAGATATTCAAAAATAAAATAGATTTCCCTCGCATGAACATCTTTACAGGCTTCAAATAACTCATTAAGTAGGTAATTAGACCAATTAAGTTGTTCCCCTTTGATGTAGGCCTTTGTGATAGAGATGGCATCGAGTTAGCATTCTCCCTTTGTATAATGGTGCATGAGCTTGATGGAAATGATATAGCAGGTGAGCTTGATTGGTTGATAATCATTCCAATGACTACTCCTCGACCCTTTCTCTGAGTATCATATTTTGTATAAAGATTATTAGTGCCAAATTTCTTGCGTTGTTTCAAAACACATTGGAATGTCGTAACAACATCATAAACATATGCAGACAATCCAATGAGCCTGTAAATATCATGGACATGGATTGGTTATTCATGATCCAACCACAAAAAACCTCCATGAAATCGGTTCATAAAAAACTTAGTAAAACGCATAACTTCTCCTATGGTACAAAAACCAGGTAATTCACGCAAAATTAACAATGATGACTCTTCAGCGAGTGGAAGTCAGGTTTTATTTTAAGAGAAAAGTGGGTGTGGAGACTCACATTGGGTTCCATGAAGACACTTGTGCATAGTTTAGGGAAGAGAACATGGTCAAATAGATCATTATCGACTAGGGAAGCTTTATCATACTTCCCCAATAGGTCATTGAAGGTATGAATACAGGAATCTATAGGAAAGAGAGAAATGATAATTTTAGACAGGTGACCCATGGTAGCAGAATGACGACTTTAAACTAAGTTAATAGGGAGGTGACATAAAGGCCGAGACACAGAGGAAGATGACAAGGAATCCAGGATGAAAGACTTAAGAAACTCACAAGTGGAATGACATGAAAATGACAAATAACGAAGGTTATATAGAAATGTGCAGTGGAAGTTTGAAACGACTAGATCGTTTCACCGTAAATGTGCTACGAACCCAAAATCCCCCACAATTATGATAAAAATCACTCAAATTTCCCAGAAGCCTTAAATGGATGACTAACAAAATGAAGAGTTAACTAAAAATCTTACGAAAATACAATCAAATATGATTGCTAATGATTGCAATAAGACTGGACTTAATGATTGAAAAGGTAGGTATTAATGATGAATGAAATCACATATCGGACAAGAGGAGACCTCCCTGACAATAATTACTTGCAATGGGTTGCAAATAAAAGGTTTTATTGATGTGGCTGACAAAAGATACCAATTCTAATTGACACAACTGACAAAAGAAACAGACTCTAACTAAAATTGACACAACTATCCTAACGTTAAAACCTGACTAATACTCCCTTTTCATAGAGAGTTCCAAAAAGTAAGTTCATGAACCAAAATAGGGCTTTAGACCTGCACCTTTCACCCAACCATGAAAAAGGATACCATCCAACTGAGCAACTTTGACAACTCCCAAATATTGAATCTCTGCAACATAAAACGGGCCAAGACAATGCATTTGTAGCTTATCGGGATGCTTAAAATATTTGTTTTCATAAAGTAATACTCTATCTCCATATGAAAATGACTTCTTCTTGATGTGCCTGTCATGCTAAGCCCTCTACCTTTCTTTTTTGATAGTCTGATGGAAATTTTCAAGGAACTGTTGTTCATCCAGTTGCCACAACTCCAATATCTTTGGTATAGACTAAGATTTCGAAATCTTTGTAGCATGAGAAATAAAGAGATTAGGGACTATAAATGCTACTAGAACCACTACTTCTCTCCCATAAAGCAATTAAAATGGTGTATGCTTTTGAAACCTCTTATTTGTAGTGTGATAATCCCATAACGTTGTTGGAATCCTTTCATCCAGTGATCCCTATTTGCATAATAGATTTTGGTAAGACCCTTCTCCAAGATTTTATTAAAAGCTTCAACAGTTCCATTTTCTTGCAGGTGATAAGGGTTTCTCTTGTGATGTTGGATCATAAAAATTTGTAGTAGCGTCTGAACCATCTCATTAATGAAGTGAGAACCTTTATCACTAGTAAGGCTTCTAGGACAACGAAACCTAGTGACTATGTTCTTGAAGATGAATTGCGGAATTGTATCAGCAGTGTAATCTTTAATAGGAGTCGCTTCTTCCCAACGTGTCAAATAGTTTGTTGCGGTAATGGTATACATGGCATGTGAATGACGAGTGAATGAATTGATTGGTCCAACGAAATCAACCGCCCATTTTTCAAATTCTTCAAGTTCCCTAATCATATGTAGAGGTAATTTGTCCCAGTGACATGGCAACCAACCCACTGGAAAATATCACATTTCTTTGCATATTCCTTCACATTCTTGAATAAGGTTGGCCACTAGAGGCCAGCTTGTAAGACTTTCCAAGCAATAGCTTTTCTTCCAACATGGCCTCCTACAACTCCTGCATGGCATTCCCATAGAACATCATCCCTTTCATTATCCAATACACATCTTCATAAAATGTGATCAAGCCCCATTTTATATAGTTGTCCCATAATCAATTAATAGTTGGCAGCATGAACAACCATATGCCGCTTTTGAGTGGATGTATAATCATCAGGGAACTTACTTGTTGCAAGAAATAATGCAATATCCTCCAAGTAATCTGGAACTCCTTCGATTATAAAGAAGTGTGCATTAGGAAACTAATCGTCAATTGAGTCTCCTTATTCTAGGTGATATAATGATCTAGAACCACATTCGATCATCTTGGCTTGACAATGAATTCAAAGGTAAATTCGTAAAATAATAGAAGCCAACAACATATTCTCCCTTCTAGTACAGGTGTATTAACTAAGTACTTTAGAGTCGAATAATCTGTGAAAAACATAAATGGACCTCCCAATATTTAGTGTCGAATCTTTTGGAGTGAGTACACCATAGCAATAACTTACCTTTTAGTGGTTTCATAATTATTCTCCAAAGTAGAAATCTTACTGGCGAAATAAATGGGATGGTCTAAGTTAACTTCTTTCGGTTGCGTCAAAATAGCCCCCAAAGCAATCTTCGATGCATCTATGTGAACATGGAATTCTTTATTCTAATCGAGACAAACAAAGATGGGTGCACTTGCAAGTTTCTCTTTGAGGATGTCAAATGCAGAATCACATTCAGTAGACCAAACAAACTACTTCATAATAGGTGGTGGCATATTCTGTATTACGGCAAATGTGGCAGGGTCCACACATAACCCTTCCTTGCACACTATGTGACCCAATGAGGTTCCAAAAGGGACATCGAGAAAACATTTCTCCAAATTTGGAGATATTTGAAGATGTTTGCATCTATCAAACATGGCCCTGAGAAAACTAAAAGGTTTCTTCAGTAGACTGTATATTGTCTAGTCATCCATGTAAACCTAAAGCAACTCAAAAGTCATCTATCACTATGATTCCTTGAAAATAAAGCAGGAGTGTTTTTAAAACCGAAAGGCATGACATTGTAAGCATAAGAACCCCATTCGGTCATGAACGTAGTTTTCTTCTTGTATTCTTATGAAATCCCGACTTGGTGATAACTATAAAAGCCATAGGCGAAAGAATAAGCTTCATGGCCTACAACATTATCCAAGGCTTCATCATTCAAAGGAGTGGGAAACGGATCATGGACACAAGAATTGTTAAGGCTTCTATAATCAACACACACCCTGGTATTATTTGAATATTTATTATCTTGGATGACAATTGGACTGATCCATTCAACCTCATCGACAAAAAATGTAAGTCCTGCAACCAAAATCTCGTTAATATCTTTCTTCACCTTTTCTTTGACTCTTGGATTTAATATATTAAGTCAATGTTTGATTGGTTTTGCATCTAGTTTCAAATCTATCTTCATTTCCCCCAAATATCCTTTAATACACTTCAATTCTGATATTGAAGCAAAGAACAAATCTTCATATTCCTTTAGTAAATCGAAAACTTCTTTAGTTGTTTGTTTGTCCCAATAGTCACCAGTAGAAGAAATGTTAGGCTTTTCTTTTGTCCCAATATTTAGCTTTTTCAACTTTAGAGGCTACAAATTTGGTGCATTTGTAACATGATCTTCCTTTATCCCTGTTTCTCTTTCGGATTCTTTAAAGGGAAAATGCCTCAATTCCTTGAAATCATCATCAATTTCCCTATTGATTTTCACACGAGCTACAGCCTCATGGAAGCCTCAATCATATTGATGTGCAAAATCACCATATCTGCTCCATTCTTCCATAGTGTTTCCAAAGGTGGATAATGCCCCTTTGATAGATTTTAGAGGTTCATCTATCTTTGCATCAGTATCAAAAAATGAGAAATCCTTACATAACGAATCCGTCATTATATTCCAATCCATCATTTTTCTTTTCAATCCCTCCTTCAAATACCAGTCTTGCAAAATAATATCCAATATATGAATAAGCTTATGTGTTCATATTGAATTTGGTAATCCAATGTCTATGCAGATGGAGAAACAATTTTGTACATACTTTTTCAAGCTAGCACGTCCATCATAGATATGAATTTTGCTAAAGGTGTTATCCGGAGTCAAAAATCTATGTATCATAGCATACTTAATAGTATCTCAATCATGAAATTGGTCATGACGGGTTGCCCACCATATTTCGGGGGTGGATTGCAAGCAAACATTCACTAGATAGATATTTTGGCCTCTTCTATTATGGAATCAACTTCTTGGATAAAATTCACAACAGGTTTAGTACCATTAAAAACAGGATAATCACGTAGCTCAATATCAATCCATCGAAGGCATCAATAAATTGCACAATGTCACAAATGAAGCTTGTGATCTCCCTACTGGAAATCATCCATCGCAACATCTAACCCAACCTCTGTACTTTGGACACTTCTCTCGCTAATAGATTCGACAGCCGTCGGATTAATGTAATCCTCCCTTTTCCTAGTAGTGAGATGGTATAGTTGATCTAACAAGTTAGGTTCTTCAACATCATCTATAGGTTCGGTAAATCTTGGGCCTTGTTATGGATCCAACAATTGTATGAACTGAACTCCATTGACTTTGAAGGTCATGGTTTCCCATTTGATATCAATGACTGCACAGTTTTCAAATGCCTAGTCAATTCCTAATAAAGTTGGGTACGGTTCTTTGTCACTCATAATGTCTATTACTTCAAAATTTGCATAAATCTTAACACCTGCCATATCAAACTCAACATCTTCTAATCTCCCAATAGGTATAATATAATAATGACTCACCAACCGCAATTGAATTGGTGAAAATATTGATCTAGGTTTCCCTAGTGCCTCCCAAGTTTTCCTTGGTAAAATTTTCACATATGAGTCAACATCTAACATGGAGCCCTTGATCTAGTATCTAGCAATCTGGGCATCAACTTGGAATTATCTTCATGTTCTCTTCTTCTTTCATTGAACCCTCCTATAATTCCTTTCAGGAAGATTAGTAGAAATATTCTCTTTTGAGAATGAATCATCCTTCACAATGGATTTCAATTTCTCACGCAACTAACCAGTTAGTTGCTCACATTCATAATTTGTAGAAATAACTTAAGTCATTCTAAGATTGTTTAGGATGTCTCCCGTGATGGTGTGGGAATTTTATTCTGTACTCGTTCTTTTTTCTCAACATGGGGACTATGTGATCTGAAAATGGAAGTACTTGAAAATGTGTGGAAGGTACCCATTTCCATTAAATTAAATGTGCAAACTGTACTCCATGTCTTTCTGATTAAACAAAGTATTTTTTACAGCTGTTTATGAGTTTTTGTGTTCAGGAAAGTTAATATAATTTGTTTTTACATATTGAATTAGAAATTTTCAGCAAGATAACTTCAGCATAACATGACAAATATGTTTGATGAGCAGTTCACCCCTCCTGAGCTACGTCTGCTGGATCAGGCCTCCCAAAATGTGCTTGTCCTCTTGTATTAAAACTGCTTCAAATGCTAATAAAAGTGTAAAGGTGCCTCAATAGGCAAATCTGAATGCAAATACAGATTCAGAAGACATGAAAAAGCTAAAAATGCCTTTCCACAATCACTAAACAGTGAAACATTACCCAATCCAGTGCCTTCTTCAATAGGCCCTAGTGGCTCTTGGAACTTCTCTAAAACTTTTCAGGCTATAGAAGTCCTCAAATGGTCCTCAAACCTATGCCATTAGATTCAGGAGGTCAAAAATAGTAGAAAATGGCTTTTGTTTCACCTCAAATAGGTGAACACAGCCCAACACAGCTCCAACACTGAAATGGCCCTAGTAGCCCTCCAAGCTTCCCTGAAGCTAAACAGTGAAAAGAAATCCTAAAGAGGAAAAATAAATTGTTTAAATGAATTAAAAGCATATTAAACAATCAAGATAGACTTTTGTTTCACCTCCAATGGATGAACATAGCCCAATGCACCTCCAACACTGTCTAGGCCCTAGTGGCTCCCCAAACTTCTTCGATAAAAAAGTACCTGAATATCACCTCTGTTGGCTCTGAAACCTCTGCCTATGGCTCTACAATGCTCTGAATACCCAAAATCAAAAAAAAAAATCATCCAAAAAGGCCTCTCCTTGGCAAAGTTATGGCTCATTCAATTTTCTGCCAGTTTGCCCTAGAAAAACTCCAGTTAAAACTGGAAGTCTGCCATTTAGCCCGAAAAAATCTGGCCTTACCACCAATTTTGGCGCTGACTGCTAGTTAAACGGTCATTTGACCATGACCATCGATAGGATTTCTGCATGTGACCACGTCGGAACCCTTAACCGTCGCGCCAAACCATAGTTGTCGGCTATAGGGTGTGGTTTCGAGCCCCGAGTTATATGGTTAGGGGGTTGGCCCCTTTTCTGCCCATACTCAATGGTCATTAAAATTTAAATATGTATTAAGCCCCTCGTTTGTTAAGAACCGATGAGCAGTGCGGGCGGTTAAGTAGTTTGTCCGGTATATATGGGGTCGCGCGATCGATCCCAACGGCTCCACATCAAATATTTTATGATGTCACCCAAGGCCACGTGGTAGCCTGTGATTGGCCAATACAAACAAAATATTTTGGGAATATTCCAAGGAATATTCTTGGAATATTCTTTTTCTAATTTTTTTTTTAAATCAAAAATTGAAGAATATTGGGCTTTTTCAAATCGCGATAACTTCTCCATACGGTGTCATTTTTTTGAACCGTTCACGGCGCCAGAATTAGGAAGATGAGATCTATTCGATCATTTAGGTTCCAACCCATTTTGAGCAGTTTCAATTTTGAGCACTTTCGACACTTAGACTTGAGCTCCTGATCACACCTCCCAAATGAGAAGCTTTTGGACCCCAAAAGCTCTCTGAAACGCTGAAACTGAACTGTACAGCAAATGAGAATAACATCATCCTCTTCTATTCAGCCAAATGAGCATAACTGATACCAAAATATGCTAAATTGCCAACTGTCGTCATGGAAAATTTTTTCTGATTGAGTCATGTACTTGTCGAATCCTGACCAAGTTTTCTCACCATACCAATCTGCAATTTTCATAAACCAGCAATGACACTTGCTGATGTATGAGTTGAATGCTTTCAATGCTTATGCGAACTTTGTCAATGTCACTACGCCCATCAATGGCGATTTCTTCTCCAGAATGAAATCTAAAGGTGACTTAGGAAAATACCCACAACAAACTTCAAAAGATGAAGTATTTGTAGAAGAGTGCTTGGCCCGGCTGTAAGCATGCTGAAAGTAATGCAAATTCTCATCCCAAATCTTGGGATGCTTGCTGCAAAAAACTCTCAAAAGAAGTACAATGGTTTTTTTCACGAACAATAGAAGTAGGCAAACCATAATGAACCCAGCAGAGACCCTTACTGAAATTTGTGCCCTCTTTGCTTGCATGCTTTTCCAGCTCATGGAATCTTGCACCGACACTTCATTCTATGCACCAATCGACACCAAAGATACCTTGTGAAACATGCAACATTAACAACAAGTTGATCTGAAATGTGCCATACAATTGACACAACCGTAAATGTAAAAAGTATGCACTCAATCAAAACAAGTCGACAACCATGTGTGACACAATTGACACAAATCGACAAACATGTGTGACACAATCGACACAAATCGACAAACATGTGCGACACAATCGACACAAGTCAATAAACATGTGCAACACATTCGACACAAGGCACCATAATCGACACAAATTGATAAACAGCAAGATACATCTTTACAAACACGTGTATGTATCATGTACAATGAACTATATATAGTTTTCTAGTTACACATACAACTTCTATGTACATGTGCAACTTCAACTCTTCTTTTCAAATGCCAACAAGTACATCATCCCAAAAACACATGTGGGTGACAAAGAGTTGAACTAAAAAGACATTGTTGCAATATAAGTGAGTATCATACTCATCGTTTACACCTCCATGGTGAAATTTTGCAACAACATAAAATTCCTTCAAACTAAAACTGCTTTCACATGCAATCTTGCATCAACTTTTCAATTGAAATACATGATTGGTATGCATGTACAAAATGAGTATGAAAATCAAACCCCGTGGCGTCTTTTGTTGCAACAACAGTTCTTCATGTGCATCTTTCACATCGATAATGGAATCAATAGATCCACTTGTGCCAATCTTTTTTTCCTCAAGCTGCATGTGCTTTGGACAACTTGTTGGATGCAAGGTCCAACAATGAGAGACATCATGTCCCTTCTTTTGGAAAAATGTGCAACTCTTAAGCACTTTCTGAGAAATTTCTCTTTGCCTCTTCTGCTTCCTATGGGCTTTCTTTTTCAACCAACATCTTGAAGCAACATGGTTAAATCCACCACAAAATGTGCAACAAAACTTTCTTTCATTTGAATAAGAAAAATAATCATTCTTTGGTGAAACATAATCAAATTGATCATGTGAATAATTATACCTCTTTTGCTGCATGGAATGTCCATCCTTTTTGTCTTTGAGATACGATGAACTAATAGAGGAGACAACTTTCCTTTTCATACTTTCATCACTATGCTTGTCTTGAAAACTGTTTACATTTGCATGCTCACCATAAGCGACATGTTTACCCTCTACTTGTTGCAATGAAGGCTTAACACAATGGTAAGGATGATTTCCATTATGAAATTTATGCAATTGAGAACTTGGGATAAAGGTTCTCTTTGTATTTGCATCACATCCATTCAAGGATTTGGATTATTTGCCATAAAACTGCTCATATCCAAGACCAACATTCTTGGGACGCTCCACCATCGAAATAGGTTCAACCATGCCTTGTGCATGATTGCCTAAACCTTTGCTTTCTTGATAGCACATATTAAACATTAATTTGGACCCTATACCTCTTGTATGATTTTCAAAAGAACCAACACACTTTTCAATTGAGGAATTTGAAGACACATTTGAATGATTTACGTCCTGAGGATGAGGTATTTTCTTGGACAAAACTTCTTGAGCTTGAAGGAGTTGTTTCTCCATGTCATGCAGTCATTGGAGAATTGTTTCCTTCTCTTCATGCATAGCCAACAATTGTGCATGAAGTTTAACACTTTCTCTTTGATCCTGAATGAGAATCTACACCATGTCCTTCACCTTAATGAACTCATTCTTCATGTCATCATTGAAGAATTTCGTGAACGAGGAAACTTCACTTGTGCAAGAAGTTGACATCATGTAAATGGTCAGTTAACAAAAGGAACTTCAAAACAAAGTTCTCAAATCTTTCAAACAAATGACAAGCCTTTGACCAAATGTCTTTCCAGCTACTCTTATTCAAGCAGCCATAAAACACAAATCAAATGGAATATTCTGACTGCTCCTGAGTTTGTGTTTTCCAAAGATAATCTTGAGATAAATTGGAGTAAGTAAATTATTCTTCAACCCTTTTCAAGACTTAGCTAACATCATCTATCCTTGCACTTAAGCAAACTCAGACAATCAACCAGTTTGCAAACAATAAAACAGAGATTGACTTTTTTAACACCTTTTGGCACAAACAAATGCTCAACATATAAATTAATGGACTGAAGTAGCTTTTATCTACTACGCAATTGTATAACAAAAGTAGTTCGAAGGCTTCCTGGCTTGCTTCAGACTCTATCTATAGTTTATATTGCTTCTCATAAACCACAGAAACAGCAACAACCAGCTCTGATACCATCTAATCTGAAAATGGAAGTACTTGAAAATGTGTGCAAGGTATCCATTTACATTAAATTAACTGTGAAAACTATACTCCATGTCTTGCTGATTAAACAAAGTGTTTTTGGCAGTTGTTTATGATTTTTTGTGTGCAGGAAAGTTAATATAATTTTCTGTTTACATATTAAATCAGAAATTTTTAGCAAGATAACTTCAGCATAACATGACAAAGATGTTTGATGAGTAGTTCACCCCTCTTGGGCTATGTCTTCTAGATCAAGCCTCCCAAAATGAGCTTTTCCTCTTGTATTAAAACTGCTTCAAATTCTAATACAAGTGTGAAGGTGCCTCAATAGGCAAATCTGAATGCAAATACAGATTCAGAAGACATGAGAAAGCTACAGATACAGTGCCTTCTTCAATAGGCCCTAGTGCCTCTTGGAACTTCTCTAAAACTTTTCAGGCTATGGAAGTTCCCAAATGGTTTTGAAACCTCTGCCATTAGATTCAGAAGGTTTAAAATAGCATAAAATGGCTTTTGTTTCACCTCAAACAGGTGAACACGGCCCAACACAGCTCCAACACTGAAATGGCCCTCGTGGCCCTCCAAGATTCCCTGAAGCTAAACAGTGAAAATAAAGCCTAAACAGGCAAAATTAACTGTGTAAATGAATTCAAAGCATAGTAAACAGTCAATATAGACTTTTTTTTCACCTCCAATGGATGAACATAGCCCAATGCAGCTCCAACACTGTCTAGGCCCTAGTGGCTCCCCAAACTTCTTCACTGAAAAAGTACCTAAAGATCACCTCAGTTGGCTCTAAAGCCTCTGCCAATGGCTCTAGAATGCTCTGAATACCCAAAATCAAAAGAAAAAAAAAAATCCTCCAAAAAGGCCTCTCCTAGACAAAGTTATGGCTCATTCAATTTTCTGCTAGTTTTCCCTAGAAAAACTCCAGTTAAAACTGGAAGTCCGCCAGTTAGCCCGACTAAATCTGGCCTTACCGCCAATTTTGGCACTAATTGCTATTTAAACGGTCAGTTGACCGTGACCATTGTAGGGATTTCTGCATGTGACCATGTCGGAACCCTTAACCGTCGCGCCAAACCGTAATTGTCAGGTATATGGTGTGGTTCCGAGCCCTGGGTTATGTTGGATACCTATACCAATAGGTTTCATATTTCATGATTGGCAAGGGAAAGTCCAAATATGCTCTGCTTTGATTATGCAAAGATCCCATATTTCCTAGAAACACAAGGCATGTAAAGAGCTTCTCCTTGTTTCAATTTTGATGGCCTTGTTTCTATTTTGATGGATGATCCAACAGTCTAATCTGGATCATGCCTTGCTTTCAATTTCCAGTTGTAGACTAGAGAAAGAAGTCTGTCCAAACTGTTTAATCTTGGCAGACAAATAGCATAGGTAGAGAAAATAAGGCTCCCAACTGCTTAATCTGGGACCTTGGAAGCAATAAGGTTAGAAGTAGATAGAAAAATAAAAGAAAAAGCCAAAGAAAAGAAAAGGCAAGCAAGGGTTTGCAAGCCTAAATGCACCCTCCAAGAAGAAACAAAAAATGCTAGGCAAAGTAGCTGGGTAAGTAGAAGGAGGTGCACAAGCGGTCTTCACTTCAGATTTCAATCTTGATGGTCCCAATGAGAAAGGAAAAGCTAAGAAGCATGTCTAATTTCCCCTCTTCCCCTTTTCATGTCATTTACTAACATCCCCTTTGAATTGACATTCATGGAATTACTTGTGGTAATATGACTAAATTGTTATCCTTAGGAGCCACATTTCTTGTCTAAAATCTTTTCATTTGCTCTACTCCCTAAACTAAGTAAGTTTCAAATGAACTTAGTGTTTTTTCCCCATTCACTTCCCCCATACATATTAACTTTAACTTTACTATGTAAATCCCCTATATCACCCTTCCCCTACTAGTATTAACACCATGGTGTATAAACCCCAAATTTTGTATAAATACCCACCCCTTGGTATTATAGCCAATAAGTCCCGTGTCATGGATCAAATGACACCTGGTCATCTTGATAAACCTAAGCCCAAAACCCCTTTCCCTTTCACAGATCCATTTTCTCACTTTAAAACCCCATTTGCACATGAAAACCCCCCCTAAAAGCCTTGTGTCTACCCTTACCCGCTTCAAAAAGGCTAAAAATCGTGAAAACCCAACTTTTCCCATTTGTCCAAAGTCTAATGGGCGGGTTCATTTACACTGGAATTCGCGAAAAACCCGCTTTACCAAATTTTCCGCCCATGCACATTTCCCGGGATAAATTAATAAAATAATCCCCGCCCCTCACCGTACCTGTCTATCATTTTGCGCTCCCGCTGACCGTCCGATCAAACGATCTTAGATCTTACGGCTCTGGTTGTATCGGACCTTCTCCGACCTCCGCCCATTACCCACCCTATCCCCCTATCACATCTAACCTCCGACAGCCGTCAGATCATGTCCCCCCAAATCCAACGGCTATCGCTGCATCGGAGTCAATCCGCTGTCCGGACGATATCTCGCGACGGCCGTATTTTGGCTACGTCACGCGGCAGCCACGCGTCACCTCCACGGCCCATCGGAGGTACCACTGACACTTACCGCCACCGTACCATAGGCGGTGCGATATGAAACCACCGGCGGTTTCCGGTTTCTCCCTTCCCGCCCGCATTATGTCATCCCCACGTCATTGCTCCGCCACCCCACGTCACTACCACTTATGCCGCCACGCCAACCTTCCGCTCAACGATTGGTCGACCTGTCCCGCCACCTCGCCATCCCCGTGGACCAACCAGAGCCCGCAACCTGGCCGGATGACGTCCTGCTAACGTCATCCGACCCTGACCCCACCTATGACGTCATGCTGACGTCAGCACGAAAACGCGCCAAAATCACCAAAAACTATATTTATGTCAAAAAGTCGCGTTTTTGCTATTTTTGGCAAGAACTTTGTTGTCTATTCTGCATGAAATTTTACGTTCAAACCTGCACCAGCCTGCTGAGCCAACTTCCAGACCGCCAGAGCGTCCATCCTTCACGCACTAGCAAGTTTTAACCGGCGAAATTCCACAAGTATTCTCCATCTTTACTCTGCAAATGTGTTTTTCCGTAAAATCCGAGTGTAGCCTGTAAGTAGACCTTAAAACGCCGATTTCACCACTAAACTCCATTGAACCAGCAGTAATACCGAACTAGAGCTACCATTACACGTTTGGAAAACCACATTGGGCAAATTGAACATAAATTCCTCGCTGGTTCGCGCAATCGTGAACCAGTTACCCGCAAAAATCAAATTTGCCTCAAAAACAAACTTTGCTCAGTTCTGCAAATCATCTATTGGTTCAAAGGCAGTATTTCAATTGCTGCAGCCTTCCCTATTTCATTCTTTCTCCTCAGAAATTCCCATCTTACTCAGAAAAGCCCCTTTTGTGTGACTCTGCATAGTAACACCAGTCCTAAAAAGAGCAGAATCCTAAAGAAAACATGGATCCCCCTGTGGCTCCCATAGCCCTCAATGTAGCTCCTCTGAATGCCCCTCACAGAGCATTGGGCTGGAAAGCATTAGCTGACTTAGACTATAACATATTAGAAGAAATGCTAAGCAGGAGCAGGTTTCATCTTCAAATATTAAATGAAATTAAAATCAAACATCAGAATGGGACAGACATCTTGGGAATTTGGGATTCCTCTCTCCCAATCTTCAAACTACCTCAGGTCAACCAATTCCCAGAACTCATCCACCTATGTGCTGAGTATTATGATGCATCCCAGAGGGCAGTGCTCGATTCTTCAGGAGCAATTCTCTTTCTCATTACCCCTGAAGCCATCAGGGAGATGTTGCAGTTCAAAACAGATAAGAAGTTGGTCCCTCTATCACTAGCTGATTTGATAATAGAGGGAGCCAGAATAACAGAGGCCCAGATTATGAAGCTTAACCAGTTATTCATCAAAGCTGACACTGTACAAACTCCTCCCATCAACTCTGTCTACCTCAACCAATTGGGCCTGGACCTTGTTGACATGATCAGTCCCATCCTGGGATATGATTCAGTGGAATATGTGGATGAAACGGTTATGCACATAATGCTCATGTTTTCCCCAGGTAGAAAACCAGTCTGCTATGACTATGCCACATACATCTCAGACAAGATGCATGATCAGTTGATGAACCTATCAAGAGACAGGGTATTTAAATACACTTCCTACATATATCATTTGCTTCTATACTTCCAGCATGAGAAGTTCTCCTTCCCAATGAAGAGAGAACATGTACAGGGAAATTTAAGATCTGTGGTGTACTGGACATCTGTTTTCCACCTCACTTGCTATTCTCCATACACCTACTGTGAGTTCATTGATCACTTCATTCATCCAGCCATGACTCTACTTTTGGGCTCACCTCCTCCCAGATTGACAGATGAGATGCCAAGACTCCTGCATTTATCAAAAGCATACAGTATTGGGGATTGGTACTTCTACCAACACCACACTGTCATCAGAATATATGGGTGTGAGTTGCCCCCATTTAGACTACCCAGATTTGTGCCTATGAGGCTACTTGCCTTAGAATACTTCAGGCAGTTTGGCTTTGTGGATATGTTCCACTTTTCAGGCAAAGGTAAGAAGGCACAGCTAAAGGTCAAAAGTCAACTTGGCCATTTCCTCTATAACGAAAGGGAGGAAGGGTGGAAGGAAGCAGATAGAATGCTTGGGGGCCTTGGTCTCAAATACAGCTTCCTATGGAAACCTTACGACCCTAACAACTTCATTACCATGAGGAGGCTTAAATACAAATTGTCTGCTTATGATCATTGCAACCTTCCTCACATAGAAAAACATGCCAATCAAAGCAAATGGAGGAGAGGGACTTTAGAAGAAGCTGTTACTCAAGAAGAGCTTAATCAAAGAGCTCTAAGAAATATAAAGAAAATGGCTGACCTTGAGTTTTATTCACAGGTCAGCTCACTGCCGAGCACCCAAATTGGAGCAGCAGCATCCTCTTCAACCGCCCAACAGCAAGCTACAAGAGTTGCTGGAAATATATCAGAGAAGGGAAAAGAACAGGAGATGGAGATAGAGCCAGAGCAGCGAGAGAAAGAACATGCAGAGCAGGAGCAGCAGCAGTAGCAACAACAAAAACAGCAACAGCAGCAAGGAGAAGGGCAACCTGAAACACAGCAGCCCTTACAGCAGAAAAGAGTGGTAGATACCCCAACTACCACTGAGCAGCAGGCCCAAAATGTAGAACACTCAAGGCCTGAAAACATTACTGATGCCTCGGTCCTTCAAACTCCACAGAAGGAGGACCTAAGTAGAAAAAGGGACAGAGAAACACCCATGACTTCATCCATCAACCAAGGGGAGAAGAGACAAAGATTAAATGACTTCTCAGAGGATGATGCGGCAATTAGACAAGCAATGGGTATGGGCCCACCCAACAGGGAAGCCTCGGTCAGTTCCTTCCACCAAGAACAAGACAGAACCATGGGAGGGGAGGTCACTTCCTCCAGCCAGCAGAGGGAAGCAGAGGTAGGCATCAAACAGCAGTTTATAGACATCAAAAGAAGGAGTGAACCCATGAAAGTCAAATTATATAACCATTTGTTGAAAATGGCTCCCTCCAACCAACAAAGATTAATGTCTGCCTTTGATGTGGACGAAGGCAAGTTGACTATGAGTCACTTCATACCCACAGCACTCCAGCCACAATCTACTGCAGATTATCTCAGGACTAATCTAGATGTCCTGGCCAAGGACATCCATCCAATGGATAAAATTGAGCTGCACAAGCAAACTGGCGAAATGGTGTATGCCTCCTTGGCAGACAAAACGTTGGAGAATTACAAATTAACAAGCAGCCTCAATGCTACAGCCTCTCAACTAGAATTGGAGAGGGCTTCATCTCAGGCCAAAGACAACAGGATAAGATCCCTAGAGGACATCATCGTGGAAATCGGGCATAACCCCAATGACATCAAAGGGATACAGGAGATCTTGAAACTAAGGGATGCTGACATGGCTGCATTAAGGAAGAAAGTCAAACTCCCAGCTACCATTCACCCCCAAACAGATGAGGTAGCCCAACAAAGGATGGAAAAGGATGCCACAGATCTGCTAATATCTATATATAAGCAGCTTCTGCAGACACAAGAAAAATTAGGAGAGTCTGAGGCTACTCAAGCGGCCTTACAAGCAGCACTAAAGCAAAGACAAGAGGGTCAGACTTCTCAGCCTCCTCCTCAAGTCATCAATCTTGAGGATGCTGCTCCTACCACTGTGCCTCCACCTCAACAAGCTGAACAAACAGCTACATCCACTTCAGCAGCACCTACAAGTACAGAACAGGCACACACCCTAGACATGCAGAAATTAAAGAATGAAATACAAATCTTGGAAGCTCAGATGACAGAGATGCATGAAACCAGAGATAAGCTGGCCAAGGTCAATGAAAGGCATGATAAGACAAAAAGAGAGGTGGCAGAAAAGGGCAAGGAAATCAAAGCCCTTAAAGATAGGATCAAGGAACTTGAGAATGAGCTCAAGCTAGATAAAATCATATCTAAGATCAGAGCAATGGTATGGTCCAATATTGTCCAATCCATCACCAACCAATGGCCATATATTGAGACAATCCATTAGCAACTAGAGCTCATCCCAAAGGCACAGAAGGAAATCCGAACATCAAGAGCCTTATTAGGAAATATGCCTGAAGTTGCTACAAGAATGATCAATGTGCTTAACCACAAAACAAGTTCTCAGTTAGCCACCATTGGAATCACAAATAGAACTGAGACTATTCAACTGATCAAGAGGGTTCTTACTCTTAGAAATCTGGTACAGACGTTGGACAGAAGAACCCAGGATATGCAGACAGAGGTGAACAGGTTCATGGAGAAATTTCAGGTATTGCAGAGTAGAGGACTACCTAGCTTACTGAACAGCGGAGGGAAATTATTCACCCATGAACAATATGCTAAAAGAGTAAATGTTTTTGCCTCAGCACAGATCAATGAGAAGGCCAGCACTTCAGAAGACACAGGGCCTATTACAGGGCAGGTTTTCTATGGTAAAATAGAAAATCTATTTTTTATAATGAATGAAATTAATCACTTGTTTGATGTGGCCCCAAATTTTTTCAAATATACAGAAGCAGAAGAGACAATGGAGGCCATCCTCAACCATCAACTCCCTACACAGGAATGGTGGACAGATGCAATACAAAGAATTTTATAAAAAGTAAGGCATTCACCAATTTCTGTTTTTTACAAATTTTTATGAAAAGCACAGTTCAGCAAAGTCAGCATGCAGCATAAATCAAAGCTGAGCCAACTCAGCGGATGTGGCGGCCAACAAAGCAGAAATAGAAGACCACAGCTGGCAAACCCGAGAATGCACTGCGCAGCCAAAAGTAAAAGCTTATTTCCAGAATTAAAACAGAGAGAGGCAACCGACTCAGTGACCCTCAAAAGTCAAAACAATCCTTTGACAGACATAAAGAGCATTTACGCTGCATTCAAAGATGTAATAACTTCTTATCTACTTCATGAACGTAGTAATGAAAATATTTTCTCTCTCAAATGACTCAATGCCTGAGATATTTTGTATACGCATTCCTATAAAGTCCCCTTCGCATGAGATTGCAAGGGTTGTTGTGGATTTCTCATAAAGAAAACTCTTATGCTGTAATCCTTTCTAAAGTCTAATAAAGAAAGTGATGGAATTTCTCGGATGCTTGGAATGTTGGATGCGTTCTGATGTTTGTTAATGACTGCTGGATTCCTGTGTATTTCACCATACAATAAGTCTCTGTAACTCTCCCTGACAATTAGTTGCTTTTGTTAAAATCCATATATGTTGTCTGATTTTCAATACTAAGCAACAAAGAAAAAGAATAACATTCAGGATTTACTCACTGAGTACCCTGAGTTCAATCTGTGTTGTTTATAAATGTTTTCTTCAGCTGTAATCTATATAAAGTGTAATTCTTAACTGCTGCACTTTCAGAATACATCTTTTTTCACAGTGGACTTTGTCACAGGAATTCAAGTTTTGCTCCTGTGCAGTGTGTCTACTTTCATCTCACCAACCTAATAGAGAATTCTCAATTGCTTTCTGTTGGTTGACATACATCACCATTCAAATTTAACTTTGTTTGTCTAAATACGCAATAGGCCTTGCAGTTTGAGCACCACCCAGCATATCAGATCATTTTACAGCATCCAGACTCCATTACCCAATGGTATTTCACTATCTAAACACTACATCATAAGACCTGAAAGAAACCCTTCAACCAAAACATAAACCAAAACCTGAGCATAATAACTAGCCTAAAACTCCATCACAACAGAGACAAAACATAAAGAGAGAGCCCTCTCTGATTACAGTTTGGCTAGAAACTGTGATCCAAAGATTGGTTAGTGGTTACCCCGGCCGTATTCCCTTGGGAGTCAAAGGGAACAACCTGGGTGTTAACATAATTGGCGACTCCACTGGGGAACCTTCTTAGGATTTTTCAATTACTATCTATCTTCCAAAGCTACCATCAAGCCTGAAACCAGCCAAGAGGCCTTAGAACTGTTTCTGTACCACAGTGATAGCTTTAGGGAAGAGCTAGTTAGGGAATCTTCATCTTAGCTTTGAAACATATATAGCCATTCCAAAATCTTCATTCAGTCCTTGCATATATAAAACTTCCTATACAAGTTCTAAAGAATAGTTAGAAGCTGGCTCCCAAGAAAAACCCAAGGCACACTAGGGCAAATCCTGACCCTAATCCACCCATCATTGTTGATAATCCAAATACCATCCCAAGAAACATTAGGAGACAGCAAAAGCAGGAGAAGCCTGTTGATTCAAATATAAGTTCAGATCATACCAGCCTCATTCCCACTCCTTGCAAAGTTCTTTTCCGGTCCACCCCTAGTTACCCTAGTTCACCATCAACACCTCAAAGTCCTCCTCTCACATCTTCATCCACTGCACATACTCCTTTAACCAGTTTCCCGTTTGCTACTCATCCCATTAACCCTGTTATACCAGTGATCCCTGTTGTCCCGTTTGTTCCTATCAACCCTCTAAATCCCATAAATATGGCTAACCGGTATGCACCTCTGCATATACCAGCGAATGCTGCAGCTTTACCCCAAGACTACCAAACCAAAATCTCATTTTTTGACTCCAACAGCCCTCTGACGGCTGTTCAGCATGCTAAGAAGATGCAAGACCACTTTGAGACCTATGAAATAGATGATGACAGTGTCAGAATGAGAATTTTTGTTCAAAGCTTAACTGGGGATGTTAGAACTTGGTTTAGATCCCTGAATGCAAACTCCATTACAACTCCTGAGGAGCTTTACCAAGCTTTTACTAACAGATGGGAGAAGAAGAAAGATCCTCTCCACATACTTGGTGAATATGACACTATTAAGAGAGGTCCCCAAGAGACAGTTTTGGAATATTGTGCTAGGTTTAACAATGTATATAATGCTATCCCACAGAACTTAAGGCCCCCTCCTGATTTAGTCCTATATAAATTCCCTGATGGTTTTGACCCTGATATGGCCTATCAGTTGAAAGAAAGAGATCCTCCAACCCTTACAGAAGCTCAAAGGGTTGCTGTCACAGTAGAAGCTAACCTAATTGCCAAAAGAAACAGGGCAAGGTTGGAAAAAAGGACTGCCTTCAAAGAAGAACCCTCAGGCTTTGATCAAAAGCTGGATGCAATACTGAATAGCATGAAGAGATTGGGTGAAAGAGTGGAATCGGTTGAAATAAAGTCATCATGGGAAGCACCACAAAACAACCCTCCTAGAAATCTGAATTTTAGAAGAACTCAAAACCCAAACATGGGTAAGACAAGTGCTGACCAAGATATTAGACCCCCTTTCCAAGAAAATTATGCAGAAACTTCCACATCTAATGAACTTAATGAAGATCCTGAGATTAATCTAATGGGTCTAGATGGTAAAAGCCAAGTTTTCTTAACACAAGAGGATCATGAGGAGGATGAAATCAAAATATTCCAAACTAAATCAGGAGAATCCTTTGATTTTAAACAAGGATATGATACTGCTGTCTATGAAGTCCATAAACAGTACAAGCTAAGGAGTAGGACTGTGAATGTAAATCAGCCTGAAAAGATAAAGGATAAACAGCAGTCTAAAGGAACCATAGTCACAGAACCTAATGACAAAACAAACTTGCCTACAGAGGAAGTAGGGGTTCAAGAAATCACCGAACTATTGTCACCACTACATCAGCCTATGGCAACTTCGTCCTCTCACCCTGATTTAAATATTACACCTCAAGACATGAGTGAAAGGGGCAGGTCTCAAAGTCAAGATGAAAACCAACAAGAAGATTTAATGAACAAAGAAAGGGCTGCTATCCATACCTCCAAAACCCAAACTGATAAACCTTTTGACCTAGGCACAGAGATTGGCAAGCTAAAGATAGCAATTCCCCTCTCAGAGCTAGCCAAGCATGATATCTATAAGCAACAGATCAAGAGATCCCTTCAACTCACTAATAGCAAAGATGATGTAAATGTGTTAGATGATACTCCGGAATTACTATTTGTCCCAGAGGTAGATGGAAAAACAGTAGTCACAGGGATATTACCTTTTTATGTCAGCTTGCATATTCATGACAAAATACTGCATAACGCAATGTTTGACTCAGGTGCCTCTCATAACCTCATGCCAAAAGCAGTCATGGAAAGACTGAACTTGGATATAACAAGACCATACAAGGACCTGTTTTCCTTTGACTCCAGCCAAGTCAAGTGTTTAGGTCTAATAAAAGATTTATGTGTGTCTCTGGTTCAATACCCTAACAAAACCATTCTAATGGATGTTGTAGTCGCTGATATCCCACCTAAATATGGGATGCTGTTATCAAGATCATGGGGAGCTAAACTCCAAGGCTCCCTGCAATTAGATATGTCATATGCCACCATCTCTGTCTTTGGGCAACCAAAAAGACTCTACAGAGAAACACTCATGAAATACATGGTCAGCAGTGAAGAAAAGCCTCAAAACTTTCCTATATATGCTGTCCATTCAGACATAGACTCGTTCATTCTCTTCAATGACAGCGCAAGCCTCTCAAACAATGATATTGGGACTAAAACACTCATGCAAGAACAAAACATTAATCAAAGAAGTACCACCCATAAAACATCAATCAGTCAAGCACTAGACACTGCCCCTCCTCTAGTTGTCAAAGATTTTCAATCAAGTGATGAAACTGTCCTAGAAGACAAGCTAGAGAAGAAACCCCAACTCCTGCTTACATTACCATCCCATGAGCAGATCGTTAAATCTCTTTTCCAGCAAGATATCCTGTGGGTCCTAGAATTTGATGGCTCAGTCAACAAGTTAGGGGCAGGAGCTGGAGTTTGGATACATAACAAAGAGAAAAACCATGCAGAAGCCAGATCTTATAGACTAAACTTTAGATGCACTAATAACATGGCAGAGTATGAAGCTCTGTTACTAGGTCTCAAGCTAGTAAAGTCATTACAAGCTCCTAGGGTTTCAATCATGGGAGATTTTGATCTAGTGATTCAACAAGTAAAAGGAAATTTTGTCACCAATGACAAAAGGTTGAGGTCTTACAGATCTGCTGTAGTTGAACTATTGGACACTTTCTCTGAGTTCCTTATCACAAAAATTTCAAGGAGCCACAATCTCCATGCACACAGTTTGGCAACATTTGCCAGCACCTTCAAATTTCCACTGGAACCCAACAACTGCTTCGCAGCCGAGGTCAAGTACAGACCCTCCATTCCAAACAATATCAAAGAATGGCAAGTATTCGAGGATGATATGCAAATAAACAATTTTTTAACCTTACAACAAGAGTTTGCAGGATTAAATATTGACACTGACGGAGCAAGTCAATCACAAATACTTGAGTCAGCAAGTCAATCACAAATACTTGAGTCAGCAAGTCAATCACAAATACTTGAGTCAGCAAGTCAATCACAAATACTTGAGTCAGCAAGTCAATCACAAATGCTTGACAGGGCAAGACAATCACAACCACAGTTTCAACAAATTATTCATCCAATATCACCTAGAACAGCAAAACAATTATTGAATCCAACCATTTTCAACAACGAAAACATTCAGCAAATTCACCAAATTGACTGTGAAGAGGTGACCAGCGCTGAAGCTGAGATCATAGAACTCAAATACAATTTTCTACCAACAGGCCTGACCCCACTAGAAGACATCTTTGATTCAAATGATATTCCCAGGAAGCCAAAAATGCAGCCATTAGATGCAGCCGTTGAAGAATGCAATATTGGTACCATTGACAAGCCTAAAATAATAAAGTTGTCTGCTTCTTTGCCCCCTGATCAAAAACCCAAGTACATTGACCTCTTTAAAGAGTTTCAAGATGTCTTTGCATGGGGTTATGAGGATCTAAAGTCCTATGATACTTCTGTCATCCAGCATACCATTCCCCTCAAGCCTAATCAAAAACCATTCAAACAGAAGTTGAGAAGGATCAATCCTATACTCCTTCCTTCCATTGAAAAGGAATTGCAAAAAATGTTCAAAGCTGGTATCATAGCACCAATCAGGTTCTCTGAGTGGATTTCAAATTTAGTCCCTACAAGAAAGAAAACTGGTGAGATTAGACTTTGTGTAGACTTAAGGAATCTAAATCAAGTATCACTCAAAGATAACTACCCTTTACCCAAAATGGATCACATTCTCCAAAGAGTGGTGGGGGCTTCAAGGATGTCATTGCTTGATGGATTCTCAGGCTTTAATCAAATCTTGGTACACCCTGATGACCAAGATAAAACTGCATTTACAACCCCATGGGGAACTTTCAAATATGTAAAAATGCCCTTTGGATTGAAAAATGCAGGGGAAACATTTCAAAGAGCAATGGATATTGCTTTTGCAAAAGAGATTCATGACTTCCTAGTCATTTACTTAGATGATCTTACACCCTTTTCAAAATCTGACCAAGAACATCTGAAACATTTGAGACAGATTTTCCTAACATGCAGGAAATATGGCATTTCCTTAAATCCCAAGAAATCATTATTTGGCTTGGAAGAAGGTAAACTCTTAGGACACATTATCTCAAAAGATGGCATAAGAATTGACCCAGATAGGATACAAGCTATCCTACAAATGCCCCACCCAAGGAATGTCAAGGAGTTGCAGGGATTCTTAGGAAAAATCAATTTCTTAAGAAGGTTTATCCCAAACTTAGCAGAACTAATCAGATTATTAAACAACATGTTAAAAAAGGATTCAAAAGTAAAGTGGACTGTTGAAGCAAATCAAGCCTTTGAAGGTATAAAATTTGCCTTGACTCAATCCCCAGTGTTAACCAATCCTCAGTTTGACAGAGACTTTATCATTTTCTCTTTCACCTCCCAGCATACTATTGCTGCTGTTTTGCTGCAAAAAGATGACCAAGGAAATGACAAACCAATTTCTTTCTTTAGCAAAGCCCTTAGAGACGCACCTCTGAAATACCAAATCATGGAAAAGCAAGCTTATGCTTTGGTCAAAGCAATTAAGGATTTTAGGATTTATATCCTTTATTCCCATGTCATAGCATATGTGCCAAGTCCTATTGTAAAAGATATACTCACTCAAAAGAACCTTGAGGGCAAAAGAGGAAAATGGATTGCAAACATACTAGAATTTGACATCGAAATAAAACCTACAAAGCTAATAAAAGGGCAAGGTCTAGCCAAGTTAATGACAGAAGCAAATTTCCAAGCCCTAGATATCAATCAGCTGGACAGTGAAACAGAGCTGGCGACTCCAAAGATCAATGTAGCCTTTGAACAATCCCCTTGGTACTCTGACATCTGTTATGTGTTACAAAACCTGTGTGCTCCCCCAGGATTGTCCAGAACTAAGTGTAGGTTTTTAAAAATGAAACCATCTAGATTTTGTGTGATGGATGGAAATTTACTTTGGAAAAACCATGAAGGTATATTGCTGCACTGTTTAATGGAAAATGAAACTAACAATATCATGCAAGATTTTCATGCAGGAGACTGTGGTGGACATTTGTACTGGAAGTCCACTGTGGACAAAATACTGAGGGCTGGTTATTACTGGCCCACCATGTTCTCTGATGTCAAGAAATTCACAACCTCATGCCACAAATGCCAAGTGTTTGAGGGCAAAAGACACTTGCTGCCACTTCCCCTAAGACCCATTGCAACAGAGAGACCTTTTCAACAATGGGGCTTGGATTTCATTGGGGAAATTCATCCCTCATCTTCAGGCCAACATAGATGGATTTTGACAGCCACAGACTACTTCACCAAATGGATTGAAGCTGCCCCATGCAGACAAGCAAATGACTCAGTAATCATTCAGTTTTTGGAAAACAACATACTGGCTAGGTTTGGCTGTCCTGACAAAATAATAACAGACAATGTTGCTACTTTCAGATCCAAGAAAATGGTGAACTTCTGCCACAAATATCATATTACTTTGGGTCACTCTACTGCATACTATCCCCAAGGAAATGGCCTAGCTGAATCATCTAACAAGAGCCTGGTGAACATCATAAAAAAGGTGCTGGAAGAAAACAAAAAGAATTGGCACAAGAAACTAGTCAATGCCTTATGGGCAGATAGACTAACAACCAAAAGATCAATTGGGACCAGCCCATATGAGCTGGTTTATGGACTAGAAGCCAAATTTCCCTCATCAATAGGAGTGCCTGTTATGAAGCTTCTTCAAGAAAACCATGCCGAACCAAATGATATGAAAAGAAGGATAAATTAGATCATATGTCTGCAGCAAACTAGAGATCAGGTTTTCAGCAGAACTCAAGGGTTACAAGAAAAATTAAAGAAGGCCTTTGACAGGAGAACCAAAGCAGAAGACTTCAATGTGGGAGACAAAGTCCTAAAGTGGGATGCAAGAAGAGAAGAAAAGGGAAAGCATGGAAAATTTGATTCCTTATGGAGGGGACCATTTGTTGTCCAAGCAGTACAAGGTAATAACACTTACTTCCTTAAAAGTCTAACTGAAACTGACTTGGATGAAGGTCCTGTCAATGGCAGGATGCTAAAGCACTATTTTGACTACTTCCCATAAGTGCAACTTGAAGTTCCCTTGTATATATGCAGATGTATATATTATATTCAGTTTAGATTGTAAAAATGCAGTTTTTTGGAGATTATTGACTATTAGCAGAGCACCCATAGAATCAGAGATAAACCAAGGAGGAAAAGCACAATTTTGGCATTTCAAAGCAGCACACTTCAAGTTTGGGATAAAACATGTCAAGAACCAAGGCAATCTGACCTGCTGTTCTTGGTCTTTCAAGTGAAAAACCATCCCCATGTGGAGCCACTGTTGGATACCTATACCAATAGGTTTCATATTTCATGATTGGCAAGGGAAAGTCCAAATATGCTCTGCTTTGATTATGCAAAGATCCCATATTTCCTAGAAACACAAGGCATGTAAAGAGATTCTCCTTGTTTCAATTTTGATGGCCTTGTTTCTATTTTGATGGATGATCCAACAGTCTAATCTGGATCATGCCTTGCTTTCAATTTCCAGTTGTAGACTAGAGAAAGAAGTATGTCCAAACTGTTTAATCTTGGCAGACAAATAGCATAGGTAGAGAAAATAAGGCTCCCAACTGCTTAATCTGGGACCTTGGAAGCAATAAGGTTAGAAGTAGATAGAAAAATAAACGAAAAAGCCAAAGAAAAGAAAAGGCAAGCAAGGGTTTGCAAGCCTAAATGCACCCTCCAAGAAGAAACAAAAAATGCTAGGCAAAGTAGCTGGGTAAGTAGAAGGAGGTGCACAAGCGGTCTTCACTTCAGATTTCAATCTTGATGGTCCAAATGAGAAAGGAAAAGCTAAGAAGCATGTCTAATTTCCCCTCTTCCCCTTTTCATGTCATTTACTAACATCCCCTTTGAATTGACATTCATGGAACTACTTGTGGTAATATGATTGAATTGTTATCCTTAGAAGCCACATTTCTTGTCTAAAATCTTTTCATTTTGCTCTACTCCCTAAACTAAGTAAGTTTCAAATGAACTTAGTGTTTTTTCCCCATTCACTTCCCCCATACATATTAACTTTAACTTTACTATGTAAATCCCCTATATCACCCTTCCCCTACTAGTATTAACACCATGGTGTATAAACCCCAAATTTTGTATAAATACCCACCCCTTGGTATTATAGCCAATAAGTCCCGTGTCAGGGATCAAATGACACCTGGTCATCTTGATAAACCTAAGCCCAAAACCCCTTTCCCCTTCACAAATCCATTTTCTCACTTTAAAACCCCATTTGCACATGAAAACCCCCTAAAAGCCTTGTGTCTACCCTTACCCGCTTCAAAATGGCTAAAAATCGTGAAAAACCAACTTTTCCCGTTTGTCCAAAGTCTAATGGGCGGGTTCATTTACACTGGAATTTGCGAAAAACCCGCTTTACCAAATTTTCCGCCCATGCACATTTCCCGGGATAAATTAATAAAATAATCCCCGCCCCTCACCGTACCTGTCTATCATTTTGCGCTCCCGCTGACCGTCCGATCAAACGATCTTAGATCTTACGGCTCTGGTTGCATCGGACCTTCTCCGACCTCCGCCCGTTACCCACCCTATCCCCCTATCACATCTAACCTCCGACAGCCGTCAGATCATGTCCCCCCAAATCCAACGGCCATCGCTGCATCGGAGCCAATCCGCTGTCCGGACGATATCTCCCGACGGCCGTATTTTGGCTACGTCACGCGGCAGCCACGCGTCACCTCCACGGCCCATCGGAGGTACCACTGACACTTACCGCCACCGTACCATAGGCGGTGTGATATGAAACCGCCGGCGGTTTCCGGTTTCTCCCTTCCCGCCCGCATTACGTCATCCCCACGTCATTGCTCCGTCACCCCACGTCACTACCACTTATGCCGCCACGCCAACCTTCCGCTCAACGATTGGTCGACCTGTCCTGCCACCTCGCCATCCCCGTGGACCAACCAGAGCCCGCCACCTGGCCGGATGACGTCCTGCTGACGTCATCCGACCCTGACCCCACCTATGACGTCAGCACGAAAACGCGCCAAAATCACCAAAAACTATATTTATGTCAAAAAGTCGCGTTTTTTGCTATTTTTGGCAAGAACGTTGTTGTCTGTTCTGCATGAAATTTTACGTTCAAACCTGCACCAGCCTGCTGAGCCAACTTCCAGACCGCTAGAGCGTCCATCCTTCATGCACTAGCAAGTTTTAACCGGCGAAATTACACAGGTATTCTCCATCTTTACTCTGCAAATCTGTTTTTCCGTAAAATCCGAGTGTAGCCTGTAAGTAGACATTAAAACGCCGATTTCACCACTAAAGTCCATTGAACCAGCAGTAATACCGAACCAGAGCTACCATTACACGTTTGGAAAACCACATTGGGCAAATTGAACATAAATTCCTCGCTGGTTCGCGCAATCGTGAACCAGTTACCCGCAAAAATCAAATTTTCCTCAAAAACAAACTCTGCTCAGTTCTGCAAATCATCTATTGGTTCAAAGGCAGTATTTCAATTGCTGCAGCCTTCCCTATTTCATTCTTTCTCCTCAGAAATTCCCATCTTACTCAGAAAAGCCCCTTTTGTGTGACTCTGCATAGTAACACCAGTCCTAAAAAGAGCAGAATCCTAAAGAAAACATGGATCCCCCTGTGGCTCCCATAGCCCTCAATGTAGCTCCTCTGAATGCCCCTCACAGAGCATTGGGCTGGAAAGCATTAGCTGACTTAGACTATAACATATCAGAAGAAATGCTAAGCAGGAGCAGGTTTCATCTTCAAATATTAAATGAAATTAAAATCAAACATCAGAATGGGACAGACATCTTGGGAATTTGGGATTCCTCTCTCCCAATCTTCAAACTACCTCAGGTCAACCAATTCCCAGAACTCATCCACCTATGTGCTGAGTATTATGATGCATCCCAGAGGGCAGTGCTTGATTCTTCAGGTGCAATTCTCTTTCTCATTACCCCTGAAGCCATCAGGGAGATGCTGCAGTTCAAAACAGATAAGAAGTTGGTCCCTCTATCACTAGCTGATTTGATAATAGAGGGAGCCAGAATAACAGAGGCCCAGATTATGAAGCTTAACCAGTTATTCATCAAAGCTGACACTGTACAAACTCCTCCCATCAACTCTGTCTACCTCAACCAATTGGGCCTGGACCTTGTTGACATGATCAGTCCCATCCTGGGATATGATTCAGTGGAATATGTGGATGAAACGGTTATGCACATAATGCTCATGTTTTCTCCAGGTAGAAAACCAGTCTGCTATGACTATGCCACATACATCTCAGACAAGATGCATGATCAGTTGATGAACCTATCAAGAGACAGGGTATTTAAATACACTTCCTACATATATCATTTGCTTCTATACTTCCAGCATGAGAAGTTCTCCTTCCCAATGAAGAGAGAAGATGTACAGGGAAATTTAAGATCTGTGGTGTACTGGACATATGTTTTCCACCTCACTTGCTATTCTCCATACACCTACTGTGAGTTCATTGATCACTTCATTCATCCAGCCATGACTCTACTTTTGGGCTCACCTCCTCCCAGATTGACAGATGAGATGCAAAGACTCCTGCATTTATCAAAAGCATACAGTATTGGGGATTGGTACTTCTACCAACACCACACCGTCATCAGAATATATGGGTGTGAGTTGCCCCCATTTAGACTACCCAGATTTGTGCCTATGAGGTTACTTGCCTTAGAATACTTCAGGCAGTTTGGCTTTGTGGATATGTTCCACTTTTC